>JARYZH020000195.1:0-600000 GCA_030021035.2 Notholithocarpus densiflorus | reverse complement strand
CAAAACTCTAGTGTCAGCCCCGCTAAGCCCCTCAAATTCACAAATGCGCAGACCGTCGGCATTCACAGCTACAGACGCTGACATACCCATTTGGGAGTCACACCCCTCAATGTCACTTAAGCTTTGAACCTCCGAAAATACTTCCTCCACCTCCTCAGACCAAGGGTCCCCCTCCCTACCCAAATGGTTCAGTGGAGAAAACTGATTGGACACCATCCACTATTGTCGATTGAGAGGATTACCACTTACAGAAATGGTATCCAGCGATAGCACCACCGGGTATGGACCTATCTCCATTCCTTCGAGCTGCCCAGGACTGGTTAAGTCCACTTTGTGCCTCCGGTCTTCCCCAATCTGCCTCACAGCCACCCAATCAGAATGGGAAGCCACCAAGATAAGGGTGATAACCTCCGGGACAAGGCAAAAAAGGCTTTCAGCCCTCATCGGATCCTCGGAAACCACCGTCGAAGCCTCGGGAGCCACCATCGAAGCCTCGGGAACCACCGTCGGCACCTCCGAAACCACCATCGGCTCCACCGCCGCTACCCCAGGTTCCGTCGAGGTCCCACCTAACCCACTCATGCCCTTATCACAAACCAAGGACTCGTTCAACCCATTTGGATCGGAGGTACAAACTGCCTCTAAATGGGTTTTAACAATCGGGTAAGCTAAGTGGGCTTGGGCTCAGGCTTGGACATGGGCTTGGGCTTGGGTCTGAGAAACCACAAGCCCCACTACCGTAGGCCATTGTGACTTCACTGGATCCGTCCATGAGACAACCCTTTTACCTGCTGGGTTCCCACTTTTAGTGGACTTAAGAGAGTTCAGTGGGTTCAACCAATAAACAACTCTTTTACCCCCTTCAGGTACAAACACCTTCAGCGCCAAAATGTCAGTAGTCAACTTAAACATGAAATCACGCGTGGGTCTGCCATTTTTATTAGAAACTGTAACCACAGTTTCACCCTTGAGCACGTTATGTCCCAAAATAGCACTAGAATTTTCAAAATTCCTTAATTTCCGTTGGTTGCCAGTTTTGATAAGTTTCTTCCCATCATGTCCACCACCAACCGACGGACCACCACCAGTAGCTCTAACAGAATTCCTCCCTTCCACCCGAGCAGTGTTAGAACCAGATAGAAAACTATCTAATTCTTTTGAAAACAAACACCACCCAGCCCGGTTTGAACTCGCAAGAACCATAACACAACCACGTCGAGTTCCACCAAAAAACACAGCAATGTCCACAAAAATACCAGCCTTATTCGGCCTTCCCTGGAATTCAAAAAAATTATTGTTTTCTCTATATCGTTTGTACAACAAATCCTTACTTGGAACCCAATCACGAATATCAGCAAAACAAGAGAGAATCCATTTCAAACCCTTACGACTCAGCCAAACGGAATTTTTAATATTCCGACGACTTTCGTGTATAGCATAAGAGTCAGCCCGCCCTCCATCAAAAGAGAATGAAAAGGTTTTGGAGTCAATGCGAAAAGAACCTTTTCTACCCCCCCTGACCTGGGGAGAAGGTTTGAGAGCTGAGTTGGGGAAAGGGACAATGTTGGGAAGAGGTGTGGGTGAAATGGTAGTGGTTGGTGTAGGCACTAAAGGTGGTTGTAATGGCATGATAGAGGAGGATGGGGTGGGCAGTGAAGAAGTAAGAGGTGGACATATAGGGTGGTATGGCAAAAAACCAAAAGGTGATGGAAACGGTAAAGGAAAGAATCCAGGGAATTGAGGAGGTGACTAGTTGTGAGGCAGTGGTAGAGAGGGGAGCAGAGGAGGGAAGGATGAAGGCTGTGTGGTAGGGAGGGAGGTGGGGGGGAGAAGGGTAAGGGGGGCTGCATGAGAGCTAACTCAATATTTGTATCTAACCTCTCAGGTGAAGTAAAGGGAGGGTGTTAAACTCATCTAACCTCTCACATTCAAATTGATTAAACTCAAAAGTGATAATACATTACAAATAACCCAAAATAATAATTTCTTTTCATCATATTGTCCAATCAACTCCATATAAGTCAATGCTATCATCATGTTCATCATTTTGCAAACTTATTTCTTCATTGAAAATTTTTTCCTTGTCATCAACATTTACTATTTCTTTTCGTTCTTTTATTTTAATAATTTAAAAAAAAAAATATTACTCCTTGACATACTACTTTCTTAGACTTATAACAATAATGAAAAAATATATATATATTGTCAGTTAATAGCTTATTCACAATATAGAAAAGAAATTTGTCAATATAAAAGTGAAGTGTAAGTCTGTAGTTTAAATTTTGAAAAAAAAAAAAAAAAAAACCTTATGGACATGTTATTTTATTAGGTTAAATTAACCTAATAATTTTGTGCTACAAACAAGTCTAACAACTTGTTAGATTAAAATAAAAGTACAAATTTTAACCCAAAAAAAACTCATTTTAAATCATTTTTCTATGTATCGTACGATACGTATAATTTTACAATACAATGTGATATGATTCATATGATACGTATACTGTATCGTATAATTCATGAGCACTTACAACACGCTCTAACGATACGGAACTTTTTACATACGATACGATACATATCTCGTATCATATGATACTGATAACTATGATCTCATGGACTATAATATAATTTCCAATTAGTTCATGCACAAATAACCTCATGTAATTAAACATTTTAATTAATCATATTATGTCATATAAAATTGGATTTTCAGGCACAACTCCTAACCATCTCGCACTTTCACTCAAAAACAATTTTGCATATATTTGACACCCATTTTTCATTTGAGGTACTCAAAATCCTTCCAAGGCAAGGTCTGGTAAAAGGTTTCAATCAAATTTACTATAAAAAATATCTTTCTTACTACTACGTCTTACATATTCATATCTCTCTAATGAGATAATACTTACACTTAATGTGTAACTTCACCACTCAAGGTGAACACATACTGAAGTCAAATTTCATGAATTACACTCAGACTAGAAATCAGAGTTGTAACTAGTGACTATCAATTCCTCACTTTGGCAGACAATCATACAATCTCATGTTTTCCTAAGATACTAGAGTATATGCTTTATTGCTTACCATACTCACTGCATAATAGATATATAGCCTGGTACATAAGATAGCATACCTGAGACTTCATATTAACGAAGTATAAGGAATCATCTTCATATGCTCTTCCTTTTTATGTTTGAAGATATCAATCCATCATAGAGGAACTCCATACTCTAAATGAAGCAATTTTTTCTTTAAGTATCACATGCCATAGTTGGTCAAAATCCAATATATTTAAGTAGTTTGGGATAGTCCCAACATCCTAATTTGTGAATCTTGCTAGAGCTTGATCCTTAGAATGTGACTAGCCTTACCCAAGTACTTCATATCAAACTAATTTTGACAACAAAAATTCTATTGATGATAATATCTCTACATCGTTGTCAATAATTATAATGTCATTAACATACAACACTATTGAATTTATTACTCCATCTTGATAGCTCTTGCACACAAAAGTCCTATCAAGACTTTAATCAAAATCAATCAATTTGATTGCTTAATCAAATCTAATAGTCCATGATTTAGATGCTTGCTTTAGTCCATAAATGGACATGTGCATTTTGCATGCTATATGCAATTAGTTATTTCATATAAATTATTTTGGCCACATCATGAAGATGTCTTCCTCAATATTTTTATTAAGAAAAGCTTTCTTGATGTTCATTTCCATATTTCATCCAAATGAAATATAATGGTTAAGTGAATTTAGATAGAATTAAGCAAGGCTACTGGCCAAAAAATCATTTCCATATTAGATCCACCTTTCTAAATATATGCTTGACATCCTGAAATGTGTAAGTATCATGTGTTGGGCTTTCCCTCAGTCCACCACTCAACAGGTGCCTTGGGAACAAACTTTTGGAACCAACTTTAGAAAGTGTATGGTAGTGACTAGGGCTTATCTTCAAGAAGAAATGAGTAGAATAAATTTTCATGTACTTTACCATTTCTGAAAGATTCCTACTCCTCTTTGAATGCACCGACTTCAAATTACTCTCCAAACTTTCACCATTTTTTGAATTCCTTTTGAATTAATAATTTCTAGACTTAAGTGCCAAAACATACAATACTAGAGAATGAAAACTTTCTCTAAAATATGTAAGTTTCCTTCTAGATCACAATCTTGGACAATTCTGATTACTATGCTTAGCCTCACCACAATGTAAACATTTTCCTTTTGGTCTTGCTTTTCAGTCTAATTTCATTTTTGGCAACTTCTAAGGCAACTAATTTGTCTAGGGACAAAACTTATGTATAGTACCTTAGGTGCTGTTTCTTAGGTTCCCCTATTAAAATTCAGTCATGTGACTATTTAACTAAAAAATACACTTCCATACCATGAGACAAAAACCACGTGGTAGAATTTTAAGAGGAGGACCTAAAAAATAGCACCTAAGTACTGCCCTTTGTCTAGCAGTTTGGTATTATCCTTCTTCTCACCACTCTTACCTTTCGGTTAAGCCTTAGAAGTAGAAGCCTACTCCATATTGACCCTAGTCTCGACTTTTAGGATGTCTTCTATCGCATAGAATCCATTCATCAGTTTTGACAATATAAAAATGATTTTATTTATTTTGGAAAAAATATGAATTGATCAAATGATTATAGTAGGGAATAGTGAATCATATCCACATGAGAATAACAATTAATATCTACATCTTAGTACTCCAATTCATTCAAGGGTTAAATCATTTTCAGAAAATGACATAAAACTGGAATTCCTAAGTCTTTCTTAGCATTCAATAGGCTTTATAACGTGACGTGCCCAACAACACAATATTACAAACCAAACAACTCATTCAGACTTAAAATAAAATATAAAGCTTGTGCTTACTCTTCCATATCATGTTATAGCACAATTGAAAAGAAAGTTAATGAAACATATTAGCATTTCAACGGATGTACGATCAAATCATTAACTATCCTCCAGAGATGCATCATACATAGGAAAAATATATTACAATGCTGAATAGAAACAAATTTGTGTCCTTCAACCCTTTTGAGCACAATGTCCAAAATTATTTCCTAGTCAATATAATTTAAATAAGAGTAGTAGCTAGAGTACTAAAATTTATGACAATTTTTAGTTTGAGACTAGAACATTATTACAAGGACATTATAATTTCACATCTAGACCACATAATATGGAACCTATAAACTATATCATACTAGGTGCAACAACAACCCATTCCCGCAATCAATATCCCTTAGCATAGAGTGAATACTAATCACTATGATCAGGCAAGAACTATTCTCATCATTAATGCTATCATGGTATGTTCTTACCCAAAATAATAATAATAATTAGCCACTCTTCCTTTAGCCTCTAAGTAATAATACCAAGAACTCAACATAGAGGATACCATCAAACTTAGTCTAGTGTACTCCATGACTCTGTGTAGCCACATTTCATCAACCACTACAAGCTTTAATCTTGTAGTACATTGATGCAAAACACCCTCCACATGGAACCCAAGGTTTGAGGTCAAGAGGTGTTTTTCCACGCCACTATAAACCAAGAAGTTCAATCTTGTAGTACCATGAAATAAACACCCTTCACATGAAACATAAGGCTCGAGGCCGAGATGACGTGTTTACCCCACATCACTGTGAAGCAACAATGGAGGCTGTGAGATTCAACCCCATCCCTCTCCCACTAAAAATTTTAAACAAGTGCATTGTCTTAGAATCGTTGTGATCTTATCACAAATTTGACCCTACACATCATATTGTGTTTAATTGTTTAGAATCGGTGAGACGTGACTAAGTCACATCATGGCAACATGAACATTATAAAATCAAGGCAACCAAGAAAAGTAAGAAATCAAGATCTTAAACACTTTAAGAAAAAGGTTTCTTTCAAGATTTCAAATGGGCATTGTAAAATATGATTCAATAATTGATCTTACATCGAAAAGACCTTTGAAAACAATCAATTACTAAATCAAAGATCATCAAGCACGCTCTTCAAAATCAAATTTGAATCAACAACATCAAGAACATGTTCATCATCAAGCTTACGAAACAACAACTAACATACATATTTTATGCTTGATTCTTATACAAAACATATAGAAACGTGTTATACTATCAATCAATCAATAGATCATCAAAACTCAACATGTATCTATATCAAATAACACGATCAAAATCATAATTATGTAGAAAAGTTTCTGCAAAAAATTAAACTTCAAGAAAACAACTTGACTCTTAAGTAAAACAAATAGAAACATGTTATACTATCAATCTATCAAAAGATTAACAAAACCCAACATGTATCCATATCAAACATCATGTTCAATATCATATTTATGCAGAAAATTAAACTTCACGGAAACAACTTTTCTTTAGATCTAAAACTCAAATAACATATTATTCAAGTATGAAATAGAAGTAGGCTCTTCTACCAATTATTGGGTAACATCCGGTTTGCATCACATACAAAACTAAAACAGAGGAACACAATAGGATCTGCTTCCACAATACAAGATAACCCATGAACTTTGAATCTTAGATTGATGGGTTGAAACGCCTACCTTTCTTCAGATCTTCATCACATTTCCACAGTAGCCCTTGAGAGTGGACTCTAATTAATTGTCAAAAGGCTCCCCTCCCGTTCAAATTTCTCCCATTTCCTCCTGTTTTTATCCGGATGCAAGACACGTGTCAGAAAAAATATCCAAAGGCACAAAACAAACCAACCTCTCTTGTCAAACCCACCGGACCGCTGGCCTCTTCCCATAGCAGAGCCGCCACCGCCATGGCCATACACCAACACCATCACAGCGCTGCCAAGACTGCAAACATTTCGTAAATAAATTGGGTTTCAATAATTTTACGGTGGACAAACCCTTAAAACACACCCAGCATACAAACCCATTATTTTGTGTCTCTTGCCATTATCGTTTTCATTCATTAGTTTTTTCTTTTTTTCCAATTTCCATAAATTTCATAACTACAACCTAATTTCATCCCATACTCTTTCTAGTTTCTAGTCTGTTCGTATTAATTTAGTACAAACCCAAAAATAAAGCAATTGAAGGTAAAGACAACGTGAGTTACAAAGGTAAACCAAGTGAACCCAACAAAATGATTTTAAAATTGAAGAAAACACAATTAAGATTTACGAAATGGGAAAAGAAAAGGAGTAAATTATCTGAGGAAGCAAATCTTGAGAAATCTGAGGTCTTTTCGGCAATGGGGATTGTCCTAAACATTATGAAGTAATCTTTGGCAGTAGACGGCAACGGTCTTGGCGTATTTCTGGCCGTGGGTCTGCCCCTAGAAGTTGTTGGTGGTCCGGTGGGTTTGCTAAAGAGAAGTGGCTGCTGAAAGATTTCAATGTGAGAGAAATAATTTAGTTTTTTGGGCGGCTTGTTTTGTGACGTTGTATATTTTTCTGACACGTGTCTTGCATCCGAATAAAAACAGGAGGAAATGGGAGAAATTTGAACTGGAGGGGAGCCTGTCCCCTGTCAAAAACCTTGAAGAACTTTTCTTTTTCTTTTGTAAGTTTTTTCTTGTGTGAAAAAAAATGCATAGAAGAGAACAATTCTCATCTAAATTTTTAACATACGTTAGAAAAACAGCTGTAATAACGTTTATTAAATAATTGTTACTAACTAATATTTGGGTTAACTTTTGGACCTGCCTAATCGAGCTTTTGTTTGTGGTTAGAGATGAGACCAAAAGATTAAATAAAGCTCTAACTCTAATAAGTTTTGGAGCTCCTATCAACTCTTAATAGATCTACAGTTATAATTAATTATATTTAGCACCATTATGAAAATACTAATCTTATCACACGCGCTTTGCACGTGCGATAAGACTCTTTTTTAATTTTGAATTTAATATAATTTTTCAATTTGAATTTATCTATTATCAGTGAGATTATATTTGAAAGAATTTTTATAAAACTAAAATTTAAAATTTAAAATGGAGTAAACTACTAAGTTTAGTGTGTGCTACTTTTTAGGGAAAAAATGTACCAAACGTATGTGTGCTAGTTTTTAAATAAAAAGTGTGTTAATTTTTAGGAAAAAAGTTTCTCTATTAGGTTTTTTTTTTTAATTTTGTTAAATTACAATTTTAACCCTATTTTTTATTTTTTAAGCATAAAAATTATCTAATTAAATTAGGGGTATTTTTGACATTTTTTGAAGTCATAACTAACTTTCTGAATCCTATTAATATATAGAAATTATTGTACTCTAGATTTCATTAATTAAATTATATCCCAAGATTCTATTATATTATCATTTGACCCCTTCATAAAACAATCTATAGTGATACAAAGTCATAAAATAAATTTCACTTTGTAAATCACTATTTTATTCTAAGAGTTCTTAGTTTAATCTTTCGATTATTCTTTATATTTTATGAAATCTAATTTTGTCAAATTTTAGTAACTCTTTACTAAATCACTATAAATTTTAGTAACTCTTTACTAAAGTGGCTGAACCTGACATTTTCAATAACCAATTCCCATTAAACTTATGTCAAGAGCATGTTTTGTCATGTTTGGCCGAAATAGGCCGTGCTATTTTTGTGTTTATTTGTATATTTGTACTAACCTTAACCAGGTTAGGAGCCTAGGTAAAGGCAATTCGTATACCGCTATTGACACACAATAATAATAGTTTATTTTCGATATCTGAGTTCTGATCATGCTATTGTTTGATATCTGATAATCACTGTTAATGATAACAACATAGTCAAAATCTTTGAAAATTAATTAGATGGTTTTGATTTTGTTCTTCTCAATTTTCTTTACTTTTATTAGAGGAGTCAGTGAAGGAGCCTATTCAGAAGTACGTTGCTGCGGCTAAAGCTGTTCTACAGTACGTTGACAACCTCTTCCTTTCAAGCGAGACAGGAGCAGAGCTGCTTAGGTTGATCTAGTTTAAACTCCATTCTGACACTTGCTCATGAAGAAAAATCTCAATCATGGTTTGTAAAACATTGGCATTGCAAAACTAGTTTGATTTCATTAAAAAACTTGTACGCTGCTCTACTGGTTTCAACTTAATTTGTAAATTATGTTATCATAACGGTATGTAAGGTGAAAGGTGAAAGGGTTTGGCAAGAAGCAAATAGCTTTCTATTATAGTTGCAAGGGTTCCAAACCTTTCGGTATAAACTAGAGTTGTTGTTTATCAAAAAAAAAAAAACTAGAGTTGTTAGTTTGCTAGGCGGAGTGACTGGTCAAGTCATGAAACTTAGAGAGTGTTTGGATTGATGAAAACTGAGTTATATAACTCAGTTTTCATCACCCAAAACTCAAAAATTGTGAGGTCCACTGAAATTCATGTTGTTTGGATAAATTTTTTAGTTAAGTTTCCACTGAAACTAATGAATTGTATTTAGTTAATGGTTGAGGATTTGAACCCTTTTAGTGTTGAGCAAAGGGTAATGTGCAATTGGCTTTTGTTTATGTACAACAAAGACTTTGCTTTTAGTACAAATGGGGAAAAAGCTTGTTAATTTTGATTGGGTGCTTTTTTCCCAGCCACCTTACTTCTTGGGAAGCTGCTCTTTGTGGCAGCTAGAAGCCCAAGCTAGCTAAGAAGCCCAAGCTAGCTAAGCTAGCTAAGATTCGTGCTCTTTGTGGCAGCTAGAAGCCCAAGCTAGCTAGGGTAGGGGTGGCAATTCATGCTCGTGTGTCAGATTTGTGTCGTGTCGAATCATGAGTATTAGATTATATGGGTCAACCCTAACCCGACATGTTTTTTAAACGGGTCAAGATTCCTCAACCCTAACACAATCCATTTATTAAATGGGTCAGTCATGTTGACCCGTTTATTAGATTTTATCAAAACGAAAATAATAATAATAATTTTAGTATTAAACAAATTGATATGAATTATGAAAACCCAAACAAATAAATATTTTTATATAAAAATTAGAACTAATAAGTAACTGTATTACAAATAATAATTCAAAACTAAAGCATATCTCAATATCACATATAATCAATCATAATATATCAAAGAAAATAAACCACAATAATTAAGAAGTTTATATACCTAGGGTTTGAAGGGTATATTGATAAAATGTCATTTAATTAAACGGGTCAAACAAGTCAAACAAGTTCCATGTGATGGACACTAACCCAACCCATTTATTAAATGGGTCAGTCGTATCAACCCAAATATGACACGAACCCATTAAGTCTCAACCCATAACCTACTAATCTCGTGTCGTGTCGTGTTGGGTTCGCAGATTATGTCCAATTTTGCTACCTCTATTCTAGGGTCTAAGAATGGGTTGGTCAAATCACTTAGCTACATACAGTAGAAAAAGAGAAGCCTCTGTTTTGGTGAAAGTTTTGGGTACATACCAGACCTTTTCCATGGGCCCTAAGTGATGCCAGTGTCTCCAACCCTCTTAGTGCACGCATGGATTGAGCTCATGCAAAAGGTCCAAATGAGAGCCTACTTATATCCACTGAACCACACTCACTCAATTTCCCTTTATATCACATGGATTTGGGTAATGCTTAAAAAATTAAAATAAATTATAATATATGAATTGAGCCTACAAGGAAGTCAAGCTTGGCAGAATTGGGCTTATAGGAAATCAGTCACGAAAACAACCATCAATACCATGTCCACACCCTTTACCATTATTTTCTCCATAATTATTAAATGATTTTCCATGCGCTTCAGGGAATGGTGTAAAACTGGTCAGGTGAGACCGGTGGTTTTTCATCAAAAGTTCATTAGTTTTATTATAAGTTAGTTTAGAATACTTTTTGAACTTAAACTCTCAATTTTGTTATTGCAGGAGCACATTTGAAGCATGGTATATGTGTCTTCTATCACATAATTTTAATTTTGAGCTAATTTTAAAATGGTGCATAATTGTACTCACTTAAAGCATTCGTACTAGTATGTGTATAATAGAAAAAGTTGTCAAATTTACACATGTAATTCTAAAAATTACTCACATTAGTTAAGCTAAAATTGTGTAAATATCCAGTTTTGCTATAGTAACTGTATATATTTACATGGTTACAATTCATTTGTGTTGATGTGGGCCGTGTGGCTTGTATTGCCAAGCCCAAGTCAACACAAGTTGATAGTGTTATATTAGGAGACTAATGTAGCCGACTTAAGTACTTAACATATATTTCTATATATATGTTATTAGTTACGGCAATAAAGATGATTCCTAATAACCTAGCAAGTGCAGCCGTGTGAGAGACAATTCCTAAAAACCTAGCTGCAGCCGCATAAGAAGAAGAATAGTGTTTTCTTTGTGTGTGCTTGTTATTTAATTTCCGCTTATTTACTATTATTGATTTAGTTTCAAGACAGGCTCTCATACAAGTAAGGGTGTTCTTGACTACATTCATTCAGATGTTTGGGGTCCAGTATCAGTTTCTTCTCATAGCGGTGCTCAGTACTTCGTCAATTTCATTGATGACTACTCTAGAAAGGTATGGATTTATTTTATGAAGCATAAGTCTGATGTGTTTAGCATATTTAAAAGTGGAAAGCATAGGTTAAGAATCAAACTGGCAGGAAAATAAAATACCTTAGAACAGATAATGGACTAGAGTATAGAGATAAAGAATTCATAAAATCTTGTGAATTAGAAGGCATTACTCATCACTTCACAGTTAAAGGAACTCCACAACAGAATGGGGTTACAGAGAGAATGAACAGAACCTTAGCAGAAAGAGCCAGATGCATGAGATTGAATGCAGGGTTGCCTAAGGTGTTCTGGGCAGAGATAGTTAACACGGTAAGCTTCATTATTAATAGATCTCCATCATCAGCCATTGATTTCAAGATTCCAGAAGAGGTTTGGTTAGGTAGACCAGTTGATTATTTGAGTCTAAAAATTTTTGGTTGTCTAGCTTATGTGCATGTGTAGAGTGGAGAGCGTTCTAAATTGGATTCGAAGTCAAGAAAATGTGTATTTCTTGGTTTTGAAAAAGGTGTTAAAGGCTACAGGCTTTGGGATCCAATCTCAAAGAAAACGGTGATCAGCAGAGATGTCATATTTGATGAAGCCTTTATGTTGAAACAGAATGAAGCAGAGACATGTGATGATAGTCCACAGAAAACATTAACTGTTAAGGTGGAGTTTGACGAGAATAGTTCACCTAGTGATAAGGGTGATGTTGAGATTGATCCACAACAGCAACAAGAAGAGTCTTATTCAATTGCTAAAGGTAGAGAGAAGCGAGTTCACAAAGCACCACAGAGATATGGCTTTGAAGACATGGTTAGCTTTGCTTTCATAACTAGCAGTGGAGATCCATTGTCTTACAGGGATGTAGAGGAGATGAGGTCACTACAGAAGAATAAGACTTGGGAATCCTCTAGTATGTTGACAAAGCCAGTTCCAACAGACAAGTTCAAGGGCTACTTGGACTTGGTTGATGTTTGCAGCTTGTGAGCCCTTAAGGGCTAAGGTGGAGGCGATGGAGGAGTTTGCTCGTGTAGCTTGATAAATTCAAGCCAAGGTGGAGATTTGTTGATGTGGGCCATGTGGCTTGTATTGCCAAGCCCAAGTTAACACAAGTTGACCGTGTTATATTAGGAGACTAATGTAGCCGACTTAACATATATTTCTATATATATGTTATTAGTTACAGCAACAAAGATGATTCCTAATAACCTAGCAAGTGCAGCCGTGTGAGAGACAATTCCTAAAAACCTAGCAACAGCCGCATAATAAGAAGAATAGTGTTTTCTTGTCTTGTGGGTGAGAGAGAGTTAGGGTGTATTGGGATTTGGGTTTCTTGAGAGTGTTCTTGTGCACTATTGTATCTCCCTATTTTTATAGAGAAATTTCTCTGTCATTGCCGTGGAGGTAGGCAGTTTGCCGAACCACGTAAATTCTTGTGTTCTTTGTATGTGTTTGTTATTTAATTTTCGCTTATTTACTGTTATTGATTTGAGTCTTGGGGTGCTATCTGCACAACAATTTATAATTTATACTATATTCTTTTCCCTCTCCTCTCAGATCTGCTCTCTTTCTCTCTCTCTCTCTTCCCCTCACTCTCTTTTCTCTCTACCTCATCTCTCCAAACATGTAAATAGTATTTTAATAAAATATATTATAAAATAGATAATCAAATATAGGGTATTTTGAAAAGTGGTTGTGTAAAATATAAAAGGATAGATTTTTATACTAAAATAAATAGAAAATTTTGCACCAATCGATAATACTTCTAAATAATTGCAATTCATTTGCAGTTTCAAATTCTTGCAACTTCAGCGCGTGAAAAGTAAAAACTAGCAAAATAGGACGCGTCTTCTTCCCCATTCCTCTGATAAACAGGTAGTGAAACCCGAATTATAAAAACTTAACATTTTGTCAAATAAAATCACTATATCATTATGGATTTAACTGTTCTAAGTTATAACGTTAGTTTCATGGATTGAGAAAGAAATAGGCCCATTTAACATTAACTACAAAAATTTAGAGCAAAAACTCAATCAAATAAAGATCCACATTTCAAAATAGCAACAGGATCTGTAATACTCCCTTAGAATCACTAGTACATATTCAATGAAAGAACCAAAATGAGTAGATAAATAGACATACCTGATTATATGATAGAAAGAATCTTCTATGAGAGTAAGAAAAGAAGCCAGAAATTCAGGAATAGCCGAGTGTGTAAGGAAGGTGTCTATTAGCTTCTTGCTGATAAACGTGTTCATATAAAATAAAGGAGATAGTAATAAAGAAAAACTAAAGAACAGAAAGTATATAAATTTCGGTCAAGTGGTCAACCACACAATTTATTTATTATTTTCTTTTTAAAGAAATAGGTAAGGACCACACAATTTATTAATTAGATGATATATCTAGAGTTCCTGTAAATAATATGTTTGATATATATACAATATCTCTCACCACGCTCAATTGCAAGTTAGGGTAGTATATATAGCAATAAGGGGCGGCTTCGATCCTTGCTATATGCTAAAGTAATTAGGGCATAGTTAATTGCAGGTGTGTACATATTTTTCCCAAGTAATAATAGGTGGGAAATACTGTCGGTAGAAAGCGGCAAAGAAGTTACAAGAAAAGTAGCCGACATACTTGACAAGAAGAAAAAAGGCTGGGTAGTGGGTCTATGATTTCGGCTAGCACTGGCCCAAGCCAGCCACATTTCCAACAATAGGTAATTTCTCGGGAAAAACATTTCCCTTACAGCATCACTATCATGTGTTTCATAAAAAATGTCATTTTTAGACACCAAAAGTCTACTTTATTATTTTAACACATCATTTTACAATATACCATTTATCAGATGTTTTATTTTTCGATTCTATACATTAAATTAATATTTACTACACATTAAAATAATATATTAACTTCTTCCTATCATCATCATCATCATCAACAACAACAACCACCACCACTGCCGCAACAACGGCCACCAACAACCACTGCTACACAAAAACCCCAAAACACAAACACAAACACAAACCCAAATTTTCTCAGCTCAGAAATTCAAAACCTTGCCATGGATTAGTACTACCACTACTACTAGTAAACCTTTCTCTAAACGACACCGTTTTCTTCGCGATCTCCAATGGCTTCAATCTCTAGCATTTGTTCATCTTCCCCATCTCTCAAGCCCCAAAAGCCTCTCCTCAGACCAATCCACTCGCTCCAACACAGCTCGTTGGCGTTCCCAACTCGCTCGCCGTCCAAACTCGTCGATCGGACACAGTCCGTGGTGTGCGAGATCTCCGCCGAGCTATCGTCATCTTCGTCTTCGAAGCCTAAGCCGGGTTGGGTTCTCGGACGAGTTCTGGGGTGGAATTATGTCCTAGCACGAAGATCGGCGACGTCGAGTGGTGGTCTTTAGTGAGATCGGCGTGCTGTGGAAGAGGAATAGAGAAGACAGAGATGAGAGAGAAGACAGAGATGAGAAGACGGAGAGAAAGAGAGAGATGTGTTGCGAGGAGAAAGGAAAAGTAAATAAAATAAGCATAAAAAATTATGGCATTCTCGTCTGTATGCTCTCATATTTGAGAGCGTACTGTAGTATGTCTCAAAATTTTAACACATATAGCACACCTCATGATGCTCTGTTTTTGGTGTTTGGTGTGCCAAATGCCAAATATTTGGCATTTGGCACACCTAATGGTGATGATCTTACGCTACCCAATTTACTGACATGTTGACTTCTTACAACATTAGCATTGGAGTGTAAAATCTCCAAGTTGCTATTCTACACCCCACACACCAAAAACATGCTTTACTTGAGTGTGTAAACCTAAAATTTTTTACAACCTAATTACAATGAGTTCTTCTTATAAATAAGAACTTAGAGCATTCACATCCAGTTCCTACAAATTATCTCATTTTACTATTTTAAAAGCTATTTTCTCTATTATACCATTCCATTTTACAATACACTCAACATCTCATTTCTTATTTATATCATCTATTCAATAAAATATTAATTTCATCACCTCTTTCTCTCTCTTTTCTCAATCAATTCTCTCTTTTCTCTCTGTCTATTTTTCTCTTCATTTCTGTGTCTAAAATACACCATAAAAAAATATTTTTAAAAACCCAGCTGCCACCACCACTGCCACTCACATCCAAGCAAACCCACCACTTAGACCAGCAAACCCACCACCAATTTGAGCAAACCCAAAACTCAAACCACCAAACCCACCACCAACCACAGCCACAACCACAAGAAACAACCACCACAGAGGAAAAAAAAACACAAAGATGCCTCCAAAAACCACCAACAACAATCATATCCATAAGAAACAGCCACCACATAATCACCATGAGAAAAAAAAAAAAAAAAAAAAAAACTGTCGATCTCGCCGACAACGACTACAACGCCGAAAGCCACAAACCCACCACCACCGATCTCACCGATCTAGAAACCCACCACCACTGATCTTGAAACCCACCACGCCGATCTCCACCTCGCCATTCCACCATGCCGATCAGCAAACCCATTACCCATGACAGTAAACCCAATACTAAAATCCACCAACCCACAACCAAAACCGACCCATGACAACAAACCCACCCATGGCGGCAACTAGAGAGAGATAGCAATAAAGAAGAAAGGCAGACCGCCCCAACACCATTGACGTAGACCCACACCGCCACACAACCCATGCTGCGACCACCGCCACATCAACGAAACTTCTATGTCACGCCTACCTTTGCCGCTACCACCGCCACACGAGGTTCTAGGTTTGAGAAAATGTAGTTTCTGGTTTGAGGAGTAGAGAGGGCAAAACAAGAACAAGGGAGAGAAAAGAGATGGAAGACGGAGAGAAATGAAAGAAAAAGAGAGAAAGTATAAATTTATACCGTACTGTAGCAGAGGGAGTAAAATATATTAAAAATTATAGAAGGGACCTACAATACCGTCATATATGTAAGATGGCACTGTAGCAAGATTGTAAATTTTTTTAGAATTGGAAGACTGGGTAATGGTGCTTTTTTGTGCTTTGATGCTAAATTATACCAATATATACCATTTAGAAGACCGGGTGCAAATGCTCTTACTACAGCTGGGTTGTAAAAAAAATTTATTCTCAAATATTGTCTCTCTCCTCTCTCTTTTGTCACATCTCTTTTCCCTTTCTTTCTTTTCTGAAACACTCTCTCACCTCTCACACTTCCTTCCGTTTCTCATCTCTCACTCTCTCTAGTCCCTCTCTCTCTCTCTCTTTTA
Organism: Notholithocarpus densiflorus; assembly: GCA_030021035.2. NCBI lineage: Eukaryota > Viridiplantae > Streptophyta > Magnoliopsida > Fagales > Fagaceae > Notholithocarpus > Notholithocarpus densiflorus. Next base: position 583,259 of record JARYZH020000195.1, on the reverse strand, counting down.
GACATCACCACCACGAAAGACATCTCTCCTTAGTCCCTTTCTCTCTTAGACCTTGCCACCACGGAGGCCATCTCTCTCAGACCTCACCACTGCATCTTCCATGGTGTAGATCGGCGGTTATGGTGGTGGTTGTTTGTTGTTTGGGTCGACAATTTTGGATTTGGGTTAGGCAAATTTGTTCCAATGGACTTGGGTCTGCGATTTTGAAATGGATTTAGGTCCGGTGGTTGTGATATGTTCCGATAGGTTTGTGGCAGATGGTGGGTGGCGGATGGGTCACGATGAAAGCCAATTGCTTTGTGGAGAGGAACAGAGGTCAGTGAATCGAACCGATGGTGAATTTGATTTTGGATTAGACAAAATCAGACATTGACTTAGTGAACTGCGAGAAATTGCCCTAGTCCATCTAATCTGATTCCTTCGAGGACTGGTGAGGAGCGACAAGGCGAATGTGAGGGAGGGCATTGACGCCGAAAAGAGCAAAGCTTTGTTGAGATTCTTTGAACTCGATGCCGCAGAAAAAGAGATTAGGGTTAGGGTTGTTGGAGATGAAGGATTAGGCGAGGAGAGAGAATTCGAAATGAAGGGTTTTGGGTTAGAGCTCTGACTTGTCATGGAGTTGATTGGCGTCAAAGAAGATGAAGAGGTAATTTGGTCTAGGGGTTTTGTGGAGGTAAGGTAGTGAGAGACGGAGTGGTCATCGAGGTAGATTATGCTGGATTTGGATTGGGATTAGAGGGATTGGAGCTTCGAGACTTGGTCCGAGTCGGTTGAGTTAGTTGAGGTTGAGATGAAAAGAAGAGAAATGACAGTGAGGATGACAAGGAAAGATTGGGTAGGAGACATGTTTGTGGGGTTTTAGGGTTATAGAGAGAGTAGGGGGAGTTTGGTTTGTTTTTGTTTGGAGAGGATGGAGTTTTTTGAGAAGGAGACTTTGACATTGACCTTGACTTCTGGACTTTTTTTTGGAGAGGATGGAGTTTTTCAGTGGTTGGTTTTGCTTCGATGGTGGGTGTTGGTTTGGTGGTGGGTGTTGGTTCGGTTGTGGGTGTTGGGTCGGTTATGGGTATTGGTTTAGTGGTGGGTTTGTGGTTCAGTGGTGGCAGTGGGTGGTTTGGTGGTGGCTAGTGTTTTGGGTTGCTGTGGAGAGAGACAAAAGGAAGAGGGAAGAGAGAGAAAAGTAGTTTTTTATACTATTTGTTTTTCTAGTTTATATTATTTGATTGGGTTATGTGTAAAAATAAGAACTAAGATGTTGGGTGTATTGATAAATAGGTTGGTAAAATAGATAAAGTAGTCTTTTAAGATGTAAAATAGGTTTTTTTTCCCCTCCCTAGATGTGAATGCTCTTAACTTTTAATAAAAACCCTATTATTTTATTTGACTTATATTTTTTGTGAAGAAAATGTATTAACCTATTTATTTGGCATTTTATGTTTCTTTTGAGAGAAAGGTTGTCAATCCATTATAGAAAAGACAAACTGGCTTGAATTACAACATTGAGGTGCGAAGGAACATCCTTCATCCGCACCGAAAGATATGTGACATGATTAGCATGCCTAGTAAGGTTATGAGCATCAAAATTGTCTTAGCGGCATACATTGAGATAAACTAATAAAATTATAGGCTTCTGCAAAAATTTTAGCATCAATAATCAAATGAATGACCAAAAGAAGAAAGAGAAAATTCCCTATCTTGAAAAGAGTTCATAATTACCCCTGAATTGTGGGCGCATCGCGTGGTTTGGGGAGTACACCTCGGCTGAGTGGACCGTGGCAAAGAAACAAGAAGTCGCCGCCTAGTTTTATGGTCTAAGAATTATGAATATAGTGCCCTTACGTGGAAGGACTAATCTTACTACCAGAGTATGGGTTCAATGTTTAGGTACGATTTTGGGAAGGTATTAGGCACCCAAAACCGCTTGATCCATGGGTTGGCTTTCACTCATTGTGTCTTACGTCTTAATCTCATTAAAGACATGTTCAAAATTGTTATTCTAGACTCACACACACACTAACATTCATCTAGCAATCAACATGGCATTTTTATCCCAAAACCCTAACATATATCTATCATGCATATCAAACCATCACAACCCTGGCATATTCCTATTGTGGGGATAAGAGCGCTGAGTAGGGGTACTGGGTTGTGGGTCATGCTCGAGGATGCCAAGGACCCCAAGGACAACCAAGCCTTAATAAGGGCAAGTGGGTTAGTGAGCCGAGGACAAGGGATGATAACAACAAACAGGTAATGTTTCCCGAGGAGCCAAACTTCCTCAAAAAGCGGAGTGGGGGTCTGGAGCCTGACCACCCAGCAAATACAGGGCAAAAGGCAACCATGCTTGGGAGGATAAGTTTCAAATAAAAGAGTCCACAGTGAACCAGTAAATATCTGAGAGGAAGGCTGCTACCACCACATTAAATGTTCTGCACCTAACCAACTGGCCACATTTATGTGGAAATGATGCCTAAATAGTGATATTGAGCCTTACAGCTACACACAAAGGTTCCAAGAGGGCTCTGATGGGACAAGCATCCAAAAGATCACTTATACAATCAACAGATGGAAGGCTGGGATTGAAAATGAATCAGACTATATAAAGAAATAGATATGAAATCATTGAGAGAGAAAAAGGAGAGGAAGAGAGCATATTGTACTTAAAGAAACTTAAGAGAATATAAGAACACTTCATCCTCGGACTTGACCGAGGAGTATTATTCCCTTCAAACTGTATTTTCTTATCTTTCTAGTTCGAATCCACTCTCTTGTGGCCCGTACACAGTTTGCTAAGTCTTACCTGTAAAATCCACTCTTTAACAAATATATTGTTTTGGGCTTGTTGGGCCATCATACATCTCTAGTGGGCTGAGGGTCTAAATATTGGCCTTACAATTGGCGCCATTTATGGGAAATAGGAAAGCACTTGTAAGCTCATTCAGCCATGGTGGGCTTAGGACCAAATCGAGAAGAATCTGTGTGATCTCAACTTCAGGACCATTTTCTTAGAACGGAGAAGAGATCGTGAAGTTAGTGTGCATATGACTCATACTAGCAGGAGTCATTCTCGGACTGGGAGTCATGTGTCACATAAGGAAGAAACTAGGAATCTCCAATTTGAGATAGACCATTTACGTAGAAAATTGCATCACAAACATAGAATGGCATCTCCTTCAAGCTCCGAATCTGAATCGGGGGAAGATAGCAGTTACAGACCACGATCAAGAACCCTTCCCAGTGAATTTTTTTCCTATAAGGAAGAACGCTATCATAAGCAGAGGAGTAAAAGTCCGACCCGTAGAAGCTTGGGAAACGACGCAATGAGTAAGGCTTTGCGCCAGATTTCAAAATCACCGTTTACGCGGAGGATTGATAGGGCAAAACTTCCTCGTCGGTTTGCGCAGCCCACATTTACCATTTACAATGGGAGGACTGATCCAATTGAGCACGTTAGTCATTTCAATCAGAGGATGGCTGTTTATTCAAGGAATGAAGCATTAATGTGTAAAGTATTCCCCTCTAGCTTGAGGCCTATCGCACTGAGATGGTTTGATGGGCTGGATGAAGGCTCCATTGGCTCTTTTCAAGAGCTCACCAGGGCTTTCGAGGCTCGGTTTGTTACATGTAGTAAGGTTCCTCGTCCCCTAGATTCCCTACTGTCCATGGTGATGCGAGAGGGTGAGACACTAAAAACTTACTCAGAGAGATACTGAGAGATGTTTAATGAGATAGGTGGAGATTTTAAAGACGTGGCAATAAGGACGTTTAAGGTCGGCCTTCCTATTGAGCACAAATTGAGGAAGTCCTTGACAAAGAAACCAACGCAAAGCATGTGCCAGCTCATGGATCGGATTGATAAACACAAATGGGTCGAGGATGATTAGTAACAGGGGAGGGGAAAGGCAAAAGTGGCTCCCCCTGACCGAAGAGACTTTAGGTCTGAGAGGTACAATAACAACCGACCTCAGAGAGGTTTTTCTGGACATACTGGGCTCCCTGCTGCCCAGGTGGTTAACACAGTATTCAAAGAGGGTGCATCAAATTCTTGAGAAGATAAAGGTTGAGCCATACTTTAAGTGGCCAAACAAAATGGGGGGTGACCCCATAAGGCGGAATCAAGGTCCTTATTGTCAATATCACCAGGACCAAGGACACACTACAAAGGATTACAGGACTTTGCGTGACTATCTTGTGTAGCTGGTCAAGGTTGGGAAATTAGGACAATTTTTGCACTAGCCTCCTGGACAGGGGAATCAGACTAGGATAGTGTATAGAAGGGAATCTTCCTCGAGGTTGCTTTTGGGAACCATTAGTGTTATTCTAGTAGTCCTAGGTTGGATCAGAGCATGTTCACCTAGAGTAATGTCCATAGCTCGACCATGTGCCGAGGACGCGGTCCCTGAGTTTAAAAGAGGGAGAACCCAAGCCCAACCAACTTTGAGCTTTTCTAATGATGATAAGGTTGGAACAGTTCAGCCACATGATGATGCCTTAATGGTCACTCTTCGTGTAGGAGGGTATGATGTAAGGAGGGTCTTGGTTGATCAGGGTAGTGGTGTAGAGATTATGTATCTCGACCTGTACAAGGGACTTAATTTGAAACCCGATGATCTAGTTAGCTATAACTCCCCTCTAGTGGGGTTTGACGGGAATACCGTTATCCCAAAGGGACTGATCAGGCTACCTATTCAAGCGGGGTCAGAGGTGGTGGATGTGAACTTCATTGTGGTGGATGCTTATTCACCATATACTACTATCTTAGCAAGACTGTGGCTTCATACTATGGGAGCTGTTTCCTCGACTTTGTATTTAAAAGTGAAGTATCCCTTTGGGGACCATGTTAAAGAGTTGATCGGAAGCTAGGCCATGGTAAGGCAATGCTTGGTAGCTGCTATTAGACATCAGTCTGAGGGAGAACCCTTGGACATCCCCAGGAAGGTTTTGTAACAATTAATGGAGGTCGAAGTATCCTCAGATGTTGCAGATGAAGGGACAAGATGTGAAGACTTAGAGAGGGTTATCATCGATGCTGATGCAGAGAGGTACTTCCAAGTTGGAGTCCAATTGCCTCCTTAGGAGAAAGAGGAATTGCTAACTTTCCTTAGAAGAAATGTGGATGTATTTGCTTGGAGTGCCTATGAAGCGCCTAGAGTGGATCCGAATTTCATTTATCATCACCTAAATGTCAACCCGATCATTGTCCTGAAGAAGTAACCACCTTGGCACTCTTCCAAAGAACATGCCAAGGCTGTCAAGGAAGAAGTGATGAAGCTTAAGCATGCAGGGGCAATTAAGGAGGTGTTTTACCCAGAATGGTTAGCCAATATAGTTGTGGTGAAGAAGAAGTCAAGGAAGTAGAGAGTGTGCGTAGATTTTATTGACTTGAATAAAGCTTGCCCTAAGGATCCTTTCCCAATTCCTCGAATAGACCAATTGGTGGATGCTACGGTCAGTCATCCTCGAATGAGTTTTCTGGATGCCTTCCAGGGGTATTAGCAGATACCATTAGCTTCGGCTGACCAGGAGAAAACAACTTTCATGACGCCCACTAGGAATTACCATTACCGAGTAATGCCTTTTGGATTGAAGAATGCTGGGTCTACCTACCAGCGGATGATGACTAGAATGTTTGAATCCCAGCTTGGCAAAAATATCAAAGTTTACGTTGACGATATGGTCGTGAAGAGCAAGGTGGTGGCCGAGCATTTGAGTGATCTTGAAAATATATTTGAGGTGCTGAGGAAACATAAATTGTGTCTCAATGCATCCAAATGTTCTTTTAGTGTTAGTTCCAGAAAGTTTTTGGGCTACATGGTCACCCATCATGGAATTAAAGTTAATCCTGATCAGATTAAAGCGATCAATGATTTACAATCTCCTCGGAACCCTAAGGAGGTACAGAAGTTAACTAGAATGACTACAGCCTTGAATATGTTTATCTCTCGATCAGCAGATAGATGTAGACCATTTTTCTAGCTCTTGCACAAGTAGAAAGGGTTCGAATGGAATGAAGAGTGTGCCCTTACCTTCCAGCAGTTGAAGGATTACCTTTCTCGGCCACCCATTATGTCTAGACCCGAAAAGGAAGAAGTCCTTTTTGCCTACATTGCTGTGGCCTCTCATTCAGTCAGCTTGGTTTTAGTGAGGGTAGAAAATGGGGTACAGAGGCCAGTCTATTATGTGAGCAAGTCGCTGCAAGAAGCCAAGGTTCGTTACTTGCCCTTGGAGAAAGCCATTTTGGCTGTAGTGCATGTTACACAGAAGCTCCTCTATTATTTCCAAGCACATATAGTTGTAGTTCTAACTCAACTGTCTTTGTAGTTGTTGCTTCAAAAGTCTGATTATACGGGAATGATTGTTAAGTAAGGGACAATTTTGGGAGCATTTGATATAAAGTACATGCCTCGTACTGCAGTTAAAGGGCAAGTTCTTGTAGATTTGGTGGCAGAATTTACTGAGTCTCCAATAGAAGTTGGGGTCGAGGAGCACAACTGTGGGAGAAAACAAGTTTCAATAGTTTCTCTTCATGGGCCTTCACCCTGTAAGCTATATGTTGATGGTGCGGCAAATCAAAAGGGATCTAGGGTTGGAGTGGTGATATTGTCTCTAGATGGAATCACCATTAAGAAATCTTTGAGGCTGGGCTTTTTGGCTACAAATAATGAGGCAGAGTATGAAGCCTTGTTGGTTGGGGTAGCTATGGTCAAGAAAATAGGAGGAAAAGCTGTTGAGATTTTCTTAGACTCAAGGCTAGTCGTTGGCCAAATAAGGGGAGAGTTGGAAGCTAGGGATCTGAGAATGCAGGGCTATCTGAATAAAGCTCGGAGGTTACAATCAGGCTTTGAGTTTTTCTCCATACAACAGGTCCCGAGGAGAGAAACGCGCATGCAGACTCTTTGGCAACTTTGGCAACTTCTTTTGGACAAGACCTTCCTCGAGTCATCCTCTTTGAAGATCTGAATGGGCCTGTCGAGAAAGAGGTGACAACGGTTTAGGTATTCCAGATCAGGGTTAGGCCTAGTTGGATGGATTCCATAGTTCTATTTTTAAAGAAGGGCATGTTACATCTCAAGAGTGGGGAGGCAGAAAAGATACAGAGGAAAGCTCCTCGTTTCTTGTTATCCGAAGAACAAAAGTTGTATAAACGCTCTTTTTCAAGACCATACTTGCTTTGTGTCCATCCTGAGGCAGTGGAGCCACTTTTGGAGGAATTGCATGAAGGGATATGCGAAAGTCATACAGGGGGCAGATCATTGTCACACAGAGCTCTCACTCAAGGTTACTGGTGGTATGTTAAAAAGTGTGATCAATGCCAGTGATTTGCTCTGAACATTCATCAGCTTGGGGGCATACTCAATCCTTTGTCTAGTCCATGGCCATTTGCTCAGTGGGGCTTGGATATTGTAGGGCCATTCCCCAGAGATGTGGGAAACCGAAGATGGCTTTTAGTTGGAACTGATTACTTCACAAAGTGGGTTGAGGCTAAACCATTGTCCAACATTAGGGATATTGATGCAAAGAAGTTTGTTTGGAAGAATATTATAACTCGATTTGGGATTCCTCATACCCTCATATCGGACAATTGGTTTCAATTTGATAGCAAGGCCTTCAGGAGATATTGTTATGAGCTGGACATTAGGAATAGAAATTCAATCCCGGCCTATCCGTAAGGGAATGGATAGGCTGAAGCAGTTAACAAAGTCATAGTCAGTGGGCTTAAGAAGAAGTTAGATGAAGCAAAGGGTTTGAAAAGTTACCACATGTTCTTTGGACATATAGGATAACTCCTCGTCGGTCAACTGGGGAAACGCTTTTTTCTATGACATATGGGTCTGAGACTGTGATCCCTTTGGAGACTGGGTTTTCGACATTAAGGACAAGCTTGTTGACCCTAGATAATAATGATCAATTATTAGAAAGGAGTTTGGATTTGATTGATGAACGAAGAGAAGCAGCCATGGTACAACTGGCACATTATTAGCAAAAGCTTAAACAGGGCTATGATGCAGGTGTGAAGGCTAGACCACTGGCACCAAGTGATTTGGTGTTAAGAAAAGTAGTGGGGACTGCAAAAAACCCATCTTGGGGAAAACTAGGACCTAATTGGGAAGGGTCGTACCGCATCACTTCGGTAGCTGGGATAGGAGCTTATGTTTTGGAAGATTTAGATGAAAATGTTGTACCACGTCCATGGAATGTAAATAATCTGCGAAGATACTACTATTAATAAAAGGCAATCTTGTCATCTTTTGTTTCTACCATTACGTGCTTTAATCTTATTTATCTAAGTGTTAAACAAAATCTCGGTCATGCCTGGTTCCTCAGACCACATACCTTGGGTGAATTAATGCTTCTTATTTATCTAAGTGTTAAACAGAACTTCAGTCATGCCTAGTTCCTCGGACCACATACCTTGGGTAAATTAATGCTTCTTATTTAGCTAAGTGTTAAACAGAATCTTGTTCAGCCTGGTTCCTCGGACCACATACCTTGGGTGAATTAATGCTTCTTATTTATCTAATTGTTAAACAGAACCTCGGTCGTGCCTAGTTCCTCGGACCACATATCTTTGGCAAATTAATACTTCTTATTTATCTAAGTGTTAAACAAAATCTCAGTCATGCCTGGTTCCTCAGACCACATACCTTGGGTAAATTAATATTTTTTATATGCTTAAGTGTTGAACAAAGCCCTGGCCATGTCTGGTTTCTCGGACCATATGCTTTGGGCAAACCAATGCCTCTTATTTGTTCAAAATGATGAATAGAGCCTTGATCATACATGGCCTCTTGAACTGAACACCTAAGGCACACTAATTCTATCTGCGCATTAAGTTGTTAGATTATTAATTGCGTAGGTATATGTCAATGTTGGGAGCAATGTTGTGCTTATTTTTAATTGGTAAAGCCCACAATTTGGGTTCATAGTTAAACAATTTGGCCATATTTAATAGTAGACAGATAGTATTACAAGTCCTATATAAGCAATGAGAATATAAAGAAAACTGACACTTTTCATTAAGTGGTGCCTTGGTAAGGCAACGGAAATACATGTTCAATTTAAAATAAAAAAAGTACATATTATAAAGGTAATGCCCTAGCTGGTAATGGATGGAGGGGGGTTGGTTTTAGCTGCTTTTTGGACAAAAGGTTCAGGCGCTTCTCCAATTCTTTTTTCTGAGCCTCTATTTGCTCCTTAGCAATGACAAGCTAATCCTCAGTTTTACGCAGTTGCTAACGTTGGTCCTCGGCTTGCTTCTCAATGCCAGCTAGTGCAGCTTCAACACTCTTCCTCTCTCTATCTGCCTTAACCAACTTGGTGTTGAGGTCTTTAATCCTTTTTTCGGCCATGGCAAGAGTTTGGATAACAGCTATATGCTGTGCCTCCTCATCCTTCCACAATTTATAGGCATCATCTACCCATTCCTTGGCGATGTTTGTTGTCTAAATTGCCTGAAAGAAAACACCAAGATGAATCCTTCAAGTGGAAGAGAAATGTGTATATTCAATACAAGTAAAGGGTTCAAAGGCTTACCATGGCCAGGTCTCTCTTCAAAGTTAAAAACACCTCGTGTGTTTTTAGAGTCCTCAAGTCGGCCATGTCTTGAGGCAGGAGCAACGGCTGTTCTAGTGCATTAGCCACGTAGCAAGCTTTTCCTTTTTGAAAGTCCTTGATAGAAGAGTCTAGAGGGAGTGGGGCTCCGTCTAATTTGAGTGGGGGGTTCCAGATCAGAACCCTAGGGCAACGCTTAGACACCCTCTTCGCGACCACACCATTGGCCGAGGTTTTCCTTTGCGCCCCTTTGGCGATTTTTTCCCCTTTTTGGGGTTCGAGCTCTTTGATAGGCACCACTTTGCCTTCTTCGGACACCTCCTTACCCTTTTTGTCCTGCTTCCTCTTCTTATTTGCCGGTTCAGAAGGGGAAGTATGGGTAGGGAAGGGAGTTGAATGCCGAGTTTGAATGGCCACCTCGGGGGTAGACCCTTCAGCATGTGATTCCAAGAGCTCTAGCAGGCTGGTGTTCTTTTTCCTCTGGAGCACCATAGCTTTAGGAATGTCAGAGGGCTCTTGGTTGCTACTTACATGAGCAAGGGGTAAGTAGGAGAGGGAAGCGCAGTGAGATTCGATGGGGGACGATTGGTCAAAAACTTCAAAGTCCTCTTCAGAGTCTACAACCTCAATCACTTTATTTAATTCTTCCTCGGGAGCTGGGTGTGAGGAGGTTGCTTCTTCCCCGGAAGCTCGTTGAATGGGCAGTTCAACTGGTTGAGTGCTTGCAAGGGGAGGACCATCGAGGAAGTCGAGTACTGCGATGTTCATTTGATGCAATTGAGGGTCTTTCGCCTTTATAACGTACTTGGGAGATTGGAAACTTGTTGAGATCGGCTTGTACCCAAGGATGACGTGGGCGGCCTGTAGCTGTCAGTCCGAATGAAAGAAAATCTCAAACTTGAGTATCCTAGTGAGGTTGGGCTCGTTAACAAGATTGAGATTAGGGGCTGTGAAATTTTTATCTGTTAAAAAATTTTTCAGGAAACGAAAGCATAATTAGAGAAAGGGATTTGTTAAGCATCTAGGAATAAATTTTTGAGTTATAAGAAAAGAAACAACAAGATAGGAAGTTGAAGTATTTAATTGTTAAAATAGGGAACCTAAACCTAAGTACTCCACCTGGTTCAGGGAATTAGAAAATCTTAGTCCATGCCCTTGTTAGATTCGGCGAGACACAAGATGAGTCTGACTTCAGGGACCCTAGTTTTAAGATAGTATCTAGTACTCTTAAGGAGCTGGCAATTATATACACAGTTAACATCATGAAGGGTAAGATTTACGCCCATCTTTTCATTGAGGGTGTCCACACTACCTAGTATCCTAAATACGTTTGGGGAACACTGGGTCGGGCAAAGTCTATGGGCTATCAAGAAATCCCTAGTCACTCTACCCATAGGGATCCTCATCCCTCCTTCTATGAAGGCGATCATAGGGATCACCACTTCTCCCTCAGACCTTAGAGCATGCCATTCTCCTTGAAGGCAATGCCGAATAGAGACCTTAGGTGGTATATTATATCGGGCCTTAAAGTTTTCTATGCCCTCAGGGGTATCTACCAAACTAGTGAACCTACCTATCTAGGAAGTGAGAAAAGGGTGTTAAAAGAATGAAGCAAAAAATAAGGGGCTGAGGAAGAAAGGGTCCTAATAATTAGTATGTGGGCTAAAGGGTACTTACAAAAGTATAAGAAAGGAACACCTCGGACCGTTTCTTGAGAGTTTGAAGATTTAGAAAATGGAGGATTTGGGTTCTTCGAATGTTTTATATAGGAAGAGAGAATAAGCAGGAAAGTTCCTGCTTTAGTCCCTATGAAAAACCTCTACTGTAGGATTTTCATCACATCGTAGAACGTGGGGGACAAGGCGCCATGCGAGGTAATTAATGAGGTGACTCAGATGCCGAAGTGTCAGGAATGTGCTTATTGCAAGTGAAAAGATGTTCACACGTGAGGAGGTTTCATGAACGTGGAAAACTCAATAACATAAAATCAAAACCCCATTTTTCTCATAAGAGAGAAAAATTGGAGTTTTGAGGGGTTATTGTGGGGATAAGAGCACCGAGTAAGGGTATTGGGTCATGGGCCAAGGAACCCGAGGATGCCAAGCCTTAATAACAGCAAGTGGGTTAATGGGCCAAGGACAAGGGATGATAACAACGAACAGGTCATGTTTCCCGAGGAGCCAAACTTCCTCGAAAAGCGGAGCGGGGGTCTAAAGCCCGACCACCCAGTGAATACAGGGCAAAGGGCAACCATGCTTGGGAGGATAAGTTTCAGATAAAAGAGTCCACAGTGAACTAGGAAATATCTGTAAAGAATGCTACTACCACCACATTAAATGTTCTGCACCTAATCAACTGGCTGCATTTATGTGGAAATGATGCATGAACAGTGATATTGAGCCTTACAGCTATACACAAAGGTTCCAGGAGGGCTCTGATGGGACAAGCATCCAGAAGATCACTTATACAATCAACAGATGGAAGGCTGGGATTGAAAATGAATCAGACTATATAAAAAAAGACCCTTGTGAGAAATAGATATGTAATCATTAGGAGAGGAAAATGAGAGGAAAAGAGCATCTTGTACTTAAAGAAACTTAAGAGAATATAAGAACACTTCATCCTCGGACTTAACCGAGGAGTATTATTCCCTTCAAACTGTATTTTCTTATCTTTTTAGTTCGATTCCACTCTATTGTGGCCCATACACAGTTTGCTAAGTCTTACCTGTAAAATCCACTCTTTAACAAATATATTGTTTTGGGCTTGTTGAGCCATCATCCATCTTTAGTGGGCTGAGGGTCTAAATCTTGGCCTTACACCTATCAAGACATTTCATCTTATATGGCATCATATCATGGTCAAGGCAAAACATAGACATGGCAGAAAGCAAACAAACATACATCACATCCAAGAAAGAAACATAGGCATATTAAGATCCAACAACATGTCATCATATCCAAGACAAGACATTTACAAATACATCAAGACATGATCAAGATCATATCTCAAACAAATGTATGTTCATGTGAATGCATGGCTTACCACACTTACTTTATTGCATCTCAGCACCTGTGCATCAATGGATGGACATGTGAATGCATGTTCATGGCATTAAAGCAAGAAATAAAAAGAAACCCTAGTCTAGCATGTTAAAGGGAAACAACAATCAAACAGAGAAACAGAGGCTCGAAAACATAAAAAAGGAGTAAAAACAGAAGCATATGACATAAGAGAAAAAGAAGAAATAAAAGCAAAAAACTCAATTAGGGTTTCTGGGCACGAGTATTCATGCGCATACATAGGCCTGCGTACGCAAGCTAGTTGTATGCGTACGCATTCTTCGAGCCTACGTACGTATGCAGAAAGGATGCATATGTAGACACGCCTTGAACCCTAACCTAGAAACACAGAAACACAGAAAATAGAGCAGAATTTAAAACTATAAATCTAACAATTTAACATGCTTTAAAATAGAAAACTACTAAACCCTAGGCTACCAAAATAAAAACATAAATAAAAAAAAAGGATTGGAACAAGGAAATGAAAAGAAAAGGTTAGAACTCAAGGGAACGTGTGAAACCCTAAGCGGCTAGTAGAAGGTGTGTCTACTCTCTGAGTTAGGCTTCTGTTTTTTCTTTCAGTGTTGCTAATCAAGGGAACGTAGTGAACACTACTGTGAGGAGGTAATGGAGATTTGCCCACCTGAAATTTTTCCGTTTGTCTACCGTTACCCTCCTCTATTAAAAATAAGGGTAAATATGTATATTTCCTCCCACTTTATGTCTCTCTCCTCCCTAATCATAAAAAACATAAATTGACAAGATAAAACAAGATCAAAAGCTGCAATGTCTTAGAACTTCAAGCTTGTATCTACCCTTGCCATCTGAATCAAAAACATAAAGCTAAATATACACAAAATAAAGCACTTCCTATGTTCTAAAATCACCATATTCAAACCTACAGGTTCTACACACACTCCCCCCCCCTCTCTCTCTCTCTCTCTCTCTCTCTCTCTCTCTCTCTCTCTATATATATATATATATATATATATATATATATAACAAGAACCACTCTCCCCGCTTTTAGTCCTGCTTTGTCAGTGACTCTAACATTACCTTTGTAAGAGAAATGTTTAAACCCAATCACTTACAAGTTAGATATGAAGGGGTCGAATGATGAAGGAAAAAATCTAAATGGGTTTTGGTTTTATATATTTGTTTATTTCTTATAAATTTCATTTAGTTTTGTACATATATTAATGAGGAGGAGGAGGACAATGTCTTTGAGGTTGAGTCTGAGGTGTGGCATGGCCGAGCACTAGGACATTCACCATCAATGGTGCCACCATTGAAGGTGGCTGCCATTTCTATTTTTCTTTCTCTTTCTCTTTCTGTTTTCTTTTTCTATTTTCTACTTTATTTTTCATCTTCTTTGTTTATTTGATTTAGGGATTGGGTTTCTTTTGGTTGTTGGGGTTTGAAAAATGGGATTTGGGGCATGGTTACTGATGGATCCATGGGTTTGGATGTGTGGGTGTGTTGATGTTTGTATTTTGACTTGGGTTTTGGGGTTGTATTTTGATAGATCTGTAGGTTTGTACTTTGATGGTGTGGGTGTGTTAGTGTTGGTGGCTATATAAAATCAAGTTGTATGGGGATTGATTGCTGGGTTTTTATGCATATTCTTGTGATGGGTTTGAAGCTTAAGATGTTTGAATATTTTGTTGTTGGTTTGAGGTCGAAGAGAAAGAGTATGGGTTTATTAACAATTAATTTTTTTTTCTAGTTTTTTGATTGCATTGTACTCCAAAGCAAGACTAGGTTTTTATTTTTGATACGGCAAGACTGAGTTTACTCTAAGGATTCAACTATTGAAGAAAGAAGAAAACTAAGAATGAATGCAAATAGTCCCAATTTTTCTGCAACACCTCCATCTTTTCTCACTTTCAAGTATACGCTTTCCAAAACCAAATCCCACCCACAATAGCTCACATTGTTCTTGCTAAGAATAGTTGCTTTGTTCTCTTTTCTATATTTCTCATATAATTTTTTGATCTTGTTTTATCTTGTATTTTTTGTTTTGGGAGAAGGGAGACATAAAATGGAAGCAAAAATACAAATTTATCCCTATTTTTAACAAAGGTGGGTAACAGGAAACAAACGGAGTGAATCTCAGGTGGGCAAAGTAACACTTTTCAAACCACTAGATAGGCAAAGTGAATTCAGGTCAAACCACAAATAAGTTTGCTATAATTACCCCTAGAACTAAAAGTTTAGTCTTGATCCAAGCTCTAAAATGGATCCCCATCCCAACTTTCAGCTAGACAATGACAAGACTGTAGAGCATGGATAATGTTCTCTGCATTCTGTTTATAGTGGTAACAAATAGGATCTTCAATATGAAATTAAAAAAAAAAAAAATGTGGCTCCATAAAAAAAATGTCCAAGCAAGGTTTATCAAAGAATATAAGTTTTGGACAAGTTTATGGGACCAAAAATAAACACCCTCTCCAAAATTAACAAAGTCAATTATAAAAACAAATAGTACAAAAAAAAAATTATAATGATGATATTAAAAAAAAAAAATTTAAATTGTTGAGTAATTTAGACCCTGGTTGATAGAATTAATAAGTTTTAAACCCAAGTTGTTAATTAGATTTATTATATATGTCTAGGGTTGTGAGAAAAGAAACCCTACACATACATGTCAGCTAGGGCCAAAAATCAAATCTAGAAATTCTGATTTTGTAGATGTCAACAAATTTAGCTTCTGTCGAGCTTCGTTCTAAAATCTTGATAGATACTGTTTCTGTCGAGGTCTCTGTCGAGCTTTAATGAACAGCTTTTCTTCACTTGTTTCTTGATCCAATCTTTATAGATTTAATACTTGACTTGAACCTTGTTTCTTGAAGTACCAAACTCATCCTAGATCTACCCAATTACAAGTAAAGTGCATTTTGTCAAAGGATTGACTAATTACATAAAATATGTCCTTAACATAAATAAACCCCACACTCACGTGCAAAAGTGGTGGGGTAATCTTAGCAAATTTATGGCAGCCAAACTCACTGCCACAATGTCACTTAGGGCTGTCCAAGGACCCGCAAGAACTGACCCACCCGTTGCTGTCGACCGAACCCGACCTGCCGTCTACCGAACTGACTGCTCCGGTGGTCGACGACGGATTTCATTCTCCAAAATCCAAGATTAAAGAGTTGGATATTGGATCTCCTCCTCTGAAATCTGAGAAACCCAATTTGACTGACCCATCTATTTTTCCGGCGAGAAGGTGTTGATTCGGTGTGTTTTGGGATTTTTTCGGGAAGATTTAGGTTAGATCTGGTGAGATTTTGCTAGATTTAGCCAAGATATTGTCGAAAATGGCCAAGATCTCGCTGGATCTGGCGAGATCTGGCCGGATTTCTGCCGTTTTTCAAAATTTTCTCGCCGGATTTCTACCATTTTTCATCTTTTCATAGCCGAATTCTCGCCGTTTTCCAGATAATCAATCCCGACCGATCCATCCGACATCCGTGGAAGCTTCAACCCGCCCGATCCAATCAACCACTTTGGTCGGCGATGGGTTGAAATTTTGACCACCCGATCTAGTCAGGTCGGTTTTGGGTTGGGCATGGTTTTGGGTTGGGCACAAACCTGACCCTGGACCGACCCATGGACAGGCCTAATTGTCACTACCCGTTAAAAAAAAAAATGGGACAAGATGTGAAACTGGGATGTGGGGTTGAGTAAAATAGCCTCCTGCCATTGGCACCACTCGCTTAAATAATTCAACCCAAAAAAAAAAAAAAAAAAAAAAAAAAAAAAAAAGAAGAAATGTAAGCAATGTGTGCAAGTTGCAGCACGTCACATCAGAAGAAAGAGAAAATAAAAATTAAAAAATTAAAAGGAACAAACATGTGAGGACGTGAAAGAAGTAATGAATCAGTAACTTCTCCACGTCTCCTGCAACAAGTTTTCTGCAATTCTATTCTGCCCCACTAAATTGCAAGTTGTGAAAATTTAAGGAAGCAACTGCTTCCTCTATTTCTTTGTAAATTGAAGTGACCAAAACAAATAAAGAGGCTCCAGCGAGCACAAAGAAAATACACGCACGGACAGAGAAATTGAGAGCGGAAGCAAGCAAGTAAAAATGAAAAGAAAGCGAGTGAAAAGAAGAGGTCACGGAGGCTTGAAGAAGTTTCAGCAATAGGTTTATATGTGGGATTTTACCGGTCCTCTTTTTCTCTAACCCTCTCTCCTTTTTCTCAAAAATTGAATTTTTATTTGGTAAAACAAATAGGATCAGTTTCATGAGTTCTTAACTCCATTCATGGAATTTCCTATTTGAGAAATAGGATATTTAATGGAGTCATTGACTCTACCATTATAAATTAACTAGCGGATGTCCCTCATGATGTACGTGTTCGTTATTAGTTATTTTATAATACTCATTGTGAGAGACCAGACTTGGCTCTCAACAAAGGAGAAAGCATCGGCACTTCTTTTTTGGGGTTTTGATTATTGTGGAGATGCTACTTTTTTTTTTTTTTTTTTTGTGAAAAAAAAAAAAAAACTAAAAAATACAGAGTACATGAATAACGAGTTTTTCTTGATTTGAACAATTACAATTGATAGAGATAAACTATACATGACTTTGGTCCTAATTACAATCCAAGTAAAAAAATTACAAAACTCTTTGTCCTAGTTACAATCTACTATCAATAAAGACTACTCTACAAACCTAAGATCTAGACTCAGGGGCTAGGTTATAGGATGAGAAGGTGTTAGAAACCCATCCTGTTTGGACAAAATCTGGTCTTCTAGACTCTAATGATCATTTTAGTACCTAGGACCAGTGATATGCAACTTATTATGAAATGCAACATGTTATGTTAGTTTTCTTATATCTAAGGCTAAATGTTATTTAGAGACCTCAGATCTACATTCTACTCTTATGTAAAGAATCAAATCTAATGTTTAATGTGGAAAACAATGATTTGAATAAAAATATGTAGATCTGATATCAATTTTGTAAAAAATGAGTTTTGATGACAAAGTGGAAATCTGGATTTTAATAAAGAAATTTATGGTGAGAAGAATTCAGATCAATTTTTTAGATAGGAAAAAGAATGGGTTTTTTTAATGAGAAAATTTCAGATATGTTTTTAGATGTAAAAAAGAATTAGTTTTTAATAAGAAAATTTCAGATATGATTTTTTTTTTTTTTTTTTGAGATATGATTTCAGATGTGAAAAAAGAATGAATTTGTAATAAGAAAATTTCAAATGTGAAAAAGAATGAGTTTTTAATAAGAAAATTTCAGATCTATTTTTTTAGATATGAAAAAGAATGAGAAAATTGCAAATTTGAAACCTTTAATAACAAATAACCATAGATCTAAGATTATATCATGAAAACCCCTAAATCTACATGTTCAAGCATGCGAATCAATTAATCATTGTATTCTAATCATGGAACCAAGATTCGAAAGGAAGTAAGATCATGCTAGAGATTGATGTTCACATGTTAACATGGAATGCACAATTAAACATACATGCTAATAAAGAAATAACCTTGATACCTGCATCTAGGGGTGTTCGCGGTGCGGTCCGGTGCGGTGCGGTTTTGGGTCATTTTTAGCACCGCACTTTGCGATGCGGTTTAGCTAAAACCATAACTGCACTGCACCTTATTTTTGCGGTCACATGTGCGGTGCGGTGCAATTTAAAGTTTAGCCAAAACCAAAACCGCACCGCACCTCATTTATGCGGTCACATATGCGGTGCGGTGTATAAGATGCGGTTTGAATGATTTGAAATTGGTATATATTTCAAATTTTGGGCTTTTTCTACCCAGCCCAAAACTAATTTTTCCCTTTATTTTGGTCCAAGTTTTAAACTATTGAGCTAGTTTTTCTTTATTTTGGGCAGGCTTTCTTAATCAACACTTGCTAGGGTTATCCAACTTTTTTTTTTTTGAAAACTAGGGTTATTAAACTATTAATAATATATTTAATATTAAAAATAATTAAATATATTAATATATGGAGAGGGTGCGGTGCGATGCGGTTTGTACAGTTTTCTTATTATAAAATTGCAAACCGCACTACACCATGCAGTTTGGTGTGGTGCGGTGCAATATTACTTGCGGTGTGGTGCAGTTATGCTATATTGCGGGCGGTTTTGGTGCAGTTTTTGCTATTTATGTGGTTTGGTGAACACCCCTACCTGCATCAATGCACGAATGAATTCTACAGGGAAAATTGCTTTAGAAGTTAGAGGGAATGGATCTCTCTGAGTTCTAAAGAATTATCGCTTAACAGAAAAGAAAATCTTAAAGTCAGATTTCTAGAGTTTCTTTAATGTTAAGGGGAGAGGGGGTGCTGAATGTTGGGTGGCCTCCTCTATTTATAGAGGTGTTAGTTGCTTGAAAATTAAGCTAGGGTTGCTTTGGAAGATAGCAGACACGAATTGGATCAGACTTTATCCCTAAAAAATCAAATCTGATAAATTTTGACTAGAACAAAACTTATCTCGGTCAATTCTAGGATTTGTGCCAATCGGCACTGTTGAAGTGCTGGTTGGGGCTCTCTGTAGTTTTGCCCAATTTTGTCTTCTTACATGTTTTGAACTCTTTTTAGGCATTTTTTTGAGTTGGGAATTGTACTTGGATGTGTCTTGGACTTATATTCCTGATAAAAGTCATCTTAACTTGACAATTAAATCTTTAAAATAATTACCTCGAAGATAATTACCCTAATAACTTAATTATCAGTTCAATTTTAATATTATCAAATTATTTCAATTATTCCCATGCAACCAAACTTTTTTAACAAAATAAACCATCAATCACAGAAACTCCTTTAATTAATTTTAATTTTTGACCAATCAAAATTAATTTCAATTAATTATGTGTGATCAGTTCCACCTAGATGAATGCATGCAAACCATGAAAACTTGATTTTGTGATATCTTTCAATCCGTCGGACCAATTTGGAAAACGAACATATCGTCGTGATCGTTAGAATCTTAAGATCATTTTTATGATATGTGATGAATGACTTGATGCATGAAATGCAATCATGATTTTTGGATACTTAGAATGATTATTTTGGTCATCTCCCAAGGTTAAATTATGGGTGCGAAATTAAGTGTTTACACTCATATGTGTTATAATGTTTGGAAAATTAATTTTGATTATGTATTATATGTCACTAAAATATATCAACATAGAAGTAACCATAAGTAATTAGACCCTAAAAACTCCACTACATGCCTATTGATTTTTTATTTATTAAGTGTACATGTATATTTGGCTTTTAAATTTTATATTTTTAATAGAAAAATTCTTATTATTACTTTTTTTTTTCTAAGGAATATTTCTTTTTTTTTTTCAAAAAAAGAAAACACATGAACTTTCGAAGGCTAAACATCTAAGATTTAATGTTTATAATTTTCAATTTGTAAAACTAAATATACATGTCAAGAAATAAAAAAATATAAGAAACAATTGAACAGAGAAATATAAAATTATACTATTTCATATCTTAATATAATTTTATATACATCTTGTTGATAGCGTATTTTGTCCAGCTCCGATTTACGCGTCAAAACAAATTAATGGAGTTATTGACTTCACCGTTGACCCCACAGTTATAAATTATTTTTAATGGAGTGGAGTTTCTAATTGTTTCAAATTAATTCAAAGGGAGTCATTGACTTCACCAATTAAACATTTTGGGGGGTTATTGACTCCACCAATTTAAAATAATATGATCCATTGGAATCATTGATTCCTCGAATTATTTTAAATAAAAAGGAAAAACTAATTCTTTCAAATTAATTCAATGGAGTATTTAATTATAATAAGATTAATTCTATGGAGATTCGTAATTCCTTAGCCAAAATTGGAGTTTCTAATTCCCAAAATAAAATAGTCATAAAATTGATTTGAGAGAAATTTCTATTTCTCAGTCTTTAAAAATGTTTTAAAAAATAAAATTGCTTTAAAGGAATTTCCAATCCCTCAATTAATTTTGGGGACTTCAATCAAAATGCCATTACTAGTCAAAATTGCTACAAAGAAGCAATGAAGGAAGAAAATTTGTTTAGACATTCAATTTCCCAAAAAAGGAGAGCCTTTTGCTCAATTTTCATAAAAATATGGGTCCTTAACTCATTCTTGAGATTAAAATAATTCATCTCACCCAAAAAAAAAAAAAAATTAAGTCAATGCTTAATTAAATGTCCATCATTTAAAACGGAAAAAATCATATTTGGGAATTTTAAATCTAAAACATTAACTTAAGAAACAAGAATTGGTCCCCACCAAGGGTACATAGGCAATCTAAAGTCACTATTAGTTACAACCACAAATAAATAAAGACCCATATCCCCTAAAATACAAAAAAAAAAAAAAAAAAAAAAAGTACAAAGGCAACATGGTCAGAATCAAAGGGTCATCCCTTGAAATAAGGGATTGTAATTAAGAGATATGTTATCTTGAATGGACATTACTCACATCAATAAAACCCAAATTCCCAAATCCCTATGGCTAAAATTATGTTTAATGGATTTTAGTTAAAAACATTTTTTGTTAAACAGGATTACCATCCCAAATTTCAGTTAGACAATAACAAGACCAAAGAGTAGGCCCTCCATAGGAAAGAGGCTTGCAAAATGACTTTACTAGTCAAGACAAACTTGGTTCCCAACATGATTATTGAGGATCCTATTTGCGACCACTATAAACAAAATGGAGAAAACATTATCCATGCTCTAAACAAGGGATTGTAATTAAGAGATACGTTATCTTGAAAGGACATTATTCACAACAATAAAACCAATATGCCCAAACGCCAATTAGGGTTTAGGTTTTAGGGTTGGGGATTTAGGGTTTGGGGTTTAGGGCTTAGGGCTTAGGGTTTAGGGTTTAAGGTTTTAGGGTTTTAGGGTTTAAGGTAGGCAAAAATTAGGGGAAAAGACCATGAGCATGGCGAAAATTCCCAAAATGACGTCATGGGCAAAAATTACATGGCATAGAAAAAAGAAAAAATAAATAACAAAGACAATAAGCAAAGATAATAAAATGGTTGATTCTCTCATTGCTCAAATTAAAAGATGACAATTTGTTTCATAAGGGATTTGGAACATTCCAATCATTTATTAAACTCAAATGAAAAGACATGGAATCATAGAGTGCTGAAAAGTAAAATTTGGGGCATATCAAGGTAGTCACTCAGTCCTCTTCCTTTTGTTGGACTTCTTGTGATCATTTTCTTCCCTATGGACTGCTCTCATATCTGTGGATAGCTAATTCTTGTATCCCAAAGTTGGTTTGAGAAACTGAGGAAAACAAATGTCCCTATTCATTGCCCTCCGAGGCCAATTCTCCTTTATTCTACCCAAGACACTCTCAGTAAATGCTAAGATATGATAAGAACCATAAAGGGTTTGTATTAGTTCCTTTTTGCATGTTTGTGCTTTGTTTGCTCATTTCCATGCTTTATCCTTTAGATCCATACTTGTATGCTTAGATCTAGGTCTTTGCCATGTTCTTGCTTGTATTCCCTTTGTGGTTTGTGTGCTTGCACCTTTGGTGCCTCTTTGTTTGTTTGGTTGTATCCTTTCTCCTTTAGTGGCTTGTTTGGATGTAACCATGTGTGAGAGTACATCTTCGTGTTGTTTGCTTGCTTGTGGCTTGCCTTTCTCTCATTTCGTTTAGCTTTACATGCTAGGGTTTCTCGTGTTAGCCTTGTTTGTGCTTTTTAACATGTTTAGCTCTCCCTTTTGTGTGATAACATGCTCTGTTGCCTTTATGCTTGCTTTGCTTGGTTTGTACCATCTTGTTTGGCTTTCCTTGTTTTGTTTACATCTTTGCATATTTATTTACTTGTTCATGCATGTGTCTTCGTGTGCTTCTTTGTGTCATCAAGCTTAGTTCCTACCTAAAATCTCGTGCGAGTTCACACCCATCTTTGTACACGAGATCCTGAGCCCCTTTTAGGAGCTTTGCTTGATGGCACAGGTATCGTCCATACTCCAATATAATGGAACTACGGACATCAAATCCAAACCTACATTTGTTCTTCTAGGACACCCTCTCTTGCTTGTTTGTTTGATAACATGCTTGTTTGCCCCTTTAAGTGCTTTCTTTCCTTATTTGCTTATCTTGTGTGTTTGCCTAGTGCTTTCTTTGTTTCTTTGTTATCTCTTTGGCTTGTCTACGGGTTTTGTATTTTCTTTGTTTGTTGCATGTACACACTTGGAGCGAGGGCGCAACTTCTAAAATGCAAGCTAAAAAGGGCAAAATGGAAGCAAAAGGAGCAAGCCCAAAAAGGGTAATGTTCAGTAGATTAGGAGACTTAGCCTCTCCATGTGGTTATCTCTACCTCTCTCTCTTAGCCTTTTCTTTAGAACCATGTTTCTAGACTAGGGCTTTCTTTCCTTGTATCTTGCTTGGGTTGCATTCTTAGGGTATGGCAATATCTGATTTACTTTTCCTATATTTTGTTGGGCTATACCCTTTGGATGTAGGCAATGTTTGATTTACTTTTCTTGTGCCTTGTTGGGCCATACCCTTGGGATGTTGGCAATGATTGGTTTATTTTCTTTCTTTGTGTGCTTGCATTATGCATGCTTGATATATATATATATATATATATATATTAATGCTTGTTTAAAGATGGTCATGTACTTTGTATGATGGACTCACATGGTTAGGAGGATACTCTCCTCATGATCATGGGTGCTCTTGACCTTGGAGTGTGGGTATGCATTCAAGGTGATTGTCATAGATGCATATTAATGCTACATTGTGTGCATGATTGTTGCGGTGTGATTGCTTTGATCCATGTCAGCTAGTGACATTGGTTTCCCCATGTATGCGACACGCTTCAATGTGTTCGATACTTTGGTGAGCTCCGGCTTGCCTTAGTATGAACATACTGACACATGCCATATACATAGATACGAAACCTTGTTGGTACGCCATAGCGCACTAAACGCGAAACTTTGCCAGATTTTCACTGTGAAAATGGGGCATCTTTTTGCAGTATTCTCACAGCGAAGGCTTGATGAGAATAGTGTTTTGTGTGCTATGACGCACTTGAGGCGAAATGTTGCCAGATTTTCACCGCGAAATAAGGCGAAATGTTGCCGGATTTTCATTGTGAAAATTTGGCAACAATTCCAAATGTGCTAGCAAAACATTGATAAAGGCCACACCCCTTTCCAAAATCAAACCTCAAAGCCCAATTCTTTAAAAGCCCCGAGAGCTAATGCCAATAACTTGTTTTTAACTGCCAATGTCTGAAAATTAAGATTTTACCAAAACAAAAGACTGTCTCTATACAAGCTTTGTAGGGTGCCTAACACTTTCCCCACACGTAACCAGACTTTTGAACTCAAGAATCAAGATTTTTTACCATCCGTATTAGATTAGGAAAAACAACTATTTTTCTTAGCCTAAGACTGGTAATAAAATCAAATAGAGTTTGGTGACCAATCACACCTTAGAAAAAACCCAATGATTGGTGGCGACTTCACTACCTTCAGTAATAATAGGTTAAAATTGACTCAATTCAGTCACACACCAGAGGTTTTTACCCTTTCTTTCACAGCACCCGAGCTCATCAGCCTCCTAGGGGTGCATGTGCGTCACCGCATAAGGTGGTCGACTACTGCAAGGCATCGACACTTGTCTTCAACTAACTTTTTGGATCCCGTAACACCACCCGATTGCACCACAAGCCTCACCAGCTGAAAATGTGGTCAAGCTCCAATGCTTCCCAAATGTCCAAGCAACAATCAACACTCTATGTGGTGAAGACAATGAAGGATAGAATCTCCTCTCTTGGATATGTAAATTGGGAAAAGGAAGGAGAAGATGCTACAAAGGAATTTCTCTCTCAAAGGAATGGGTACCACCCTCTCAAGGTGGGTGTTTTTTATCTCTCAAAACATTATCTCTAGGTTAAAATTTGGGAAAAAGAGATGTATATATATAGAGGAGAAAAAAAAAGTCACAACTAAAGTTCTAGAATATGAGCTGTCCAGGGGCACTCGCGAGTCACACGCAGGTAGGCCCACTCATGAGTTCTCCAACTCTAACCAACTTTCAAAATTCCTCACATGAAGACTCGCGGGTGTTACAAATCACGAACCACTCACGAGTCAGTCCTGAGTTCCAATGATCTTGCAATTCTTCATCAACTTTAAACCCAACCCAAGTACATTAAAACTCACAAAAATACATAGAAATACGAATAAAATTACAACAAATATGGCACGGAATAAAGCCAATAAAACAACTATCGGAATTCACAACTTAACAATCTCCAATTTGGCTATTCCGTGACAAAACACCTTACGACAGATTCTAGACTTAAAAGTGAATTTGAGAACATTGGAAAAACTCATTCACACCTAAATCTAAAA
The DNA here is from genome assembly GCA_030021035.2 of Notholithocarpus densiflorus. Lineage (NCBI taxonomy): Eukaryota > Viridiplantae > Streptophyta > Magnoliopsida > Fagales > Fagaceae > Notholithocarpus > Notholithocarpus densiflorus. Next base: position 558,268 of record JARYZH020000195.1, on the reverse strand, counting down.
ATTGTGATGAACTTGGAACATTTACTTGTTTCTTGAAACATTTGCACAAAATACATTAGACCCTTAATCTTAAACCAAGTGATATAGGAAAAGTAGAATGTAGCAGGTAAAAAACTATTATTCAAACCTAATATGAAATATATGAGTTAACTTGATCAAATAGTTGACAGTCATGTAAAAATGACTACAATGATCACTTAACAATGCAAATTATCATTCGAACATGCAATCATTAAAGCCCATAACATAGAAATGTATGCATGTCCAACATAAAACCACAATGCAATGAAAACAATAAAGCATAGATTAATAAAAGATAACTCAAAGTACCATAAAAGTATCCAGTTCAAACAAAGTAGCCACAAATACAACAAAAAGAAGCACTGAAAAGAAAACAACTATATTGTAAAATAACAAACAATGTCTCCCCCCATAAAGTTATCATAACTCCCCTAAAAAGATGACTTCTCCCCCTTAGAATGTGTACAAGCACAAGAGTCCAAAATTTCTCCCCCTTTTTGTCACGGATGAAAAAAGGATTAAGAAGGAAGATGAACAATGAAGCTAAAAACAAGGATTATAATGCATATGGGGTACAAGATATGAGAGAAATGAAGCTCAACCAAAAATGAGTGTATGAATGAATGATGTGAATGGACTGAAGGGTATGAACCACAATCACAAGCATTCACGCAATATAGATAAGAAAATGCACCCGTACTAAGCGCACACATAGTCTAAATGAGCCAAAAAGGCAAAAACTAAAATTAAGTGCAAATAGATGTCATGATGCATGAATAAAGTCCTAGATTCATTCATAAGTCAATGTCAAAGTTTGAGACTCATTAGAGTTCAAATGACGATGAAGATGTCATTGAGATATTACACTAAACACTTAGCATGCACCCTTAATTAGAACACTCAAAGAGTGAGGGATGACCACAAAAACATGCCTAAATAAAAGAGATATATGTCACAAAGGGCTAACATCAAATACAAGGCATCAAATGCAACGTAACTCAATCAAAAAGTTTGAAAAAAATTAAGTATTTCAACCACTATTGTGAAAATCCCAAAATAGAACGCAAATACCCAAATTTCAAAATCTAAGTATTAAAATCAACGGAATATGTAAGAGTTTTTCTTACAGATATAAAAGGAATGAAATGCAATTGATTTTGATTGGGCTCAAGTGAAAAAATGTATGAGGGTTTGGGGGAGAGAGAGTCGCGCGAGACAGATAGAAGAACTTTGAAAAAATGAGACCCATGAAATCCACTTAAGGGCTGATCTGGGCAACGCGTGGACGTGACCACTCATAACTCGCAAGTGCCTCTGTCCAAACTCAAAAAGTTTTAAAAGCCAACTCACGGGTAACCTCACTCACGAGAAAGTTGGATCTGGGCGCATCAATCATAAGTTTACTTTTAGGATTTGTTTGAATACCGCTTATTGTTGAAAATTGAAAACTGAAAATACTGTAGTAGAATAATTTTTAAATGTGTGAATAATACCGTAGGACCCAATTTTAAAGTTGTTTTTGCTGAAAAAAGTACTTGCGGGTCTTGTGAATAGTGCACGGGACCCACACAAAATGCGTGCACAAATGTAAACACAAACTCTGTATCCAAATGTGCACTTAAGGTCGTAAGCATGTTGTGGATTTGGGTGTAGAAATTAGTGTGTACCTTGGAGTTTTCTTGATTTATTTATTTATTTATTTTTTATATCAAATAAGGAAATCTGGACCATACTAAGGCTCTAAATAGTTTACAAAATACATGGAGGCCTGATCAGCACAGCTTTTAAATGTTGCTAGGATAGAGTCATTAACCAAGAAACATGCTATGGATTAGCCTTCAGTCTTCCATTGGTTCATGTCTTCCAACAGTATTGAATTTTTCCAGTTAGCTGTTGCTTTCCTACTATTATTTCACTTATCTGTTTGTCCTTGGTCAGAATTATCATACTAGTGAAACCTCGAGCTTTTGCTTGGTGAATAGCTTCCCTGGCTGCCAGCGTTATTGAGTGCTTTGGATTCAAGTCTTTACTGGAATGACATCCTTTAAACAACTATTTTCCCTCCCTGTCTTTTGTTAAGTAGGCTATTCATCCTCATTCCAGCATTTTTCTGTTATGCCCTTCTATGAGTAGAAGAATCTGCCAGTCTTGCTGTCTTCTTCGTAATTTTAGATTGGAAATAAGTCACTGAGTGATTCCTTCTTCCCTCTTGATGTAGGCTCTGTTATACTTGTCAATCAAAATGTTACAAGCCATTAGTATTTCATGAGGGTTTGGTACCTTACCTTCAAATAGGAAAAGCTTAAGCTCGAGAGGTAAAATGAATTTAGGAAAAGCTTCAGCCATTAGTATTGAGTGATCTCCTGCTCTAACACTATAATAAATTATCAATATTCCAAAAACTTAAGTTGTTAGGAAAATAGTGAATATAATCATTTAATCATATCTATAATTTTTTTTAAAAAATATTTTGAAACAAATCAAATGATGACTTCCTTTCATTAATTTTGCTTTTCCTTTGCTGTAATATCTTTCTAGATTTACACTTTGTTTGGTTGCAATCGAGGGAAAAGAAATGACATGAGGGAGAAGAAAAAAAAGGAAAACACTTTCTCTAATGAATGTTTGGAAACAAGAAGAGAAAGAGAAAAGAAAAGAGAAGAATTATTATGCTTTCCTTTGTTTGGTTTGTAGAGGGAAAATAAATGAGAAGAAAAATATAAGATTTGTATACCCACGTGAGATTGAGAGTAATAAATTTGAAATTTTGGACAAAGGGGTAATTTCCTTAACATGAAAAGTCAAAAGTGATTGTTTTAAATTTTTTATTGCTCTTTTTACCTTCAAATCTACCCAAATTGGGCGGATAGCTAAAAGTGGGCCCAGCAGATTGTGTTTCCACTGTTTTCTTTTCTCTCTTAGAATCCAAACAAGAGAAATAACATGACTTCCTTTCATTTCTCTTCTTTTCCCTCTCTTTCACTCTATTCCAAACATAGTGTTAGAGTTCAAGAGAGAGATAGAAAAGTGAGAAAACATCAAAATTTGCAAATGAAACAATGGAACTAAGGCTGTGTTTGGTTCATGTAAAATATTTTCCGGAAATACTATTTTTGGGAAAGGGAAATATTTTCAAGTGTTTGGTTGCATTTTAAAAAATATTTTGAAAAATATTTTCTGGTATTTGGTTGTGTTCTTGAAAATACCATAGAAAACACATTTTCTACTTATTGCTCACATTTTCTCACATTTTCTCAGCTGCCAAACAAATATATAATATCATTCCTCAATACAGAAACACAAAAGAAACAAAACCCAAGAAAAAAATTCAAAAGAAACCCACACAAGGGTAGAAAAAGACCCATGACGGGTAGAGACAAGTCGAGATCGCGAAGGCGAGATCGCGCAGCGGAGGCAAGATCGAGCAGCGGAGGCGAAGGCGAGATCGAGTGGCAGAGGCGAAGGCGAGATCGCGCGGCTGAGGCGAGATCAAGCGGCGTTGGAGTCGATCTTTGCTTGATCGGCGCAGTGCGATCGGCGTTGGAGTCGATCTTTGCTTGATCGGCGCTGGTGTGGCGCGATCGGCGATCTGGGCTCTCTCTCTCTCTCTCTCTCTCTCTCTCTCTTTGCGCGTGAGTCCGGAAATGGTTTGAAGTGAAAATTTGGACTGAAAACAATTTCCGGGTCAAACCAACTAAAACACACGGTCAACTGAAAATAACTTCCGGAAAATTTATTTTCCATGCGCAATCAAACACCCGCATTTACGGAAAAGCATTTTCGGAGGTGATTTGAAGCCAAAACAAACATAGCCTAAAGGATACCTCTACATTAAACAACGCAAAAGAAATCAAACAAAAATGATGCAAAAGAAAATTATTTCAAAAATGTCATAATAGTACCTTGACATATTTCTTCATTCAAATCTTTTATCAAGATGTTCTCATATTCCCGATTGGACTATCCAAATTCCTCGAACACACTGAAGTCAATCCCACCAAATATGTGGAGCCCACCTCCTTCGGACATTAGCAACGAATTTTAGCTCCACACAATCATATGCAGCTCCTTTCTGCTAAGGGCCTCTTTCTCTTGCGGCTATTGTTGATGCTGATTTTTTGTGCTTTTAGTAATTGTTGATGAGAAGTACTCCGGGTTGGCCACAAGGTATGGCACAATAGTCTGCGTAGGATGAAACCTGGACCTCGGAGAAGAGATGGTCTGAGCCTTTTGTGCACAATTCTCTTCGAAATTTGACCGCGTCTTGGTTGGACTTCTTCAGAGTTGTCACGGAAGATACCAGAATTCTGAGGAGGAGAATGAGAACAAATACATTCTACATGGACTCCCATTCCTTTAATGAAAGGAGTAGATTTTTTTGGTGCAAAAGGTGGAAAAAAGATTTCACAAAAAAGCTCAACATGATTCCGACAGCCTAGGTTCAAGTCCTGAAATTGCTTCTGCAATGAGCTTGGAGGTCTGCAGTAAAACCAAAGATGGTCAAACCTATTTTTGAATAAGATTCCTCTTCTGAATGTTCGTCTATTACCATTGACAGAAATGTCGACATGATAACAATAATCGCTATAATCATCCTCCATTCCAAAAGCAACACATAGGCCAAATGTTGGAAATTCTGGACCCATCCAGAATGATATGGACCTTCCAACACTTTGATGGTTGAACCAATTTGGAATCTCATGTCCAGGTAGTATAATTACATATTCACTAACTTCTTGGGATATTCTACTAGATAACTGTGGATCCATTGATATGTCGCTTCTGACACCTAAACATGATATATTTGGTGGAAGCCCTAAAATTTCTCCAAACTGCATCATATTAGCAAATTCAACAAATGACAAGTTAGCAAATCTACTCATGTATTTGTGAAGGAAATATAAATTGTTTCTTGATAACTTTGAGAGAGAGGGAGAGAGAGAAACCTGAAGGAATAATTTGCTTGATAATTGTGAATCCAACGAGTGGCAGTTTGATGTAAGGACTTTTACTATACTTTGTGGAAGACTTGGAATTTCCAGAAGCTCATTGCACCTTTCGATAAAAAGCATATGTAATCTCTCAAATCTGCCAAAGAATTTTGGGAGGGTAACAACATTGCTATCGGTGATGTATAAACTTTCCAATGAGAGGGGGCAACAAGAAGTCAATATAAAATCTATTTCAGCGCGAATCTTAAAGAAACTAAGAGATAAATAATTCAAGCTTGGAAAAATATATTGGGAAAGGCCTTTATAAGAATTGCATGGTGGTCGCCTATCATTCTTCAGTTCCTTTGGAAATATGACATCACCATAAAGAGAGAGCCTCTCAACATGTTCCAATTTATAAATGCTACTTGGAAGATATAGTGAATGGTTTCCGATGAGTAAAGTCTTAAGCCCAATGAGATTCCCAAATGATGAAGGCAACTCACAAATACCAGTTGAGTGCAGTGCTAACTTGCCTAAACATTCCATTTCTTGAGAAATATCAGGGAACTTCTTGAGGCTTGAGCAACCTGTAAGTGTTAAAGATGCGAGAGATTTCATCATGAGGTAGCTTGGAAGGATTTGAAGTTTAGTGCAATTGCTAAGTTCCCATACTTCAAGATTTTGAAGACGCCCGACGGAGTCATGAACCTCAACTAAATTTGTACAATACTTAAGATCCAATTCTTTAATGTTTGGGGCCTGAGATAAGTCAGGTAATTTCCTAATGTATTCACACCAACTGAAATTCACATATTTCAAGGTTTCGGATGAAAAAATCTGTAGAAGAAAAAAAAAAATTAATATAGTTTAAGGAAGTAATAATTTATAAATATTAAAGAACATACCTGTGTGAATTGATTCTCCAATCGGCTATGAGACATGTTGAGCGCAACCAGTTTTTTAGGACAAAAGTTGGATGGCAACGAAGAAAATGGATATCCAGGCCAATCAAGAAACCTTAATTCATTGGGAAGATATTCAAGGCATCCAAAACTGTTTAGATTATGAATTATAAGAAATCTGAGATTTTTCATCTTAAGAAATTGCTCCTTTAATTGCATCGTCATTGGTTTAGGTGAGCACAACATTATGCCTTGAATTTTATCTGACCCCTGGTTGGACAAAAGGTAAGTGAATCACATTACAAAATAATTTTTTCTATAAAAAAAGGTAATTTATAAGGAAAAGAAAAATAGAGAAGAAAGTGACTACATCTACTATATGAAGAAAATGGAAAAAGTGAATTAAAACAAATTATACCATATTTTTGGCTAGTATGTCAAAAGCATCCTCATAACGCCATATCCTGCTACGCTCTTTGGGCTTATGTGGTGATTCTTGTCGAACAATTTCCCTACCCATTTGTTGTAGCAAGTCATGCATCGACAATTTATTATATTGATCAATAGTCACAAGACACTTGTCAATAATTTTTGGAATACCAGATATCGGGTATAAATCACAAGTTTCTAGTATATCCACAACATAATCCATGTAATGTCCATTGAAGAAACATGCAATATCTAGAAAAATATCCCGTTCAGTTTCGTCTAATTCTTCATAACTTATTTTTAGTATTTTCTGAATACCTCTATTAGGAAATTTTTCATACTTACGTAATGCACTTTTCCATTCAGCTTTTGTTCTTCCATAAAAATCAGCACCCATTATTGTTAGAGCTAATGGAAGACCTTTCGCATAGCGTATTACTTGGTTTGCAAGTTCCAAATAATCTTCCTTGGGTTTGTTTCTCCTGAAAGCATATTGATTAAAAAGTTCAATAGCTTCTTGTTCATTTAATCCCTTAACCTCATAGGTTGAAAGACCATTTCCAAGAGGAGCTACCAAGTGCTTATCTCTTGTTGTTATTATAATTCTACTTCCCGGAGCAAACCAATCACATTTTCCAAGCAAACTTTCTAACTGATCTAATTCATCCACACCATCAAGAATTATAAGAACCCTTTTGCAACAAAGACTTTCATTTATCATGTTGATTCCTCTCGATATGCTACTCACTTTCAAATTCCTATCCCCTAAGATTTCAAAAAGAAGTGTCTCTTGCAGTTGGATTATACCTCCATTTGTCTTTGAATTCTCGCTGATATTCTCTAGAAAGCTACTTCCATCGAAAAGATTAAAAAACCTATTATAAATAGCTTTTGCAATTGTCGTTTTACCAATTCCACCAAGGCCACAGATTCCTACCATGCGAACACCATTTGATTCAATATCTAAAAGTATTTTTATGGCCTCAACTCGAGAACTTATTCCAACAGGATATTTAGCAACAAATAATGGCATTCGATTAAATTTTGAATTTGATACCTCTTCAACAATTCCTTGGATAAATTCAAATTCAGTACAGCTGCCATTCATAGAGCATTAAAAAAAATGTAATGAGTTAAAATATAATAAGAAAATAAGAATATAAACTAAATTCAAGATTCAAGATGTTTAGTTTGTACATCACAATTAAAGTTTCACTAATTAAAGTAAGTGACATATAACTCACAGATTGATGAACTATTATTTTATTAGCACCTCTTTTGGTGAGCTAGCAAATTAGTTGTCACACTCCTAACCTAATGAATGAGTTAGGCACAAACAACAATCATACACTTATAAAGTTTTTAACTTACATGCATGCAATGCCTTCTTATATAGTAGTAACTATACTGAAAGAACTCTCAATAATTCAATTGCCAAAACAATCTCTGATATAATAATGAAAACAAAAACCCAAAACCTCATGTGCAAAAAATACTAAATTGTTGCAAGAAAAACAATAACTTTCATAAATAAGATATTTATTTTTAACAATTTCATACTATCTTCTCAGTGATATACGACCATTCTTGAATTCCCTCAACCATAAAATATCGATTTTTAATCATAAGAACTATCAAATTTCTTGCATTCAGTCCCCAATTCACAAAGAAAAATTCAAAAATCATGACCTCTGTATAGATCTACTAACTGTCTTTCACGGGAAAAAATCGCCAAAGATTTATAATAAAAAAAATTATTCCTAGGAAACTACTATTCCAAAACAACATATCAATTAATAACAAAAAGAAATTTTAGTGTCCTTAGCTTGGGAATCTCTAGCCTCTTCTCTCAAGTGTTTGGGTAGTCTCCTCTTTGGGGTTGTTTTAGGTAGAAACAACTAATGAGTCTAAGCAAGGCTAGGGTCTCTAACCTAGGAGTGGCAATTTGTTTTGGTGGATCGTGTCGAAGTAGTTGAATTATACTACATTGGTCAATCTTAACACAACCAATTTAATAATCATGTCAAAATTACTAAATTCTAACATTACCCATTTATTAACAGGTTGACATGACACAATTTATGTAACATGCTTAGTAAATAGTTTGTTCTGGATTGACAAAGATACAACCCATTCAACCTATTTCCTAAACATGTTGTATTAAGTTGGCATAAATACAACCCATTTCAACTAACTAAAATAATTTGACACAATTTTTATATTTGCAAGCACCTAAACTATAGTAATTATAAACAAAAAATTCTACACAAATACGTAATAACATGTATTTAAGTACTAATAACATACAATCTAAAAGTTCTTATTTTAAAATGGAATGAGAACTTTTTTTTTCTTTATTTTAGGTAAAAGGATTAGGGACTTTAGAATTTCAATGAAAATTTTATCAAAATAACCATTAAAATTATTCTAATCATTCAATTATATATTTAAAATTCAAATTTATGTTAGATGAAAATGACATTTATATTTATAGGTTAAAGAGTTTCGTGGCAAAAAGAGCAACTCGTCTTGACATGAATAATGAACCTGATCATTTTGGGTTGATTGCATGATGCAAGAAAATAGTGATAGCTTATGTGGCATCCATGTGCCATGTATTATTTATTTTGTTTGTCCAATTGTCATTTATTCTTCATTATTATTCAGTTAAAGTTATTTATGAACTCTTGTTGGTAGATGTTACAGCCTTATTATCTCTTTATTGGTTGATCATGCAAAGACTATCTAGGAAGATGTCATTGTCTTAGAAGTTGTTTAGAATCTATTGTAGGCATTTAACTCTTTTGCATTGTAATCACTTATATATATAACTATATATATATATTTATATATATATATATATATATCAATGAGAAATGAGAAGAACAAAAACTATTTGATTAAGAAGATTATTTGCAACTTTGTGTTGCTTTAGATTTGAGCAATTCCTCCTCACAATCAAGTTTGTGGCTTGGTTACATTAAGTGAAATCTATGACTAGTAGCATTGAGTGACTTTTGCTCCCTCCTATTGAGTAGCACCCCGAGACTATCCTCTTTACCTTTGGAATTGACTCATTTATAAATTGTGTCAAAGTGAGTCGAATATTTTTTTGACTTGAACCCATTTACACTAAAAAAAAAAAAAAAAAAAAAAAAAAAAAAACACTTGTCGTGTTAGCGGGACAATGTAAAAATTCTCCACACCTATTAAAAACCCAATGTTAAAATTACCAAGTTCCCCCTTAAAAAAAAAAATCTTATATATTTTTTTCCTTTGGAACCAAGTATCATAATTTCCCACATTTATAAGAACTTAGTCCTTTGAATTTATCTCAATGTAAACCAAGTCACTTCGCCACCATTTGTGATTATTTATAAGATTTTCCTAGTCATATGTATTGTTAGGGTAATAGGTTAGTGCATTGGCAAATCCCAATCAAAACTTACTTTTTTACATATTTGAGTCTTAGTTTTTTGTGTCCAAAAGTGTGTTGCAGATCCATGTCAAAGACACAAGAAAACTACTCATGAAACTACTCAGTATAGTGAAGGAACAAACATCTTGACTCTTACTTGATACCTCTCCATTCAATCGAGCTTTCTCGATACCTATCCAATTGATCGAGGTTTGCTAGGTTGCTCCCTACCTTCCCAATACCTAGTTGACTCATGGTTGACCGATTGAGCCTTGGGTATTTTAAATACCTAGGGCAGTTACGCGATTCATTTCGAACTTGTCTCTCTCACTCATTATGACTCTTCCACCCATCAAACACCAAATCAAGACTTCCTCTCTAATATTCGACCCTCTCCACTTCCAAGTTCTTGGCAACTCTCTCCCAATCCTTCTTTTTGCATTGGTTTATGTTCATGCATTGCATTTTCAGATAGGGTCTTGGTTTTTGGGATTTTGAGTTATAGGTCATATTTGTTCAAATTTCTAGAGGGGTTTTGCTTAGATTGTCACGAGATTTCATATACATTTTTTTTTTAGGTTTTTTATTGCATTATTATAGGCTTTGTATATGTGGATATGCATGCTATAGTGTTGGATTGTGTTGCATTTTTGGGTTGGGTAGAGTTAAAGTGGCATGTTCATGCATTTGTTGATGCATTTTGTAATATTGTGATTCTTATTTTAGTTTTCTAAGTTTGTTGCCTCTACATTTAGTTTATTTGACCCTATGGCACCCAAGAAATCCACTCCCCAATGTAACCAACTCAATACCTCTCGATCCACTTCCTCTACTCCTTAGTTTAATCCATGTGTTCCCATTTGAGAAATACTTCAAAGCCTTCATCGGTAACTTCTCTACATTCCTATTCTGAGTGAGATTCGAGTTGCTAAAGATGCTGCTTATGCTTCTGTACCTTCTAACTCAACTTCTTACTTCGACCCGTGATCCTCTCCCTCAAGCCTCAAGGAGACCTTAGCAACATTGTTGAATAAGGTGCATCTTCTGCATGTGGATGTTCATCAGGTACAATACACGTAGACATTACATGGGTAGAGGTTGGGTACACTAACCACAAAGATGTACCAACTAAACACCCACGTAGGTCGTGTGCTTTGACAGGCGTTCTGCATTCGTGAGATCAGCCCCCCCAACATCGACAATGGTGATAATGCTGATGATATTAATGATGGTGGCGATGACACCCTTGCTAATGACGAGCCTGCTACTTTAGATGATGACACTTATGTTGCTAGACCCTTTGTCCATCTTCAGTAAAAGGAGTAGATAGGCAAGTTGTTAGGGGGAGAGTATAATAGTTTTGTAAATATTTTTGTAGTGCAAGAGAGATTGTTTTCTTTGTTATTTCTCATATTCTCTTGTACTTTTGGATTTTGTAGTCATTTTACATTGTTCTTTGAGGCTATATATATAATGTATCTTTTTCACATGCTCTTTCCCCATACTTTTATATATGGATATTATGTGTTTGTGGATTATGTTTGCGATGATTTGTTTTGAGCAGTATTGTTATTACTTGTCTTATATCCCACATGATGCCTTGATGATTCTTGTTTAGTGTATTATAGGAAAGACAAGTTTCTAAGCTAGATCAAAACTCTAGCTCTCTATTCTTGCAAAACTCTAGACAAGTTTCACCCCTTCACAATTGACCCCCACAACAACTATTGGTAGTGAATCTTGGTTCTTCCACTTTAAGCGTCTTGATTCCTTTGGTTTTCTACTGCTGTGATTGAGATTTTTTTTTTTTTTTTTGGTTTAGTTTCTAGGTTTAAGATGGTGAACTTCTTGTGAAATTTCTTTGTATTTTTTGGTCTTGGCTTTGTGAATTGTAGTTGGGCTTGTATCCTGTAATTATAAAATTGTTGTGGGTGAGTGAATACGGGCATATGTACATTATGAGTTTGTGAAATCTAAGCTTGTGTGTGTATTCATGAACTGTTTAGCGTTTGCAGACATTGGGTGTTTGTGTGTGTTTGGATTGCAAGAAAATGAAAGAAATGCATCAGTTATTTTTATATTCAGAGTTGTGTGTGCGTGTTTTTTTTTCTTTGATGTGGCTTTTTATAGATTCAAATTCTAGGTTACATTTTTTATGTTAATTAAATTTTTTTTGATATTATTTTATAAGCCACGTCACCTTAAGCTTGTCAACCATGCACACAGTTTACCACATAAGCATTTTTCATAAGTGAGTTGATAACAGATATCAAATTAACTACTGACAAAATATATGAACTAAATTGACCATTATACCAAAATGTAGGGACTAAAATTGTGTTTTTGCAAAAAAATAAAATAAAATAAAATACAAGCAAGATAGGCATTGGAAGTTAGAAATATGGGCTTTAGCCCAAAAATAGCAAAAAAAGAAGATTAATTTTTAAAATATTATCTTAAAATTTAAGTTTTAATAATTTAGGCATTTTTTTTTAAGCAATAATTTAGGCATTATACTCATATTATAGAGAGAAAAAAAATCTACTAAAATTCTAAACTTATATAATATTTAAATATAAAGTAACATGTAATATGTGTTCCATGGGATTGGAGATGAACAATTTTTTTCTCTTTATATTCTTGGAAATGTTTAGTCAACCAATTATGCTAATATTTTAAAAGAAAAAAAAAATCCTTTTTAATAATTCATACATATATCACTATATATATATATATATATATATTTATAAAATGTATGACTTAACATATGCCCATATAATACATACACTTATCCAACATCCAATATACATAATTTAGGTATATTGGATGTTGGATAAGTGTATGTATTATATGGGCATATGTTAAGTCATACTTTTTTTTTTTTTTGATAAAGTGTTAAGTCATATACATTGAGATTCTCAAAAAAAAAAAAAAAAAAAAAAGTCATATACATTGAGTGTTTATTAAGTCTTTAAGTCTATTGAGCTACATAAACATGGTTTTAAAACAGGTATGGTCAAAGGAACGGAAAAGCATTCGATTTCCTATTTTCACCGGTTTTAAGCGTTTTTACCGGACCGGAATGATACCTGGTTTCCGGTTGAACCGGACCAAATTGGGTGATTTTATACCATTACTCATTCTGGTACAGGAATAGGCCCGTTTCATCTTGCCAAAAATAGCAGACCATTCCGGACTTTACCGGCTACTTCGATCAGTTTTGGCCATTCCGGGCGAAAAATAGATTTCGGCCCGCAATTTACTCTTCTGCACAGTAAACAAACAAGCAGTTCGCACGTGAAACCAAGGTTGAGGTGTTACCTCAACCTTATGTAACGCCCACTTTCTTTATCTGTAAGAGTGAGGAAGAAAGAAACAAAAAAATAAAAAAAAATAAAAAAAGAAGTGTAGAAGGAAGAAAGAAAACTCTGGAGGAGAAAGGGGAGATAAAAACAAGAAAGATAAAAGTTGTGGAAATGTGGACTGTGGAGAGCGTGACGTGTGGAGATAAAAAGTAAAAGGGCAAAAAAAATTAAAAGAATATAAAAATGGAGAGAAGAGAAGGAATGGGGGAGAAAAAACTCAAAAAGAGAGGAAAAAAATGGAAGGGAAAGTGTTTTTTTTTTTTTTTTTTTTTTTTTTTTTTTTTTTCCCCTAACCACTTGCTACCATCCCCATTAGTCAATAATTAAGTGTTGTACTCTGCTACCAATCCATACATCAATTCATCGATGGATCATCTGTTATGAAAAGGGAATGGGAAATCTACCTATAATCCATAGATCTGGAATAATTAAATTCCAAAAAAAATAAATGCAGATTACGTAAATTCAATTAGTAAAGTCTTTTATCATCGAATAAAATTGTTAGGACATATGTGTTTCACATGTTAAGAACATATGTCACAATTTTATGTAATTGGCTTATCTTTTGACAAAACGCACTTTACTTGTAATTGGGTAGATCTAGGATGTATTTAATGCTTCAAGAAACAAGATTTCAAATTCAAGTGTTAAAGTCATGCAAGTCTGTCCAAGAATCAAGTGTGAAAGTACTGCTCATTAAAGCTCGACAGCTAGCATCTATCGAGGCTTAGAGAGCTGTCTGAATCCCGTGGCTCGACAGCTTCTCGACAGATAGGGTATCTATCGAGGTTTATGAAAAACTGATTTTTCAGTTCTGTTTTCATCCAATCTGTGGGTATATGTTTGGGCTTTCTTTTCTCACAACCCTAGACATATATAAGGATTATTTTAAGGGCCGTCAAAGGTAACACAAGTTGCATAAGTGTGGAGCAAAGTCTTGTTCATGCAAATTGTGACCGGAAACAGAATTTACCTTAGTTCATCTCTCTCTTGAAGAAGCTACTGTGTTTGTATACCGTAGGGTTTTGTAACCAAGGAGCTTCTTGATCTTCATCGTGTGATGAACTGAAGAACTTTGCAGCCAACATCCTTCTCTAGTTGGTGATTGAAGTCGCGTACTAGGATCCGTGCAATTGGTTAGTCACGTACTGGGAGCCGTGCATTGAAAAGGAGAAATTGTCACTACAGAACAAGTCCAATTGGGTATTGGGATGAGGGTTCAACCGTAGGTTGGTATAGGGTACTGGGATTCCTTTACTTGTAACCGCTTATTGTGATAATAGTGGATTTTCAGAAGTGGTGACCTTAAAATCACCTAGTAGGGTTTTTGCCATGTAGGTTTTCCCCATTCGTAAACAAATCACTGTGTCAATTTATTTTCCGCTGCATACTTTAGTTAATTGGGGATTTGTTTGTGCTACCATGCGCTTTGCATGTTAATTTGATTAATTAATAAACTTGGCTAATTAATCAATTAATTCATCACAAGGGGTCAATACATTCTTGGCCTATCAAAAATAACTTGAATTTGATATCTGCCTACACTAAAAACCAATTTGTCCCCATTTGGATTGAGGAAGGAGGTAAGGGGAGTAGAGGAGGAGTAATTTTTAGATACTCGTAGAGCTCAGAAAATAGTGATCACTCCTCTTACATTCATGGAAGGATCTATTCATTAAATTTGATATTAGCCTACATTAAAAACCAATTGGTCCCCGTTTGGATTGAGGGAGGAGATAAGGGGAGTAGAGAGAGAGTAATTCAACCCCTAACCACTTGCTACCATCCCCATTAGTCAATAATTAAGTGTTGTACTCTGCTACCAATCCATACATCAATTCATCGATGGATCATCTGTTACGAAAAGGGAATGGGAAATCTACCCATAATCCATAGATCTGGAATAATTAAATTCCAAAAAAAATAAATGCAGATTACGTAAATTCAATTAGTAAAGTCTTTTATCATCGAATAAAATTGTTAGGACATATGTGTTTCACATGTTAATAACATATGTCATAATTTTATGTAATTGGCTTATCTTTTGATAAAACGCACTTTACTTGTAATTGGGTAGATCTAGAATGTATTTAATGCTTCAAGAAACAAGGTTTCAAGTTCAAGTGTTAAAGCCATGCAAGTCTGTCCAAGAATCAAGTGTGAAAGTGCTGCTCATTAAAGCTCGACAGCTAGCATCTATCGAGACTTAGAGAGCTGTCTGAATCCCGTGGCTTGACAGCTTCTCGACAGATCGGGTATCTATCGAGGTTTATGAAAAACTGATTTTTCAGTTCTGTTTTCATCCAATCTGTGGGTATATGTTTGGGCTTTTTTTTCTCACAACCCTAGACATATATAAGGATTATTTTAAGGGCCGTCAAAGGTAACACAAGTTGCATAAGTGTGGAGCAAAGTCTTGTTCATGCAAATTATGACCGGAAACAAAATTTACCTTAGTTCATCTCTCTCTTGAAGAAGCTGCTGTGTTTGTATACCGTAGGGTTTTGTAACCAAGGAGCTTCTTGATCTTCATCGTGTGATGAACTGAAGAACTTTGCAGCCAACATCCTTCTCTATTTGGTGATTGAAGTCGCGTACTGGGATCCGTGCAATTGGTTAGTCACGTACTGGGAGTCGTGCATTGAAAAGGAGAGATTGTCACTATAGAACAAGTCCAATTGGGTATTGGGATAAGGGTTCAACCGTAGGTTGGTATAAGGTACTGGGATTCCTTTACTTGTAACCGCTTATTGTGATAATAATGGATTTTCAGAAGTGGTGACCTTAAAATCACCCAGTGGGGTTTTTGCCGTGTAGGTTTTCCCCATTCGTAAACAAATCACTGTGTCAATTTATTTTCCACTACATACTTTTGTTAATTGGGGATTTGTTTGTGCTACCATGCGCTTTGCATGTTAATTTGATTAATTAATAAACTTGGCTAATTAATCAATTAATTCATCACAAGGGGTCAATACATTCTTGGCCTATCAAAAATAACTTGAATTTGATATCTGCCTACACTAAAAACCAATTTTTCCCCATTTGGATTGAGGAAGGAGGTAAGGGGAGTAGAGGAGGAGTAATTTTTAGATACTCGTAGAGCACAGAAAATAGTGATCCCTCCTCTTACATTCATGGAAGGATCTATTCATTAAATTTGATATTAGCCTACATTAAAAACCAATTGGTCCCCGTTTGGATTGAGGGAGGAGATAAGGGGAGTAGAGAGAGAGTAATTCAACCCCTAACCACTTGCTACCATCAGCAAACAACTCTTAACAACACACCGGTAACTCCCCAATGCACAACAAATAGATTTGTAAGTAAACTTCCAGGCCTTTTTCTATTCATATTCATTGACTTATGAAACATTGTCAATTCCTTTTCTCACATATATTTTTTACGGTTAACAACTATTTTGCTTCATAACTAACCATTGAATTTAACAATATCAATATTCAAATGTATAAATGAAACTTAAATCTTGTATGAGGATTAAAATAAGCAACCATACGAATTTGAAAAATATGGCTTTTGGAAACAATACTTCATTATAATGCTATTTGGAGATTTTATTTATTATTAATTTTTTTGTTGTCGTATGCCTTTTTTGTTTTGGGTTGCATCTCAACAATAAACAAAGCCAATAATCCAATTATTTGTGGTAAGAATATAATGGTATGATTGGGCAAGACCAATAGTTTTTTTTCTTCCAAGTCCAATGTACATGACTTTTTTTTTGGAGACTACAAACTTGCAGTTGTACCTTAAGACTACAATTTCCTTTAAAAAAAAATTAATATTGTTACATATTTTGAAAATCTAACAGTTGTATTGCATATTCTTTACACTTTTAATCATTATGGGCATACGCTAAGTTGAAAGTGGTATTTCTTGAAATTTTTCATATTGCATGAGATAAGATCTATAATGAAAAAATATATAGTTGAATTTAGTTATACAATTAGTAACAATGACCATACTTTAATACAAGTTTTTTATATAGTTAGGTAGATGAGATTTATTGATTAAAAATTAAAAATATATTTAGTTTCTCAATAGGTAAATATAGAGAGATAGTATTTACTTAGATCCAATATGGGGGATGGCACTCAAAAGTGGTAAACATTCATCAATAGCTAAAATATAGCATTCCATATGAGTGTTGTTACTTATCTTTGAAAATATCATATCCAAAAACAAAAAACCAAAAAAGCAGGAAAATTATAAATTCAGCCCATTTTAAGAGAAATTTGTTTAGTTTACAAGCTTTTATAATAGGTTTCTTTTTTTTTTTTTTTTTTCATAGTTTGTAATGCTCTAAAGTATATACTTAGTTATGTGTGACTTTTAATGAAACTAAGCATTGCTAGAAACAATGGTATCATATAGCAGAAAATATAGTGGAACAAATGAAAGCTCTCAACGAAAGCTATTTATTTGTCTTAATTCGTGAGCGAATTTTGGTTTGGAAGATTCACATATGAATGAATCTGGAAATATTTCATATGAGAATCATATAGCATAATATTGTAAAGTTATTATTTAAAAAAAAAAAAAAAAAAAAAAAAAAGAGGCAACGTCCAAGAGGAAAGAAAAAGGGGGAAAAAAAAATAAAAATGAAGAGCAACGTGGCCAAGCCCATGTGCAACTGAACATGGGCATTTTTGTCCAAAAATGATGTCCAATTTTTTCCTTCAGTTTTCTCTCTATTTTGGGGAGAAAATTTTTTGGTGGGTCTGAAAAGAAAACACATGCGTCCTCCCATTTATTTTCTTTCATCCCCACCAAACCAAACACACTCTAAGTTTAGGCTTTAGACATAAAGTTGCATGGAGAGTCCAATTAGGTGAAGGCATAATCTTATTGGAGTCCTACTTCTAATACTTGAATAAAATTTATTAAAAATGCCTTTTAAAACTTTCTAAATAATTTGCGAGAGAAATTCCTAATTAGTTGGTATATAAGGCAACCTAATATTAAGTTCTTTTATTTCTATCATTAACCTATAACTAATTACTTTAGTAGAAAATGTGATGACAAAAAAAAAAAATAATAATAAAAAACCTTTCAAAATTTGGCAAAACTTAGGTAAAAGGAATAAGAAGAATAAGCAAACAGTTAGGTTGGGTAGTTGTTTAACAATAGAATATAGTGGTCATCACAAAACCATTAAAACTCTAAAAAGTACAAGACTAATCACTAAATACATACTTGTGCTTGTAATGCCAACCAGATATATTGGCCGCTTCATGTAAAGCATCCCTCCACCTTTGAATCTTTTTGTTATCTTTGAATTTTTCTTCATGTTGAGTGAGTGCTTCCCCAAACTTCCCTTTTTGGTTACGAACATCTGATGGATTCACATTGTAAAACACCGGTAGCACCAATTGATCATTCTTCTTACACTCAACAATTTTAACAAGTTCATCCAAGCACCAAGTGGAGGATGCATAGTTTTCAGAAAATATGATTATTGAAATGGTTGAGTTCTCAATGGTTTTGAGAAGTTCTGTAGAAATTTCTTCTCCCCTTGGGAGCTTATCATCAATGAATGTGTTAATACCTTGCTGACATAAAGCATTATACAAATGGCTTATAAAACTAAGGCGGGTATCTTCACCTCTGAAACTCAAAAAGATTTGAAAGTTCTTGGGTTGGTGCGTTAAAGAGAAAGAGGAAGATGAGGCTACTTTGCTAGTCACAAGCGCCATCAGGATTTATGAGCAGCCGGATGAGAAGATTTGAAATTGAAAGGAGAAGAAGGAAAGCTATGAAGTGGCTTGTCAATATATAACTAAGTAAAGTGAATGACGAATCCGGGGTGAGTGAATGGATGCAAGAGGAGACTTTGATGTAGTCTTGCATTTAGTATGACCAGTAACTTTTTAAACTTTCAAGAGACAATAAATACTTTTTACATTACAATATCATGAAAATTTTTGAGTGAAGCCCAAAATAACTGTTACAAACCCATAAGTAGAACTCACGCTTGAAAACTGGCTTGCAAGTGGAGGATGTCCAAGAGCTTATATACACATGTTTAAGCTTATACTTAATCCATATGGAACACTAAGATCATAACATACCACCATAGTTCATAGCCAACATCCACGACACCTCACTCTATCGACATTAACCCGATGGTAGTCCTTTCTCCCTTTTTTTTGGCAACACCACTCACCTATCAATTATTCAATGACTTAGTAAACCATTTTAATTTAGCCTCTAGGTCGCCCTCTCTGAGACCCGACCACAAAGCCGCAACTCATTTGATTTCATATTCAATAAGCTACATTTGATTAGTTGACATAGTGGTTGGCTCTAATACCAAATGTTACAAACCTATGGGTATAACTCACCCTTTAAAACCGGCTTGCAATGGGAAAGTGTTCAAGAGCTTATGTACATATATTTAAACTTATACTTAATCAATATGGAACATTAGGATCATAACAATAACTATTTATTTGATCTTTGGAAAATACTTGGGTTGTCTACGGGCATTGCTTCAAGCTCTCACATAAGGGTCCCACATGAGAGCCTAAAGCATTGCTCCGGGACTACCTAATTAAAAATTACCCTTGAACTTTATTGAAACCATACCAGTCATTATAATCAAACTTTTCACATTGCAAAATCTTAGAGGATTTTGCAGGAAACTAAAAATTTCTGAGTATGAGCTTCCTAAGCAAAACTCTACACGCCTAAAATGGGCCCTTATAAAAAATTCGAACTTATTGTGAACGTCGAAACTTTTTTTTTTTTTTTTTAATGATTGCTAATGCACTTTTGTGTAAAGAGAAATGATGTGTTCACAACATTTTCACAATATTTTTACAACAAATCTTAAGTAGCAGATTGTTACTTGTTATTATTGTTGGGACAAAAAAGTAATCTTAGTATTAGGTTTAAATTTGAACCAATAATAACTAACTACCTATGATTTGTTGTGAAAATTTTGTAAAAATGTTGTAGACGTAGCACATCTCATTTTGTAAAAATTAAATAGTCAAA
Organism: Notholithocarpus densiflorus; assembly: GCA_030021035.2. NCBI lineage: Eukaryota > Viridiplantae > Streptophyta > Magnoliopsida > Fagales > Fagaceae > Notholithocarpus > Notholithocarpus densiflorus. The sequence goes on along the minus strand of JARYZH020000195.1, from coordinate 538,179 downwards.
TTTATAGTATCTTTAGCATTACTCAAACCATGAACCCAACAAAAAAATAAGCCATAAACCCAACCTTGACCCCAATACAAATGGTAGATCAAAGTAACAGATGTAGATTGAATCATGAAAAATTATCTTATGACCAGATTTTATAAGACATTTTTCCCACAACATGTGTAAATCTTATACATACATGTCCCACATAGATACCATGCAGATATCCATCTTCCACGCACTCCTACAGAGTTCAAAGAAAGGCCCACACGTTTTTAACTTTTCTAGAAAAGTAGCGATATTTGATTCTTTCTCTACTGACTTCTTCTCTTTTCCTTTTTCTTTCTTTCTTAGGATTCCTCCAAAATCAATTCCACTACAGGTATGAACAGGACTTTTTGTCAAAACTTTCACTCTCTTTCAACTCAATTGGACCTACCAAAAGGAGAAATGAACGTGTGAAAGTCTGCAAAAGTATTGGTGCCTCAAACTGTCTATTGATTCTATAGGAGATTTGGTTTATTCCATTTCCACTGTTTCACTTTTAGTCTTTTACTGACTTTTTTTTTTTTTTTTTTTTTTTTTTGACAATATCGTATTGAACACGCATTTTATTTTTTATCCTTTTTATATACATTTAAGTTGTTATTCTTAAAAAAAAATGTTAACACAACAAATTGGTTGTAGTTAATGCTTAAAGTTACAGACCACCGCCCCCCATGTAGACGAGTTGGTATCCGGCCTGTACAGAGACTTGTTACTCAAAGGTTCAAGCCTCCTCATTTACCTAGTAAATAATAATAATAACAATACTTAAAGTTACAGTAGTTTTGATTTATCCAATTCCCACTATTTCACTTTCACTGGCTTTCTTTTCTTTTTCTTTTTTTTTGTGGATAATATCGTATTGAACACGCTTTTTATTTATTATTATTTTTATATACATATGAGTTGTTACCCTTAAAAAATATATATTAACACAATAAATTACCATAATATAACAATTGTAGAGGTATAAATTCCTTATAGGCCAAAATAAAATAATAAAACGTCATACTGGAACCTACTATAACTAAAAATAAAGGTATTGTAAAAAAAAAATGTACGACATACATTCACAACACCTTCATAACAAATCATAGATGGTAAATTGTTATTGGATATAATTTAAACTTACCAATGAAATTACTTTTTTACCCACCAATAACAACTCGTAACAACCTACAACTTATGATTTGTTGTGAAAATGTTGTGGACATAGCATTTTTCTTGTGAAAATATTTAGACATTTTGTTGTCGTCATAATATTTTCATAACTACTAAAGTGTCAATTATTTACAAATTAAAATAAAATATAACAAAATTATAAAGGTATTACGAAAATGTTGTACCATTTTGTTGTGTTTCTAATTTTTTTATTTTGGTTTAGTCAACTTTGTTGAGCCAAAATTCATTATTTCACATATAGTTTTTGTGGGTCGACTTTGGAAAAGAGCAAATATGTCATATTGTTATTCTTTCAATTAAATCCTGATTAAAACTTATGATTCTTAAAATATTCCATTGTGTAGTGACTAAAATACTCCCACTAAATTTTGACATCCCAAAAATTTTCTTCACGTATTTTGAGTTTTAGATGGTAGTAATGCTTGGAATGTTGTAATGTTAATATAAGGTGTTTTATTTGTTACCTAGAGAACATTGATTTTGTAGGTTTAAATCTTCGAAACTTATAATTTATCTAATAGAAAATTCGATGACACATGTCTTTTGTTATCTTTTTTTTTGTTTTCCTTTTCTTGCCTAAAATCGGTGTTCATTAAAAACTAATTAAGTTAAAGATTGCACATAGACTCATGTAAAATGATAAAGAAGAAAGTATGAATGACAAAATTTTCATTGTGTATGATTAAAGGTATTTGATGAAGAGTTTCAATTGTAGCGACATCATTTATTGCGAAAATTTAAATATTGTGACAAGGTTTTCTCAAAACTCAGTTGCTTATTGTTGGAAAATGATTATTCGTTATCATTCTTAGAAGTTTTTAATGAGTGAATATTGCTCTTAGCCAATAGGTATCAAAATTCTTATACGAATGAGATTAACCTTGTATAACATACATTTATATATATATTTATATATATATATATATGGTTTCATACATCTTCAAACAAAAATTACATCTTAATTTTCTCACTCAAGAGGTAGCACGTGCAGTAGTATATATAAAAAGAGTGAATGCTTAAAGCTATAGTAGTGGCTACAGTGTATTTGGTTTGTTTAATTCACACTGTTCACTCATCACTGGCCCTTCTTTTTTTTTTCTTTTTTTTTTCTTAGTAATATCGCATGTTGAACTTTTTTTTAAAAAGACATATGAGCAATTAGTTACCCGGTTTATATATAATAAGTTAATAACACAAAAAATTGTCACAATATTTTCACAATTATTGAGGTGTTAATTTCTTATAGGTCAAAATAAAATATCATACTAGAACCAACCAAATACTTGATGAGTGACTGAGTTCTGAGTTTGAGAGGTGAGACCGTGAGAGGAGCAGAAGTCTAAAGACTAAAGAGGAGAAATGAGATTATGAGAGTAGCTGAGTCTGAGTAGGAGACAACTCAAGAGAAAAGACGTGTGTGGTTGAGATCAAAAGAGAAAAAAAAAAAAAAAAAAAAAAAAAAATCTTGCACAGTGAATGACTCCATTAGTGACTCAAACAATGACAATACGACATCGTTTTTTATTTTTTATTTTTAGTTTTTTAATTTTTTTTCAATAAACGCAAGTGGCAAGATTGAGTCAGTGACTAATACATGCGGCATTTTTTTATTTTTTTAATATATTTTTTTTTAAAAACGCAAGTAGCAAGACTGTAACCCATAGGGCCATATGGCATTTTTTTTTCTTTCAAAAAATGCAAGAAGACACTAGAGTTACTAGATAAGACCACTCACACTCAGTGATGAGACTATTTGGTTATTCCTCCTGACACACGTTTTTTGACTGAGAAAGGAAGCCTCACTCACACACGTTAACTTCTTTTTTAATTCAAAAAATTTTTTTTTTTTATAAGAACGTTAGGCCTATTCATGGATAAGAATTCAAAAAAAAAATTTTGACCTGTTCATGGATGAGAACGTTAGGCTTAGGCGGCCTCTTCTCTTCTTAGAACGGTATGATATTTATAAAAATATATATATAACATGCTCGGGTTGGTTCAGTCTTCGTCGGTGTGCACATCTCAACGCCGATGGCTGCACCGGTCCGACATCGATACTGAAGATCTACCGCTGACCACCGTGCTAGAAACCTTCGGCGAAGCCCTGAGCGGGGCAGGGCGGTGCAGTCAAACCGGTTCTGTCGGTGCCGGTACATCCATGAATAGGCCTAATCTTCACTCTTCACTTTAATTTGTTTTTTATTCAGTACTCTTCAAATAAATTCTCTCAAAATTAGCTTAATAATACCAATAAAATAATAACATGAAACAATGCACTGATATATACTAGTATCAAAAACAAAAATGATAGGACCACATCTAAAGCCCTTTTCATCTATTAAAACTTACATCAACACCAAAACATGTTGCTCCTACATGAAATGTTGCACATGCAATATCCAAACATCTCACACCACTATATTTATTTGGAAACAATACTTTCATTTCAACTATATTTATTCTATCTCAAATATATATATATATATATTTATTTATTTATTTATTGGTTGACATGGAAAACTACTTTGCCACGGATGTGCTTTAGCTAGTCCTGAAATTACTTCGTCAAACATATCTATTGTTGATCCTCACCTTCAAACCATGTTTCATGTGAAGTATAATGGAGATACTCGGTGAAACAAGATGGCCTTCAACTATTTGAACACGATAATTCCAAATGATGGCGCTTGCAATTATTTTCATTTGAATGAAGCTTATATCCTTACCTAAACAAGTCCTTGCACCGGCATTAAATGCTGTGAATTTGAAAGACGGTACATGCACTATTCGTCCTCGCTCGGAAATCCATCTCTCTGGCTTGAATTCCAGGCAATCTCTGCCCCATATACTCTCCATTCTTCCCATTGAGTATAAAGAGTATAACATTCTCGTATTTGGATTGATACAGTGGCCACTGGGAAGAACATCATTTTTAGCTGCACATATGTGTTCGAAAGGTACAGGTGGAAAAAGGCGTAAGGACTCACATATCGCTCCATGGAGATAAACTAGCTTGCTTAGCACATTTATATCTAAAACCCTCCACTTGTTGTCGTTGTCCACCAAGTGCTCTTTGATTTCTTCTAGAATTTTAGCTTCCACTGATGGGTGTGTTGCAACAAGCCAAAAAAGCCAAGTGAGTCCGGCACTGACAGTGTCTCTTCCTGCTGATATGAGATTAGCTGCAGTGTCCCTTAGAAACTTGTTGGATTTTGTAATACCACTCATTTCTCCTTCTTGTTGCTCCATAACCATAGCTGTCAACAAGTTGAATTCTGCTTCCTCCTTCTTCTGGGCCAGTTCTTCTCGCTTGGATGAGATGCGTTCGTATAGATATTGATCAAAAATTTTACAAGCACTGAATAGCTTCTTCTCTGTTCCAATACGAAGCCGTCTTTGTAACTTCCAACATCTTTGCGGCACAAGGTGTCGATATAACAAGCATTCCTCCACTTCATCAAACCCTTTTAGAAATTCAACTTCAGGGAATTTAATGGAGAGGCAATTGGGATCGTAACCTACAACTATTAAGCAAGCAGTATCAAAGGTGAGCCGTTGAAAAACATCTTGTAAATCAACCTCAATTCCCAGACTTGAGACATGATCAAGAACTGGAATAAGGCTCCTTTCCACCTTTCCCTTGATAGCTTCCTCAAAATACAACTGGAACTTGCTCTGCCTTATCAACGACTGGAGTAGCTTCCTCTGGTTTCTCCACGAATCATTATCAGAAGTGAAAATCCCATCTCCTAGAGGTTCAAAAATCTCTCGGAACTTCGGCCCTTTTGGGTAATTGGAAAAGTTTTTGCTGCAAATGTGGTGGATGTTCATGGGATCGCTAGTGATCATGAAGTCCATGCCAGTGAACCATGGACCCTTAAACTCGACAGTGCCCCCATAATGTTTAAGAACGCGGGTTACGAACTCATGCACATGTGACGCGTGGAGAAGAAGGCCCGGGAGCATTCCAACTATTGGCCAGTTTGTGATGAATACGGCTTTATTCCATCTCCAATGGCACAGAGAAAGGAAGCATAAAAATATTGCTACTAGTATCTCTGGGTACAAAAGTACTATGGCCATTGGAATTGATAGAAACTTTGTAGTTTCATAAAGTCCCATAGGTAGATGGCTTTTGTAAGCATGCAAGGCTGCCTGGGTATTTTTAATCACCGCCTACTATTGGATGGTTATGATAGTTTTTAGACCCCTTAAAACACAATTGGATTAACCTAGTTAATTAACCAAGTTGTTACTTAGTCCAAATTCCAAGTCTAGGTTATCACAATCAAACAATCATATCATGCACAGCAGCGGAAAAATAAATAACACAATGATATGATCACCCAGGAAACCAAACCAGTAAAAACCTGGGGAGGATTTAACCTAATTATCCTCAAGGTAAACCTGAATCCACTATGAAAGAATCGAAGTTGTTCAATAGGACTTAGACCACTAACATCTTATTGCTATCTACCAGTAGAAACTTACTGACACGACCACGTGCAAGCTCCGAGACCACGGACTCCTTCTTTCTTGGATTCTCCAGCAAGTACAAGCACACCCGCTTGTGTTTCTTTAAGTTCTTATGGCAGCAACTAAATGATCATCAAGCTCTTGAAGAAATCTCTTTATTGATAATTCTAAACTTGTGTAAAGAAAAGCTCCTCACAGATCTCACAAGAGATTCACACAAACAGCAATATAAGCAACTAAGTCCTTAGAGAGCTTTTGGGTACAAAACCCTAAATATATAAGAGGCACACTCTTCTCTCTCTAAAAACCTTATAAAAACGTGCTTAGGGTTTTCTTTATATACTAGGAGTAAAAATATAAAACCCTAAACGTTTTAATAAACTAGGGCTGAGTTGGAATTCTACAAAAAAACGCATTCTGCCCGACTTTTGATTGATCGAGCCTAAGCTTTGATCGATCGAACCAGGCTGAAATGCACTATCAATTCTGCATCAGCTTGAATCCAACTTTACATAAAGGACACAACTTTGAGCAAGTCTAAATAAGACTAAACAACTTGTTTTGATCATGATTTGCCAACAATATACATTAAAATTCTAAATACATTAGTTCCTAAATCTTTAGAACCTAACAAACTCCCCATTTGGCAATTCGTGACAAAACACGACTAAAAGCTCAAAATTTACAAAGAAAAGCCATTTACAAAAAAATGCTCATTATAACAAATTCAATCCTAACTACTATCCATCAGTTGCAAGTGTAGACAGCAGTACGATTGAATCAACCTGTATATTTCCTAAAACACTCAACAAACGCATAAACGCATGTGTGGAAAATACAAGCAAACAAAAATAAATTCTTGACTTCATAAAACGCAAAACAAAGACATATATCATGAATAACTCATAAATATAAATCAATGAGCAGTGAAACAAGAAACATAGATAACAATGTATCTCCCCCTAAGTTAGATACATCAAAAAATTTTCTCCCCCTTTCAAAAACAATTTTAACTCACCCTAAACAAAACAAACAGGATTCCCACATTTTCCCACATTTCATCTATCTCTCCCTTTTTGTCACGTATTGACAAAGACAACCCAATCAGAAGGTTAACAGAAAACATACGCAACAGAGAAGAAAAGAAAATAGAGAATTAGGGGAACACAAAACAATTCAACTCTATAGAAAATAGAGACAACTCCCCCTATGAACAACAAAGGTTAAAAAACAAGCTTTTCCCCCTATAAAAATAGGAAACACAAAACAAGTGTTGGGAAAAACAGTAGTGGGGAAAATTTAGGAGGTGGGAACAAATAAAAACACACTAACTTAAAAAAAATTAAGTTGAGGATACACATGAAGAAAAATATTCTCTCTTTCAATAAATGCAAACTTGACACTATGTGACCCATAAACAGTTGCATAAGTAGAGAAAATATTTGCACATTGATTATCCATCATATCTCTTAAGAAAAATATTTTCTGCAGTTCACACATAAAAATAGCATATACTAAAAAGTACATCACTCAAAATTAATCAATCAATTTTTAAATCAAGTTGAGTGCCCAATTTAGCTAAGTGTATGCATGTTATGTGTGAAAACAATGAGAGATATGACTGCAAAACTGCAAGATGGATAAAAAAAAAAAAAACAATGTAATGCATGTGAATCCTAAACACAAATGATGCATAAAAAATAGATTGGTCAAATACTTAAAAACTGAAAATTTTTCAGTTTCAATCGATCGAGCATCGATCGAATACCAATCGAGTCAGGCAGAGGCTGACCAAAATTTTTATCACAATTTCGATCAGTCAAGAAATAGGTTCGATCAATCGAAAATCTGGAAAAATCAATTTTTTTGAAAAACAGAGCATTTTAATGCAGAAACTCCTCATAGCACATTGTATTATGAATAAAATGTATGAGTATGAGATGAAAAGTTTTTCAAAAACACTTTAATTCAACCCAGATCTTCCAAAAACAAGCTTTTCAATCAATTTGTCCTCAAAGCTCAAACATTAAATACATTTTGCATCAAAATCAAGGAACTTTTAATCTTGGACGGCCATAACAAGATCACACACAATATAATGTACCAAGTTTAGCAAATAGTAACTTGTGTAGTGTGTGCAACTAGCAAAAACTTGAAATACATGTGAGGTGATATGTGTATAGAAATCAAACACAAAGTCTACAAAATTCATCACATATAATTTGAAAGAAACTAACACCTAAAGAGTTATATCATATAACTCCCACATCTCCTAGATCATAAGCTTGCAATCATGTAAGTTTCTTAATTTTGCCTCATATTGTACACACCAATTTTAGTTGTTCAGAAACTTATTAAAAAAGCCGGGATAATGTACATATCAATTTTATTTATTTGATTTAGCTTTAAGTCCAATAATGTACACACCAATTTTAAGTATTTAAACCGAGGCTACACCTTATGTTCTTTTTGTGCATGTGCTACACTTTCTCGAGTACGAGATCTTACGATATGCACTAAGGTGTTCATGGTTGGCTAGTAAACAGTGGTGAGATGGTTATTTATGCCTTTCTCAAAAGGTTCAAGTCCGACAGTCAAAAACATGTGACTTCAAGATCAAAACAAAGTGATCAAAAACTATAAACATCTCCCACACAACATGCACTACAAAGCTCAAACTAGTAAAGTACAATAAAAGAAGCTCATCCAAGCTAAAGAAGGTACATAAACATGTTATGTAAAGATAATATGGCCAATCCTTGATTATAAATCCAAGATGTGAAATACAAAACACAAAAATCTTTTTGGTAAAAAAAATTATGACTAAAATAAAAAAACACACATTATGCTAAATGAACAATACAAATGCAATGCATGACAGTGCTTAACTAAGCTATAGAGAGTACACAAACAAGAAATATCAATTTCTTAATTAACCCATAAGTACATGTACAAACTAGTACATACTCATACAAAATCAAAAATAGCTTAGCACATATATAACACATTCTATTCAAGTTTCTCCACAATGTTAAGCATGTTCTAAATCAAGAGAGAGATATCATAACTCATGTAATCCTCAAGAAAAAATAAAACAACAAAAAATATAAACAAAACATGTCCACAAATAATTGAAAGAATTAAATCAGGGACAAGTTAGCAACACTCACCTTAGAGAATCTTTTCTCACCCATCTAGCACGAGTCTTCGGCTTTGTAGGTGAAAATCCATGTGAAGCAGAGTGTATTTGAGGAATTACACCAATCTTCTGAAAAAGACTGAAATCTTGCAAATTCCTTTCACAAGCCAACAAACTTAAATTTTTTCAAAATAATATGAAACAATTTATATGGACTTATGGCAAGAGAAATATTATCACATATCCTAAATTGAAACACTGAATGCTTAAATTTCAATTTATGACAATTAGGATAAATGTGACTGGAGACACCACAAAAGTGACAAACAGGAACAAATTTAGGAACATCAGTATTCCTAACAGCAAATCTAGTCTCAGATTTCGATTTTTGCCTCAACAAAGAACAATTTGGTCTAATATGACCAACAACAACACAACGGTGACAGGTAGACACAAAAACAGATTTATTATGCTCTCTAATAGTAGGCTTAGACATAGGTTTAGAAACTTCAGCGTCTACATCAGAACTTTTATCTTTGTCTAACCTAGCAAAATAACCATTTTCTTTATTATTCCTCTTGAAATGAGGGATATAAACTTTCTCAGTTTTAGGCTTAAGAGAAACAGAAACACTTCTGTTATCAATAGCAGGCTTGGTATTGGTCAAATTCTCAATTTTTGCTTTAGATTAAACTAATTCTTGTTCCAAACTTTTCATCTTCTCATCTTGAGAAGAAATTTAATTTCTCAAAAATTCATTCTTTTTATTAGATTCATCTAATCTAACAAACAATTCATCTTTTTCAAGATTAGCCAATTTTAACTTTTCCTTGAATTTCTTAGCAATTTTCATAGATTTCAATAATTTCTTATGAAGAGTTTCACAAGCATCAATAAAATCAACAGAAGCATGAGCAGAAACATGATCAGAAAGACACTTCAAATTATCCATGACAACAGGGGTCAAGGATCAGCTCTTAGATCAAAAGATCTAAAACAAAATAGCTACCTGCTCTGATACCACTTGATAGTTTTTAGACCCCTTAAAACACAATTGGATTAATCTAGTTAATTAGCCAAGTTGTTACTTAGTCCAAATTCCAAGTCTAGGTTATCACAATCAAACAATCATATCATGCAAAACAGCGAAAAGATAAATAACACAATGATATGATTACCCAGGAAACCAAACCGGTAAAAACCTGGGGGGGATTTAATCTAGTTATCCTTAAGGTAAACCTAAATCCACTATGAAAGAATCGAAGTTGTTCAACAGGACTTAGACCACTAACATCCTATTGCTACCCACCAGTAGAAACTTACTGACACGACCACGTGCAAGCTCCGAGACCACGGACTCCTTCTTTCTTGGATTCTCCAGCAAGTACAAGCACACTCGCTTGTGTTTCTTTAAGTTCTTATGGCAGCAACTAAATGATCATCAAGCTCTTGAAGAAATTTACTTCTTGATAATCCTAAGCTTGTGTAAAGGAAAGCTCCTCATAGATCTCACAAGAAATTTACACAAACAGCAATATGAGCAACTAAGTCCTTAGAGAGTTTCTGGGTACAAAACCCTAAATATATAAGAGGCATATTCTTCTCTCTCTAAAAACCTTATAAAAACGTGCTTAGAGTTTCCTTTATATACTAGGAGTAAAAACATAAAACCCTAAACGTTTTAATGAACTAGGGCTGAGTTGGAATTCTGCAGAAAAACGCATTCTGCCCGAGTTTCGATTGATCGAGCCTAAACTTCGATCGCTCGAACTAGGCCGAAATGCACTATCAATTCTGCATCAGCTTGAATTCAACTTTACATAAAAGACACAACTTTGAGCAAGTCTAAACAAGACTAAACAATCTATTTTGATCATGGTTTGCCAACAATATATATTAGAATTCTAAATACATTAGTTCCTAAATCTTTAGAACCTAACAGGTTACGTTCGTGGTTTGGTCTCAAAGCACGGTATTTCGTCGAAGAACTTTGCACTATTTGAATAAAGAAGTAAAACGGTCAACCATAAACGTATGTAATAAAAATCCTCTTATCGCTTGTAGAAATCATCACCAGTTTTTTTATTAGAATAAGAAAAGGTTGCCTGCGTGATGTGTTGATGGGTTAGTGTGGTATACTATGGGTATATCTTGTTTGAGTTCTAAATCTATTACAATTTTTATTAGACAATGAACATGATTAGTAGATTTTAAAACAAAATATAAATGTTGATTTTATTTTTTTTTAAGGGTCATCATGCTATATGGATACTCTCATGTGAGCTTCTCTCTCACTTTCTTTTTTGAACTAAACCAGCGGGACTTTTGGTGCCAAAGCCAATGATCTTGTGTGGGTCATACCCGAAGTCAATCGCCAGTGCCACTTTTGATCAGAATTTCTGCCAAAAAAAGTCGACATTGTTAAACGTCTGCAACACTTTTGACAAATTGGTGCCTAAGCCAATTAAGTTGCGTGGGTCATACTCGAAGAAGAGAAGTCACCAATGCCACTTTTGATCAGAATTTCCTTTTAGAAAAAAAGGAAAAACGACATTTTAAAAGGTTTACAACACTTTTGACAAACGTCTGCAGCACTTTTGACAAATCGAACTACCTGTCCCCACATGTATGTATGTATGTTATCAACAAATTTCTTTCGTGTATATACAAACTTATGCAGGTATTGATGTGAGTGTTTTTTTGGTAAAATGTGTAAAATTAGTCTCTTTTTCTATTTTTCACTGTCTGATGCAGTTTCTCTTAGTCCCCACAACCCTCCTTATTTCCATCTTCTTCCATTGCATACCTAATACGCTTGTGTGAGCTTCTCTCTCACTCTTTGGGAGAAAAGTGTGATTATTTGTGCAGAGAGGAGAAAATAGGAGAGTAATGGTGGGGTGCGTGTTTGGTTGAAAGGGTTGATTTTTGGGGGAAGAATTGTTTTTCTCATGCCTATATTTTTGGGAGGTTTTATTTTCTTCTCAAATTGGGAAGAAAATGGGGGGAGAAAGTGTAGGAAAATTAAAATACTTTTTATCCCATACTTTTTATTCTTCTCACTAACCACATCACCACATTTTCCTCCACTAGTTTGCTCCACTTTCAGCAATACTTTATGTCAATTTTGTAAGGAAACTCATTCACACTTGTCAAGACCTTATCAAACAAACTTAGATTCCCCTCTTTTTGGACTTGGTGCTAAAGACAATGTCAAATGTATGTGACATTAATGACAAATTGAACCACCCCACAAGTGTTATCAAGCCTTTTCTTTTGTATTATAATGTTAGTTCTCGTGGATTTTACTGTAATGGTGTGAATTGAATAATTTTACTATAAGCTTTATTTCAAATCATTTTTTTTTTCTTATATTTCCTCTCGTCCATCTTAATATTCTTATTCTAATTATACTCATTTTACAAAAATGTTGCTTCTTAACAATCCAATAATATTTAGTACCATGTCACTCACACATGACAAGACGTTATCAAACAAACTTAGATTCCCCATTTCTAGACTTGGTGTTAAAGACCATGTCAAACGTATGTGACACTTATGAAAAATCGAACAACCACACGTGTTATCAAGCCTTTTCTTTTGTATTATCATGTTAGTTCTCGTGGATTTTACTGTAATGGTGTGAATTGAATGATTTTACTCTAAGCTTTATTTCAAATCATATATATTTTTCGTATATTTCCTCTGATCCATCCTAATATTCCCATTCTAATTATACTCATTTTATGAAAATACTGCTTCTTAACAACCCAATAATATTTAGTACCATGTCATTCACACCTGACAAGACAGTTGGGTTTTTTTTTTTTTTTCTTTTTCTTTTTTATATAAAAGGTTAGGATTAGCAGGTCTTATGTTTAGCATCACTCTAATTTGTAATTACGGTCCATCAGAAATGTATTTTATAATCAACCTTACTATGTATAATAAAGTGACTGACTCATTGGGAAAGAAAATTTAGTCTTATAAGGATATTTCAATCTTTCTTGATTTTTTATTGAATAGATATGGTTAGTGTGAATATATAACTCTGGCTAATGATGTCAAGTCAACTACAATTTAATGTTTAAGAATGTAAATTACAATCTAATTATACAATTTCTTTGACCAAGTTTTACAAAAAGAGTGTTTAAGTGTAACAGTAATATCCATGACCCATTATATAGGAATTTAGTAATTTTGAAGGGCCAATTTTGTAATTTTGGTCACAAGATTTTTTCTGGGCCAATGTGGCCTTACTCTCTAGTCTAGTCTTCACAACCCTTCTCTTTCTCTTCTTATTCCACTGCGTACCTTATACTCTCGCTGTCTCGCATTAGCTTCTCGCTCACTCTTAGGGGCTGATTGGTTGGGGGAGAAAAGTGGGGTTATTTGTGGGAAGAAGAGAAAATGGTGATGTGTGTTTGGTTTGAGGGGATGATTTGGGGGGAAATAATTGTTTTCTCCCCGAGCCCACATTTTCGGAAAACTTTGTTTTTACTTCAAATTGGAGAGAAAATGAGTAGAAAATCAGCTTAGATTATAAATTACTCAACTACCCCCTAATTAACCTCTTCACGTTTATTTCCTTTTAAATATATACCTTTTTTTTAAAAGTAATAAAGACATGAGAGTAAATTTATACAAATATCATTTTCTATCTTCTCATTTTTTTTCTCAATCAAAGAAAAGAGTTTTTCACCCTCCACTTTTCCACTCCCCAACTAAACACACATGAGTGAAAACTAAAATATTTTCTATCCCTTAACATTTCTATCCTCCAACTTTTCCATTCCCCCACCCAAACAAGCCTTGTTCTTCTCACTAACCACATCAGCACACTTTCCTCGACTATTTGCATCACCTTCAGCAACACTTTGGCTATGTTTGATAGAGTAGATTTTAGGGAGGATGGAAAAAAAAAATAGGGAAAACTTTTTTGTGGATGTTTGGTTGGGAAGGGGAGAGGGAAAAGAAAGGGTGGGGCCTGGGTGTTTTCTCCCCAGGCCCACTAGAAAGTGGGGGGAGGGGGAGAGTCTAATTTTGTTGATTGACGAAAATGCCCATGTGCACTTGCACATGGGCTTCGTCTAATACGTTGCCTTTTCTTTTTTTCTTTTTTCTCTCGTCCAGTTCCAGTTTTAGTGTTTTTTTTTTTTTTTTTTGTGCTCATTTTTTTTGGTTTGTGCTATTTATAAAAATAATAAATAAAAAGTTGAAATGTCCATACACAATTTTTTTAATAAAAAAATGTGACTTTTTTGTTTAATTTAATGGGGATATAATTTTAAATTTATACCAACTTCATTTTCCATCCTCTCATTTTTCTTCTCAACCAAACAAATAAATTTTTCATCCTCTCAACCAAACACAAATGGGAGAAAACTAAATCTCTTCTATCCCTTCCCATTTTCTATCCTCCTACTTTTCTATCCCCTTCTTATTTTATATTCTCCCACTTTTCCACTCCTCCAACCAAACGGACCATTTATGTCAATGTTGTCAAGATACTCATTGTTGAGGACCGTTTTTTCGGCCCACGTGGCGTTACTTCATTGGCAACCCATGCCACATCAACATATTATTCATTTTTTGGGTAAATCTCTTTAAAGCCCAAAATAAGCTCATATCTCATTCAACTACATGGATTGGGCTCACATGGCCCACGAGATCCTTACTTCAAGAGGCGAATTCATGGTCCAATTTCCTTTTCATCAATTGGGATCATAACCCATGATATCATCAACATCAACATATGGATTGGGCTTAAGCAATGAATCAAAACTCATGGCCCATATTACCTCTCTTACACTCATGGCAAGCGGCTTCTTCAACAAGAGCCCATATTTACACAAAATGACAACAAAACCCGAGGTACGTCATCTCATCTTCGGCTTATGATCCAAGCTCATAAGTCTCTTAGGGAAACTTTGGGAGTCGTGGTTTGGAGGGCCAAGAGGTATGTTCAGTAAAGCTCCAGCGGTTTAAAGTTGATAAAAGAGACATGTTGCTTGGCATGTCTTCTCCAACTCCCTAAACTCTGACAAGTCCATGTGTAGCGAGTAACATATGGTAAGCATCTCTTATCACATAGCACTTTAGATGATAAAATTCCCCATTGCTCTTTTTATAAAACTTAACTTTTATCATGTGACAAATACTTAATATCTCTAGCCATCTAACTGCTAGGTAACTGTTCATTCAATCCCCAGCTGTTGATATACAAATTTAGAAACTTCATTATATTATTCTTCATAATCTCATTACTACTCTCAGCTAAAATTCAACTCAAACACGTAGCCTAATCTGATTGGCTATCTTTTATCTCTCTCTATGCAAAATATTTATGCTATCTCTCATACCCAGCTATTGTTTGCCACAATCAGACCATATATTTCTCTGCCAACTACTAGAGCAGAGCATTAAATACTCTTCTTGCTCACCAAGATTATGTCACAACACAATGAGGCCTTGACTAAATCTCCAAAACTTCATTAACTTTCAACCAATCCTTCTATTACTTGCTAAAAATGTGTTGTAATGAAACCTTGCACCAAAAACACAAACACCCAAAAGGGAAACATTTCCAGCTAAACCCCAGCAGTGTATTCAACACTTGACACCTGGCTGGGAGTGATATCATCAGCCATTTAATGCTGAAATCTCAGCAACCAGCTATTATACCCAAAATAGCAAGATACCCTTCAAAGAGATCTTACCATTTTCAGCCAAATCCATGAAATGACCTCCCCAGCAGTCTGAAATCACCCATTTGACCTCATTGGCTTCTGCCCAAAGCAAACAGCTGTCTTATGACAGCTGTGATAGCCGTCTCATGATAGCTGTCACAGCTTTTCCTGACAGTTGGGACAGCTTTTTCATTATAGCTATCACAGCTTTTCCTGACAGCTGGGATAGCCTTTTCAGAAAAATTATGACAGTTGACCCAGCAGCCTAAGCATTACTGATTTTTCCACATTTGACTAAAACCAAAACCAACTATTGTAACTACCTTTCTCTTGCTGAAATACTTTCCTTTTCTGCTGCTCTTTCCCCAGCAGCTCTTACCCGAAACAGCAAGAATACCTTAAAGCTAAACATACCATTTTTGGCCAAATCTTAAGATGGATTCTCTGAAGATTCATTGCTATCTGGGACAAATTTTGGCTAATACTATTTGCTAAAATACCCCCTTAAACTTAGCTCTAAAACACCCTTCATCAACACCTCAAAGGGGGGACAAATGGAGAAGAAGAACTCTCTCATGAACTTATCTATTCTTTCTCCCTCTAATAATCTTGAAAAGCTCTTAATCAATTTCAGAGCTTCTGGGTTTTTAGTTCCCAAATTAGAAACTAAACTCTCCAGCCCTTAACCCATAAATGCCCTTCATAAGCCTTCATACATTCCCTAGCAGAAAATCCCAGAAGCAAATCCCAGCAGCTTTGCTAAACATACTACAATACTATTACTCTCTTATACTCATTATCTCACTCTCCATATTCTGAAAATACATATATCTTGCTGTCCATATCTCTAAACATCTCTTTCTTCACTTCTCTTACACAATCTCATACACACTTACTACACCATTACATATAACACACTACAACTCTTCTAAGCTCCACTATCATACTCTCTCACTCTAAAATTCTACTGTTTTGTTGCCTATAAACACATCTCTATACTCTTCTCTTACAAAATCTTTCCTCTTGGAAAGCAATCTCTACAACTTCTCCAGCAATTATAATCTCATATTTTTACCATCTTTAATCTCCATATCTCTCATACTTCCACATATCATAAATATTACAAATACTACATCCCACAAAACATCTATATCTTTTACCATCTCCACACTTCTCAAGAGATATCAAACACTCATACTAAAAGCCATTTTCATGGAAGGCATGAACTTCTATTACTAAAGCCCTTCCCTAGAAGGCACCAAGATCTCATATCAAAGCCCTTCTCTTAGAAGGCACAACTACTTCTTACAAAAACCTTTCTCTTAGAAGGCACAACTACTTCTTACATAAAGCCCTTCTCTTAGAAGGCACGAATACTCCATACAAAAGTCCTTTTCATGGAAGGCAACACTATTCATAACTTTACAACAACTAAAAGAGCATTGTCAAGGAGAAAACTCATTTAAGTGCATGATAAGAGGGGTAAGTTTAACCAGCCCTTACACACAGTTGGGCATACTCTCTCTCCCTCCAGTTGCACCCATTTTTCCCCTTCAATCTTGAAGTTATCATGGCAAACTGTCCATTTACCGCTAGAGTCATTCTGCTGGAATGCTGTCTACTCACTGATGCTATACCGCTGGGGCTACAAACCATACAAAGATAAGTGACTTTGCTTCCTTATCTTTAAATTTACATTATTTAATACATGATTACTTTATATTTAAATACATATTACTTTATCCCAACTGCTATTACAACTATTAACCAAGACTTAAACTCATTTAAATGCATGACAAGAGGGGCAAAACTTAACTAGCCTTTACCGTTGGCATTCTGCTAGAATCCTATCAGCTCACTGATGCTACATAGCTGGAGCAATAAACCATACAAAGATAAGTGACTTTTCTTCCATATCTTTAAATTTACATCATTAAGTACATGATTACTTTACCTCTAAATAAATACTATATTTCAACTACTATTACAACTACTAATCAAAGCTATTATATCAAACACATATTACATATTTATTCGACCGTTATTGTGATTTTTAGATTTTGGCCTTAATGATTTTGTAGGTTTAAAAATACGCCAGTAGTCGTTGGACCACGTGGCCCAATGTTGAGATCAGGAGGCAACTCCCCAAAAAGAACCCGGGCCTAGTAAGGTCATCCCTTCAACGGACCACACGTGGCTGAGGAACCGAAAAAGGCCCCCGAACACTCATTCACACCTAACCCAACCTTATAAAACAAACTTAGACTGTCCCCCTTTTTGGACTTGGTGTTTTTTTTTTTTTTTTTTTTGATGGGAAGACATTTCAAATCTCATTAATCAGAAATTGAACTGGATACATCCTGAGTACACGCAGACTCAATGAGGCTGGGAGTTTCCTCCAACCAAACTTGAAAGTCACCAATCTATTTTGCAAATTGCGGTAAAATATGAGCCGGCCTATTGCCTTACCTTTTTACATGAGAGAAACTGAAAAAACTAAAATTTTGAACTAAAGATAAAATACTAGATATGATGGTCTCAATGGATGAGGGAGGATCGGATGTGCCCAAGAAAGACATGTAAAGAAGCAGCGAATCCATCTCAAAAATCACTTCTCTGAAGCCTATTTCCCAAGCAAAAACCGTTGCTGCCTCCATAGTTTTTGCTTCTATCTCCAATGCTGCTAGGGGTGCTGGAAATCTTCTGCTCATAGCTGCCAGGGGTGCTGGAAATCTTATGCTCATAGCTGCCATGACTCTGCCTTCAGAGTCCCTCATCAACACGCCCATCCCTGCTGCTTTCTGCATAGAGAACACAACTCCATCTAAATTCAACTTGTATCTAGGATTCTTGGGTGGGTGCCACTTGATTGCTTCGAAGGGGTTACTAGGGTGAAGCACTTCATTTGCGGAATGGTATTCCTCAACCAATGCCATCGCATTATGAACAAGTACTTTACTCAGTTTTCTTGTGCCACCATGCCTGAGCGCATTCCTATTTTTCCAGATTTCCCAACACACAATCACAGTTTTTCCCAACAAATTAGAGCTTGTGGGACCACGCCTAATAATCTGCCATATCACATCAATGAAGCCCCATCTTGCCTCGAGTTGGAAGGGAAAGACTAGTTTGCTATGACTCCATACCTCAGCAACCTTATCACAGAACCAAAACAAGTGGCTGTAGGTTTCTGGCTCCTTTCCACAAATCTCACAAAGGTCATCAGCTATGACGTGTCTTCTTTTCATATTTTCTTTGGTTGCTAGAATGCCTCGGCAGGCCTTCCAAGCAAAACTTCTGATTTTGTTTGGCGTGTTCATACCCTATATGGACCTCCAAATTTGCTTCATCACCGTTCCATCCGAGCTTTCCCCCATACTACCTCTGTCAAGCCCCTCCATTAGACTTTTGTAGGCGCTCCTTACTGTAAATTTACCATTAGGATTGTTATCCCATATACAGCGATCCTGAGGCAAGTGCAAGTTCAGGGGTATTCCAAGTACCAAATCTGCCTCCTCAGCCCCTAACACCTGTCTGACCAGTTGTGCATGCCACTCCTTTTTCTCTAGGTCAATAAGGGCACTAACTTTAGCATCATTAGGCAGGATGTGGTCTGTGGGAGACAAGATTTTTTGTGAGGCTGGAGAAGGTAACCACTTTTTCGACCATAAGAGGATGCTTTCTCTGTTCCCTATACACCATTTCATACCCTTCTGCACCACCTCCTAGGCTATCATGATACTTCTCCATGCATAGGATGGGTTTCGGCCAAGTGAGGCTTGGACAAAATTGCAATCCGAAAAATACTTTGCCTTAAATACCCTATAAAACAGGGACTTAGGGTGGGTTTGTAGACGCCATCCTTGTTTGGCAAGGAGAGCTTTATTAAAAGTTTTTAGATCCCGAAAACCCATTCCACCCTTTTCCTTAAGGAGGCACAGCTTGTCCTAACTCAGCCAAACCATTTTCTTCTCCTCTTTTTTCTGCCCCCACTAGAGTTGACTCATCATGCTTGTAAGCTCGTCACATATGGAGATGGGAAGTTTGAAGCAGCTCATTGTGTAGGTTAGCATCGCTTGAGCTACTACTTTTATAAGGACTTCCTTGCCAGCTGGTGAAAGAAGCTTCTCCTTCCAACCGACCAATTTCTTCGCCACCTTCCCCTTTAATTGAGCAAAAGAGTTGGTTTTTGACCTGCCTATAAGTGAAGGAAGCCCAAGGTAAGTCTCATGCTGTTTGATCACTTGTGCCTTAAACAAAGTCTTAATATCTTCCTGCACCTCTCTTTCCGTGTTCAGACTGAAGTACAGAGACGTTTTTTGCTTATTTACTTGCTGCCCTGAGGAATCTTCATACACTTTAAGGATTCTCAAAATTTTAGCACTTTCTTCATGGGTGGCTCGGCCAAAGATAAGACTATCATCGGCGAAAAATAAATGGGAGAGCTTTGGCCCGCTTCTACTTGTCGATATTCCCCTTAACCTTCGATCCTAGACTGCCTAGTGGAACATGGTAGAAAGTCCTTCCGCACAAAAAAGGAAGAGGTGGGGCGATAGCGGGTCACCTTAGCGCAGACCTCTTGAAGGAGTGATGTGTCCTTATGGAATGCCATTGATACGAATGGCATAAGTGACAGAGCTGACACATTGCATGATGAGTGCCACCCACCTCTCTGGGAAGCCCAATTTAAGCATGATTTGTTGAAGACATCTCCATTCAACTCGATCGTATGCTTTGCTCATATCTAATTTGAATGCCATCTCCCCTATCTTCCCTTTCCTGTTTTGGCTGATATGGTGCATGGTTTCTAACGCTACTAGAACATTATCTGTGATCAGCCGCTCTGCCACGAATGCACTTTGGTTTTCACACACAATTCTTGGTAGAATCTGTTTGAGTCTGTTTGCAATGGTCTTAGATGCGATCTTGTAGGCCACATTGCAAAGACTAATGGGGCGAAAATCTGTCACTAATTTTGGATCTTTCACTTTTGGGATCAGCACTATATGTGTCTCATTGAAATTTTGGGGGGTTAAGCCACAATTTAGAAAATCCAGTATAGTTTTAGAGACAATAAAGCTTACCGTGGGCCAGTAGTTTTGGTATAAAATCGGGGGCATTCCATCTGGGCCAGGAGCTATGGTTCGGAACATCTATTTCAGAGCTCTCTCTACCTCACTGGCTTGGAATTCCTGCAGTAGTGAGCTATTCATTGGTCCCGTGACTTTGCAATGGATAGCATTGAGAAGCTCCTCACTCACCTCCAGGTTTGAAGTATTGAAAAGAGAATCAAAGTACTCCACAAATATCCTGCCAACTACTTCCACATCCTCCTGCCATGCCCCATTAGAGTCCTGGATTCTATCAATGGTGTTTCGTTGAAACCTGCTAGATGCTTTGGTGTGAAAAAAGGAGGTGTTTTTATCACCCGACTTTAGCCAATTAATTTGAGACCTTTGGTGCCACATGATTTCCTTTGTGTCCAGCAGATTTTTTATCTCCCTTCGAGTGCATTGAATTTCCTCCATTATTGGTGGGCTTCCTTTCTAACATTCTAGCATCTCCAATTTTGTTTGCAATGAAGCTAATTTCTTCCCCACGTGACCAAAGTAATTTTTATTCCAGTAAGTCAAGGAAAGGCAGCATTCTTCAAGGCAATGATAAAGGGGTGAACCCGATCCTCTACACATACCATTGAGCCAAGCAGTGGTAACAACATCAGCACATGACTCCTCTTTAAGCCACATTGTCTCAAAGCGAAAGGGTTTAGGACCTCATCTTCTCCGAGACGTCGACAGGCTGTCTTTTAGCAAGAGCATACAGTGATCAGAAAAGGAGTTGGCTTTGTGATATAAACGCCTCTTTGGGAATCTAGTGATGGAAAAATGTTCTTGAGAACACTTTTAATCTTCACTCCAATTCCACTTGATGCCCAAGATATGTGGTCTCTCAATCAGTTATATGTGTATGTTTAAGAAGAGAATGGAAGAGTGTCCAACATTCACATACATACCATTTCATGTACTTACCAAAATCTGTATGTTTCTCTCCTTATAACTGATTATCTAATTGGGCTAGTCTTTTGAGCCTTTCCAATTGGGCTTTAGTGTGTGGCTTGGAGTGAGACCAAAATGGAACAAATAAGACACGCTCCAATGGGCCTTGGGCTTTTCTGTCAACTCTTGACAAGTTCAAAGTTACCATTAATTATATTTAATACCACTATATAAATATAATTACACTCTAGGCCTTATTAATAAATTATATTCCAAGACTTTATTTTACATGCAACTCCTTCATAAAATATTCGTAGTAACACAAAGTCATGAATGAAGACTGCCACTTTGTGAATTACTATATCTTAATCCTTGAGTACTTGGTTTAATCCTTTTAAATTATTCACCATATATTTATGAAATCCAATTTCATAAATATATACCTTAATCTTATTAAAGTGATTAGGCCTAACTTTCTGAATAACAAACCCATTAAATTTATCTCAAGGGAATATTTTGCATCTCCGTTAAGAGATTATGAATTCCATCTTGAGAATATATGTTCCATCAACACTAAATGTGGTTGCCCAACATACTGAGGTTTTGACCGTTACTTTAGATCTCACTCCTGATATATCAAAGCAACCTACACTTCATGATTAGGTCCATTATTCTCTTAGGATTAAGAGTTCATGTAAATTTAAGTCGTAAGATTTATTATTCAATTGATAGTCGTTAGGAGAATAATAAATCTCACAGCGGTCCAGTTCAATATATTTTAACTTTTAAAACATATCAACATATCAACTAGAAGTCACCACTTCCATGATCAAGACAAATCATCTTAGTTAATATGTTATAGTCTTCATAGATGAAATGCCTAATTTCATCACCGACTACGAACTAAATTCTGAGTTTACAAAGAACTTGTGATCTATATCTTCTGTGACTAAATCACATAAATCACATACTATGCATCTCATGGACTATATGATAATGTCCGAATATTCATGTTACCAATATTTTAGATAATAATAAAACAACTTTATTAAACACAATATTAAGTCATACATAATGTCATATTTAATATCATACATAGCATCATACAATAGGATTTAAGGGCACTAATCCTAACAATCTCTCACTTGCCCTAAAGACTATTGTGCACTAATCTAACTCTCATTCCCTCCAAATGTGACTCGAAAGTCCTTTAAGGCAAGGCTTTAGTAAATGGATCTGCTAGATTATTTGCACTTTCAATCTTTGCTACCACCACATCTCCACGAGCAATAATATCTCTAATGATGTGGTACTTTCTCTCAATGTGCTTTCCTTTCTTATGATTCCTTGGATCTTTTGATTGTGCAACTGCACCACTATTGTCGCAAAACAATGTGATGGGAACTTGTTCCATTCTCATTACACCAAGGTCAGAAAGGAATTTCTTAAGCCATACAGCTTCTTTTACTGCTTCACAAGCAGCAACATATTCTGCTTCCATAGTGGAGTCGGCAATACAAGATTGCTTGACACTCCTCCATGTTATGGCTCCTCCTCACAAGGTGAATACACATCTTGATGTGAACTTTCTGAAATCTAGATCCGATTGAAAGTCTGAATCTGTATAACCAATGAGAATCAAATCCTCACTACGGTAAACAATCATATAATCTCTCGTTCTCCGTAGATACTTGAGAATATGCTTTACAGCTTGCCAATGTTGTGGTCTTGGATTTGA
Organism: Notholithocarpus densiflorus; assembly: GCA_030021035.2. NCBI lineage: Eukaryota > Viridiplantae > Streptophyta > Magnoliopsida > Fagales > Fagaceae > Notholithocarpus > Notholithocarpus densiflorus. Next base: position 514,932 of record JARYZH020000195.1, on the reverse strand, counting down.
CTGATATCGGCTAATCATGCTAACTGAATAGCAAATATCTGGTCTAGTACAAAGCATGGCATACATGAGACTTCCCACTGTAGAAGTATAAGGAACTTGTCTCATCATATCTACTTCTTCTTGAGTCTTAGGTCGTTGGTCATCAGACAGAGAAACTCCATATCTGAAAGGAAGTAAACCTTTCTTGGAGTTTTGCATGCTAAACCGTTCTAGAACCTTATCTATATATCCAGCTTGCGATAAGCCTAACATCTTATTCTTGCGTTCTCGCCAAAGCTTGATCCCTAGAATAAAGTTAGCCTCACCCAAGTCCTTCATGTCAAATTGGCTTGACAACCAAATTTTTACCGATGACATTACCCCTACATCATTTCCAATGAGTAGAATATCATCAACATAAAGCACTAGGAACATTACTACTTTACCTTGATGTCTTTTGTACACACATGGTTCATCAAGATTTTTTTTAAAACCAAATGATTTGATTGCTTGATCAAATCTGATGTTCCATGACCTAGATGCTTGCTTAAGTCCATAAATGGACCTTTTCAACTTGCATACCATATGCTCTTGGTTCTTAGCTATGAAACCTTCCGGTTGCAACATGTAGATTTCTTCTTCAAGATTGCCATTAAGAAATGCAGTATTGACATCCATTTGTCAAATCTCATAATCATAATGAGCAGCAATGGATAAGAGAATTCTGATAGATTTAAGCATTGCTACTGGTGAAAAGGTTTTCTCATAATCAATACCTTCTTTCTGAGTATACCATTTCGCCACTAGCCTTACTTTAAAGGTTTCAACCTTTCCATCTATCCATCTCTTCCTCTTGTAAACCCATTTGCAACCAACAGGTTTATTGCCGTTAGGCGCCTTTACAAGATCCCAAACTTGATTGGAATACATTGAATCTAATTCAGATTCTATAGCTTTGACCCAATGATATGCATCTATATCATTCATTGCCTCTTCATAAGTGTAGGGATCCGATTCAGCCTCTTCTGAGATAGTTTCATAAGTTTCTCCCAAACCTATGAATCTTATAGGAGGCCGACCAATTCTCCCACTATGATGAGGCACTTGTGTACTAGACATCTCTTGTGTAATATTTTGTGGTGTATCTAATACAACCACATCATCCCTAGTTTCATCCATTGGTTGTTTATTTACAATTTCATTCATTTTAGCCAAAACAACTTTACTTCTAGGATTAAAATTATTCACATAATCATCTTCCAAGAATTTTGCATGGGTACTAACAAACACTTTGTTATCCTTATGATTATAGAATAAATAACCCTTACTTTCCTTTGAATACCCTAAAAACATGCATACTTCTGTTTTAGCTTCCAACTTATCAGACTTCCCTTTCAACACATGTGCTGGACATCCCCAAATGTGGAGATATTTCATGCTAGGCTTGCGCCCACTCCACAATTCCTTAGGTGTCATAGAAACAGATTTTGATGGAATTAAATTTAGAATATGCATTGCAGTTTTTAGTGCATATCCCCAAAAAGAAACTGATAAAGTTGAATAACTCATCATGAACCTAACCATTTCCAAAAGAGTCATATTCCTTCTTTCTGCTACACCATTTTGTTAAGGAGTTTCAGGTGCAGTCAATTGGGATACAATCCCATTTTCAGTTAAGTAATCCTTGAAATCCCCAAGAAGGTATTCGCCACGATCAAATCGAATGGCTTTTATGTGTTTACCCAATTGATTCTCAACTTCAGCCCTAAACTCTTTGAACTTTTCAAAGGCTTTGGACTTCCGTCTCATTAGGTACACATAACCATATCTTGAGTAATCATCGGTAAAAGTGATGAAGTACTCATAACCTCCTTTTGCTTGGGTTAACATAGGACCACATACATCAGTATGAACTAATTCAAGCAACTCTTGGGCTCTTCTCCCTTTTGCATTAAAAGGTTGTTTGGTCATTTTGCCTTCCAAACAAGATTCACAAACTGGAAATTAATCAAAGTCCAATGGCTCTAAGAGACCATCTTTGATCAGTCTTTGAATCATGTTTGAATTAATATGACCCAAACGCAAGTGCCAAAGATATGCATCATTAGTAGAAGGAAACTTTCTCTTTAATGATTTTACATGAGAGTCATTTTTTAATTCAGAATTACATAATTCATGCTTATCAGGAGTTAAAATATAAAGACCATCCACAATATTGCCAAAACAGATAAACACTTTACCCTTCTTTATTACAACATTGTCTTTAAGGATAACACAATATCCATGTTTACCTAAATAAGTTGCAAAAATTAAATTCCTATGAACATTAGGTACATACAAACAGTCTTCCAATATTAAAACCTTAGACTCAAAGTATAAATTAAAAACACCAACAGCTACAACCGGAATCCTGCTCCCATCAGCCAAAGTAAGAAACAATTCCCTTTCATTAAGTTTTCTGGTCTCTTGGAACCCCTGCAAAGAATTGCAGATATGATTAGTACAACTTGAATCCACACACCAAGAATCCGTGGGATTTTACACTAAACATATTTCAAGGAGGAATGAACTATTCATACCCTTATTATTGGCAACCTTGAATTTTGGACAATTCCTCTTCTAATGTCCTTTCTCGCCACAATGGAAACATTTTCCTTTGAACTTCTTTCCTTTGTCAGCAACCCCTAAAGCAATTTGTTTACCCTCTTACTTGGTGAAGTCCTTCTTCTTCTTCTTTTTACCCTTACCTTTTCGACTTAGGTTGAGAAGTAAAAGTTTCACCAATATTGGCTTCAACAGTAGAAGTACCAAGGATGCCTTCTGCCGCTACCAACTCATTCATTATTTCAGAAAATGTATAAATCTTTTTATTCATATTATAGTTAAGTTTGAATTCTTTGAATGATTCTAGTAGTGACTGGAGTATCATATCCACTTGGTATTCCCCATCAATGTCGGCACCTAAAACTTCCAATGTATTCAGATTAGAGATCATTGTAAGACAATGCTCTCTAACTGAACTACCTTCAGCCATTTTGGTATTATAAATTTGTCTCATGGTTTCTTGCCTTGCAGAACGGTCTTGCTCACCAAACATCTCCTTCAGACTTAGCATAATGTCTGAAGCTAGTTCTACATCCTGCATTTGATGCTGTAAAACATTTAAGATAGATGCTAAGATGTAACACTTGGTTATCTCATTAGATTTCTGCCAACGATCATATCACTATTTTTCCTCAGGAGGAGCATCTAATGAAGGAAAGTTAGGACATGGTTTAGTAAGCACATACTTGTGCTCTTCAACAATAAGAACTATGTCCAAATTTCTTTTCCAGTCAACATAGTTGGATCCAGTCAGTTTATTTTGATTAAGAATAGTAACAAATGGGCTAAATGATGCCATGACAAATCTGAAAACAATAAATATGAATATAATAAGTAAACTGGACATTATCAATTTAGCATATAAGCATATAATATGGAACCTTGGTAAAACCATAATATAATATATGCAATGACAACCCAATCCGTGTCTATAATTCCTTGGTAGCAAGTTTATTATAAACACATTAATTGATTGAGAACTATTCTCATTATTAGTGCTATCATGATAACTCTTATCAAACACTAATAATATGTCGTATAAACTTTAGCCTCTAAGTAATAATAACATAGCTCCTTTGGAAGGTTAACATTACACTTAGTCTAGTGTATACCATTATCTAGAATCATGTGTAGCCACATTTCATCTTCCTTTATAGTGTTTAAACTTGTAGTACTATGGAACAAAACACCCTCCTTTGGGATCGCGAGGCATATACGCCAAAACGAAGTGCTTGTCCACACTACTTTAAACGGGTAAGTTCAATCTTGTAGTACTATGAAGTAAACACCCTCCTTTGGGATCGCGAGGCATATACGCCAAGACGAGGTGTTTACTCACACTACTTTGAACCGATAATGAAGGCCGTGAGATCCAACCTTTGTATCTCTCTCCACTAGATGTTTTAGAATAAATGTTTTTAATTATAAAACATTCAATTATACATAGCCTTGCACTTTAAACATTTGAAAAACACAGAAAAAATTCAAAATTCCCGGTTCTCGATCGATCCTTGATAGATCCTCAATCGATCGAGCATCTGCAGCTCTAGTCTCGATCGATTGAGGATGTATCTCGATCGATCGAGAAAAGTTCTGGATGCTCGATCGATCGAGCTTCGCAAATTTCAAAATTCTAGAATTTTTCTCAGGCAGTTTTTAACGACTTTTCATGAACTAAAAACCATTATATGAACATGATAGACAAAATTTCATATCAAAACTAAATTTCATTGATGTTATAACCTTAAAGTTCAATTTAACATACTTAAATTCAAATTTAAACAACATCATAACATCAATATTAGTTTTTATCAAATCATGGTTTCATTAACCATGTAGAAAATTAAATGCAAGTATAATCTTCTAACATCATGAAACTATTATCTCTAATTCTAAAACTCACAAAACATGTTATACAGATTCGAAATTGAAGACCGCTCTGATACTATTTGATGGAAAAATAGATGTTTGTATCGCATACTAAACATACGCAGCGGAAAATTAACGGATCTACTTCATTCGCAATAGATAACATGTGCTATGTAAGTTTTAGAATTTAAGAACAAGAGAATGTACCTTGATGCGGTGAAATTCAAAACCGAAGATCAGAAGTTCTTAAAAACACTTTTAATCTTCACTCCAATTCCACTTGATGCCCAAGATGTGTGGTCTCTCAATCAGTTATATGTGTATGTTCAAGAAGAGAATGAAAGAGTGTCCAACACTCACATACATACCATTTCATGTACTTACCAAAATCTGTATGTTTCTCTCCTTATAACTGATTATCTAATTGGGCTAACCTTTTGGGCCTTTCCAATTGGGTTTTAGTGTGTGGCTTGGAGTGGGACTAAAAGGGAACAAATAAGACATTAGCTCCAATGGGCCTTGAGTTTTTCTGTCAACTCTTGACAAGTCCAAAGTTACCATTAATTATATTTAATACCACTATATAAATATAATTGCACTCTAAGCCTTATTAATAAATTATATCCCAAGACTTTATTGTACATGCAACTCCTTCATAAAATATTCGTAGTAACACAAAGTCATGAATGAAGACTGCCACTTTATGAATTACTACATCTTAATCTTTGAGTACCCGGTTTAATCGTTTTAAGTTATTCACCATATATTTATGAAATCCAATTTCATAAATATATACCTTATTCTTACTAAAGTGGTTAGGCCTAACTTTCTGAATAACAAACCCATTAAACTTATCTTAAGGGAATATTTTGTATCTCCATTAAGAGACTATGAATTCCATCTTGAGAATATATGTTCCATCAACACTAAATGTGGTTGCCCAACATACTGAGGTTTTGACCATTACTTTAGATCTCACTCCTGATATATCAAAGCAACCTACACTTCATGATCAGGTCCATTATTCTCTCAGGATTAAGAGTTCATGTAAATTTAAGTCGTGAAATTTATTATTCAATTGACAGTCATTAGAAGAATAATAAACCTCACAGTGATCCAGTTCAATATGTTTTAATTTTTAAAACATATCAACATATTAACTAAAAGTCACCACTTCCATGATCAAGACAAATCATTTTAGTTAATATGTTATAATCTTCACAGATGAAATGCCCAATTTCATCACAGACTACGAACTAAATTCTGAGTTTACAAAGAACTTATGATCTATATCTTCTGTGACTAAATCACATACTATGCTTCTCATGGACTATATGATAATGTCCAAATATTTATGTTACCAATATTTCAGATAATAATAAAACAACTTTATTAAATACAATATTAAGTCATACATAATGTCATATTTAATATCATACACAACATCATACAATAGGATTTAAGGGCACTAATCCTAACATCTAGCTGCCCATCCCGTGGAAACCAATGCTCTATCCAGGCGCTCCCTCACCTATCCCCTGTTTCCTAGGCGCTTACTCCAAGTGTAATCCTGACCAATGTAGCCCAAATCATGCAGCTGACATGAGTTTATCGCCTCACAGAAATTAGCCATTTGACGCACTGGCCGTGAACTTCCACCTTCTTTCTCTCCACTGTGCATTAATTCGTTGAAATCTCCAGCACACATCCACGACAAACTGTTGATACTAGATAAGCTTTTGAGCAAAAACCAAGACTCTTCCCTTTTGCTAGTGTCCAGATTACCGTAGAATCCCGTGAACCTCTAGTTTTGAGACCCAGCACCTTGGTTAATGATTGCATCAATGTGGCTATCCGAACAGGATTGAACTGAAACAGACAAGTCTTGCTTCCATAAAAGCACCAACCCCCCACTCCTTCGTTTACTCGGCACCACCAAACCTTGGGTTCTCTTCAAACCCTCCTTGATTACATCAAACTCAGCAACAACAAGTTTAGTTTCCATTAAAAAAATTAAAATGGGATCTTCAGAAGACACTACCTTCTCAAGGGCTCGAATTGTGCAGCGGTTCCCAAGCCCCCGACAGTTCCAGACTAGTGCACTCATTGATCCTAGCAGAGTTTCTTAGCAACCTTCGCCGCTCCCAGATGTTTTGCCATCAACTGACCCATAGCCGAAACCTGTGCCTCCACCTTGTTCCTTTTTTCACTGAGAATGTTCTACTGGAGATCTCTAAACGGCACCGTGTCCTTCCTCTTGACACCGATCGCCTTCTCTCCACCACTTCGGTCCTTCCCCTCCACCGATTCTCTTGTCAATCGCTTCCAGGTACCCAAAGTTTCAGCACCTCGACCTCCATTTGCCCTTGCTTCCTCCGCCGATACAGCCTTAATGTTTTCTTTACCCAAGCTTTTGTTGTGTATGAGCTGATTGCCCGAAGTGTGCCTTCCAACTTCAAGTATAAAAGTGTTGGAGAGTATGGAGGTACTGTTCTAGGCTAAAGTCCATGCCTCTTTATATTCTGTACTTGGCGTTCATGTGCTCGTGGTCTCCTTTGGCAAAGATGGAGAGTTAGTAGGCCTATCAGCTGTATTAGTAGCTCCACCACACCTCTCAAAGGCTATATGGGCCCCCAACCTTCTTTCGGGGCCCAAGTTTATATTATGCTCACTTTGTGGCCCAACTTGGTTAGTTGACACCCCTTGGGAATTGATCACGTGACTCTCCTTTTCTTCCTTTTCCTCTTTTAGGATATCAAATTTCTTAATGGCTCGGTCAATGTCCCTTAACTAATCCGAAAATAGAGCTGAACGAGATATTGGAGGTGAGGTATTCTCCATTTCCAGATCCGCCACCCTGTGGAGGTCTGTTCGTTGTGGATCAGATCCACCGCTGTAGCTCCCTACTGTCGCCATTAGACGAGTTTGGGAAGATTTCTGGGGCAGAGCATCGGTTTTCCCACTGCTTTTCCTTCCCCCTCCCCTTCCACTGGTCTTTCGCTTCTCAACCTCCGCAACCATAGGTCGTTGAAGGCGCTCGGGGTCCGCCCATAGCCATGGCCCAAATTGCCTGTCTTCCAATCCAAGGGATTCCTTGCTGTTTATCCAGAGAGGGCAGTCTCTGTCATCATGATCTAGCTTTCCGCACCAGTAGTAGAAAATGGGAAGGCACTCATACCGGAAGTCTACCCATCCTGTATTCGATCCTCCCATCCTTATGGTTCTTCCTCGGCTCAAGGGTTGAGTTATATCAAGCTTTAATCGGACCCTGAGGTACTTCCCCATAAAGCCTTTTACCCCCACATCAACCTTTTCCACCTCGCCCAAAGGCCCTGCTATCTTCTCTGCAACTTCCCTGGTTTGCATTCTCAAGGGTAGCTCATGAATCTGGACCCAAAAGAGGGCCTTGTCAAAGCTAATAGTGGAGACCGAATTTCCAACTTCCAACTTGTGTAGAATTATTAAGTATTTGTCGAAGGACCATGGGCTCGACCAAAGTACTTGATCCATATCTTCCTCATTCTGAAACAAAAGGAGCACTGTATTGTCACCGGTATCCTGAACCTCAAAGTTCTCCGATGTTTTCCAAATGGGTTTCAATGCTTTTATCACCGCCTCCAAGTTTATTCGTCTCTTCGTTAAAAACTTTCCTGCTAATATCCACCCCTCTGTCGCTACCTGATCATCAAGATCGACCTCTTCCCCCTCATGTTTTGTTAGATTTAGTTTCTCACATGGTCTAGAAGTCCTCCATGATAGACTTGGTCAGATAAAGGAGAAAGGGTACCCAACTTTCTACCTACACAGGAGAAACTTTTCTTGTCAAGGACAAGCGCCGTTTTTCACCTCTAGGGTTTCCAAAGAAAACCTATAGAGAAAACCAGTGTAATATTTCTTTTGGAGTTGTTCTGGACTTGGTGTTAAATACCTTGAAATTTGGCCAACCCCACATGTGTTATCAAGCCTTTCCAGTCGTGTTATAATGTTAGTTCCCATTGATTTTACTGTAATGGTGTGAATTGAATGATTTTTGAGGTTATGATTTTGTGTGGGTATGATTTGGTCAATGTTGTCAGTGAACTCATTCACACCTGACAGACCTTATCAAACAAACTTATAGACTTCCTCCCTTTTTGGACTTGGTGTTAAAGACCTTGTCAAACGTCTGCAACACTTTCGACAAATTGAACCAGCCCGTTTGTTATGTAGTCTTTTCTTTCTTGTTTTAACAAAAATACTAGGACTTTAAAAATTTTCACAATTTTTATCACAACTCATCACATTGCAAGTTATGGATGGTGGAAGTATGGACCTACATGGACTTATCACATTTTCTTTATCACTCACAACTCACCAAATAGAAAGTTGTAAAAAAAATTTTAGACACAGCATTGATCGTCTTATAAATTTATAATATAAGTTCTCATGGATTTTACTATAATGGTGTGAATTGAATAATATTTTAGGTTAGGGTTTTTACATTATATTTGTTATTCCCCTAAATTAAAAAATATATAATATACTAGTGTGAAATTGAGGTCCTGACTGGAGAGGTGTATGAACCTTCAATATGGTGAATACTAATAAGATGGGGATTCATTATAGAATTGAATGTAAGATTCAGTTCAGGTAAGAACTTTGGAGTTTGTTCACCCGGTTGCCATTATCTCAAATTAGGTATTTTAATATGTGATTAAAATCCCTATTTAGTAAATTGAAACTTCAATTAGGCTGGATGTAAAATCTGTTTTAGAATAATCTAAGAGTATGAGAAATCAATAAAAATGAGCTATTGAAACAAATATATTAGGGGTTTTCACTTGAGGTTGGGCTCTTGGATTTTGTAGATTTTCTTTTGAGATTTTATATCTAATCCGATACTGGAATATTTTGTCCCCCTAGTTAAACCAAACGACACTTGGTATGGTGTTAGTAACTTTGGTGAAAATGTGATATATGATTTAAGTGAAGGGGCTTTTGGTGTCTAGAAAAGTCCCAAGTGTAATTTACAATTTTTTGTTACTTTTAGTTAATATACACAAACCCGAGTTGGCTAAATAGTTCCTAAAACCTCATAATATTCATGAAATTCTAGGTTTGAAACCTCTTGTTTGTTCGGCCTGTTACATCCATGTTATTATTTCTTCTCGCACATCCATGTGACTGGTTGCCAAAGATTGATATTGGAATCTTTGATGTCTTTTTGTTTGCATCTAACTTTATGAGGTAACTTGATTTTATTGTTTGAATGTCGTCGACCTTAAAAAGTGTTTGCTACTTTGCTCGTCATAAATGAAAATTTATTTTTCGAAAATCATCACTATTTTTCATGGCTCTATTAGATGTTGAATGGTTTTTATTGCTGCTCGTTATTGGCAGTTTCCAAAAGCAAGAGAGGAATGAAGCTGTTTTGCACATTATGGGGTCACCTTTCTTGTAGATGTGAACCTTAGTAGGTTATATTAATATAAATATATATATATATATATAAATATATATATATATTGATGTGGTGCTGGACTTCCAAATGATTTATTTTGGGCCCGACGGTAATAGTCGAGTACGATTATGAGTTATAAAAGCCTTTATTTAGGTATGGTTTTAAAAATTGGATCTAACCTCCGGTTGGTTCAACTGAGGACTGACATAATACCGGAGGATAGACGAAGCTGGGGGGAGATTGGAGAGTAGTCAAAACCTTGGATCTGAATGAACCAATAACTGTATTTCATTGGAGCAATTTCGTTGGAGGAATTCTAAAACTTGGACCATACGTGGTCTATAAAAATTATTGTGCAACTCTCTTTCAACTTACCATGCACCGCATATCTTTTCCCATTTAATATTAGAAAGAGTGCTACGTTGACAACAAATCACAGGTGGTTAGTTATTATTAGTTCTAATTTGAATCCAAAATGTAAACTACTTTTTCGCTTACTCATAACAACCAATAACAAACTACTATTTAAGATTTGTTGTAAAAGTGTTGTGAAAATGTTGTGGACATAATATTTTTCTATAGTATTATATAATCCTATAATTGAGCCAACAGTTTTTATTTATTATTTGGTTTTAATTCATAGAAAAGAGTTTTATATTTGTTGTAAGTTATAATAAAAATATGAAGATTTTCCGATCAAAGAAAAAACGAGGATTTATTGTTTACTATTTTATTTTCATTTTTCCTTTGTTTAGACATTTGGAACATAAGTTTGTAATTTATTTGTATTAATTAACAATTATTAATTAAATTATTTGATTTTTTTTATCTAGTCTAGTTTTTAAAACCATGCCTCTAGGGTTGATTTTTTTTTTTTTAGGTGCTTCTACATAGTTTATTTATTTATTTATTTATACAAGATGAAAATTCAACTCTAACTTAATTTAAGTGTATGTGTATGAAACTCCCTTCTGGAGACTTGAACCCTGACCCTTGTCTCTCCACCCCACAAAAACTTTATGTTTATGAAGTAACCATTAAACTAAGGGTGCACGGCAGTGTGCTTGTGCATAGTTACTGCCAATAATTGTGGAATAACTCATTTGAGTAAAAAAACAAATATATGCAAGTTAGGGAATCAATTTTCAAGCCGGTGTTAAGACTAAGACATTCTAAGAATGGATTTTGATTCAAACTTGAGGTTGTTAACTTGGATATTTCAAGAACGATTAATGACATGTGGTTGTTTATATATATATATATATATATATATGTGTGTGTGTCTAGTTTTTGGCATCCTCAGCTAGACCTATCGTTGATGATTGCCCTGTAAGCGGGGGCAAAGTACTCGGGGGCATTGCACGTGCTCGGAGGGCTTCGGGGGCATTGCATTGGCTCGGGAAAGGGAGCTATGGCAGAGAGAGCACGAGAGTCAAGCCATTGCCATGAAGAGAGAATAGAGCCAGCATATTGCTGAGGTAGGCCTGCTCCAGGGGTATATTGGCGTCCTGATTGACGAGATGAGGGGATAGGGGATGCCTGTGCCTCCAGCACCCTCCATTCTAGGCAAGGATCCTCCAATTAGGAGACATGAGACCGAGTACATGCCAGTTCCTCCAAGTCCTATCGAAAAATGGGGATTTGCTCCCATTTCAAACTGGGCACGAGGCCCTACGCAGGCTTCATTTCAGACTCCAAGATGGGTCCTAAGTTCTTCGGCTGGGCAAGCCGGTCCTTCTGCTGGTCCAACTGTCGGTGATGGCGCTAATGACGGTAGCGCTGGGTGCTTTGTTGATGACACCGTTAGAAACGATGATTCCCCTTAGGTTTTAGCCACTATTGTTGTATCTCTATGATGATGTAGCCCTTGCATGGGCATGTATATTTCTTTGTACTATTTCAGACATTGCCCCATGGTAGGTCAGATATGTATGTATTATATTGCCCTATAGTGGGCTTAGACTATATTTTGATATTGCCTCTTGGTAGGCTCTGGACATGTATGTATTTTTTTCCTTTTGGTAGGCCTGCACTGTATGTATGATTGCCCTATCGTGGGCATGGACTGTATTTTGATATTGTCTCTTGGTAGTCTTCTGGACATGTATGTATGATCGCCCCATTGTGGGCCTAAATTGTATTCTAATATTGCCTCTTGGTAGGCTTTTGGACATGTATGTTGATATTGCCTCTTGGTAGGCACATATGTATGTTTCTTGATATTGCCTCTTGGTAGGCTTAGATGCATGTATAAACATTGCCTCTCGGTAGGCTTAGATGTATGTTGATATCGCCTCTTGGTAGGCTCAGATGTATGTATAGACATTGCCTCTCGATAGTCTCGGATGTATGTTTCTTGATATCGCCTCTTGGTAGGCTCAAATGTATGTCAATATCACCTCTTGGTCGGCTCAGATGTATGTTTCTTGATATCACCTCTTGGTAGGCCCAGATGTATGTTGATATCGCCTCTTGGTAGGCTCAGATATATGTATGCCAGTAGCACTTTAGCATTTAGGAGTTGGTTGCACCATTGTTGTTATTCACGCATCGTTTCATTTGCATTGTACCATATTTTCACGGTTTTATCAATAAAATCTGACATATATATATATGTGTGTGTGTGGGGGGGGGGGGGGGTGAAGGAACTTGGGGCTCTAATTGCACACAAACTCCTAGTGCAACTAAAAAATAATACAAACTCAATTGCAGATTATTCGCAATTAATAATATTTCAGTGAGTCCGAGACTGATCCATAGGGAATGATTGACACTAAAAACCTCTATTTTTACATAGAAAATAAAAATAATTATTTGTTTTTTATTCACCCAAAGATGAAGCAAGATAATATTAAAACTATAATTAAAATAGAGAAATATAGAGAAATTAATAGAGAAAAATACTAGGGATTCAAAGAACCACCTTGTTGGGTTATATATTGACCCCAGTTAACTAACCAATTACCTAAGTTGATTAATTAGCCTAAATTACATGCAAATCTAATTAAGTCACAATCAAATCACCAAACTAAATAATACGACGATTTGATCACGATGGGGAAAACTCTTGCAGACAAGACCCCACCAAGTGAATTTCAGGTTACCACTCTCGAAGAATCTACTAACAAGAATAGCGGTTACAAGTCACAACAACTCTTGGTATGAGTATAGCTCTCTATGTCTATGATGATGGCCATAAAATATATATATATTTATTTATTTAAATGTTCTGGAACCCCAGTGCACAAATCCCAAGACATGCCAAGTCATCGTGGGCTAAAAACAAAAAAATACTGTTATGTGTTCCCGAAACTCGATAGATCAAGAGGTGTCAGGCTAAGTATCGAGATTCGTTTATTCTTGATAAATCAATAGGTATTGAGGGAGGTATCAAGATTTGCAGTTTTAGCTTTTTTTTAAGCAGTTTCTTGAGTAGTCTTGTGTCCAATTCATATCACTTGTTGACAAGATAAGACACACTTAAACTTGGACTCATTTACATAAAAAGTGCATTTTGAACTCCAATATGACAACATACAAAAATATGACCCTTACACACCTAATATTTTATCATATCAACTTAGATTATTTTTAACTCAATTAGGGTTGAGGCCAACTCGCCTAATCGGAAGATAAAACAATAAAGTGCTCAAAAAACTTGTAGAGTAGATTAAATATGAGTGATTGAGCAAGTAATTCAATTGACATGCTATAGGGTAAGTAATCAATATATTCTCAAATTTTAATAAATAATTGAGCTCAAGTATTCAACATATATAAAAATCAAATTAAATCTTAAGAACTTGTCAATATGCAATGATTCTAGATAGTAAAATTAATCTCAAAATTCAATAATCAATCCATACTTGTATAACCCCAATATGATATAGATTTAGCATTGCATGCAGTCTATAACTCACAAAATTGACCACCCTTATCTAACTCTGCACGCAACGTTTTACTTTCTTAACTTTGTTAACAACTAGATGATGTCTCGTGTGATGCACGGACTATTTTACAATTTCTTTTGAAATCATTTATATATATATATATATATATATATGTATTAAGACCTACATATAGTACTTATTTTGTTATATAATATTTATATTTGCTCACAATATTATTGAATACTTTGAAACTTGATTTTCTTAATTCATATTTTATTAAAAAATTTGTATAACACTATAAGACTATAAAATATTATAATATTTACCTTTAAAATTAAGTAAATTTTATTTTTTAAACTAATTAAATGATTTTGAAATCTATAAATCAGAATTTAAAGCATAAAATATTTATATATTCTAAAATTACATAAATTTAAGCAACCTACCAAACACTTCCTCAACCACTCTATTCTCACAACAAAATATGGAAACCTCAATCGCAAACACCCAATTCATTATCTCAATGAAATTAAGGAAATCATTTTTAAGAATCAACATAAAGAGAACATAATTAAATAAAGAGAAATTGGCTAAAAACACATCAATTTATCAAAATTTAATTGTTTTTAGTTGGACTCCCATATCCTTTAAAAAAAAGCGGAAAATACTTTGAAATCATCATCAATTTTTATTTTTATTACTATGGCTTATACAGCACAAAACAACAGTAAAATAAATAAAAATAATAAAAATAAAAACCTACAAAGAAACCTACAAATTATGAGTTATAACACAAATAATCAATTAGAATTTTCTTTTTCTTTTTCTTTAGTTCTAAAAACAAAATACATTTATAACTTTCCCAAACCAAAATCTCAAAGACTCAAAGCGAATCACAACCTTCACAAAATCTACAACATCCGACTTCAACATCAACCACTCTATTCTCAAAAGAAAATATGGAGACCTCAATCGCAAACAACTAATTCATTATCTCAATGAAATTAAGGAAATCATTTTTAATTATCAACATAAAGAGAACGTAATTAAATAAAGAGAAATTGGCTAAAAACACATCAATTTATCAAAATTTAATTGTTCTTAGTTGGGCTCCTGTATCCTTTAAAAAAAAAGCGGAAAATGCTTTGAAATCATCATCAATTTTTATTTTTATTACTATGGCTCATACCACACAAAACAACAATAAAAAATAAATAAATAAAAAAACCCTACAAATTATGAGTTATAACACAAAATAAAAAATAGTTAACTTCATAAATAATCAATTAGAAATTTTTTTTTTTTTCCTTTTTCTTGAATTCTAAAACAAAATACATTTATGACTTTCTCAAACCAAAATCTCAAACACCCAAAGACTCAAAGTGAATCACAACCTTCACAAAATCCACAACATCCGATTTCAACATCAAAACTATAAGCTACCATCACTAAATAAAAAATGCAATCCCCCTTCTTTGGTAATAGCCTACTCACATGGGTTAGAATCAAATTGTACCACAATGCTAAAGTTATGTACGTGTCTTTGAAAGGCTGAAGGTAAATGACATCATTTTTGTCTGAGTGTATTTGAGATGAGATGGCATAAAGGGTTGTTGTGGGCATGTGTATATAAAGGAGTAGAAGTGAAAAGGGTGAATAGAAATGCAAAGAGTTTTTTATGTGTGAGAGAGAGGAAAAATCTTGAAACATTGAACCAAATAAAAGAAATAGTAGTCTTAAAACATTGAATAAAAAATGTAACAAAAAGTAGTCTTGAAACATTGAACCAAAGGAAATAAAGAGTCCTTATTTTTAAATTTTTTCTTATCTCTAATATGGCTTAAGAATATTTCAATTCTCTTCATAGAGTGTGCCACATGGCAGAACCTCATGCTTTCTCGCATGAGATTTCTACTCTTATAAATATATATATATATATATATATATATATATTTATATTGATTGATGATTTTTTGTTTGGCCACAAGGTCAATACTTCTTGGAAGGATATTTTTATTTTTGCCGCATATTCGACCCCTCACTAGTTGAAGTAGCAAATCCAAAAAGACCAAAACTAACTACATAAACAATTTTATGATAACAGCACATGCATATCTACAACACCTCACAAAGCTACCAGTATAAAATAATAATCATAGTCATATTAATAATGCTAATAATCTGGGTATTACTAGTATAGATGTACCATGTTAGTTTAGATGGTGACTTGATATGGTACTCCTACCTTATACATTCTCATCATGTCACACACTCCATTTTCTATAAGAAGAGATTATTGAATAAGAGATTAAGAGGAGCCAATTTTGACTATAGTACCCATTGTGGACGAGTGTGAGATGTTAGTAATTGGGTCGGATTTAATTTAACCCATGGCCTATGAATCATTCACATGGGTTATCTGATAAGTGAGTTTAAATTTAAATTGATCTTGATATAAGTTATCAAGATCAATAGTGAAGTTATTTAAGATGAGTGGTTGAGTGTTTGTAGGATCACCCATCCTAGTAGTGGGGTTTAACCCTATCTACTTTAAATACTCCTATAGCAGTTAGATAACGATGAGACTATGAGATAAAACATACATTTTTATTTTTTGTAAGTGCTCTCTCAAATAGGCAATCTCTCTCTAGGGAAACCATCAACGTTGCTCTGGAACTTGGAGCTTGGAATTTAGGAAGAGACTCTAGTAGCATCTCTGGTGACAAAAATGTGGTACAAGAAGTGTGGAGATCGTGACAAGTTTGTAAAGTAAGCAAAGACAAAGATCTGACAAGTGGATGATCTGTTCTACTAGGGCGAACCCATCCGACCATAAGCCCAATGGTCTGCTCCAAATTGCTAAGTCAATTGGATGCAGGTTTGACTATACTTCAAAAACCGATATTTCAGTTCAGATGATGGTTTAGATGTTTGAAACCCACAACAACCGACCCAACCAAAAATACTACACAGTTATACTTTTTTCCTTCAGGTCTCAGTTCTAGTTCTGCTTCATCTGCACGCGTTTTTTATTTCTCTTTCAAGTAGGCTGGGTAGGTTTCTCCTTTTCATGCAATAGGCTTTGTCATATCATACACCTTAAATTAATTATAAAAAATATTGTTTGAATCATTATCAGTAGCTATTCATGTGAGCCATTAACGCTATTGTTTACTTTTGGGGCAATACTTACATACTCCCAAAGCTGTGCTCCGGGCTCTCACAAATGGAATGGGCCCTGCTATAGGGCCCACCCCCTTTGTAAGAGCCCGAAGCACTACTTTGAGAGTATGTAAGTTTTTTCGTACTTTAAATGATGAAATTGCATTGAGCCTAACAACCACAATGGGACAAAGCCATTGATGCTCATCAATATTCCTAGTCCCAATCTTCAAATCCCTCTTTAAAGCTTAAACTGTAGCCTAGACTCTTCCTTACCATCACCATTACTAACTTGCCAACTCGTCACTTCGCATGTTTGTTACCATGTGTTGGTTCTCCACTCTCTCTCACATATGATTTCAAACTCTCATTTATTTCTTTATCTCCATTCAAAGCTCATAGATCTTTGGTTTGTGCTCTTGTTATGTTTGATTTCACTCTTTCTCCATTTCAGGCTTTTTCTTTGTTTTATTTCCCTCTCTTTTGTACTTTTCCATTAGACTAATCAC
Organism: Notholithocarpus densiflorus; assembly: GCA_030021035.2. Lineage (NCBI taxonomy): Eukaryota > Viridiplantae > Streptophyta > Magnoliopsida > Fagales > Fagaceae > Notholithocarpus > Notholithocarpus densiflorus. Next base: position 497,479 of record JARYZH020000195.1, on the reverse strand, counting down.
TCGACAAAGCCGACTTGCCAAACCGAAAAACCGAGACAAACGGTTTCGACCGACCATTGGTTGACAGTGGGTGAAAAATCTATTCACCCAACCTAAGCGGGTTGAGTGACAGGTTGACCCTAAACCTGTTCCGCTTGACTCATGGACAACCCTATGTTCTACAAAGGTATGTGAAATTATGAACCATCTAATTTATTCTACAACATGCTTATACAATCAACTTAACCCATAAATCATATGACTAACACTTGAACTTGATTAAACATAAAAGCAGCAATATATATTGGTTGAAAAGAAAAGGAGAATGAAATTTGTTAGAATAAAGGTAACATGATTAAACTCATTATTTGCTAACTCCTTAAGTATTTGGGAGAAGCAATCATTTATCATAATATCATATCAAATGGTTTGGATTTTTGATATCGTCTCTACTCTACTTCCCATATAAAAATCTCAGGTCTTGAGCCTCACCTATTAAAGGGGAGCCTGGGCCAACATGTGATGTAAGTATTAGAATAACGATTAGGGATAATTATAGTAAACCCACCTATTGTTAGGTTCGAATTCACATCACCTACCCATAGTTTGAAAACTATCACTTTGCCCACCTGAGGTCATTTCGTTTGTCTCCCATAACCAATCTCTGCTAAAAATAGGAGTAAATATGTTTTTTCGCTCCCATTTTATGTTTCTCTTCTCCAAAAATGAATAAAAATTAAAAAAAAATAGGGAAAAACAAGATCAAAACTTAGGGTTTGGAGAAAATAAAGAACAACCCCATTTTCTCTGAAGAAGAGAGTTGAATCCTTAAGCATATACCCAGGATAAACACCCAAACAAAACAATCACATATCCAAGACGCAAAAAACTCAACAAGCATGAACCCAAGATAAACAAGTGTTTGAGGTCTTGGGTGTGAATAGATCGAAGAGAAAGAACGAAGAGTTGGAGAGAGAGAGAGAGAGAGCCTACAAAAAAACCAGTGGAGCAAAATCCAGCAAAATACCCAAATTAACAGACCTAGAAAACCCACTACAAACATCTCCGAAAGAAACCTAGTACGCTCAGAACCCATCTCCTTCAATAAGAATAAAATCATTCTCACCTTGTTCTATTTGGAATTTTGTCAAGCACTTACTGAACCACTTTCAAATTAAACCCAATTAGATAAGCGGCCAAACTCCAACTAAACACTCAAAGCCCAGCCATCGGCAAGCCAGTTGAAGACTACAATTCACTTCAAACTAGTTCGCACAGAAAATCCAAAAAGGCTAGCAATTCGAACACACCTAAACACAAACCCAGAAAAGAAACTTGCCCAAAACCCAGAAAAAACTTAAGTAATTCCATTTTCAGATCTGGGTTAGTGGCTAGGTTTACTAATTTTTTATGGTGGATGAGTTTCAATGAAAGATTTTGGTTTAGGGGAGAGAGAGAGAGAGAGAGAGAGAGAGAGAGAGAGCCACTCCAGTTGTGACTCACAATGGTTGCTAACGGCCAAAGAGAGAATTTGGGTTTTGCGTTTGAGAGGGAGAGATGAGGGTTACAAGTTTGAGAGGGAGAGATGGAAGAGGAGATGGGAAGGTTTAATATGATGGGGAAGGGTTTAATTTAAAGGGAGATAATAACTTCAACTAGTGTGTGTGTGTACCAAGCACAATCTAATATGTTGATACAATTTGATATTTGAGTTACTACATTCTATTGAATTCTTGTGTTCCATTGAATATCTTGAGCCAAGTTTCTATGGTTATAGTTGAAGTTCTAAGGCATTGCATACTTGTTTTTTACAATTAGCACTATTTGATCTTGTTCTTCTTAGTTTTTTATTTTTTGTTTTTTGTTTTGAGAGGAGAAAGACATAAAAAGGAAGCGAAAAAATATATTTTCTCATGTTTTTAATAAAGGAGGGTTACGAGAGACAAATTGAGCAAACCTCAGGTGGACAAAGTGACATTTTTCAAACCATAGGTAGGCAATGCGAATTCAAACCTAACTACAAGTAGGTTTACTGTAATTACTCCTAACAATTAAGTAATTAAATTCACAATTTCTTAATAGTTCAAACTTTTGGAAGAATCAATAATTTATCACTGTTAAATGTAGTAAAAAGTGGTACAGTATTTAGGCAAAGGGGAAGCAGTAATTACGTGTGAATAACTCCCATTTTTGAAATGAAGCAACTTGCCTGCATCTTCCTCCATGTGAACCCTTGTAATGTTAAACTTCCTATGCCCACCACCAAACTCCATGGGAAGATCCAAATCAAGATAACCACTCCTTGCAATTGGAACATCAAACCAAGAAAAGTCAAGGCTCTGATACCAACTGATAGTATGGAAGCAAAAATAATAGAGAAAAACTATGATTTTTATTAAACTATATCTAAAATTGTTCCAAAAACGTTTACAGACTTGAAGACCTATTTAAAGATTCTGTAAAACTTAATAGATAAAAAAATATTTTTTAAAACAATTCTGAATTGATTCCTAATCATAATAGAACTCAATTTTGACTTTAAAAAACATTAAAAGCACCTAAAGTCAAGAAAATAAATACCCTAAAAATATTTATGAAAAAAGAAGTCATAAGATTTATTATTTAGGTGATAGTTGTTAGTTGAATAATTAATCTCATAGCGGTCTAGTTTAATGTGTCGTACACACTTAACACCCACCAACACATCAACTAGAAATCTCCACTACCATGATCAAGACAAACTATCTTAATTGGAATATTATAGTCTTCTTAGATGAAACGCCCAATTTCATCACTAACTATAAACTACGTTTTTGAATTTACAAAGAACTTGTTATTTATATTTTCTATAACTAATTCACATAAATCACATACAATGCATTTCAAGGACTATATGGTAATGTCCAATTAGTTCATATACAAATAGTATCATATAATTAAACAATTTAATTATTTATATTATGCCGATAAATTGGATTTTAAGGCACAAGCCCTAATAAAAACTTATGCACCTTGATATGAGTTGATTTGAAAGAAGTAAAGCTAGAAAGAAAATTATATCTATTCCACATGGCATTTGTTGGACTCCTACCACTTGCCGTGACAAAATTGGATTAAAAAAGGTGCAAACATCTTTTTGATCCCTACATTTTGGGTCAGATTCAGTTTGGTCCCCATTTGTTTGAGCTCCTATTTTGGTCCTTAAATTTTTTTAAAATATTTCAATGTCATCCTTAACATCATTTCACTAACAAAAATAACCTACGTGGCATATGGAGTGTACCGTTGGCACACTAAATGTTACTGTGACCATTCAAATAATATTTTAAAAAATTATTTAGCATTTAAAAATTATCACATCTACATTTTAAAATAAATAAATGAATAAATAAGCTACATCAGAAACTTTAAACAAAAAATTAAATTAAATAAAAAAACAAACAAACATAAAGTCTAATTAATTTTTTTTTTCTTTTCATTATTTTTTCAGAAGAACAGACTAACATGTTCTTCGCAAAATTGGTTACCCGGAAAATTAAAAAAATCCAAATTTTCTCTTCTTTTCCTGCATTTCTTAACAACCAAACATATGCAAAACACCCATAAAATCCTTATCCTCCACTAAAAACACCAAAACCTCCAACAAATCAAACTTATAAACCCAGAAACCATTGCCAATCTCTAGTAAACCAGTAAACCCATGAATATTATTTTAAAACAAACAGACAAAAATCCCAAAAAATTCAGCTAAAGATATCATTAAATCCCAAAGCCCCCATTTTCTCAAATCCAAGCAAAATCATCAAATCCCAAAAACCCAAAGTAGAAAATCAATTCAAAAATACAACCACCCCAAAAAATAAATCTCAAACACTTAAACCCAAAAAAACCCAACCAATATGGCTCACTAAATCAAACACACAAACCCAGAAAAACTAAGCCAATTTGGCTCATAACAACAACAAACCCATGCAGCCCGTCACAGATCTAAACTCAAATCAACCGCCGCACAACACAAAGCCATACACAGTGGGGTTGCAAGAGGCCATCGTTGTATGAGAGTAAGAGAGAGAGAGAGGAGTATGAAAAATGAAAAACCCATGCAACCCGTCATAAATCTAAACTCAAATCAACCGCCGCACAACACAAAGCCATACACAGTGGGGTTGCAAGAGGCTATCGTTGTACGAGAGAGAGAGAGAGAGAGTAGCTATAGTGCATTTAATGTGGTGGTAACAGCTTTTCCTTGGATATTTCTAAGTCCTCATTATCCTTGTACACTTATGATGCGTGTTCTTATTACCGGAGTTTCTTGGAAGGTTTCCTTGATTGCTGGGACACATATTCGAGTTGTTCTTATTGTATCCGAGGATTTATTCCTCATTGGACTGACATCCCGTTGGTACCTTGCTCGTCAAATCCTGAGCCTAAATCATTCATTACCATTTGTTCCTCCTCGGACTGACCATCCCCTCAGACAGGGCCTAAGGCCCAATGTAGGATTTGGGCCCTTGACCCTATAATAGCCCCTTAAAACTCTAGTTTTTCCCTCTTATCCGAGAAGAAAAAGTGGGGTTTTGACTTTTAAGAGATAAGACCATTTAATTATCTGCCTCACACGTGTGAAATTACTGCTTTGCACGTTGCATGATTGCTATTGACGCTTCGTAGCCCACGAGGCGTCATTAATTGCTCCGGGCGGCGTTATGTTCCCAGCATCCAACGGTGAAGCGCCAATCCAATGGCTGATATTTTTCCTAGGATTTTGAGCAGGAGTATTCCCACTCATTTTCTCCCTCTATATAAAGCCTTGAGGGAAACCGTTCTTTTCTTTCCTTCACGAAACTTCAAACGCTTCAGAGAATCTCAAGCACTCCACAACTTTCAGAGCTTTCTCAATCACTAAACTTCCTTAACTCCATTCCTTAAAAAACTTCCAAAAGGTTTTCCTAAAGGTTCAGAGTTTAGCGCACCTGATTCCGTAAGTGTTTACATCTTTAATTTTCCTTTTTCTTCTCGGCCTACCTTCTCGGCCTTTTTCCTTTTTTAGAAGTCTTTCTCGGTTCCATTTGTGTTTGCTTAGATGGGTAGATTCAAACATTTAGTAAACTCTCTGGTGGGTATGGAGGGTTTTAAAGCCAAATACCATATCCCCTAAGTAGTAGGCCTCCAATATTGTACCTCGGACCAAGTGCTTGCAAATAGGAGGTGGGCGAAGTGGTCATTCCCATGATCGCTTTCATAAAGGGAGGAATGACGCTCCCCATGGGTAGGATAACTAGGGACTACCTGATTAACCACAGACTGACTCCCCATCAGTGCGCTCCCAACCTATTTCGGGTCTTAGGTTGCGTAGACGCTCTCAATGAGCAGATGGGCTTGGGGCTCACGTGGCATGATGTGGTTCATATGTACGAGTGTCACAAGCTCGCCGGTGCGAGGTACTATCTTAAGTCCCGGTCTGACGTCGTCAGGCTAATATTGTGCCTACCTAAGTCGAACAATGGCATGAAGGATGACTACCTTGTTGTCTTTGGGGAGTGGACTGACGGTCTTTACTACCCAACTCGAGCGGGAGAGCTAGGTGGGGTACCTTAGGATTAGTTCCTTTAGACAAGGGATTTAGCCCCTTTTTATTTTACTCCCACTCGCCTTTAACACTTCATCTTCTTCTGATGATCATTTTAATCAGTCTGACCATGCTTTCCTTCTTAGGTGTTTTGCAGATAAAAACCACGTTGGTCCGAAGATCAGCCTGACCAACGTTTCGGCTCTCAACTACCTTCTAAGGTCGGAGATATTCATGAGCGAGGGCGGATAGCTACGGGCCGCTCACCTGATTTTGGATTACGAGCCTCTGTCCCGCATATTTCAGGATGCGGGCCAGGCGATAAGGGCTGGAAGCTCTAAATTAGCTCGGATTGACGTCTCAAAGCCGGGATTTTTAGCTCGGAGAGACCTTCCACCCGTTCAGTTACCCACTCAACGTGTCCTTCAAAGGGTAGCCACTCTAAGGGAGGAGATAGATTTTGCCCACTCATCCCTCGAAGCTGAGATTGACCAATTCCACTTTGACGAGGAAGGCGAAGTGCCGACAAGGCCAGTAAAGCTCTCGGACTCTGAAGTTGATTTTGACCGATTTTCCGCAGCACATTTTCCAAGGTTGATAGTAACCCAGATCGATACCAGCCTCGAAGTCGAAGAAGAAGGCATGGACTTGAAGCAAAGGACAGGTTTGAAGGGCCTGATGGCCAGCAGGAACAAGGGACAAACTTCAAAGGATGTCCCCAAGACACAAGTTCCTCCCAGACTCCCCCCTCCTCCCCCGCCCTCCACTGACCTCGGACTACAAGCCGACCCGAATCTAAGGAAGAAAATGCCGGTTAAGGATCTAGAAGAGGGCGAGGTTAATCCTCAAAAGGGGGCCAAACAACAGAAGAAGGCCAAAGACCCTAAGGACAAGAGAGCCAAGTCCGTGGACAGTTGGGACGAGGCTGAAATTCGCCGAAGGCAGTGCACTTGGGACCCTCGGCTGGAGATGGATGGAGCTCCAATCTCCTGGGACGCCTTGATTTGGGAGTCTCAGCGGGGGTACTCCACCTATCTCGCCGAGGCTTTAGAGCAATCTCTCCTTCCCCCCCCCGAGATATGAAGGGTCTCAAGCGCACTAAGCAACCAGACCTCTTCATGTCGCTGAAGAGGGACCTTGCAATGGTGAGCCAACCAACATCTCTTTTCGCTAAACACTAAGCTGCACGTTCACTCATGCATGTATTTGTTTTCATAACCCCTTTGTCGTTTTTATGCAGGTTACACAACAAATATACATAGCCGAATAGTAGGTCAGGAACGCCCACAATGAGGTCAATGTTGAGGCCCACGCCCGCCATGAAGCTGAGAAGGCTCTTGGAGCCCTAAAGCAAGAGTAGGTGGGGTTGTCTGAGAAGCTCAAGGGGACTATCCAGGCTCACCATAGTGCCGAGGCGGGTCTAAAGACCGCGGAAAGGCAGGCTGAGGATATGCGCCAAAAACTGCATATAACAGAGATCAACCTGGCCACCGAAAAACAATCTATTTTGGACCTCAAGGCAGAGCTACAGAAAGTCAAAGATGCAGCTCGGGTGGCCAGGGAAGCCGCGGAGGCCGCAGTGAGGTCATCCTATGAACGTGGGGTGCAAGACATGAAGGCCCGACTATCAGAGGAGGTGGTTGTTGTCTGCAGGGACTATTGCACCGAGTCTTGGGGAGTTGTGATGGACCGGGCGGGAGTCCCTGTAGACTCCGACCTGAGGAGGGCCGAGAATATCTTCTTCCCAGAGGATATTCGAGAAATACCTGCATCGGACCCTCCTCCCGAGCAACTCCTTTCTACCTAGGCTCCCCCTCCTGATGTTGAAGCTCCTGACGGGGTTGGAGTGGGTAAGGAGGCTCGGCCTCTAATGGAGGACAAGCCCTCCGAAGACTCTCTCACAATTAGGGATGTGGTCTCTTGGGCCAAAGACGCAGAGGTTAAGTCTAAAACTGATGATGTCCATTCCAAGGCTACTGATTCCAAGAAAGACCCTCTCCAAGACAAGGCCTAGGATTCTAGACATAGGATTTCCTTTCGTAGCTCCCTTTTTTTTTCTTTTTTTCTTTTTGTTTTGTGGCTTCTGCCACTGCTTATAATATATTTTCCTTTTGAATTAATGAATGAACTTTTTCTTCTTTTCCTTGGGTCTTTACTATTATGCTTTCCTTTTTATTGTTACTGCAAACGAGCTTGAATTGTGTTGCTCCATTTCCAATAGTAATTTGATATTGACATTTCGAGAAATCTTGTAACCTAAGTTCTGTTTAACATTTATAATGGTGTCCTTGAGTGTTAATTTCCCCCGAGCCAGTGGTTCGAGGAGCCATGCGGGACTTAGGTTCTGTTTAACACTTGGATAGATGTCATAAGTAATTAATTTCCCCCAAGCCTGTGGTCTGAGGAGCCATGCAGGACTTAGGTTCTGTCTTTGTTACTATCATTTGTAACATATTTCCTTCTTTTAATTAATGGAAAGATTTTTATTCCTATTCTATGTGTCTTTATTTTACATGCTTTTAAGATTACGACTATTGCCAATAAGCTTGAACCGTTATAACTTTTTCTTTAACAACAACTGATAGTAGCAACTTGTTATCTGCTTAAATAATTTGACTGAATGTCAGCAATAAAAAAACTTGCCACATACTTATACTGTAAATTGCTCCTTCTGTAATGAAGGCTGAATCTAACAAAGGTAAGTAATAAACTTTGTAAAGAATAAAGAAAGAGGGTTTAGGGGGGGGGGGGGGGAATATTCTCAATTCCGCCCAACACTTAGATAATTAGGGACTTCAACTTTCTCAAGGCTATTAGTCCGAGGGGTTATGCATAGTCTTGGGTCTGTTTTGACGCTTAGTGAAGGACAAACAAGTGCCCCCATGTATGCATTCCAAGGGACCTGACATGCCTTAGGATCTTTTTAACACTTATAAAGAATGAATAGATGTCATGGTGTTAGCTTTTCCCCAAGCGTCTGGTCCGAAGACCTCAGGCATGACTTAGGTTCTGTCTAATCTCATGTAGAAGATGTCAGTGTTAATTTCCCCCAAGCATATGGTCTAAGGACTTCAGGCATGACTTGGGTTCTGTTTAAACACTTATAAAGTTGTCATTGAGTGTTAATTTTATCCAAGTATGTGGTCCGAGAAACCTGACATGCCTTGGGATCTGTTTAACACTTATAAAGATGTCATTAAGTGTTAATTTTATCCAAGTATGTGGTCCAAGAAACCTGACATGCCTTGGGATTTGTTTAACACTTATAAAGTTGTCATTGAGTGTTAATTTTACCCAAGTATGTGGTCCGAGAAATCTGACATGCCTTGGGATCTGTTTAACACTTATAAAGATGCCAATGAGTGTTAAATTTACCCAACTTCAGGCATGACTTGGGTTCTGTTTAAGCACTTATAAAGTTGACATTGAGTGTTAATTTTACCCAAGTATGTGGTCCGAGAAACCTGACATGCCTTGGGATCTGTTTAACACTTATAAAGATGCCAATGAGTGTTAAATTTACCCAAGTATGTGGTCCGAGAGACCTGACATGCCTTGGGATCTGTTTAACATTTATAAAGATTGAATGATAGGAAGTATAATGCCTTTATATAACAAATGAAAATATTGACAAAGGAAACATTCATTAATAATAATACATTTTCAGGTTGTTTACATTCCAATGGCGCAGTATTACATGCTCGTCTAGATCTTCTAGAAAATAGGCTCCTACGCCAGCCACTGAAGTGATGTAGTATGGTCCCTCCCAGTTGGGCCCTAGTTTTCCCCATGCTCGGTTCTTTGCATTACCCAGAACCTTTCTCAGTTCCAAGTCTCCAGGAGTTAACGACCTCAACTTCACATTGGCGTCATAGCTTTGCTTGAGCTTATGTTGGTAATATGCCAGTTGGACCATTGCGTTTTCTCTTCGCTCCTCAATTAAGTCTAGGCTCTTCCCCAATAGCTCGTCATTGTTGTTCGGAGTGAAAGAACTCGTCCTCAACGTTGGGAATCCTGCCTCTAGAGGAATAACGGCCTCGGCCCCATATGTCATTGAAAATGGTGTCTCTCCAGTCGACCTGCGAGGCGTAGTCCGATATGTCCAAAGGACGTGTGGCAACTCTTCCACCCATTTTCCTTTCGCATCCTCCAACCTCTTCTTGAGTCCACTTACTATGACCTTGTTAACAGTTTCAGTTTGTCCATTCCCTTGGGGATAGGCAGGGGTAGAATATCTATTCGTGATTCCCAAGTCACAGTAGTATCTTCTAAAGGACTTGCTATTAAATTGGAGGCCGTTGTCCGAGATTAGGGTACGAGGGACCCCGAACCATGTGACAATGTTTTTCTAAACAAATTTCTTGGCGTCTACGTCTCTGATGTTTGCCAAGGGTTCAGCTTCAACCCACTTAGTGAAGTAGTCCGTGCCGACCAGTAGATATCTCTTATTCCCTGCCACCTTGGAAAAAGGACCTACAATATCTAAGCCCCATTGAGCGAATGGCCAAGGGCTGGATAGAGGATTAAGGACTCCTCCCGGCTGGTGTACGTTTGGTGCGAATCTTTGACACTGGTCACACTTTTTCACATATTTTTGCGCCTCTTTTTGCATATTTGGCCACTAGTAGCCCTGGGTGATGGCTCTGTGAGACAAAGATCTGCTTCTCGTGTGGCTTCCACAAATCCCTTCATGTAACTCCTCAAGGAGTAGCTCTGACGCCCCAGGGTGAACGCATAGTAGGTATGGCCTAGAAAAAGAGCGCTTATACAATTTTTGATCCTCAGATAGCCAAAAACGAGGTGCCTTTCTCCGTATTTTGTCAACTTCTGATTTATCTTCCGACAAGATGTCTTTTCTCAGGAATAGTACTACCGGATCCATCCAACTAGGCCCTACTCTGACCTGGTGAACATGAACCACCCTTCCCTTTACCTTCATGGGTTTGCACAAGTCTTCTATAAGGATAACCCGAGGTAAGCTCTACGCCGAGGAGGTTGCAAGCGTGGCTAGGGAATCAGCATGCGTGTTTCTGCTCCTAGGGATGTGCAGCAGGCTGAATGATTCAAACCTTGATTGCAAGTGACTAACTTGACTTAAGTAATCTTGCATTCTCTCATCCCTTGCTTCTAACTCGCCCTTCACTTGGCCAACAACCAATCTTAAGTCCGAGAACATCTTTACTGCTTTGCCCCCCATTCTTTGGACCATGGATATTCCTTCCAACAAAGCTTCGTATTTAGCCTCATTGTTTGTGGCCGAGAAGCCCAATCTTAATGATTTCTCAATGGTGAGCTTCTCAGGTGAGATCAGAACTAGCCCCACTCTGGATCCTCTTTGGTTTGCTGCTTCATCAACATACACCTCCCAGTATAAAGGTTCTTGAGGGGTAATTGAGCCAATCGATTTTTCATCCATGTGCTGCGCTTCTATTCAATTCTCAAACGGGGCTTCAGCGAACTTGGCCACCAGATCCACGAGAACTTGGCCCTTAACGGAGGTATGGGGCATGTATTTAATGTCGAAAACCCCTAAGATCGTACCCCATTTGGCAATCCTTCTCGTGTAATCAGCACTTCGGAATAGAGCTCTGAGCGGAAGCTGAGTTAAGACAACAACTGTGTGTGCCTGAAAATAATGGGGGAGTTTTTGTGTAGCGTGTACTACCGCCAAAATGGCCTTCTCTAATGGCAGATAACGGATCTCGGCCTCATACAGCGACCTGCTCACGTAATAAACCAGCCTTTGTACGCCGTTATCAACTCGAATCAAGACCAAGCTTACAGTATGAGGGGCTACAGCAATATAAGCAAATAGAACTTCATCCATCTCAAGACTAGACATGATAGGTGGATGAGAGAGATATTCCTTAAGCTGTTGGAAGGCCAAAGCACACTCCTCCGTCCACTCAAACCCCTTCCATTTATTCATCAACAAGAAGAAGGGTTTGCACCTATCTACTGATCGAGAGATAAACCGGTTCAAGGCAGCAGTCATTCCAATTAGTTTTTAAACTTCTTTGGGATTCCGAGCAGGTTGTAGACTGTTTATCGCCTTAATCTGGTCGAGATTAATCTCGATTCCCCGATGAGTCACCATATAGCCTAGAAACTTGTCTGATCCCACACCAAAAGAGCACTTGGAAGTGTTGAGGCGTAACTTGTGCTTCTTCAAAATTTCAAAAATATTTTCGAGGTCTCCCACATATCATCAATATAGACCTCAATACTCTTGTCCAACTGTGACTCAAACATCTTAGTCATCATCCTTTGATAGGTGGATCCCGCATTTTTCAAGCCAAAGAGCATCACCTTGTAGTGGTAATTTCCAGTGGGAGTGACAAAAGCTATCTTCTCCTGATCATCCAGGGCTAGTGGTATTTGATAGTATCCTTGAAAGGCATCTAAGAAGCTCATCCGAGGGTGGCCTACGGTGGCATCTACCAGCTGATCTATTCAAGGCATAAGGAAATGATCTTTTGGGCAAGCCTTGTTTAAATCAGTGAAATCCACACATACTCGCCATTTCCCATTATTTTTCTTTACCACCACAGTATTAGCCAGCCACTCAGGGTAAAAAATTTCCTTGATAGCCCCTGCTTGCTTAAGTTTCGTCACCTCGTCTTTGACAGCATCAGAATGGTCTCTAAATGAACGCTGAGGAGGTTGTCTTTTAGGGGTAACCAATGGGTTGACATTCAAATGGTGGCAAATGAAGCCTAGGTCCACCCCCGGAGCTTCGTAAGCATTCCACACGAACACATCAAAATTTTTTCTTAAGAATTCAATTAGCTCTTCCCTCTCTTGGGGAGGCAGCTGAGAGCCGACCTGAAAGAACTTATCCGTATTATCATCAATAACAACCTTTTCTAGATCTTTGCATTTCGTTTCCTTAGTTGATCCATTATTGGGCAACACCGAAGTTTTTGACTTCTATAAGTCTTTTTCAACAGAGGCCGAGAACTCAACTTCGGGCCGATGTAAGATGGCAGCCATCATGCACTGCTTGGCCATGGGTTAACTCCCCACAATCTCTTTAACCTGGCCCTCCGATAGATATTTCACCTTCTGGTGTAAAGTTGAAGAGACAGCTCCTAAGACATGAAGCCAAGGTCTGGCCACAATAGCTGTGTAGGGTGAATAAGCGTCCACCACGATGAAATCCACCTCCACTACTTTTGAACCGGTCTGTATGGACAGCCTAATCTGACCTTTTGGAATAACACTCTTCCCCTCGAGACTTAACAGAGGGGAATCGTAGGTCATCAAGTCCTTGGGTTTCAAATTCAGCCCCCTGTATAGGTCGGGGTACATAATCTCGACAACGCTGCCCTAGTCTACCAACACTCTCTTCACATCATATTCCCCTATCCTGAGCGTGACTACCAAAGCGTCGTCATGAGGTTGGATGGTTCTAATCTTATCCTCGTCCGAGAATCCCAGAACTGGTTGGACTTCTATTCTGGCTCTTTTTGGCTTCGAATTGTTGTCCTCAGTATACAGCCGCGCCATAGACATCACCCTAGAGGGGCAAAACCCGGTCCTACCAAGAACAGCAAAGATGACATTGATCGTTCCTAGAGGAGGTTTTGAAGAAGCATCTCTCCGGGAGTCCAAGCTTGCCTTCTCCGCCTGGCCACTGGAATGGTGCAAAAGCTGCTTTAACCTTCCTTCTCGGACCAGCTGGTCTAGATGGTCCTACAAATTCCTGCAATCCTCTGTAGTGTGTCCCTGGTCCTGATGGTATTGGCAATGAAGGCTCTGGTTGCGCCTCATGGGGTTTCCTGCCATCTTGTTCGGCCATTTAAAGAACGGCTCGTTCTTAATCTTCTCCAGAACCTAGTGCACCGATTCTCATAACACTGCATTAACCGTCTGGGTGTTGGCGGACCTTGACTATTCAGCGAAATCTCTTCGAGGTCGGATATTATTGAATCGGTCCGACCTGAAATCCCTCCTCTCTTGAGGGATAACCTTCGCTTTACCTTTCTCTAACATTTGGTCTTCCTCAACCCTCTTGTACTTATCAATCTGATCTATGAGTTGGCACAAACTGGTGAAGGGTTTGCCAGTCAAAGACTTTCTTAATCCGTGCTCGACTGAGAGGCCGGCTTTTAAGGTGCTGATAGCCACGTCATCAAAATCACCATCAATCTTGTTGTACATTTCCCACTATCTGTCCGAGTACGTATTCAGAGTCTCCCCTTCTCTCATGGATAAGGACAGTAGGGAATCTATAGGTCGAAGGACCCTAGTACATGTAATAAAACGAGAGCCAAAAGCCCAGGTGAGCCCCTTGAAAGAATCTATGGAATTTGCCCTTAGACCGTCGAACCATCTCATCGCCACGGGTCCTAGACTGGACGGAAACACTTTGCACATCAAGGCTTCATCCTTAGAATAGACAGTCATTCTCTGACTAAAATGGCTCACATGTTCCACTAGGTCCATTCGTCCATTGTAAATGGTGAACGTTGGCTGATGGAAAGGCCGAGGAAGAGTTGCCCCTTCAATCCTAGGCGTGAAGGGCGACTTGGAAATCTAGTTCAACGCTTTGCTCATAGCATCGTTCCCCCGTCCTCTGCGTGTAGGACTTCTGTGTTTGTGTTCATGATGGTGTTCTTCTTCATAAGAGGAAGACTCGCTGGGAGGAGTTCTTAACCTACGTCGATAACTACTATTCTTCTCACTGTTCGAACAAGAATCAGACCGTAAGTGGGTTCACCTTCGTCATGCGTGGCGTAATTCCTTTTTTAGATGGTCAATTCCCTTTTGCATGGCTTTATTATGTTGCTCTTGAAAGTCGTGACTTCCAACTCGAGGGTGGCTTTTGCTTGTATGCGTGGTGTGCACACTGCCCTCTTGATCTCTCTTACGCTTAAGGTTGGTGAACGGATTTTCACGTTGGGATGCTATGGATTTTGCTTGGTGCGGACCTGAACCTACCATAATTGACCGTTGCTTTCACTATCCCCAAGTTCTCTCCACAGACGACGCCAATTTTAGAGGCACGTTTCGCAGCCCAGGCCAAAGATGTAAGGGAACTGGGCCCAATGAGCCCAATACAATAAATTTGTAGAGAGTGGGTCAAAAAATTAGGTCTTAATGAGTTGGACAACGGCTAGTATGGATTTAGAAGTTGACCAAGCAAGAGTAAAGGATGTATAACACAATGAGTCCATCATCCGAGGAGGTGTTCTATCATATAAATCAATAACAACTGGATACAAGTATGGTTTTTCAGTGCTACAGAGTTCTCTCTCCCTTTCCCCCCTCTCTTTTATGGAGGGTTTCTTACATTATATAGCTCCCTCTAGATCATCTTAACCCTACACTTGTTGATCATCTGAGCCCTTACTTGAGTACCTGTCCCAACAGACACCTTCCCTGGCTTTCTGTGAGTTATGGTAGCCAAGGCAGCACTGTACAGGGGTCTTCTCCACATAAATGCGGCCAAAAGAGTAGCTGTAGTGCATTTAATATGGTGGTAGCAGCTTTCCCTTAGATATTTCTGAGTCCCCATTATCCTTGTACGCTTATGATGCATGTCCTTATTACCAGAGTTTCCTGGAAGGTTTCCTTGATTGCTAGGACACATATTCGAGTTGTTCTTATCGTATCCGAGGATTTATTCATCCTCGGGCCGACTTCCCATTGGTACCTTACTCGTCAAATCTTGAGCCTGAATCATTCATTACCATTTGTTCCTCCTCGGACTGACCATGCCCTCGAACAGGGCCCAAGGCCCAATGTAGGATTTGGGCCCTTGACCCTACAGTACCCTTATCACATTAGTGGCAAAGTCAATCCCTTCATACCGAGCAGCCTCTTTACTCCTCCCAAAATATGTGTGTTCCAAGTTAGATGCTCTTAATCAAGTGTATTCCAAGTTAGATGCTCTTAATCGAAATTTTTGTTGGGGTAAGAAAGATGATAATAAACCAGGACGTTGCCTCAAAAGTTGGGAATCCATTTGCACACCCAAAAGTATGGGAGGTTTGAGCTTTAAAAAGACTGAAGATATGAATAAAGCATTAATGGAAAAGATGTCCTGGGAAATTGTTAGCAATGCCGATAAATTGTGGGTGAAAGTTTTCCAAAAGAAATATGTGAAAAACAGAAATTTCATGAAGATCCCTATGCTGAAATCTACATCTTGGTCTTGTCAAAGCATATTTGGTTGTAGAGATGTATTGAAAAATGGGCTTTGCCATAAAATTGGCAATGGTCTAAATACCTAGATTTTTGAAGACCTTGGGGTCCCTAATGAACCAAAATTTATCCCTCAAGATTGAAGCCTCCAATGAAGACTATCTAGTTGCTGACCTCATAGACCAAGATACAAGGCAGTGGGATAAAGGGAAACTAGCATATTTGTTCGATCAAGCAACAATGAACAATATTCTGAACATTCACCTCACCCAAAAATTACAACATGACCAAGTGTTTTGGAGCTTGAACGCAAATGTGGAATACTCATTTAAATCGACTTATGCTTCATTGAGGATCACAATCTTAGCCAACCACCCCAACTTGCAAAACAAAGATGGGAAGAATCTTTGTAAATTGAAAATTAATGCCAGGCTCAAAAACCTCCTATGGAAAATGGTATGGAACATCCTACCTACTTGTTTAGTCCTCAATAACAGGTTTGTTCTCTCTTCTGTTAATTGTTATTTGTGCAATAATGCAGTTGAGTCAATAGAGCATCTTTTTATTCAATGTGACTGGGTTGCCCAAATTTGGCTAATGTTACCTTGGCCAATTAATTTGAATTGATTAAATAGCCTTTCAATTTTAGATTGGGTGAAAATGATTTTGCACCCTGAAGACTTGCTGGGGCTAAACAGTGAAGAATCTAGAAATTTTCAGCCATATGCTGCAATTATTTGTGACCACATGTGGATGATAAAAAACAAAGTAAGGGTAAAGGGAGTCAAAAGCAACCCTATGGAGATTGCGAGACAAATATTGAGATCTTTTGAAGAACGCAAACAAGTAGGGAGAGAACTGATTAAGAAACCATCTAGAGACCCAAATGGTATCCTCCACCCACAGATTGGGTTAAATTGAATTTTGATGTAGCTATTAGAGAAGGAAATAGCTTTGTGGCTGTGGTGAGCAGAGACCATTAAGGGAATCTTATTGAGGCGTGGACTGAGCAAATTAGTCCAGGAAGTTCTATTTGTGGTGAAGTTGAGGCAGCTTGGTGTGCTATCCGAAAAGCAACAACTAAGGGATTCAACAGAATACTTATAGAAGGAGATGCGTGGAATGTGATAGTCTCTGCAAAGATCAAGCTTATCTGCTCACAAAGCTATAGTTGAGGATATTCTTAATTTAGCCAAATCTTTTGTAAATGTAAATTTCTCTTTTGTGTATAGAGAAGGCAATTTGTCTGCCCAGCTTTTAGCATAGTGGGCTGCCCTTCTGTTATGGACTGAGATGGTACCCATCTCCTCCCTATTGCCTCGAATTGTCCAAGGTTTTTTATAGACATGGACCCATGCCCAATTCTTTTGACTGTTCTCTTTTTTTATTTATTTGGCAAAAAAATCAAAAAAATCAAAAGCAAAAACAAACCTAGACAGGTCTTAGTCCTTAACTAATACCTTTAATTAGTACCTGAAAAAGTTCTCTTCATGATTAATGAAACTGTAGGTGACTTACAAGCCACTATACGTCTTAATCACTACCTTTAACAAGGAGAATGTTAAGAGACCCCTTGAGGGATTTGTAGTTTTTGTTCCTTCTAATTAAGGAGCAACAAAATGGTCTATAAAAAGTAAAAACCCTTGTAATGCTTGGCTATGGCTCACCAGAAGAGCATCC
The DNA here is from genome assembly GCA_030021035.2 of Notholithocarpus densiflorus. Taxonomy (NCBI): domain Eukaryota; kingdom Viridiplantae; phylum Streptophyta; class Magnoliopsida; order Fagales; family Fagaceae; genus Notholithocarpus; species Notholithocarpus densiflorus. The sequence goes on along the minus strand of JARYZH020000195.1, from coordinate 480,102 downwards.
TTATCAAGGATTGCAAAAATGCTAAAACTTAGATTTTAGCATCTGAAACCCAAAAAACTCACTCCATTAAAACTTGCATATACTATAAGATTTGTCATCTTGCTACAGTGCACTCTCATTTTTGAAAGCGCACTGTAGCTATATTTTATAAAAAAAATATTATTTTAAAGCTTTCTCTCTCTTCTTCTTTTTAAAAAACATATTTTATTTCTCATTTTTTTTTTCGCTCTCTCTAAAATCGATCACCCTGTGGCTCCCCGCTTGAAGCTATCTCACGACTTGGATTTGAACCAATGTAGCTACTTCCCTTCCAATTTTTTTTAGTGGGTTTCGATGGTGGGTCCCGGTGGCGGTGATTTGTGAGTTTGATTTGGAGGCACGGTGGTGAGATCGGTGAGTGCATGGGTTGGATCTTTGGGTTACAATTTTGTTTTGATGGCTGGTTGTTTTTGCTAGATGGTTGTGGGGTTTTTTTTTTTTTTCTTGCAGTGGGTTAGATCAACCACCGATGAGTGCTTGGCTGAGATTGTGTTTTTGCAGTGGATGGTTGTTTTTGTGGTGGTTGGGTGGTGATTGGTTGTGATTTTGGTGGATGGTTGTGGTTATACCTTGGGTTTTTTCTTTTTCTTTTCTTTCTGCAGGTGGTTGTGGCTGCCACGGTGGTGCTATGACTTGTGGTGGTGGTGGCTATGGTAGGTTGTGGTTGCTACAATGGTGGTTATGGCAAGTGGAGCGGTGGTAGGGGTGGTGGAGAAGGTGGTTGCTATAGTTTTTTGTGTAGTTTTTTTATTATTATTTTAATGAGTTGTTTATCTGTATATATTTAAAAGGATTCAGAAAATTAGTTATTGCTTTTTTTACTGTCAAAAATACCCCTACCTAAAACTTAAAAAAGAGGTTAAAATAGTAAATTGACAAAAATAATAAATTTCTACTTTTACGTTGATTTAAATTCTTACTTCTACTCACTAACTCCCTACAAAATAGGATTACTCTTTTGTTAGTTTTTTTTTTTTTTTTTTTTTTGAAAAGACTCTTTTGTTAGTTTTAAAACTCCTCCAATCTACAAAACTCACCTTACGTATTCTTTTTCTTTTTTTTTTTTTTTGTGATTGGAAAAAGTAGAAATCCCAAATTATAATAAATGCAAATTATTAATCTTTACCCAAAAAATAGAAGAACGCGTGCTCAGAAGCTATTATTATTTAAATGAAATGGTAAAAAATATAGAAATTTTGATGTTTGATGTATCTTAAAGTGAGGTGGTATAATAGATAAAGTAGGTTTTTAAAATGTCAAATGCTAAAATTTTTAGGGGGTGTTTGGTTAGTTAGTTCTAACTTCTCTTTTGACATTTTAAACAATATTACACACATTTTCATACACTTTTTCACCCACACGTATATCAAAAATACCCAAACAACATTACTTAAACTCCTCTACCAAACGGGCTCTTAAAATTCTTGATGGGAATGCTCTAAGTAAATAATCTTAATTTATTCTTCTAATGTTTAAACTCTGCGTAATCTACAGTACATGAACACTCTTTTCTTCAATGATGTTTCCAGATCGTGCACGTAATGACCTATATCTCTATACAACCTTTGTTGGGGGGAAGTTGAAAGTTGAGTTTGTGCTATGTTTTATCCAATCATATAAACAATTAAATGTTCAACAAAGAGACAAAATTCACTAAGGGTCCGTTTGGATGGAGGAGTGGAAAATTAGGAGAATGAAAAATTAATAGGATGATGGAAAAGTGGGAGGATAGAAAATATTTAGTTTTTCCTCGTGTGTGTTTGGTTGGAGAGATGGAAAAGTGGAAGGGTGGAAAATTCTTTTGTTTGGTTGAAAAGAAAAATGAGAGGATAAAAAATGTAGTTTATATAAATTGACTATTATACCCTTGTTACATAATAGGTAAGAAATATATTTATTTGTACTCATTAAATAATATAAAATTTACCAACAATTATATTTTTCAATGAGAAGTGTTACGTCCACAACATTTTTCGCAATACTTTCACAACAAAATTTATATGGAAAGTTGTTATTAGTTCTAATTTGAACCCACTATTGAAATTATTTTTTTACTCACCAATATTAACTAATAACAATCTGTTACTTAAAATTTATTGTGAAAATATTGTAGTAACATTTCTCAAATAGAATTTTTTATTCTTTATAATATTTCTCTTCTCTCTTTTCATTTCATCCATACGTTTTTCTTTCTTTTTTCTTTTTCTTTTTCTACGCTATCTCCTCCACACACGTTGTATCTCTATCCCCACCCCCTTCTTTTTCTTTTTCTCCCTCATTCAAGTCTCCAGCACTCCTACCTTCTTCAGTAAAAAAAAGTCTAGCACTCTCTCTTTTTTTCTCCAGTTCACTCTCTCTGGTTTTTTTTTTTTTTCTCCTCCACACGTTGCACACGTTGTCCTTATATTTCTATCCCCCTTCTTTTATTTGCTTTGTCTCCCTCATTCAACGTTCCAGGCTTCCAGCACTAGCAGGCGCAGCTCTCATTCTCCAGCGCTCTCTCTCTGTTTTGTTTTTTTTTTTTTTTTTTTTAACTTGATTCCAGAGGGCATTATGGACAAAGTCTTCTTCATCAGTTTTCCACTCAAGCTTTTCCTCCCAATTTGGGGAGACAAAATTTGTGGGCCCAAGAGAGAAAATTTTCTCCCGGGTTTTCCACTCTCCCTATTTTCCTCTCTTTCCCAAACAGTAAAAAATACTGTTTTCCACTCAGTTTTCCGCTCTATGTTTTCCATCCCTCTAAAATCACCCCAACCCAACCCAGTGTAAGCATGACCAAGCATTATTTATTGTTGGACAACACCCACTGGCCCATAGACCCACCTTACTGTCGGCACTCTGCATAAATAAACCAATCAAAATCAAATGCACCCAATCCAACATTTCGTGTTCCTCATTCACCTTCCCAGTAATGTGTAAACCCTCTTTCCTCAACTACTTTGACTTTACTTTCCCAACCTAAAGCTTCGGTTTTTACCAATATCAAAAAAAAAAAAAAAAAACTATGGTCCGTGGGCTCACAAAGACCGTACGAGGAGAGAGACTATATTAAAAATCAGATCTAAGAGAAAGAATGGATAAATACCAGTTTTTTTTTTTTTTTTTTTGAGAAAGAGATAAATACCAGTTATCAGAGATGTGAGAGAAAGATAAATACCAGCTATGCCGTCGTCGAGAGCAGAATCCGTGGGCTAGGCGTGATGCCTTGATAGTGATGCATGGATGCGACGGCGAAATGGTGGGCTTGCTGGCGGCAGCGGTGCGACTATGTGAGATGAGACACTCAGTCATTAAAATTATATATATATATCTCACTATGATTAAAGGGATTTTTCATTTTTTTTTGTTTTTGAAAGACTAATAAATTGACTACTTTTTAAAAGAAATTTTGGTTGTTGTTTGGGCTATTCTTGAGGTTGTTTGGGCCATTATAAGAGAGGTTTAACTTAATTAGTACCGTAGTCTTTTTCTTTTTGTTATTTTATTAGTATTTTAAACAGAAATTTTTTTCCTTTAAAAAAAAAGAATTTTTTTTGAAAAAAACGCCCATTTAAATAAATAAATATATATATTACACAATATTTTCACAATAAATTATAAATAATAACGAATAAGTTGTTATTGATTTTAATTTAAATCCATAACTTAAAATTTTTTTTACTCATAACAATCAATAATAATCCCTTATTTATAATTTGTTATAAAATTATAATAAATTTAACATTTATTTTTACCAAATATACATTAATGTTTTTGGGTCGAGTTTATATTTTTCAAAATATTTAGTTATTTGCCACAATACCCATAAAAATTAAAAACACGTGATACACGTTCTCAAAATACAGGTTTTAAATTGAAAAATCTGACCCCTAGCTCTCAATTATTGTCCTCTCAGTTCAGCTTGAGCAGAACAAGGTTTCACAAGGAGGAGCATCTTCCACAAAAAGCGATGACAATATTTCATCTTTTTTTGTCACACTTCATCCACCCTCAACTTAAGTATATGGTGGCCAAAATGACTCTCCTAGACACCATATTGTTCTGTGTTAGTGCAATCTCTCTTTCTCTCTTGCTGTATATACTGACATATCAGTACTATATGTGTTCGGTAACATTTACTATGTTTGATATTAATTAGGTTGTACACTTGGTGGACAAGCTGGACGCATGGCACAGGCTACCAGTAATTATTGGAGCTGCTTATCTGGGAATTAGAAGACACTTGCACCAACGTTATAATTTATTGCCGGTCGGAGAAATCAATGGACAGAGATATAACACAGAAGAATTTGCCTATAGGACGGCTGATGGAACGTGCAATCACCCTAGTGATGATACCATTGGTAGCCAAGGAACCTTTTTGGGTCGAAACATGCCTCCATCATCTTCACCATATGGGGTAAGCGTTCCAAACACCTTAATTAATTAATGATGAAGTTGTAACTTCTAACTGTTATTTTTGCTTGATTGGAGTGTATTAATTTTATAACTAACAAGATGTCACACAATAGAACCATTCTCTCTCTCACTATCCCACCAATTTACAGTATGCTCCATTAAAAAAAAAAACCTTTCTCTCTCTCTGGATTGGGGAAAAATACACCCTGGGTATGCTTCCTCCCCTCACTGCTGAGGGGAGGAAGCATACACCTGTAACAGGATTTAACTTGACTTGACGAAACCAACCCTGTTGAAGTCAACACCACCACTCTCTCTCTTGAGGAAGTCCTGTTTCAGGGTTATGATTCCTCTTACTCACAGGTCCCACATGGGTTCTCCCAGCTGTGAATATGAGGGAATATACTCCCGAAACAGGATGTATTTTTACCTTTCTTTTTCTCCATCCGGAATAATTTGTCCACGTGGCTTTAATTCTCGTTCGGATGCTGACTTAGCCACAATATTTTAATTTATTCCAAGCCTCTGAAAGAATTAGCAGCTACAAAGTTGGACTTTGTGCAAGCCATGTTTACAACAGAGGTCCGGACTTGTCCAAATTGGTTTTGGACTTCGTGCGCAACAAATTAATAACACCGACTTTTTTTTTTTTTTGATGAAGTTATTAATAACACCGACTTGCAACTAGTATTAAATGGGTTGTTATATGGCCACATATTTTGTTACACATTTTTATACATCTTGCACATTTATCAACGTGTAATTGGACATTTATTGACGTGTGATTGGATATGAAAATTAATCCAATAACCAATTTACATATTTACTAATTGTGACAAAGTTTGTCTCTATACTTTTGAAGTATAAATAGGTAGAAGGTGGCATTTATTTGGAGTGTGCAGAAAAACATCAATCCAACATGAGTGAGATAGCAAATAAGCGTAAGAGAAAATAAGAAACAAGAATGGTGTGTGGTGTGTGGTGTGTGGTGTGTGGTAAAGTGTCTAAAGTGTTTTACAAAAAATGTTAAACGTGACAAGTTTTACTACATAAAATTTACGAATTGAAATGACAATTAATTTGATCGGTATACTTCAATTACCTCATAACCAAATATTTTAATTGTCTCCTTATGATTGGTGACACATCAATTTGTAAGCTCAATTTAGTAAAATTTGTAGTACTTGTAGCACTACTAATGTTTTAAGCATCAATAAAATTCTATTTTATTTAGAACTTCTTTATGTATTCTACTTGAGTGTGGTGAGATTTATTACATGGTATTTACTTTGAAAAGTACTTTCTTTTTTTAAGACAACTTATCATATATATTAGGTTATTTTATTATCTCTATTTTAATCTTTTTAGTTTGATATATTTTTGTATTTTGAGAATTAGTTAGGTTGAATTTGGAAATTTGGATTACTATAATTCAGGCATATTATGTAAAGGACAAAGTTTGTATGTAAACTTGGTTGTAGCCTTAAGCTACAACTTCCTTTAAAAAAATTAACATTGCTATTTACTTTGAAAATTTAACCATTGAATTACATGTTTTTTACGCTCTTAACACACATGTCAAATTTTGGGTCAATCAGATGTTTCTTATTATATGATCCATAAACTTATTTCTTATGCATAATTTTAGACTATAAAAAACTTGTAATTTAAACAATTGATTGATAACATAGCTATTGATCTTTGATTTTCTAAAAATTTTGCAAGCACAGAGGATATTAGAAGAAAATGTAATTCAATGATGAATTTGTTAAAATTCACGTCTAATAAAAAGATATTAAATGAAGTTGTAACCTTAGGTTACAATCAAGTTTGTAGCCAAACTTTGTCCTTATCTAAATTAAAATAATGTATTAAAAAAAGTTCTTAAATAGTTTATGAAAGTCCAAATTTTTATATAGCAAAAAACATGTAAACACAACTTACTAACTCAACCTAATCCAACTTGATTTATGTGGGTTGGGTTGGTTTCTACAAGTGATACATTTAGGTGGTAGCAAGGTTAAATTAGGTTGAAGAAACCTTCCAACATGATCCATGCACACCACTAATTGGGGCACTCTAAAATTTTAGAGGTGGGAAAAACAAAAAGTTCAATAATATACGCATGGCTCTTCAAGAACTCATATTTCTTTCCAAGCATGAAACTATGATTTCATTTTTAAAACCAATGTATAAAACAAAAAACTTTTACCTTTTAAGAACAAGAAATTTAATAAGATTCAAAACTAAACTAATATATAAAAATTCAAACTATCATTTATTTATTATTAACAAAATATAAATAACAATACAAAAAAAGTTATTGTTTCTTTATAAAATTCAACTCAATCACCCACTAAAGTGAAGCTCAACCTTAATTTGAATCTCAAAAATTATATATTATTAATTCTATAATAAATTTTGTTGCAATTTCCGTTCAATGTACAAAATCATAGAACCTGTTAAAAAAATCACCTTTTATTTTGTTACGAAGCATGGTCTTTACATTATTCATGGCTAGAAAGATCAAAATTTTAGTTGGTTTCCCCGTCTTCTATAAATTAAATAAAATTATATTTTTTTTATTTCATTATATATCCGTTACTCTTGTAACTAAATACTAATTAGAGTTGTCAACTAAATAATTATATAAAAACTCTCCAAACACAAGCAAATCTTTGAAACAACTCATCAGCCTTAGTCAATTAGTATTATATTTTAAGACAAAGTTTGGCTACAAACTTAGTTTTAGCTTCAACAATAAGAAGATGACATGTGTCCAAAATTATATACAATCACATAAGGGTGGTTTAGGAAGTCATGTGCATTGCACATGACATGGACACATGTCATCTTCCTATTATTTGTTGTAACCTCAGGCTACATCCAAGTTTGTAACCAAACTTAGTTTTATATTTCTGTAATCTGTCCAATATTTTGTCTAATGTGTTGCCAAGTAATAATAAAAAACAAAAACAAAAACACCAAAACAAAACATTTAGGTGTAGTCAGACAGCAACACAAGATCTAAATCTCATTGTTGAAAATTTTTTAACTTTGGATTTCAAACCGCAAACAGCTAAAGTGTCAAACACACTGTCATTTCCGAATAGTAATTTGAATACAAAAGAAAGTGAAATAAGTTGACAAACGAGTTGCTATCATAACTCCAAGAAATTTGCTAAATAAAATAAGAGGACCACAGCCCCCTTGCTATGCAAGTAGCTCCCCCCCCTGCTACTTGACACCTTGTATTTATTGTACCCATTGATTTTATGAATTCTGGGTTAAGACAACACCCCATTTTTCTTTTGGCCTAAGAGCAAGACAGCTTACCAGTTAAATGAGTTTGACACCTTCATCCAATCACCCCTAAACGAAACTACCACCTGCCCATATACTCTGAGAATTTATTCATGTGCATGACATGATTGTTTAAAAAACACTATTTGGCCTGTATTTTCTATGTTGGAATATGTTCTTTTTTTACTTGTGTCAATTTATGGTATGTTAGTAGGCAACACAGTCCTCTTCTTCACAAGTAAAAATGTGCACCATGTTCGTGTATTGTTTCTCATCAATCTCCACAGCTGTTAGAGCCCCATCCAACAGTAGTAGCATCAAAGCTTTTGGCGAGGAAAAAGTTCATAGACAATGGGAAGCAATTCAACATGATAGCCTGCTCATGGATACAGTTCATGATTCATGACTGGGTTGATCATTTGGAGGACACTGAACAGGTTTTAATTTCAATATTGTCTTAATCAAAGTTTGCTTTCTAGCAAAGTGAGTTCAAGCATAACAATAACTAAGTATTAGGATCTTCTTCATTTGAAATAGATCCATTTTATGTTTCACATTACATGTGTAAACAATCAGATCCAAGAAATAAACTCTTAATTGTGAAATGAACTCTTTCTATTTCAAGCAAAATGGAGAGGATCCTATTCCAATGTGTCATGAACCAATTCATGTATTATATGCATGTTGACCAATTACAGCCATCCATAATGTTTAACCCTATGATCGTAATTGACAAAGAATATTGCAATATCAAAAGGCCTAATATCTATGGCTCAAACAAATGACTTAAAAAATTATAGTTACATGGTTAGAAACATTTTATTTATCAATTAAGATAAATTAATTTTTCATAATTCTTTTAGCAGATAGAGATCAGAGCTCCTGATGAAATTTCAAGTGGGTGTCCCTTAAATTCTTTCAAGTTTTTTAAGACCAAAAAAGTCTCTGTTGATTTGCGTCACCTTAAGAATGGCTCTCCGAATACAAGGACTCCTTGGTGGTAAGTAGTTTTCAAAGTACTGTCTCTTACTATTATAAGTGCATATGGGTTATAAGAACTCATTCAAATTCATAAGTTTAATAAACATGTTTAAACAATTTCATATGTGATCCCCTCTGTCTGAATGCAGAGAAAAAATGGAGAAGGAGATTTTTATTTTGGGAACTAATAGCAACAAATTAGACTCAAGAGGATGTAGGATTGGAAGTTCTCATCTTTCCTCCTATCTCTTTAGTAACCAAACAAAGCATTAGGATAGAATTATCCATATGCAAACAAAACAGCATATTACATGTTCTTATGAATAACTAATAACATTTTATCTTCAAATATTTATCCAAGAAAAAACACTTTTTCTTCAAATAATTATATTAGAATGCAAATCCCAAGCTAATTGTTTTAAACAATGTTGCATGTTACAACTGTCTCCATTTGTTGCCATGGATAACATACTGAGCAGTACAATATATAACAGTTACTACAAAGGGAGCTTTTAACATGAGTAAATAAAAAGAATTGAATTTAAAAATAAAAATAAAAGGAAAAGAAGGAGGATTTCACCAAAAATTGCTGGGACATCTAATTTTTGGAACTAATTCTCTGTGGCAAGTTTAAAGTTTCTGTTAGGTAGGCTCGTAATCAAGAGTGTGGAGTGGGACAATCAACTGGACCTGAGCTTTCAGTTGTATTCCAATTGTCAATACTTTTGAGTTTAACTTGTCTAGGTTTGTAAAATCAAGTCATTAGAAATGAATATGTGTACTTTGTGAGAATGAATTTTTTTTTTACATGACTAGGGATGGGAGTGTAATTTATGGGAATGACAAGGAGGGCATGAGAAGAGTGAGGACATTCAAAGATGGAAAATTGAAGATCTCAGAAGATGGGCTGCTTCAGCATAATGAGAAAGGCATTCCTATCTCAGGTGATGTTCGAAATTGCTGGGCTGGCTTTTCCCTCCTACAAGCGTTATTTGTCAAAGAGCACAATGCTGTATGTGATATGCTAAAAGTAAGTTATTTTTGTTTTAGTTATATTCTGTGATTCTTTTTCCCAATGGTGAAGTTTGTGTTATGTACTTGAACATTTCTGGCATCTAATTTGAACGGTTTTGGACCAATTTCGGAAAAATTGCAATATTGCTGCATGAAAATTAAGCATGAAAATTAAACTGTCATATTTTGTCTGGTTAGCAATTGTAGAATCTTATGCTATAATTTTCCTCATATGCAAGAAATATGTGTGGTAATAATGTATGCACTTCATGAATAATATATATTATGTTCAGTTAATGATTTAGTTTATTGTTCTTTGGTTTTAGGTATATTACCCTGATTTGGATGATGAGCAGCTCTATAGGCACGCAAGATTGGTGACTGCAGCTGTCATTGCTAAAATCCACACCATTGACTGGACCGTTGAACTCCTGAAGACTGATACTCTTCTAGTAGGGATGAGGGTAAACTGGTAAGATAGTTAAGACATATTAAAGAAGTCAATGAAACATAGTGGTCATGTTTAAAATAGTGACATTAAATATTCGTTTTAATTTGATGAAAAAATGATAAAAACACAGAGATCCTTTTACAAGTTATGAGAAAAAAGAGAAAATCAGTAAAGATGAGAGTAACATTTAATGCACTTCTAATGCCATTGCTTTCTACTTTACACTTCATTGAAAATCAAATATGTAAACCATGTTTTTTTTTAGGTATGGACTTTTGGGGAAGAAATTTAAGGAGTTACTTGGACATATATTGGGATCAATAGTGAGTGGATTGGTTGGTCTTAAAAAGCCAAGAGATCATGGAGTTCCCTATTCACTAACTGAAGAGTTTGTAAGCGCCTACAGAATGCATTCACTTCTACCTGAAACACTTGTCCTTAGGGACATCACTCCTTCAACTTCAGAAGACAAACATCCTCCCATACTACACGAGTACTTCCCTTTCTCTCTTCTTACACTATATCTGCAAATATTAGGCACCAGTACAATGGACATTTTCTTGCCATTTTTTTCCCACATTTTATGGGTTTTCTGCATCTTGCTGCAAAATTTATAGTTTTCTTTGGAGACATCGGCACAAATGTACTAGGAGCCAAGAACCATGTGTGCAGGGGCTCAGGATTACAGAATTGGAGATCAAATTAGAGAGAACATTATTTATAATTTAAGATCATAAGGTTAAATGTGTAATAGATGCTCTTCTCTTTCTTTTTCTTTTTTTTTTTTGGGGGGGGGGGGTGTGGGTGGACATCCATATATGCTGTTAAGAATGAAAAGACAAGGAGACTGAGAAACATTGTACAAGAGAGAGCCTTTATATTGGCACAATAGGCCCAAGCCCTGTGGGCTAATAGACTAGCATATTCTACAAAAAAAATATGGCCTTGAATGTTAGTAAAACTGAGAACATTTCAAGGCTCCCAAGCTCCAGCATAGTACCACTTGCAGTGTTGATGGAGGAGAGATGTGTATTATTGGTAGTGGTTGCATATGGTGTTGATGTTGTGCTAGTATTTCCTCAACTTAGGAAGCAACATTGCAATTTTTTTCATTGCAACAGAATAATGTTTAGAATTAATTTTCAAAAGGAAAGTAGTTTGAGATACCAATTAAATGTTACCTTGCTAGAAACTCTACATGACTAACTGTAGGGATTATGAATCCAGGGTGCCTATGAGGGAATTGGTGGGTATTGAAGGAGAGAGAAAACTGTCAACAATTGGAATGGAGCAAATGCTGGTATCATTGGGTCATCAGTCTTGTGGGGCACTCACATTATGGAACTATCCATCATGGATGAGGAACCTTGTAGCCCATGATATTAATGGAGAAGATAGACCAGATCCTGTTGATATGGCCAGCTTGGAAAGTATATCATCTCATTCTTCAATTTCTATTTACAACTCTCATTTTATTTCCACTTTCATAGTCCAAATCTAATTTTACAATGCTGGACCATTAGTTTATAGAGATAGAGAGAGGGAAGTTCCCAGGTACAATGAGTTCCGGAGGAACTTGATGATGATTCCTATTAGCAAGTGGGGAGATTTGACGGAAGATGAAGAAGTCATCGAAGCTCTCTATGATGTGTATGGAGATGATGTGGAGAAGCTGGACTTGCAAGTTGGCTTAATGGCAGAGAAGAAGATCAAAGGCTTTGCAATCAGTGAGACTGCTTTCTTTCTCTTCATTCTAATTGCTTCAAGGTATGCTCCATGTCATACTAAGAATAAGAGGACAAATTTGATTTTTTTTTTTTTTTTCTTTCTTAGAGTGCACTAATGCTTCGTTTTGTACAATGATGTTGTTCAGGAGGCTAGAAGCTGATCGCTTTTTCACGTCCAGTTTCAACTCCAAAACATACACACAGAAAGGCCTAGAATGGGTTAACAAGACTGAGACTTTGAAGGATGTGATTGATCGGCATTTCCCTGAAATGACGAGGAAATGGATGACATGTTCAAGTGCATTCTCAGTGTGGGATTCAATGCCAAATCCAGTGAATTACATACCCCTGTACCTGCGACTATCCACCTAATATTTGTCTATTTAGTACTTCCAATGAGTATGGATATCTGGTTGTACGCCATTTTATTATAGACAAGAGTCTAGTATTAGCTCAAATAAATTGGTATATACTAAACAGAATTATGTGTAATCATATGCCAGTGAAATTGCCGTATGAAATGTTATTTTAATACATTTGTCAAGAATATAAAGTGAGAGAGAAAGACTGAATAGTCTGTATATTCTGTGTAAAATAATAATGTACAATAGAGAGTCTTATATAGGCTAGGAATGTGTACAGTACAAGTAATATGAGTAAACTACAAGTACAGTATATTGGGATAAGCCCAATGGACTAATCTAGTCTAAGCTATACACTAATATCCCCCCTCAAACACGAGGTGGCAAGGAGGAAGCCAACTGGAGTTTGGATATAAGATCTCGAAAACAACCAGGCGAGTGAGTCTTAGTGAAGATATCAACAGGCTGGTCAGCAGAGGAGATGGAGAACAACTTGAGATTGCCTTTCTTGAGATGATGGTGAGTGATGTGGCAGTCGATCTCAATGTGCTTGGTGCGTTCATGGAAGACATCATTATGAGCAATGTAGATAGCACTACGATTGTCACAATAAAGCGGAGCGGCAGTGGGTTGTGGAGCATCCATGTCAGCCAAGAGCCAGCGAAGCCAGGCAAGCTCGTAGGTGGTGTTAGCAAAGGCATAATACTCAGCCTCAGTATTGGAACGGGAAACCACATCTTGCTTCTTGCTACGCCACGAGACAAGAGAAGTACCCAACAAGAAACGGAAACCTGTGATAGAGCATCGATCAGTCGGATCACTTGCCCAGTCCGCATCTGAATAAGCATGAAGCTCAAGAGAAGATCGAGAGGAGTAGTGGAGACCATGATAAAGTGTGCCCTTGACATATCGGAGAATCCGAAGAACGGTAACATAGTGGACAAAACGAGGGGCATCCATGAACTTACTAACCATACCCAACGCATGTGAAATATCCGGACGAGTAACAGTGAGATAGATCAAACTACCAACCAACTGACGATAGCAAGTAGCATCGGATATAGGTTTACCATCCAAGGGTGTAAGCTTTGCATTGTATTCCAAGGGAGTGGAAACAGTCTTATTGTCGGTGATACTAGCTTTGGAGAGAAGATCAGAAGCATATTTAGTTTGAGAAAGATAGTATCCATTAGAGGATAAGGTAACCTCAAGCCTAAGAAAATAGCTGAGAGTGCCCAGATCTTTCATCTCAAAATGCTGACTAAGGAAGTGCTGAAGAAAGCGGATATCTGTAGAATCATCTCCAGTAATAATCATATCATCAACATAAAGAAGAATAAGAGTGATACCAACAGAGGATCTTCGGACAAAGAGAGTAGTGTCATGAAGACTCGAAGTGAAACCCTGCTGAGTAACAATTGAGCTAAACTTTTCAAATCAAGCTTGAGGAGCTTGTTTGAGGCCATAAAGAGCATAGCGAAGGTGACATACTTGACTGCCTAAGTGTGGATAGCCAGGGGGTAGTTGCATGTACACTTCTTCTTGGAGGTCTTTATTGAGGAAAGCATTCTTCATATCCATTTGATAAAGAGGCCAATGACGAACAACAGCCACAACAATGAGAAATCTGACAAATGTAAGGTGAGCAACAAGAGCAAATGTTTCCTCATAGTCAATGCCATACTCCTGAGTAAAGCCCTTGGCAACTAGGCGAGCCTTGTACTGTTCAACAGATCCATCAGCCTTGGTCTTGATCTTGTAAACCCACCTACAACCTACTACAAACTGGCCAGGAGGTAAATCAACCATATCCCAAGTGTGATTCTTATAAAGGGCATTTAATTCTTCGTTCATAGCTTGCTGTCAAAGAGGGTCAGTAAGGACCTCACGATAGGTGTGAGGTTCATAGAGGGTGGTAAAAGCAAAAACGCAGTGATAATTAGTGAGATAAGGGGGAGGAATACTTACCTGAGTGGAACGACGAAGTTTAGGACCAACAAGAGACTCAGGAGAGGGTGGTGCCACAGGATCCAAGACAGGCAGGTCATATGCCGAAGACAGAACCGGAGATGAGTCGTCTAGAGATGCAACCGATGTCGAAGAATCCTCCACAAGTTCAGGATAGAAAGGGAGGAAAAGATCAGTAAAAATGGGAGACTCTGAAGAAAAGGATGTAGGAAACTGCTGAAGACTCGTGAAAGGATGATGTTCCCAAAACTCAACATGACGAGAGACACAAAGGCGATGAGAAATGGGATCATAACAGCGAAACCCCTTTTGAGATACACCATAACCAAGGAAACAAAAGAGACGAGCACGAGGATGGAGCTTTGTTCGTTCATGAAGAGGAAGAGAGACAAAGTAAGCACAACCAAAAACCCAAAGAGAGGAGTAGTCAGGAGTTTGACCATAGAGAAGCTCGAATGGTGATTTGTTGTGTGTAGTTGGTGAAAGAATACGATTAATGGTGTACATAGCAGTGAGTGCGGCCTTACCCCAAAAGCGCTCAGGAAGAGAGGCAGAAATGAGAAGGGTGCGGACAACATCAAGAATGTGACGATGTTTTCGTTCTGCACGACCATTTGTTGGGAGGTGTAAGGACAAGACTGCTGAGGAAGGGTACCATGACTGTCTAAAAAAGATAGGAAAGATTTATCATTATATTTTTGAGCATTATCTGATTGAAAGACTTTGACGGTGCGATTGAACTGTGTTTCAATCATTTTATGAAATGTTTAGTAAATAGACACAAGTTCAGACCTATGGTGAAGTAGATAAATCCAAGTATATCGGGAAAAATCGTCCACAAATATGACAAAATATCTAGATCCCCCCTCAGTGGGAACAGGTGTAAGACCCCAAATATCAGAATGTATAAGATCAAAATGTGCAGAAGAAAAGGAGTCACTATTATTAAAGGACAATTTTTTTTGTTTGCCAAAATGAAAAGAAGTACAATCAAATTTTTGAAATTGAAATGAACCTAAATGACCTTAAAAAGCTAACAACTGAAGACGAGATAAGGATGGATGACCAAGACGAACATGCCATAGATCAGGTGAGGGGGTGGTAGTGATAGTAGCTGCAGAACAACTTGTGAAGGAATCTTCAAGTCATGAACCTCAAACATGCGACCAACCTTACGGCCTTTCCCAAGCACTTGACCCATCCGGGGATCTTGCACATCCACACCATGATTAGTAAATAGAAGATCTATACCTAATTCACAAAGTTGACCAATAGAAAGCAAATTGAGGGCTAACTTTGGAATATGAAAAGTGTCACTAAGGGATAAACAAGGAGAAGAGATTGTTCCTTTATGACTAATAGGCATAGGAGTTCCATCAGCAGTGTAAATGGTGATTGGATGTTCTAAGGATGCCTTATCAGAAAATTGGGATTCATCAGGAGTCATATGGTTACAACATGCAGTATTAAAAAACTAAGGTTGGTTACTTGAGGTGATAGAAAGGGTAGTGGAAGTGCAGGATAAAAGCTGTTGAACTATTGCCTCAATATCAGCTGTAGTAAGTGAGGAAGCCAAAGATGGACCTGTAGGAACCGATGGATCTGAAGGACATACAGCAATTGCCCGAGGAATAGAAGCTTTATTCTGCTCTTGCATAAATTTCTGCAGTTTAAGACAAACTGAGATGTCATGGCCTTTGGCACGGCAAAACTCGCAGCGAGTACCTTTGGAAGACTCAGAGGTGGGACGCTCAGAGTTTATTCGTGGAGAAGCAGTGAATGCAACAATGGGAGGTTGTGGAGATGGTGTAGCCAATACATAATCAGATAATGACATGTGATGAGCAGGCTGACAGTTCTCCTCAGAAATGAGCTCCTTGACTGCAGCATCAAGAGAAAGAGTAGGAGATCGGCTAAGCAAAGAAGCCCTAGTAGGCTCAAAATCCTCACGTAAACCTATCATGAAGTGCATAAATTTACGGCGATCCTGATATTTGACAAAGAGCTCAATATCCTTAGAACACACTAGTGGAGGATCTGCAGCAGAAAGTTGTTCCCACATAGTAGAAGTCTGAGAATAAAAATCAGAAATAGACTGACCTGTCTCTTGGCACATTTGATAAAGTTTTGATTCAATGTGGAACTCCAGGCTTGAATCATTAGTACAATTATAGCAATCAGCCAGAAATTTCCAAGCAGCCTCAGCAGTGTCAAGACGAGGAAGAAGATTATGAATGGAGGGGATAAATGTATTGATAAACCAAGACAAGATCTTACTCTGAATACTCTCCTATTCCTCTAAGCGTTCTTCATAATCATCCGCTATAACAGCAGTCTTGGAGGCATCTTCAGCAGTTATGGCTTTGAACTTAGGGTTTGCTACTGGCTTAGGAATTGAACCAGTCACATATCTCCATAGTTTACGACCCTTGAGAAAGACAGTCATATTCTGAGACCATGCATGATAGCTAGTAGGACCATCCAACATAATGGTGATAGGACGAATGATATCTCGTTCGCTTTGTTGAGCCATAATGAAGAAAATGACCAAAAGTGGGATTTAGAGACCTCAAATGAAGAAACGAGGCCAAAATCAGAATCTACGCAAAAAAACTGAGCAAGACAGGCCCTGTTGAAATTTTTTTACTTTGGCCAAAAAGTCAACGCTCAACAATGCTGGTCAACAGTCAACGGTAAAGTCAACTGCTGATGTGTGCTGATGTAGGCGGATGACGCGAGGTGCTGACGTGTGCAGGATGACATCAGCCTAAGGCTGACGTGGACAAACACTGATAGTGTCAGGCGCGTGGCGGCTCAGTTACCGGCGCATGGAGCGCATGTGAACTTCTAGAGGTGTGTGGCGGCGCGTGGAGCACTTGTTTGACAGTCAGAAGCTTCAAGTAGCGCATGTGGTCACGTGTGAGGTTCTTTTTGGCTATTCTTGGTTAGGTTTTGCTCGGGATTGGCTGTTTTGTCACACTATGCTTTTGCTTTGGCAGTTGGATGAATAGAACGATGAGATCCGAGAGTTGCAGGGACTGTGGATGTGATGGCGGTAACTCGCTTTTGACAATGGCTACGAGATGAAGGCGAGGGCAGCAGAAGAGTACCAAAGATAACCACAGGAACCAGAATGTTAGAGCAATAGTTCTAATACCATGTTAAGAATATAAAGTGAGAGAGAAAGACTGAATAGTCTGTATATTCTGTGTAAAATAATAATGTACAATAGAGAGCCTTATATAGGCTAGGTATGTGTGCAGTACAAGTAATATGAGTAAACTACAAGTACAGTATATTGGGCTAAGCCCAATGGACTAATCTAGTCTAAGCTATACACTAACAACATCAAAATAGAATGGTTACTAGAACCATTGCTAGCGATCCATGGAGTCTTGACAAGCATCTGGTTGTGATGCAACGGTATGAAAAAATGTCAGCAATTGAAGAACTCTCGTTCAATCGAGCTAGCTTTTGGGTCTAATTGCATGGCATCCCATTACGTTACATGACAATAGAAGCTGTAACAAAAATAAGTTTGGTTATTAGAGAGGTAGCCCAACTGATTGTGCCAAAGGATTCAGAGGGGCGGAATTTTCTACGCCTCAAAATTTCCATTGACGTCTCTCTCCCGTTGTGTCGAGGACGCCTTATTTCACTGGATAATGGAAAACAAACTTGGGCAAGCTTTAAATATAAACGACTCCCAAACCTATGTTACTGGTGTGGAAGTCTTACTCATGACAATAAGGATTGTGAGAAGTGGATTAACAGTGAGGGTACTCTTCGCCCTGAGGATTGACAATTTGGCCCAAGCTTACGTACGTATGCCTTTGTGCCATCAAGAAACACGAGTTTGACAGTGCCAGGGTTCTACGCAACAAGGAAGAAATCGGAGACTAGTGCAAACCAATCAGAAAAGGAATTCGAAGCCCAAAGCTCCTCCACAATACACGACAAAGAACAGACGGATCACGGCGGCCGGGAGTAACACTAATGAGAATGTTTCAAAAAATAAGAAAAACCAAGAGTCGAGTTGTAAAGAAATGCAATCAATACACATGATGAAGCGTTACCTTATATCGTGCTAGGGAATAAGTGCGCTATCTTTAAGGATATAAATTCAGAAGCCGTTTCAAATAAGGTGTCTAACCCTGGAGCCGTTTCTAATAACCCACAAGAAGACTTTGAGTCAGAATTGAATAGCATTGATGCCAAGCTATCCAAATATGACAAGAAGAAATCAGTGCTTGGAAAAACCCTAGCCTAACACATGCCTTATTTAACCCGAACCTACCCAATTTAATGAACCACGTGACTCTCATTTACTAGCTAGGTTTTTTTTCTTTTTTTCTTTTTTTCTTTTTTTTTTTTTTTTCTTTTTTTTTCTTTTTTTTTTTTGAGCCAATACCGGCTAGGGTTGATGCCTCTCCTCTCCAATTTCACAAACTACCTTCCTGGACCCGTAGACACGACCAGAAACTACAAGCCACGGCAACAACTTTGATCACATATTGGGCAAGAAAAGAGAGGCAACACCAGCAGAGAGAGAGTATATTCCAATTTCCAAAAGACATGAGCACCTACAGGATGAAGAAGATGAATTATTTAAAGTGGTGGAGGCTGACTACCAGCCTTAGAGGTGGCAAAATTGGACACAACTCGTAAATCTGACATAAAATTAGTAGTTTATGGGTTAGGCTTAATGGGTTCATGTCATATTCGAGTTGACACGACAGACCCTTTGATAAACTGGTTGGGTTAGTATTCAACCTATGGAACTCGTTTGACCCGTCTGACCCGTTTAATTAAATAAAATTTTACCAATATACCCTTCAAACCCTAGATATATAAACTTATTAGTAGTTGCAGTTTATTTTTTCGACATATTGTGATTGATTATTTGTGATATTGTGATATGCTTTAGTTTTGAATGATTATTTGTGATGCTGTTACTCATTAGTTCTGAATTTTATATTTAAAATATTTATTTGTTTGTTTTTTCATAATTTTTTTCTTCATTTTGATAAATCTGATAAACAGGTCAACATGACTGGCTCGTTTAATAAATTGGTCGTATTAGGGTTGAGGAATATTGACCCATTTAATAAATATGTCAGATTAGTGTTAATCCATATAGTTGGATACGCATGAGTTGACATGACACGAACCTGACACGCGAACACGAATTGTCACCCCTAACCAGCCCCGCCAACATCAATGAACTGCCTTAGTTGGAATTGCCGTGGTTTGAGCTAAACACGAGCAGTTCTGGAACTCACTGAATTGGCCAACAAATATTCTCCATCCATTATATTCCTCATGAAAACAAGATCAAAGGAAGAGTTTTTGAAGAAACTATGTTCGAAACTCTATCTTGAGAATGTTTTCATTGTACCACAAACAAATACAAGCGGAGGTTTGGATCTTTACTGGAAGAATAGTATTGCCCTCAACATCTTGAGTTCCTCACCAACCTAAATTGATGCAGTAGTTAACCCAGGAGTGGATAACGCCTAGCAGTTAACAGGTTTCTATAGAAATCCGGTAACGGCTAATTGGGAACACTCTTGGGCACTACTAAAACACCTATGCATTAAGATGGATCTTCCTTGGATATGTGTGGGGGACTTCAATGAGATAGTCTTGGCGGAAGAAAAAATGGGAGGTGCTCCAAGAAGGGAAAGACAGATGAGGGAATTTAAGGAAGCTTTGGATTTTAGTGGCTTTTAAGACTTGGATTTTGTGGTTTCGCCTTTCACTTGGTGAAATAACCGAAATAGGGAAGATGTGACCTGGATTCAGCTGGATAGAGGGGTGGCTACACCATCGTGGTCCCAATTATTCCCTAAGGTTCGTGTTTATCATGTTGCTGGCTCCTTATCTGACCATTACTTGTTGTGGTTATGCTCGGATGATGAGGATGTGCGGTTCTTTAAAAGGAACAGGCCTTTTCACTTTGAAGCCGTTTGGCTAAAAGATGAAAGATGTGAAGAGGTAATTAAAAATGTGTGGGAGCGACAAAATTCAGGTAACCATATGCAAGGGGTAATGTGCAAAATTGATGCCTATCACACAAGCCTTCGGAGTTGAAACAGATTTTCCTTCAGTAACATTAGACGAATGCTAGAACAAAAAAGAAATAGCTTGCACAAACAGAGGCATTGGCTATGAAGGGGGGTAACAATGATTAGGTACGAATCCTTAAAGGAAAAGTATATGACCTCATGGTTAAAGAAGATTGTACATGGCATCAAAAGTCATAGGTTGAGTGGTTGAAAAGTGGAGACATGAAAACTAGCTACTTTCACAGCCATGCTAGCCAATGTAACAGGAGAAATTTCATCTCAAAGTTGGTTTTGAAGGATGGCTCAGTTATTGAAGAAGAAAAAATGATTGGAGAGGCAATGGTGGACTATTTCAAAAATATGTTCACTTCAACAACGCCATCAGAATTTGACCCGATCCTCCGAGGAATTAAGCCAAAGATAACTCCTAGTATGAATTCAAAATTGACCCAAGAATTCACTGCCTCTGAAGTTGAGAAAGCTTTGAAACAGATGAAGCCAATATCTACTCCTGGACATGATGGTATGTCACCAATTTTTTATAAATCTTTTTGGAATTTTATTGGCCAGGATGTAGTTGCTGCTTCCCTCTCTGTCCTCAATTTGGGTACAATTCCGAAAAACCTAAACCATACTTTCATCTCCCTCATTCCAAAGATAAAATCACCATAAAAAGCCAAGATTTTAGACCTATAAGCCTTTGTAATGTTCTCTATAAAATCATATCAAAGACCATTGCAAACTGGTTTAAAAACTCCTACCCAAACTAGTTTCTAAATCACAAAGTGCCTTCATGTTAGATAGATTGATCTTAGATAATATCCTAGTGGCCTTCGAAAAACTTCACCACCTGAAAAATAAGTGGAAAGGAAAATCGGGATTTATGGCTTTAAAGCTTTAATATGTTGTGTGTTATTTCCTTAAGTGCATGATGTATGTTTAGGTTAAGGATTAAGGCTCTCTTAATAAACTCTTTAATTAAATATGGTCTAACAACACATAATGAAAGTCGGCCCATAAGCAGGGTGGTCTTGGTTGCCTAACACCTTCCTAAGCCGTACCCAAACTCTAGACCCATAATTTGGTATGTGGACCTTGTATGTAAGTGATTTACCCAAAAGGCCCAATATGGTTCCTAAACCTAATCTAGATGGCGAGTCCACTTTTCTCCTCCACGGTTCACTCAGCCGGGGCGTACTCTCCTTTGCGCTCACAGTAGCGACTCTGCTGGGGATAGAGATGAAGTTTAACTCCGACGTGTTGTTAGGCCATAAGTAAATAAAGATTTTATTAATTGAGCCCAATCCTGTTTTATTTTGTTTTTCACACACTTCATTTGGTTCTTTTTGTTCCTTTAACCCTGATTGGTGATGAGTGGGAAGATGAGTACGCCCCATTTGGGCCAAAGTCTTCCGAAATTCATCCCACCAACTTACAATCTGTGTCATTGCCTATGATGGGCTTTGAGTATGTTAACGATTTGCCACCAATCCACTACGGCCCATTCAAGCCCATGGTTAGAATCACGGCTCACCTAGTTGTGAGTGACCTACTGATCTATCCCTTTAGCTTTAAGGAGCTTACCCACACGTAGATGAGCTTGAAACCCAACCATGTAGGGTTTCCCAATTGTGTGTGCATGTGTGTGCTTTGTTTGAATTGTTTGTTTGGCTAATAAAATAGGTCAATCTTTTTTTTTTTGACTTTTATCTTTCAAAAAAAAAATTAATAATTTTTTTTTTCAAGTTTTCAAGTTCTTTTTTAAATAAATTTTAAAAAAAAAATGTGTGAAGTTTTCACCC
Organism: Notholithocarpus densiflorus; assembly: GCA_030021035.2. Classification (NCBI taxonomy): domain Eukaryota; kingdom Viridiplantae; phylum Streptophyta; class Magnoliopsida; order Fagales; family Fagaceae; genus Notholithocarpus; species Notholithocarpus densiflorus. The sequence goes on along the minus strand of JARYZH020000195.1, from coordinate 457,989 downwards.
AAACAAAATTTCAAAAAAAAAGTGTGAGTTTTCAATTAGGTTTTATATATATATATATATATATATATAACATTGTGAGGATATTCATCACCGTTTGGCAATCTGTATCATTGGCTCTACAGAAGAGCAAGCTATCATGCGCAAAGAATAAGTGGGTGATTTTTGGCCCTTCTTTGCAAAGAGACACTCCATGTAATTCTCCATTGTCAGCTGCCTGTTGTATTAAAGAATGTAGACCTTCTGCACATAAAAGAAATAAGTAAGGTGATAGAGGGTCTCCTTGACGGAGACCCCTACTTGGGTGAAAAAATCTATGAGGTTCTCCATTAATCATGATAGAGAAAGAGACCGAACGAAAGCAGCAACCCACTAGATTCCTCCATTTACCATCAAAACCCAATCTCTCCATTATTTTATCCAAGAAATCCCATTCAACCCTATCATATGCTTTACTCATGTCAAGTTTTAGAGCCATGAACCCCGTTTTGCCTTTTCTTTTATTTTTTAGGTGGTGGAGTGTTTCAAAGGCAACAACAATGTTATCAGTAATGAGACGATCTGACATGAAAGCACTTTGAGTCTCGGAGACAAGTTTAGGGAGGATTTTTTTTGAGTCGGTTGGCTATGGTTTTTGAGATTATTTTGTATATGACATTGCATAGGCTTATGGGACGGTAATCTTTTAGGTTTGTTGGTGATTTTGTTTTGGGGATGAGGGTAATGAAAGTATGGTTTAGGTTTGGAGGCATTATTCCCGAATTTAAGACAGATAAGGTTGCTTTTGTAACATCAGACCCAACAGTATTCCAATAAGATTTGTAAAAGATTGGGGGCATACCATCGGGGCCAGGAGTTGTCATAGGTTTCATTTGCTTGAGTGCTTGCTCCACCTCCATGGCTGTGAAAGGCCGGGTTAGATCGGCATTCATCTGTGATGTCACTTTGGGTTCAATCCCTTGAAGGATTGGATCAAACCCGGCTGGGTTGACTGATTGGAAGATAGATTGGAAATATTGCACAAAGGCCTCCCCGATCTTCTGTTCATCCTTAACAACTTCCCCACTGTCAAGGGTCAGTTTGGAGATGAAATTTCTTCGATTTCTCTGGTTTGCACGACTGTGGAAATAGGCTGTGTTTAGATCCCCCGCTTTCAGCTAATTCACCCTTGATCTTTGCTGCCATAGACATTCTTCCTTGACCATCAAATCATGCACCTCAGCCCTCAAACTTCTCACCTAAAAATGGTTGGATCCGTTCATGGAGTTTGCTTCTGCCTGCTTTAGCAATTTTTTCTTTTGTTGCAGCATGCGACGGATGTTGCCGAATGAATGTTTACTCCAAGACTGAAGGGATAATCGGCATGCCTCTAAATTTTTTGCCACTCTGCCAATCGGATTTTCAATTGCATGGTCCTCCCATGAGTTTTTTATCACCGTTTCACACCCTTCATCCCTCATCCAGACCGCTTCAAACCTAAAAGGTTTCCTTTTCCTGTAAAACTGGGCATTTTCATCGTCAGTACAAATCCATAATGGGCTATGATCCGAGAGCGAACCAGAGATGTAATGAACTTTGGTTGATGGGAACATTTGAATCCATGGGTTGGTTGCTACTCCTCTGTCCAATCTAATCCAAGTCACTGTACCATCAAACTGGTTGTTGCACCATGTGAACGGAGAGCCAACAAAACCCAAGTCCTGGAATCCACAGAAGTCAAGAGCTTCTCTAAAGTCAATCATTTGTCTCTCCCGACACATTGCACCACCCAGTTTCTCTTATGCTCTGACAATCTCATTGAAGTCCCCCGCACAAAACCAAGGGAGATCCATTTTGAGGCTTAAATGTTTTAGTAGTGCCCAGGAGTGTTCCCGGTTGGCCGTTACAGGGTTTTCGTAGAATCCCGTAAACTGCCAGGCGTCATCCACTCCTGGGTTCACCACTGCATCAATGTAAGTTGGGGTTGCATCCATCACGTGTAGATTGATGTCTCTGCTCAAAAACAGTACGAGGCCACCACCTGTATTGAGTCTAGAGACTATGTGGACATTGTCTAGCTGCAGTTTTACCTTTAAATTCTTCACGTAGTTGTCTTTTGATTTTGTTTCCATGAGAAAAACAATTGTGGGAGCGTATTTTTTCACCATCTTGGTGAGTTCCTGAACTGCACATGGTCATCCCAAACCACGGCAGTTCCAGCTTATGGTGTTCATTGGTGTCGGCGGGGCTGCTTGGCAGCCACCACTGTTGGGTAAGCTTCTGGGGATTCCTTATAGGGCATTGAGATTTTTTTTGTGGGATGGCTACCTTCTTCAGACTCATCACTTCTTTTGTGTTTTCTCTCAATCATGAGCACGTCACTTGGGCTGCTTTGTTTGTCACGTGGAATTCTGGCCCACGTTGTTTTGGTTGGCAAAGGATTGGGTTGGCTTTGTGTGTTATTGGTGGGCTGATGAGTGGTGCACGGCCCAATGTGGTAGGGGTGTGTTGGGGTTGGCTTTGTGTGGTGATGGTGGGCTGATGAGTGGTGCACGGCCCAATAGTGGTAGGAGTGTGTTGGGTTAGAACTTTGGGCTTTAAGTCCAGATTGGTCTCGGATTCAGTGTGTGTGGGGTTTAAGACTTTCTCTCTGTCATCAATGTTGGCATTTATGCTGGATTTTTTAACGGTTGCTTCCTCAGTGCCAGAAATGCAGCCGTTAGGGGCATTGAATGTGTGATTCTCTTGCCAATCAGCACTGGATTGATGAGCAATTATGACCTCATTTATTGTCATGGTAGTGACAGTTGTTGGGATTGTCGCCGGGGTTGGTGGAAGATCACGTGGCTGGGATGTTGGTGGTTGGGTGTTTGGGACGGTGGGTGTTTGTGGTGGAGGTTTTTGTTATTTGGGTGTCTCGGTCTGGTTCCAGGTACAGTAATGGAGGTTTTTCTGGTAGTGAGGTCTATCTCTGCTCTCATCCAATCCCCAAAATTCTGGTCTGACTTTTTCAGTGAACCTTTGCTTCTCAGCCAGCGTTCACAATTTCTATCATCATGGGAGACCAATCCGCACCAGTAACAGAAGTTTGGGAGGCGCTCGTATTTCAAAATTGTGCACCCAATGACAGACCCCTCGAACCATACCTTGCGTACCCTGTTCAAAGGTTTAGTAATATCAATTCGAACTCGAACTCGTAAATAGTTTCCCTTACCTCCTTCGCTTTCTGAATCGATCATGAGTAATGGTGTGCCCAATGAGCTTCCAATGGCATCCCGAGTTTCTTGGTTTAAACATTGGACTGGTAGTTCATGGATTTGGATCTAGAATGATGTAAACTGGAAGGCGAGTGATGATATGGGCACATTTGCAGTCACTTTCTCAAAGACCACAAGGTGTTTGTCGTATGTCCAAGACTCATGTTCAAGTACCCTGTCTAAATCACATTCATCTTCAAAGTTAAAAAACAGGATGTTGTTGCCTATATCTTTAATTTGAACATCCTTTTTCGATCTCCAAAGTGGCCTGAATGTACGAGCCACTGATTCCACATTGACGACTCGTTTTGTCAAGAATTTTGCAGCAAGAGTAAAGGAGTCAGGCTCCGCTTTGGGCATGCTATTCCAGTTTCTTCTTAGTCTAATAGAGAGAGTTTTTTCCATAATCCTTTAAGGGATTCCATGTTGGTAAGTTGTACAGGTAGTGAGGTGTGTAATGATTGTGTTTTGGATGGTGATTTGGGACGCCCTACTAGTGACAGGACACTAGAGGGAAACGGGATACCTGTACGGGGACAAGGACAGAAAAGCTCCACTGGGGTTAAAGGAATAGATTCGTCCTAGAACCTTAGAGAGCGACTATCAATACCTACCCCTAATGGCCATAATGAGCAAGACTTAGGTACAATACTTATGTGCTGTTTCTTCGGTTCCCCTTTTAAGATTCTGCCATGTGGCTTTTTTCTCATGGATGGAAGTGTATTTTTTAAGTTAATTAGCCACATGGCAGAATCTTAAAAGAGGGACCTAAGAAACAATACCTAAGGTACTGTACATAAATTTTGTCCTCATATAATTCCTGCTTCAATTGAGTAGTGAATATAACATTTTGGGATATCATTTGTATGGTGTCCTGCACCATTTAATACCTTGATTTAGTCTACTAATTACTTATAGATTAAGTTAATTAAGAGTTAAGTCCTGAAGAAAATTAAGTGCATTTAAAAAAAAAAAAAAAAGTTACCACCATGTATCTTTGGCATGATGGTCACTTTACAAGTATAGGTGCTTGTGGAGTGTGTGGGGCAAGAGTTAAGGTTCAAGTCCCGTCACTAACCATATGTGTTCATAAAATCTATGAATAATATTGATTTCACATAAATTAAAAAAAAAAAAAAAAGGATAAAAGAAGAATTTCCTCTTCTTGATGAAATGAGAATACTATATTGCACAAGTAAATTTGTCATACTCATACCTTACCTTTTTCTAAAAACCAATATTCAACAAGTACTGCAACGTGCACATGATTGATTTATTCATGCATCACCTTAGCCATTAATTGTAACAATGTCAAGACTTCGTTTTTGCACTTTACGAGTTCGACTAATTTCTTTGATTCGAAAGTGTTTTTGAATGTGTTCCAAAGTAATATCCACTGTGTCACGTGTGATAATTTCTTCCTATAGTTCAGGGACGGACCCAAGATTTCAAGTTAGGGGGGCAAAGTATAAGTAAAAAAAAACTTCAAATAAGCATCCATATAGTTAGTGGCGAAACCAAAAATACTTTATAGGAGGCCAAGCCAAAGATAATAAAAGTTTTTAACTTAAAAAAATCATGACAAAAAAAAAAAAACTTTATTTTACAAAATTAATAAACAAGTCTATAAGAATGAGTGAATGGCTTAATTTAATTGCTCAAGCAAATACTATTATTATAGAAACACTATTATAAATTAAAATATAGGGAAATTCTTCTTTTACATTGTGCTGTTATAATATAAATTTATATTGTATACAAAAAAAGTGGCAAATATTATATATATTTGCAAAACATATACAATATTTACCATTTCTTTACAAATATGTACAATATATATTACTTTTTGTATGTCTATCATGTAAGTTTACATTGAAATTGCAATGTAGACATAAAAATTACATTGAATATAAAGCAATCTAATGATCACTCACAAGTTAACAATATAGCTACTAGTCCTCTACAGTACTCTACACAATGATCTTATTTTGTTTGATTGAACTACACGTATCAACATATCAATCTATATTCATCAATGAAAAATATCAATCAATAAAATAATAATATAATTAACAATCCTATTTTATATTACTATTTTATGAGTTACTATAGTTTTCCATCACTTAACTAAAACAAAGAGCAGCTGAGTCTTAAACTCAAAGTGAACATGTTTGAATATACAAACAGAGAGAGGGGTTCAAAGAGAGATAAATACAGTAGTGGAGACGTAGAGGGCCTGAAGGCTAGATTTGCGCCGATTGTCCCTAGTTGGCTGGTCAGATCTTCAACTTGATGGAGCTCTTTGCAGCAAGCGGCGATGGGGGAAGGATATGGGGTTGTTTGTTTGATTTATATATATATATATATATATATTTATATAAAGATGATTTTTTTTTCCTATTTTTATTAGGAGAGTCTTGATTTACTTAGATAGATTTGAATGATGAGGTACTTGAGACCATAATTTTTTCGGACTCTATGCGGAAACTAGCCTTAGTTCATGCTGCATGCCATTATTTGTGCTACATTATCCATTGAAGGTAACGACTAAAAAGTCGTGTTCCCCACATTCCTACACAATCAATCATAGAAAGACAACACGTTCATGATGAAATAATGTCTCAACTTAGGACTAGTGAAAAAAGCTATGATGTAATACGCATGGGTCCACAAGCTTTTCATGGTTTGTGTGACATTTTGCGAAGAGACGGTGATCTTCAAGCCACACAACGTGCCACGGTTGAAGAGCAAGTTGCCAAGTTTCTTCACATTCTATCACATAATGTGAAGAACCGTACAATTTCCTTCTTTTTTTGTTGTTCCAGTGAGACCATTAGTTGCCATTTTCATAATGTGTTATGATCAATAATTATGTTAGAGGATCAGTTTCTTCGACAACTTGATGGAACCCAAGTTCCACTTGAAATACTACAGAGTAGTAGGTTCAACCCATATTTTAAGGTAAATATATCATGTTTATATTTTATATTTGATAGTAGTCTAGTATAAATATATTTTAAGATAAATGTCTTTGAGAGATATTGTTAATTTCAGGATTGTATTGGGGCACTTGATGGAACACATGTTCGTGTCAAAGTGTCGAATGAGGATGCACCAAGATATCGGGGTAGGAAGGGTTACCAAACACAAAATGTGTTGGCGGCATGCTTATTTGATTTGAAATTCACGTATGTATTACTAGGTTGGGAAGGAACTGCTTCAGATTCAAGAATAATAAAGAGCGCTTTAACTAGAAACGATAATTTGAAAATCCCACAAGGTAAATTTAATTCAAATATGTATTAGGATGTATTCTTTATAATTAAAAAAATTATAGTATATAATTAACCATTGTTAGTGTTTATTAGGTAAATATTATCTTGTTGATGCGGGATACATGAATAGAAGTCGTCTGATTGCACCTTATAGCGGAATGTGATATCATTTAAAAGAGTACTCTGCTCGTCCTCTTGAAAATGCTAAAGAATTGTTTAATTTGCGACATGCGCCATTGCGCAATGCTATTGAAAGGGCATTTGGTGTACTGAAAAAGAGATTTCCTATCATAGCAAGTACAATAGAGCCTAGTTATTGTGTTGACACACAAAATGAAATCATTTTATTATGTTGCATACTTCATAATTATTTAATGGGTGTCGATCCTGATGAAAGTCTTATTGCTGAAGTTGATGAAGAGGTTTTACATTCTCATTGTGAACGTGTGGTCCCTACTCCTAGAGAAGATGATAAGCATGCTAGACAATGAGATATTATAAGAGATTCTATAGCATTAGCCATGTGGCAAAACTATGTCCAAATGTGATAGCTTTTGGGTTTATTGTTGTCATGTTGTTTAAGACTATGTTATGTTTCAATTACTTAGACCTAAATGTTATGCAAATTTCTCTTTTCATTTTGATATTGCTCTCTATCTTTTGATAATTAATATTAATATCTAAACAATATTTTATATGTGTTTTTTGTCTTATTAATTATAGCATGGGTAAGATATAAAAGAAGAATGGTGGAGATCCAAGCAAAGAAGTACAATGGAGTAGTGTTATGGATGATGCTTTAATGGATTTTTTTTTACATCAAGTGATCATCGGTGGTAAAGTTAATGGAACTTTTACCTTTAAGGCATATGATGACATAGTGAAAGAGTTGGTTGAAAAATTTCACATGGAGATTAATAAGGATAAGGTGAAAAATCGACAAAAGACATTGAAGAAGAATTTTCATGAATGCTATGACATATTTATAGATGGATTGAGTGGTTCTGGATGGAATGATTCTTTAAATATATAGACAGTTGAACTAGAAGTTTGGGAGCCACTTATAGCAGTAAATTACCATTTTTTGTGAGTTTAATTTTGAATTACATAATTATATCTGTAATATAACCATTTTTCTTGGTTTGTAACAGTCTAAACCTGCGGCCAAGAAGTGGATGACAACACCTATGCCCAACTACTCTAAGATGACACAACTTTGGGCTAAAGATAGAGCAAAAGGTGATCATGCTGAAACTGCAAAGGAGAGACGTGCTAGGTATGCTGCATCGACCACTATTGATGAGATTGATAATTTGGTATCTCAAAATGAAGTTTCTTTGGAGAACTTTGAAGTCGAAGATGATCAGAGGTCACCATAAATTAATGTTGTATGTTCTCGAGCGTCATCACAAGATGCAATGTCTTCTAAAAGCAAGAAAAGAAGACTGGCAGAAGATGACGAACTTGGGAATGTAATTTCCCAGTCATTTGATAATGTATCAATGGAAATTGATAGGGTGACTGAGGTTATGGCAAAGTGTTTTTCAAAGTCATATGGAGAAGAAGTTCATGCAGCGTTGGGCGTATTGGACTTGGATCCAATATCAAAGACTGAGACCTACATGTTCTTTGGTTGCCCAGATCATGAGTGCAAATGTGTTCTATTGACACTGATGTCTAAGCCTAAAAATTAAAAAGTGTGGGATTTCTTGGCCAACTTTAGATTTGCTTTATTTTGTTATTTTGTTTTGTTTTGGCAAGACTCATTATAGTTAAAAAAAAAAAAAAAGATATTTGTTTGTATTTTTTAGACAATGTTTATTTTGTTGAAAATAAATATGTGATGCGTGAATTTCTTTACAACATAGAAATATACATAACTTAATTTTTAGCTACAATAAATTTTTTTCCCCCTAAACTAGAATCATTATTTATGTTCTTTAAAATGAGGGGTATAATAGTAATGTTATTATAAAATAATTTCTTTTCATTCCATTCATTCCAATGTCACTTCCAAACAATATTACTTACATTCCATTCAATTCCATTCCTTTATTTTAAAACATCCAAACAAGATTTTTTAATTCAAAATCATTCATTTCCCTACTAAATTCATTCTATTCCATTCCTTTAATGACTATTCCATTCCATTTCATTCCCTTATGAACTCTCAAACGGAGTGTAAGAGTCCTGAATGAAAAGATTTGGATTTATTTTTTCTATTTATCCTTTTGTGATTGTTTGAATTTATTAAAATTATTTTGTTGCTTATTTTGGTGGAGCTATGGGTCAACAAATCAATGAATGGCCAAATTTCATTTTTGATTCTGGGTTCTTTATATCAAAATGGGTAAATTACAAAGTTAGTCCCTATATTTTACACCATATCTTAATTTTGGTCCCTAACCTTTCACTTGTGTCAATTTAGTCCTTAATATTTCCAATGACGTGTCAATTTAGTCTTTTCTATTATCCCTTGGATGAAAAAAGCTGATGTGTCAAACGGAATAATAAAAAAATATTTTTCATGCCATATCAATTACCCCACATCAATTTTTTTAAAGAAAAACCCACTTCAAATGTTCACATGTGAGATTTGTAATCTTGATTCTTGACTCACGTGAGAGTTGGGGGGGGGGGGGGGAGAGAGAGAGAGAGAGAGAGAGAGAGAGAGAAGAAAGGGAGGTGAATCTGATGAGAGATTGGAAGGATTTAGAATTTTCCCTAGACTGATTTGTACATGTGAACATCTGAAATGGTTTTATTTTATTTTTGTTTTTAAAATAATTTGAGTGGATTTTTTAAGCCAGCAATATCAACTTCAACTTAAAAAATCCAAAGCCCAACACATAACACCCAGAAGCTAAAAATGATCAAAAGGTTCAAAACCACGATCTTTCTCAGCTTTTTGAAATTGATAAGATTAAGATTGGAAATAAATGGGTTTGTTTGAAAGAAAGGAAAAAAATAAAAAAGCTCAAAAGAGACAAAGATCAGAGAAAGAGATAATAATGTGAGCGAGGTTGTGGAAGATGGTGTTATATAAGAAGAGAGATACAGAGAGAGAAAGCAAAACTAGGGGCCATTTGAAAGAGTTAAGTAAGTGCTTTTGGCGGGAAAGCGTTTTGGGAAAGTGAGAGTGAGAGTAAAGGTGATGGAGGAGAGGAAGATGAACCTGATGAGAGACAGGAATTTAGGGATTTAGAAATTTCCCTAATCTGATCTCATGTGTGAACATTTGCAATAGATTTTTTTTTTAATCTGACGTGGCAGTACAGTTGGCCGTTGATGTGATATAATTAATATATTTTTATTATTCCATTTGACACATCAGTTTTTTTCATCTAAGAGATAACAACATGGACTAAATTGACACGACACTAAAAAGGTTAGGGACCAAATTGAAACAATTGAAAGGTTAAGGACCAAATTGAGATATGGTGTAAAGGATAGGGACTAATTTTGTAATTTACCCTATCAAAATTTTCTCATTAGGTTGAAAGTGTGAATTTATTTGAGGTCTAAAGTCATTTTTTTCCAAAATTCTAGGGGGGCCAATAAGTATATCACTCTTAAATTTTAAGATAATTTATGTGAGAGTTATATGTATTTTTACTGGGTTATCCCCAAGTTTTGTCTTTACTTAAACATTGGATGTAGGGGTATTTTTTAACCACCAAAATGTTCATTCCAAACAGGAGAAACCCTTTAAATAGTAGTAGTATAGTCTATGGTTATTAATATCCCTATCTGGATCTTAGGATATTAAAATACTAAGATCCTACATCCCTAAAATGTTATGGATCTCACTAGGATCTCTAATAAAGTGAAATTTGTGTGAGATTTCAATCCAGATCTTATAGAATTCCGATCCCATAGAGATACTAAAGATCTTGTGCTATAAAGGAAAATTTAATTTTTTTTGTGTGTGCTTATTTTAGGCCTCCAAATGGAGTTCAAAGACCCCAAACTAATAAAAAATGTAATAAACAGATCAGCCCAGTAGCCCTAACCAAAATTGATTGAAAAAAAAAGTAAAAAATAAAAGCCTAACGCTCACGTCAGTCGCCAGTCGTCACTTTAACCTAATAAATAAAATCACAAAAAACAAAAAAAGAAGAGAAGAGACTAGACTACTAGAGAATGGAAGGCGAGTGTGAAAAGCTAAGAAATCCGAGGGTGATGCCACTATGAGAGAGACCATTAACTACAAAGGTGATTTTTTTTTTTAATAATTTAATTCAGCTAATAATGACTAGAATGATGTTTATAATGATCAACCGTACTTTGAGAAACACATCCAAGATAGCCAAACCTTTGGTCTTGATGATTGAGTGTCATTATGGTGTTATTTGAAATATTTTTATTTGTGTGGGACAATAGGTATTGACAGATTCTTAAATACGTTGGTTTCCAACTTTCCAAAAAAAAAAAAAAAACAAAAATGTTGGTTAAGTGAATTACGAATCCCTGATGGTGTCAGACATGAAACAAGGGGTATGAAGCGTTAAAAAAAAATCTCAAACCTATTTAATCAAACACATAGTTATATAGTTAGAGCATTAGAATTGCAACCCCTAAATTGCTATTTTTTACCATCAAACCAACAAAAACAAGCATTATCCCAATTTCTATTTATAAAAATTTTTGCAACTTAGCTACAGTAAGATGGTACTTTTAGAAGATACTGTAGCAAGTTGTAAAATCGTTTTTATTATATTTCATTACTTCTCCTCTCTCTCTCTCTCTCTCTCTTCCAAGTCTCTCTTTTCTCAGCTCAGACTCCATCCCTCTCTCTGTAATCTTAGCCTCTCTCTCCCCACTCTCTTTGTCTCGGTCTCTCTCGAATCGACATGGAGACAACGGTTTATGGTGGAGGCATGGAGATCGGCTTCTGTGGTGAAGGCGTGGACATCATGGAACCATGGTGGAGCTGTGGTTGTGGCTGGGTAATTGTGGTTTTGTTCTTAGGTCACGGTGGTTGCAGTGATAATGGGTTTGCTGGGCTTTGTTCTTGGTTGGGTTAGTGGTGGTTGTAGCGGAAACAATGGGTTTTGGTGTGGTAGTTTGTGGTCAAGCCAAGGAGGTCGTGGGTTGTGGTCAAGGTGGCGTTTGTGGTGGAAGTTGGGGGTTGTGGTTCGTGGTTGTGGTTGGGCCATGGTGGTTTTGTTCTTGGCATGGTGGTTGCGTTTTGTTCTTAGGTCGTGGTGGTTGATGTGATGGTGGGTTTGCTGCTTTGATCCTGGTTGGGTTGGTGGTGGTTGTGGTGGTTAAACAATGGGTTTTGGTGTGGTGGTGCCTCATATTGTTGGTGGTGGTGTGGTTGAGAGAGAGGGAGAGAGAGAGAGAGACAGAGACAGAGAGGCAGTGACAGAAATTAGAGAGAAGAGAGATAGATAGTTTTATATTATTTAATTGTATAATTTATATTATTTTAATGTGTTATATGTTAAAATAAAATTTGAGATGTTGGGTGTATTGTAAAATGATATTGTATAATAGATAAAATAGCTTTTTACATGGTAAAATAGAAACTTTTATGCAATTCCGGATGCTAATGCTCTTATAGACTTATAGTTTAATATATTTTACTTTATTAAATCCTAAAATTAAATAAAAACAAAACAACAACAACAACAACAACAATAATATTGGGTCCATTGTTGAGGTCCAAAAAATCACAATGTTATACCAAGGCCCAAAACAAAGCAAAGGATTGAAACCTAGGAAAAATAAAGCATTTAGGCTTCCAATAAGAAAGAAGAGAGGTCCAAACCCATTAAGGGTCCATAAAGAGGAACCTAAATCCATGAATGGGCAAGTCTCAGGCCCCATAAAATAAAGGAAGGAAAAAAGCCCAGCATAGCCCTTAAAGGTCAGAAAATCGCTGGGGAGCCCGGGAAAATAACTGGGCCAGGATACCTGGGGATTCCCAGGAGCCAGGGATCCTTGGGACATGCAGCAAAGCTAGGTTGGGATTAAGACAGTTTAGAGTGTGTACCAAGAAACACAAGGAAATAGAATAGATATGTCTCTATCAGCCACTCAATGATGCAGAAAGGGGGTCAGAAGGCTTAAGAACCAACAACCCATGAGTAAAGGCCTAGTACCTCGGGGAACCCAGGAAGAAGAACCATAAGGGAATGTGGCTGGGGATCTTTCAGCCTGGCAGGAAGGAATCAACTCACTTGGTAAAAATGATAAAGGGAAAAGCAACCAAAAGTTGGGTCTGAAAAGGTGGAATCTAGAAGCCTTAAAAGAAGAAAGACCAAAGGTCAGCCCTTTAAGACACCCCAGTACGGGAAGGTTAGCTGGGGTCTTTCGAAGATGAAATCTCAAAAAAGGGAAATAATAAAGAATAAGGAAGGGACCAGCCACTAATGTTGCTGACACAACATTGGTTCTGGTACCCAGAAGAACAAATAGAGGGAATCAGTGGTACCCCGGAAACCCTAGGATGGCACTATAAAAGGGGAAGCAACCAACAGTGAAAGACATTCAACAATAGTGAATTAGAGTAAAAATCATTAAGAAAACTCTGTTAGAATTCAAAAAAAAAAAAAAAAAAAAAAAAAAAAGAGAAAAAGGAGGGAAATATTGTTCGGTATCCTCAAATAGCCACTAGAGAACACACTTAGATTCAAAGAGATTCAAACTTTGCAAGTCTTAGAGGCCTGAAGAGCCATCTAAGTCTGTGATTTTGAACTTATTTGGACCTTGTAACCCGTCCTAGTGAGCATAGTGTATTACACAATCAAGAAAGTAATAAAATATTTTGCATTATTTTAAGATCCCTAATGCTTTATTTTATGTTCCTTCTTGATCAATTTCGTTCCTTTGCTATTCCTTGCTGTTCAGTGCATATATTTCTTGTCTGTTAGCATGTATGTGTTGTAGGATTCATGCTTTGTGCACTACTTGGTTCGAAATCAGCCCAATTTAGCTGCGGTGAACCAAGCCCAATCCCTTAAAACAATAAGTATTGGGTCCAGGATCCTTGTTTCTACTTGGGCCTGTGTGCTAAAAAAAAAAAGAACCCACACATTAGGGCGACTCCACTAGGGACTAGGTAAAGGAAAGGGAAGAAGCAGTCCCTTCGCAGAGCATGGCTCCAAGACCAAGGAACAGTAAAGGTACCAATGTACTACCTGCGACATTTGAGCTCGTAGGAGAAAATGAGGTAACTTCAAGGCAGAGGAATGAAGTACCTCTGGTGGAGCAGGAGGTCGTCTTAGGACAGAGGTGTGGGGTGTAGGAACTAGAGCCCATGGCTCAGATGGCAGAAATGATGAAAGACTTACAACAGGAGATCCGTATCCTCAAAGAGGGAAGGACTCAAGAAATCAGAGATAACGCTCCCCCTGTGGCCAACCAAGAAAGAGCCCAACCAAAAGGAGGGTCAGTAGTAGGAGGGGGAGTTAACCCCTAGTATCTCACACTAGCGGATGTCAACGCCCTTTTGGAACAAGAAAGGGAAAAGCTCTCGGGGATCCCCAAGCAATTCTCTCGGGATCCCTCATTCCCACCAAAACTCCTTGGCAAGCCCTATCCCAAGGGATATGAACCCCCAAAGTTTCACCCTTTTGATGGAAGGAACGGAAGTGCTGTGGAGCACGTGAGTAGGTTCATTCACACCATGGGTCTTTACGCAGGAGACAAGGAGCTGTGTCTAAGAGAGTTTGCTAAGTCCCTATTGGACAGAGCATACACATGGTACACTACCTTGAGGCCGGGGTCCATTAAGACCTGGAATGAGATGATGGAGAGGTTTTGCTCAAAGTATTATCCAGGTGAAGACAAGGCCACCTTCCAAAGCCTTCAGATGGTAAGGCAAAGGCTCGGAAAAGACCCTATCCAGTTCATCAAAAGATTTGAGGATGTTTCTTTGGACTGCTATGGGGATCACGAAGAAAGGGAGTGTTAGGACATATGTGTTTCACATGTTAAGAACATATATCATGATTTTATGTAATTGGCTAATCCTTTGACAAAATGCACTTTACTTGTATTTGGGTAGATTTAGGATGTGTTTAAATACTTCAAGAAATCATGTTTCAAGATCAAGTGTTGAAGCCTTCAAGTCTGTCCAAGAAAACAAGCTGAAAGTGCAGAGTTATTAAAACTTGACAGCTAGCATGTGTCGAGGTTTAAGAAGTTGTTTTAGCCCCGTGGCTCGACAGCTAGCTCGACAGATGCTTGACAGCTTCTATCTGTCGAGGTTTATGAAAACAGAATTTCTGTTCTATTTTTCTTGAGATCCATGGATGTGTCTTTGGGCTTTCTTTTCTCCTAACCCTAGACATATAAAAGGATTGTTTTAAGAGCTGTCAAAGTACACAAGTTGCACAAGCATTGAGCAAACTCTGTTCAAGCAATTTGTAACCAAAGACGAAGTTCTTGCCCTAGTTTATCTCTTTCTCTTGAAGAAGTTGCTGTGTATGTGCACCATAGGGTTTTGTAACCAAGCATCTTCTTGATCTTCATCATGTGGATGAATTAAAGAACTTTGCAGTCAATAACCTTCATAGTTGGTTATTGAAGTTGCGTACTGGGATTCGCGCATTGGTTAGTCACGTACTTGGGAGCCGTGCATCAAAAGGGGGAACTGTCATTACAGAACAAGTCCAATTGGGTATTGGGGTAAGGGTTCAACTGTAGGTTGGTAAGGTACTTGGGATTCCTTTACTTGTAACCGCTTGTTGTGATAATAGTGGAGTTTCAGGAGTGGTGACACTCGGTGGAGTTTTTGCCGTTAGGTTTTCTCCATTCGTAAACAAATTACCGTGTTATTTATTTTCCGCCTGCATAATTAGTTTATTGGTGATTTGTTTGTGCTACCACGTGTTTTGCATGATAAATTGATTAATTAATAATTTGGCTAATTAATTAATTAATTTCAATCACAAGGGGTCAATTTCTTTGTGGCCTATCAAGTGGTATCAGAGCCAAGGTCATAGGTTTGAGTCGTTGGAGCCGCATTGTGAGGGAGGGATTGTGAGGGATTTCACAATTTGCTCCAATACCAATGGGCTTGGTCTACGATCGAATGCTATAAAAGATTTGTGCCCCCTCATCCTTCACCAATTGGTGGTTGGATGGATTGGTGAGGCACACGGTTCGATAGGGAGCTCATGGAGACTTGCATATCTAACATGCTCTTTGATTACAGGCTTAATCTCGAAAATCTATGCATAACCCAATTTGCTGACCTGCTACAGAGAACTAGGAGGACAGTGTTGACCATGAGAACAAAGAGGGTGCCAGTACCTTAGGCCATGACAGCTTTGGTAGGAGAAAAGAGGAAGAGAATTAAAGGAGAAATGGCCGAGGAACCACCTGTGATCCCATGTACTGCGGAAGAATTGAATCATGTTCTGGATAAATGGATTGGAGACGGAATTGTTAGGTCATTCACTGTGTCCATTCCACCTATTGAGGAAGAAAGGAAGAATCCTTTGTTTTGCATGATTCATAACTATGTCAAGCACTCCACCAAGGATTGTTGGACCCTTCGGAGGCTTTTTCACAAAAAAGTTTAGGGAGAGGACCCTGGAGCTCACCCAAAAGGAGCCCGAGGTGTAGAGGAACCCTTTACCCAACCATAAAGGGAAAGGAGTGGTGGCTGTAGTAATCCATGGAAGCTCGGCAGAAGTAGAGGAACCTGAAGGATCCTTTCACCCTAGCACAGTCAAGACCCTTCAGAAGAGCCCTAAGTTCAGATCATTATTCAATCAATTGGGATTTGGGCTAGAAGTAAGAAGGATGGCCATAGAATCCCTCATGAGTATAGCAGCTGATTCAGGGGTGGAATGTTTCACAGTAGAATCCCATGCCAACCGAGCTTACTTGGAGACAACCAATGCAATAACCTTCACGGATGAAGACATGGAAGTTGAACATCCAGACCATTGCAGACCCTTTTATCTGATGGCCACCATAAACGGTGTCCAAATCAGGAGAGCACTGATAGACATAGGGGCATCATTCAACCTCATAGCCCTAAGTACCTTAGAGGCTGTGGGCTTGATTGGTAGGAGGATCCTGGGGGCTCCTATGGAGATAATAGGATTTGGAGGAGTAGCAGAATCGACTGAGGGATATGTGCAGCTGGCCTTAAAGGTGGGCCTAATAGTAGCCCTGACCATATTCCATTTGATTAACTCAGAAGTTTCTTACCATGTTCTGTTGGGACGCCCCTGGCTCCATAAGCATCGCCTCATTCCCTCCATGTACCATCAATGTGTTAAAGGAAGATTGAATGGGAAGCCCATAAGAATCCCTGCCAATCCAATCCCTTTCAGCCAAGAAGAAGTGAACTTTATAGAAACAATGTTTTATGAAGAATTGGAACTAGATGATGAGAGTCCCACACTAGGGACACTAGGAGCACTTGTCTTGGAAGAAGAAGAAAGAGGAGGTACCCACGACCTAAGGAACCTCTTGGACAGAAAAAGGCAAAAGAAGGAGACTAGCTCCTCAGGATCCTGGGAATGTGTAGTGGTGCGGGAGCCCGGAGGAAGGCTAATATATCGTTTATAAAGGTACGCGGGGCTTGAATGCATTATGCAGGAGGGTCCCGAACTGCCAGATTGTATGATGGTTCAAGAAGAAATCCTAGAGGATCTAGACAAGGAAGCTCAAATCCAGTCTGAAGAGGAATTGGAAGAAGTAAACTTGGGGGCTGGTCTAGGATCCCTGAAACCTGTCTTCATTAGCAGTCAGTTAACAACACAAGAAAAAGAACAATTAGTAGCATTACTCAGGAGGTATGTGGATGTATTCGCATGGACATACAATGCGATGCCTGGCTTGGACCTAGGACTAGTAGTCCATTCTCTCAACATGAACCCAGGAGTTAAGCCAGTAGTTCAACCAGCCAAGGTCTTTCACACTGACATAGAGGCTCAAATAACTCAGGAAGTCAAGAAGCTACTGGCAGCTGGGTTCATCAAGCCAATCCAGCATCCTAAATGGCTCTCCAACATAGTACCTATGAAGAAAAAGAATGGCCAAATCCGGTGTTGTGTGGATTTTCACAATCTGAACAAGGCATGTCCAAAAGATGAATTCCCCCTGCCTAATATTGATCTCCTTGTAGATTCAGCTGCGGGAAACTCTATGTTTTTATTTATAGATGGATATAGTGGGTATAACCAAATTCGCATGGCTGCTAGAGATGTAGATAAGACAGCATTCAGGACCCCGATCAGGAATTTCTATTACATTGTGATGCCCTTTGGCCTTAAGAATGCGGGAGCCATGTACCAACAAACCATGATAGCCATCTTCCATGATATGATGCTTAGGGAAATGGACGATTATGTGGATGACATCGTGGTAAAGTCTAAGACTAGGGCAGGACACTTCTAGGTGCTTGAACAAGTTTTTGAAAGGTACAGGAAGTACAAACTACGCATGAACCCCATGAAGTGTGCCTTTGGAGTGTCTGCTGGAAAATTTCTTGGGTTCCTAATACATCGCAAAGGCATAAGTGTGGATCCAGCCAAGGCCACAACAATTGCAACAATGAGGAGGCCAAAAACGGTTAAAGCTCAAAAGTTTCCTGGGGAGGGTCTCTTACATCAGGAGGTTTGTGCCAGGACTGGCTTCGGTCACAAGTGAATTATCCAAATAGCTGAAAAAGAGGGTTGAGTTCACTTGGGGAACTGAACAGCAGAAAGCCTTTTAGAGGATCTAGCAGATTATGAACCATCTGCCTACCTTACAAGCACCAGTACGTGGGCGACCCTTGTTACTATATTTATATATATATATATATATATATATATATATATATAAATTCCCAAAAAAATTAAAAAGAGTGAGTTTCTTTGTAAATTTTTTTTTTCAAGAAAGAGTTGCTTTCAAAATTAAAAAATTTTCAAAAAAATAAAATGTGAGTTTTTAGTGAGAGTTTTTAATATAAATTCCTAAAAAAAAAGGAAAAAAAAAAAAGAAACAAAAAAGTGAGTTTTCTGTAAGTAAAAAAAAAAAAAATTCAAATTGAGTTTTCAAAAAAGAGTTTCTTTCAAAAAAAAAAAAAAAAAATCTTTTGAGTTTTTCTTTAGTATAAATTTTTTCAAAGATTGGCCTATTCTAGTAGCCTATTTTTGTTTGATATTTTGAGTCTTTCCTTTGTTGTGTCTTGGGCCTAGGCCCCTCCGTATTTTGTCTTGTCTTGTCTTGGGCCTTAGGCCCATCCTTGTTTGGTCTAGGGGTATTAGGCCCATCCTTGTATCGTCTTGGGCCTTAGGCCCACCTTTGTCTTGTCTAGGGGCAATAAGCTCATTCTCGTGTTGTCTTGGGCCTTAGGCCTATCATTTGTTGTGTCTTGGGCTTTGCCCCATCCATGTCTTGTCTTGTCTTGTCTTAAGCCTTAGGCCCATCCTTGTGTCATCTTGGGCATTAGGCCCATCCTTAGTTTTGTCTAGGCTTTAAGCTTTCCTTGTTTTTGTTTTGTGGCCTTAGGCCCATGTTGTGTTGTCTAGGGTTGTTACCTTATTTTATCTTTTGTCATGGGCCCTAGGCCCACTCTTGTTTGTCTAGGGGCATTAGGTCCATGTCTTGTCAAGGTTTGTCATCTTTTAGTGTCTTCATTGTTATGTCTTCAAGTTTCTTTCTTTTGGGTCTTGTCTTTCTTGGGTCTTGTCTAAACTTTGTGGTCTCATTCTAGGGGCATGGTTAAATGGGAATTGAACATAAAAGTTATTGTTGGTGATCTT
The DNA here is from genome assembly GCA_030021035.2 of Notholithocarpus densiflorus. Taxonomy (NCBI): domain Eukaryota; kingdom Viridiplantae; phylum Streptophyta; class Magnoliopsida; order Fagales; family Fagaceae; genus Notholithocarpus; species Notholithocarpus densiflorus. The sequence continues at coordinate 438,759 of JARYZH020000195.1, read as the reverse complement.
CATGAAACATTTCTCATAAGGATAAGTCTATTGTAGGTGACCCATCATTGCTCCTAAAAAGGGTATTGCACAACCCTCTTGGTCTTGAACCTCTGATAATCGCCTCATAAGAACCGATCTTGCTTCTATTGACTAAGTGGCATCAAGTGACTAAGATATTTTGAAGAAGATGGAAGAAATGATGGCAAGGATGACTACTCCTATCATTGAGAAGCTTCATCATCATGAGGGTGCTCAAGGAAAGGAGAAGAAAGTAGTGCAAGAACCCCAAGATGAAGACTCTATCTTTGATGATGATTATTTTAAGAAAAAATAGGCCGAGATCAATAAGGAACCTAAGAAGAAAGAACAGACAAAGGAAACCAAAGAGATGTTGCAATAAATTGAGAAGATGAAAGGTATGCTTAAGAGGTCCCAAGGATGGAGGACTACATGCTTGATATTGAGGGATTGTATCCATTTTTCGATGTCCAACTCCCTCCCAAAGTTCAAGATGCCGAAGATGGATTCTTTTGATGGAACTGGAAATCATAACAAGGAGAAAATCATTTTGTGTTTCCCTCGAATTCTTAGTGGTGTAGCCCTACAATGGTATCTCTCCTTGAAAAAGGCTAAGATGAATGATTGGAACAAGATGACTGAATTTTTTGCCCAACAATATTCATGCAATGTTTAATTGGATGTGAGCCTTAGAGACTTGGAGACTACAAAGCAATGAGCAATGAGTCATTTTCTGATTTTCTGATAAGGTGGAGAGGAAAAGCTTCCAAGATGCCTTATCGTCCTAGTGAGAAAGACCAAGTGAGGAAGGTCATGAAGAATGTATTGCCTACTTATGGGCACTAACTTGCACCAATTCCTTTGAAAACTTTTATGGATTTATATGATGCTGGTATACAAGTAGAGGATGCTATTAATAGTGGACTTATTGAGAAGAGTGATGCAAAGCCTCAAAAGAAGTTTAGGGTAGGGTATTTAAGTAATAGTGGTAACAATGGTGGTAAGACAAGTGAAGTTAATGTTGTTAATGTTCAAAGAGAGTTCACTCCATTGGGAATGACTATCCCAAGCACTTGAAAAATTGTCAACCAAAGGATTCATCAAGCCATTGGATCTTGGAAAGTATACTCCAAACACCTTTGCTCCAAACTACAATACAAGTGAGTATTGTAAGTACCATCAGAGCCATGGTCATTCTACTAATAAGTGCACTCATCTCCATCATGACCTTGAAGACCTCATTCAATTTGGCAAGGTCCCTTTACCACCCATCAACCTCCTGAACATCAAGACTAATCCTCCTCCTCGACTACCATGCTGTGCCTCCTCCTACTTGGGGTTGATTGATCGAGAAGTTTGGTCTTTGTTATTGCATTCCACAAGAGTCTTTCATTTCAATGTGTTTTTCAATTCAAAAGTGTGTTTGTTATTTCAATTCAAGTATGTCTTTCAATTAAGTGAGTCTTTCGATTCATGTACTCTTTTAATTCATCAATAAAGTGGTTTGCAATGATTTGAGTTTTATGATAAGTTGTCAAAGTTTCAAGTTGATTTGATTCTCAATATGTGATGTTGCATGTTTGCCCATAAATGAAAAATGGAAATTGGGATGAAGAGAGGCCATTATTCTACTATCCTAAACACATTTCCCTTTTGCTCACCCCTTTTGAGCCTTCAAAGTTATTTTCTTTCAAAGTAACCTTTGTCAAGGATTAACCCCTACACTAGGGGCAATGCATGAATAATGTGATGGAAAGAAAAAAAATAAAAAGTGAAGAGAAGTGAATCAAAAGTGGAAAAAAAAAAAAAAAAAAAAGAGAGAGAGAGAAAAAGTGAAGTGAAGTGAAACGCAAAAAGAAAAAAAGAAAGATGAAAAGTGAAGTGAAAAAAAAAATGTGAAAGTGAAGAAAGTTCAAAAGTGATGAAAGGTAATCCTTGACCAAGTTGTAACCCTCAAGAAAGTAAGTTTGAGCCTTTGTTATCCATTTCACTAAAAGAAACGAGGGCTATAGCTGCATTTCAAAAACGTGGCTATAGACCCCAAAAACACAACTATAAGCTATATTCGCGTTTATAAACGCGGCCTATACTGCGCGGTAATAGCTCTTGTGAGTCTATAGCCGCGTTTTTTTGTGGGCCAAGAACCAAAGCTTTCATTATAAGCCAAGTAAAAGTCCTCTCTGATCAATTGAAGTTGTTCATGTGAACTACGTTAGGCTTGATTCCTTTTGGGTACGTAGGCAACCTTGTGAGGTGCAACCACATCATATCACGTCCCCAAAAACATAGCTCTAGGCTATAGCCATGTTTCCTATAGCGGCATTTATAAATGCGGCCTATACTGCGCGACAATAGCTCTTGCGGGTCTATAGCCACGTTTTTTTGTGGGCCAAGAACCAAAGCTTTCATTATAAGCCAAGTAAAAGTCCTCTCTAATCAATTGAAGTTGTTCATGTGAACTACGTTAGGGTTGATCCCTTTTGGGTACGTAGGCAACCTTGTGAGGTGCAACCAGATCACATCACGTAAATTGTGCAACTCATGTATTGAGAATTTTGAATCAAAAAGATTTTTTGAGGATAAGTCATAGCACTTGTTCATTGCATCCCATTTTTTTACTGCTTGTAAAAGTTAAAGAGCCCACTAGGCTGAAAACCTACAAGGGTGGTCTAGGCAAAAGTTAGGGCCTTAAAAAAAAGGTAAAAAAAAAAAAAAGTAAAAAATGTCTGCTAGGTTGAAAACCCGTAAGGGCAGCCTAGGCAAAAGTTAGTGTAAAAAAAGAAAAAAAAAAGTGAATTAGTCAAGCTAGGGGCAAGGTGGAACCCACAAGAAGGATGTGTCCTAATGATTGAACATCTCAAAAGTTATCCATAATGAATCAAGTGTTCAATTCTCATTTTTACCATGTCTTTTAGGATGGTCCTGTCTCGTGTCTTATTTTCTTAGAGTGTTTTTCCTTGAGTTCTGTGTCCTTTGTGTCATCTTTGTTATCCTTCGTTCTCTGTGGTTTTTGTGTTTGTTGCTTCTTTAGAAGTTGTCATGTCTATACTTGTCTTTGGTATTTTCATGTTTTCTTGCAATCATTTCTGTCCTCATTTGCATATTTGATTTCTCGTGTGATTTTTCATGTGTTTGTTTGTTTGTTTGTGTCCTTGTTCCATTTGGGCCTTAGGCCCATCTCATACCTCGTTTGGGACTTAGGCCTCTCCTTGCTTTATGTCAAGCCTTAGGCCCATCCTTATTTTTTCTTAGGCCATAGGCCTATCTTATTTAGCTTTTGTGTGTTTGCATGCTTTGCTATGTTTGTGTGCCTCCTACGTTGTTGTGTTAATCCTTTTGTTATCTTTTGTGATCACATGTTTGTTTGGTGTTTTATGTGAGTCTTGTGTGTTTGTTTATTCTTTTTCTTATGTGAGTCATGTATGGTTATGTTTTGTATTCTTGCATGTTTGCATGAATCTTGTGTGTTTGTTTTTGCAAACCTTGTGTGGTTGTGTTTTGGTGTGAGTCATGTATGACTATTTGTGTCTTTGGCGTAAATGCTCATTTTTTAGTGGCCTGTTTGTGTTTAGACATAAATTACTCAGTCGAGTGGTCCTGTTGGTGTAAATTTCTCATTCTTGAGTGGCCTGTTTGTGTTTGGTCGTAAATTGCTCGGTCGAGTGGTCCTTTTGGCGTAAATTTCTCATTCTTGAGTGGCCAGTTTGTGTTTGGATGTAAATTTCTCGGTTGAGTGGTCCCCTTGGCGTAAATTTCTCATTCTTGAGTGGCCTCTTTGTGTTTGGATGTAAATTGCTTGGTCGAGTGGTCCCCTTGGCGTAAATTTCTCATTCTTGAGTGACATATTTGTATTTGGATGTAAATTGCTCAGTCGAGTGGTCCCCTGTGTCATAAATTTCTCATTCTTGAGTAACCTGTTTGTATTTGGACGTAAATTGCTTAGTCGAGTGGTCCCTTTTGGCGTAAAATTCTCATTCTTGAATGGCCTATTTGTGTTTAGACATAAATTTCTCGCTTCGAGTGGTCTCCCAAATTTAAGTAGAGTTCTTAAAACTCGAAAACATCCCAAATTTTCTTATGGTACATTTCTTGTTTGCATGATTGCTTGCATGTATGTGTGTCATGAAGGTAGAGCCCTTAAAACTCAAAAACATCTCAGTTTTTTTCTTTTATGTGGTTTTTCACACTTCTTGTTGGAAGTACACCAATCACCTTTTTTGAGCACGCCCCTATGTTTGAATGTTTGCTTGCATGTTTGTGTGTAGTGCGTGTGTGTGGACTCAAAGTTTATTAACTTGCAAAATGTTGTCCCTTTAGGCTTTTAACTATACTTGCAGTGCAAGCAAAATTAAAAGAGGGGCATCTGTGAACACCGCATTTTGTACCCATTAACAAATTTTGGTCCCCGACCCTAATTATGAGCTTGACATATGTCAACCAAGGGTAATTAAAGAGTTCATAATATTTTGGAAGTAATCATAACTCAAAAGTGCTTAAATCGTTTTGAAATCAATACTGAAAATGACCTTTCCTCACTATTTTGACCATAACTTTTGATCCATAAAGATTTTTTGAGTGACATTTATTTCATTGGAAAGTAAACATCCTGGGCTTCAATTTGAACACAAAATTTACCCAATTTGGACTTATAGTAAGTAAGTTATGACCATTTGAAGTTGGGTAAAATGGGCAATCTTATTTTTTGGGTTTTAAAACTTCATTTTAAGGGACCAAAACATCATGCTTTGATGTAGGCCAGCCCATAGACCCTTGAGAACGTCCAAAGATCATTAAAAAGCTCCAAAAACTCCTAATTTTAACTTAAAAATACTCATCTCAGGTCTCCAATCAAAACCCTAGCTAGAGAGAGTTATTTTTTGCCTCCATCTTCTCTAAAATCCTATTTTCCCCTTTCAAAACCCTAGGGCAGCACCTTAGCACGTTTTTTACAAATTAAAAATCTCTCTTTAGTTAGTTCTAAGGCAGAAACTATTTTCTAAATTAATTTCTTAAAACCTTTTTCAAAACTTTTTGTTCTTGTGTTGTGATTACTAACTATTATTGTGTTCTTTTTTTATCTTTGTCTTCTCCATCTAATCTTTGTGCTGTAGGCACTAAGGGGTTGATTAAACAATCTCAAATTTGTGATTTTAAAGTAAGGTGAGCCTTTTTCCCATGATTTCTCACTTTACTACATAGGTTTCACATGGTTTTTAATTTGTTTTATTTGTTATACATGCTTAGAAATATGTTTTTCTTTGTTTGATTTTGTTTTGTTGTGTCTTACCATGTTTTGAATGAACGGTTGAATTGGATATTAGAAGCATGCTAGGTTTTGTTTGATTGTTGTTTTGTTGCTACTTTAAAATTATGTTTCTGGGCGTGTATGCGTGCGCATGCTTTATGTATGCGTACGCATACTTGAGGCATGCGTACGCATACTTCATGTATGTGCACGCATACTTGTGCCCAGAAATGCAGATTTAGGGTTCTTGCTATTTTGGGTGTTTTGATTAGTTTTAATCCTCTGTTTAGTTCTTGTTGAGTCTAGCTTTCACATGTTTCACATGCTTGAATTGATAGATTGATGATTAGGGTTTATACTTTGATGAATCACATGAACATTCATGAAAATTTAAACATGCATAGGTGTTGAGGTGTTATGGTGCAGCAAGGTAAGTGAGATAAGTCATGCATAATTACATGAACATGCATTTGACTTTATTGATGAACATGATGAATATGCTTGATTAATGCCTTGTTGATGTGCTTACTGCCCTTGTGATGTGCTTTTGTGATATGCTTGCTGCCCTTGGATATATATTGTGATGTAATCTTTATATTGTGATGTGATCTTTAATATGTTGTGTGTTCTTTCCTTAAGTGCATGATGTATGTTTAGGTTAAGGATTAGAACTCTCTTAATAAACTCTTTAATTAAATATAGTCTAGCAACACATAATGGAGACTGGCCCACAAGCGGGGTGGTCTTAGGTGCCTAACACATTCCCAAGCCATACCCAAACTCCAAACCCATAATCTAGTATGTGGACCAAAGTATGTAAGTGATATGCCCAAAAAGCCCAATACAATTCCTAGACCTAATCTAGGTGGCGACTCCACTTTTCTCCACCATGGTCCACTCGGCCGGGGCATACTCTCCTTTGCGCCCACACAGACTTGTTCTCAGTATACAACTCTCATGTGTACACATATGCCCACTTGAACCTAGGTAATTACCACTTTGATGAAAACATCGCTTATCAACAAATGCACAGATTTCTTGTGGATCACCACTACAAATTTATCAACAAATGCACAAATTTTAGCACTACCAACTTATTAATTTATAATATAAAAAAAAAAAAAAAAAAAAAAAAAAAAAAAAAAAAACTATGAGTACACACTCTCTCTCTCTCTCTCTCTCCCCTTTCTTTTGGTGGACTTTTGTTCTTTCTTATAACTTTGATTAAGGTTGATGATAGGCCAAAAACAAATTGACCTCTTGTGATGAATTAATTGATTAATTAGCCAAGTTTAATTAATTAATCAAATTAATTATGCAAACGCGTGGTAGCACAAACAAATCACCAATTAAAATAAGTGCAGTGGAAAATAAATTGACACGGTGATTTGTTTACGAATGGGGAAAACTTACACGGCAAAAACCCCACCGGATGATTTTCAGGTCACCACTATCGAAATTCCACTATTATCACAACAAGCGGTTACAAGTAAAGGAATCCCAGTACCAATTGCGCGGATCCTAGTACGCAGCTTACTCCTTTGCACGAATCCAAGTACGTGACTAACTCCACAACAACTCTTTGATTGTTGTAGTTAATTTGCAGGAGCTTCACATAGAAATGCCAATAAGATTTTCAATGTTGGTGCAAGAGACTTTGCTTCGTTACAAAACCCAAAGGCGTACAAGAAACGCAGGAGGAGGCTAGGGTTAGGTTTTTCTTTTTCCACCTCCTTTAAATAGGAGCTTAATGGGTTCTCCTATTCCAAATAGGTTTACACAAACCTTGGGCTTTCCTAGTCCAATAAGGATCATACAAACCCACAAACCTTGGATTTTTCTAGTCCTATAAGAATTATACAAACCCATAAACAAATAGCCTTTTAGAATAAAAACGTTGCTGGCTATAGTCTGAATCCCGTAAGTTCGATAGATCGAGACATCTGTCGAGTTTTAATGAATCTCGACAGATTGAGCTTCTATCGAGTAGGTATCGAGACTTGCAGATTGCACTTTTCTTGAGCAGTTCTTGAGTAATCTTCATGTCTTCAATTTAACCACTTGTAATGATCATCTTGAACCTACTTAGATTTACCCAAATACAAGTAAAGTGTGTTTAGTCAAAGGATATGTCAATTACATAAAAATATGTCCCTAACAGTTGATGGTTTTTTTTTTTTTTTTAAATATGTGTTTTGGTATTGTGTTTTTTAAATTTCCCATCACATCAATGTCTTCTCTCTCCCTTTTATTACTTTGGTTGAATTTTGGTTTGGGTTAATACTTAGTTTTTTTGGAAATAGGAATTTGAGTTTATATCAAAACACAATCTACATGGCTATGAATTTGAACATGCCTACAAATTTTTTGAGTAATAAATTAATATAAAGTCTATCTTTTATTCCTTTAGTTTCATTTTAATTTTGGTTAAGATAAAATTGTAATTTTGTGATGAGTTTTTATTATTACAATAATTTCTTTATTCCTTAAGAGATGAGAAATTTGAATAATAAATTTGAAACTTATAAATTTTAGTTGTATATTAGACAAATATAACACATTACCGCAGAAGTTAGAAGCATATGGTTCACCTTAAAAGAATAATAATCAAACATACAAAAAACAATAATATGATATATTTGTAGATATAAAAAGATAAAAAAAATATCTATAAAACCTTTTTTTTTTAAATAGATAATACTTGAAATAATTGTTACTTTTTATATACTTGTGAGAGACCGCACCCCTAGTCCTTTTTTTGGATGTTGGGCCAAACCCACTTGAATGGATGAGTCATGTTATTGCCTCTCAAAATAGAGGTTCGACTGATTATATTTTCCCATTTAGATTAAGGATTTTATAATGGAGTCTCCACTTATTTAATTATTGGAAAAAATAAGAAAACCAAAATTGAAAAATTCCTCATTTTATTAATTTAAAATTGAATTTACATTGATTATAGGAAATTACATGGTTTTGGTCCTAAATACAATCTAAGATAAAGTACATGGTTTTGTTTCCTAATTATAATCTAGAAATTAAAAATTACATAGATAAGCATTTGATCTACTAACTCTTAATCTAAGCTCGGAGGCTATGTTACAAGGTGGGAAGGTGTTAGGTACTCACCTTACTCGGTGAAACTGGTCTTCTAAACTATAGTGGCTAACATTCATATCACATTATCCAATATGTTATCAATCAATTTGCATGTTGAATTTAATGTGTGTGAATGTGATAAACTCTAATTCAATTTATTAAGCATTGTATTTGGATTGAAAAAATAAATTATAGTGAATGTGTGTGGATGGTGATATTCTAGATTTAAAGAATTGAAAGAACTATGAAACAAACATCTTTTTCATATTTTTGATGCGGATTTAAGATCAAAACTAGTGTTATGCATGAACATGTGATGAACAATCAAAAACATGTGAAGAACAGATAAGAACATTTAAGAATATTCAAACATATTTAAGGAACTTAAATAAACACTAGCATGCTCTAATCTTAAATTAACATTATAGCAACATAATGTTAATTTTAATTATAGCAACATTATAGCAACATACTCATCAAAAAAAAAAAAACATTATAGCAACATAAAAAACGAGTTAAGGATAGAGATTATACTTGCATGCAAGATCCACACGGTGGAGGAGGAGGCTCTTGCTGGAAGTCCTAAGGGTGGAGGAGAAAAGAAGAACTAGAAGAGGGAGAGTGAGTCTCACTTAATACCTTAAGTCTCAAGAAGACCAAGATATGACAAGACTACTCTATTTCACTAGAACTCAAGAGAGGAGAAGAGAAGGGGCATTGGTGTGCTTTGAAATAGAGGAGATGGGGTTTTATATAATAGTGGTGGAGAAAATATAAATGGAAGATCATTTAATGAGAGTTGATAAATGATCAAAAATAATCATGAACCTAGACTTTATTTTAGACTTTGGAGAAATCTGGTGCATTAAATGTAGAAATTGGTGGGAGTAAGGAGTAAGCAAAATCGGTTTTCCCATAGCTACTGTAACAGCCTACAAAGCCAAATTCAAAAAACTCATATCTTACTCAATTCTGATCGAAATTGTCTCGTTCTTGTGCTCAAATTGAAGCACTGGATGTCTAGTTTCTAGGAAAATTAACCTCAGTCATAGATTCAAAATATTCTGAGAGATATCAACGAAATGGTGAGTAGTGGTCATTTGTTAGAAAATAATTTCAGCACAATTAACATTAATAGGTCCTAAATTAGTTTCCAATTAACATTAATAGACTCCAATCACTCCCATTTCAGACTTAATTAGTTCCAAATTTACTTTAATTAAAAAGATAATTGCACAAATCACTCATTGAATAATTAATGTTTGACTATCTAATTAATTAAGTGTATGGAATCTTTCCATAAAATGTAGTCCTAGTCAATCAATTTATGACACATCATTAATCTCAAATTAATTATAATTATAACCAATTGGAATTAATTATTCATAATCACATATAGTCGAACTCAATTTGTGATAGTGCATCTCGGCCATTAAAACTTAATTTGATGATAACTTTCAATCTGATGGTCCGATTAGAGCTTATGACTAGTCGATTTGATTGTTACAACATTAAGATCATTTTGGTGAAATGAGATTAAGGATCTAATGGCCAAAATTAAGATCCATATTTTCAATGTGAAATTGCCATTTTACCCTCCATGTGAGGTTAAATGCAAGTTGCAAAATGGGGTGTCAATAATACTACACCCCATTGCATAATATTTATATATTCTCATGCATTGCATAGGTCTATAACTAGTTTAATTAATATTCTAACACTCTTTTTCATGTCTCGGCCCAACTTTTCATTTTTAACATTTGAATGGGAGATACAAGGGAGATAGTGTTCAAACTCAATAGCACTTTTGCTAATACTATGATAGATTGTCAATTGTCCCAAAAGCTAAAGTTCTTAATGAATATAATTATTTAATTAATATTTAAACCTACTGTATTCCTTTCTACCATCTTGTTCAAATTTATGAACAATTTGATGTGATTTTATCTAGAAAAATTACCCTAAATTGAAATTTGTGCACATATTTGTGATTGTTACATATATTATGGCGTGGCCTAAACTAATCGTAGGCTTATATAGTTATAGAATAAGCATATTAAGATAGTCAAACATTCTCTAGTATATAAATCATATTAGTTCATTGTAATAGTAATACAAGGACATAGGTCATTAGGCCGAATTTCCGCTCATCATTCAATTATTACACAACAATTTTCACACGGTATCAGAGCCACATCTGATCTAAGCTCACAGCACACACACAAAAATAAAATAAAATAAAAATTTATAAAAATAAATAAATTACTGCCGCAACACGGTACTTGTTGTTGTATCAACTTGAACCCATGGTTACCGATCCACACGAGAAGGTCTAGGACTTCTACAATTGGGCAATAACCCAACCATGTCCTTCATCAAAGTTGCTATTCACTCAAACCTCCATCAACTTAGTGGAAGTTCTCACACACAACAACATCAATCTCGCCAACCATATATCAGTAAACGAAAAGCAATCGCAGCCACAACCCTGATAATCAATCTCGTATTTTGTGCAACTTCATCACACCTGATCTGCTACACTGTCATCAAGATTGGCCAGCCGCTGTCAAAGGTTGTCACAGAGTAGCAAAAATCCGGAACCATCGCCACACTCACATAAATTGCCATGTATTATGGCGAAGTACTGACTCACACAAGGTGTTTCACAATTGCCATTGGTTGGACTTCACACACGTATGGGTTTCATGTATCTCAAATAAATAAATAAAAAGAGGCCAATCATATTACTAGGTGCTGCCACATCAGCCCTACTTACATACCTTGTCATATCAGTGGCGGCACAGGATATTACCAAGTTAGTCAAGCAGCATAGGTGTCCGTGTCATACCAAACTATAAATTCAAGACATTGCAAACTCAAATTTTAACCTTTAGTGAGAGGGGTTGTTGGATATATTATGGTCCAAGTGGCACAAATTAATTGTAAGTTTATATACTTGTAGAACATGTATATTAAATTTAGTTTAGTTTATGGTTAACTTATAATTAGTCAAATATTTTTTAGTATATAAACTCTATATTGGGTGTTCATTGTAACACAAGTGCTTAGTATAATACTAGCTTCATTACATGTGCTTTGTGGGTGCAATGAGACTTTTCTTTTTGTCTACTGTCATAATTTTTCTTTAAAAAAAATGGATAAGTTTGTTTTGAAGACACATATTAATAAGAGTGTGTCCTATTTTGTAGGCATTTTAAGTAGAGTTGGAGATATATTTTTATCGGATTGTTCTCAAGTTTTTTCCCCGTTAAAGGTAAGATTTAAGGGTAATTTAAAAGTTCATTTCAAAGAGAGGAATCCTCTTATAAATAGTATAGATATAGCAATCAAGAAACTTTTGTATGTGCTCTTTCTTTCATGTTTCCGCTCATCATTCAATTATCACACACAATTACACAACAATTTTCACAAAATTTATGAACAATTTGATGTGATTTGATCTAGAAAAATTACCCTAAATTGAAACTTGAGCAAATATTTTTGATTATTCGGAAAAACAATCATGTACCATATTAGTTGTGTTGAATTTAAAATTCCAGGCAGTAGTAATTTTCTCAGTAAAACTTTTTAAAGCATATACTTTTCTTAGGTATAGCGTAACAGCTCACTTCATTAGCAAGAATGAATCTTCTTCTTTAATAATCTCATGCTATTATTCCTATATATGTTTTGAAGAATTATTGTTTATAAATTTTTACTGTTAATAACTTGTAGAGGGCAGTGAGTATCAATCCATCCATGTCGCATCAAGTGATAGAGGTATCTAATTATCATATCACTATTAGCTATATGCATACACTAGCCATTGCGTTTTTATTTGTAGAAGCTTTTTATTTGTCAGAAGTTCCCATTTCTTTATATGAGTATTACTTAGAGTTAACAAACTTTGGGACCTAATTTACTGCTAGTAATTAATTCTGTCCTTGGTGACCTTTCAGGTTCTTAGATCAGAGAACATTGAATATGTGGTAGCTCCATATGAGGCTGATGCTCAGTTTGCATATCTGTGCAGCCTTGAACCAGAAAATAGTAATTACAGAGGCCAGTGATCTAATGGCATATGGTTGCCAAGCTGCTGTAAGATCTCCCACGAGTCTTTGACATGATGAAGAAGGAGGTCTACTGCTCTCTGAGCCAGGTTTGCAGAAGGAGGTCTACTGCTCTTTGGAGGCAATTTTTGGACAACAACCCATCTTACCCCAGCCCTGAAAGTTCACACCGAAAGCATTTATGCGGCCCATGTACTTGGGCTGTGTTAACGTGTTTTAGTGTTGTGGGCTTTAGGCCCACCTAGATTACTTGTATAGCACACATATTTGTACTACACTCTTAATTGTACTGCACACATCTGCCTCCTATATAAAGGCACTCATGTATATTCTTTTACTGTGAAATATAATACTATTGAATTCAGTATTTCTAACATGGTATCAAAGCCACTGCTCTGACATTTTCTTAGTAGTCTTGTCTTTATTGGTGTTACTTCATTCTCAACATCACTTCCGTCATCACAGCAGCCGCCGTAGCCTTTCACCGTTGAACCTCCGATGTCTTCCAGCCGTCGTCCTTGGGTTCCGGACCTGTAGCCGCCGCCGTTGAGGAGTTCCACGCCACAAAGACCACTACTCTTTTCATCACCGCCGCAAATATTGCTCCGATTAATCTAGAAGCCATCGGAGACCGCACTCGCCCCCATGTGCCGCGCAAAGGTTCTACGCTATAGGCTGATGTCACCCGTGACGTTAGCAGTGCCACGATCGACTGTTACTCGTCCAGACATCTCCTACACTGTTCATCAGGTGAGCCAGTATCTGTCTGCTCCACAATCGACTCACTATACTGCTGTTTTGTGCATTCTTCGATACTTGAAGAGCACTCTTCCATGGCCTTTTCTACTCAGCTCAGTCTCCTCTTATTCTCTGTGCATTCTCTGATGCTAATTGGGCAAGAGATCCCACTGATCGCAGGTCCACCACTGTTTATTGCTTTCTCCTTGGTTCTTCTTTGATTTCTTGGCAAAGCAAGAAACAAACCCTTGTGGCCCGCTCCAGTACTGAAGCAGAATATCATACCCTTGCTGATACCACATCTGAGCTCATTTGGCTACGGTGACTTCTTAAGGACTTAGATGTGTCCACATCCTCTGCTACTCCTCTTTATTGTGACAACCAGAGTACCATTCATATTGCTCACAATGATGTTTTCCATGAACGAACTAAACACATCGAGATTGATTGTCATTTTATCCATTATCATCTTGTCTATGGTGCTCTCAAGCTCTTCTCAGTCTCCTCCAAAGATCAACTTGCAAATATCTTCACCAAGTCACATCCTAAGGGACACCTTCGTGCTTTGGTTGACAACCTCAAGTTGGTCTCACACCCACCTTGAGTTTGAGGGGGGAGGGGGCTGTTAACGTGTTTTAGTGTTGTGGGCTTTAGGCCGACCTAGATTACTTGTATATCACACATACTTGTCCTACACTCTTACTTGTACTGCACATATCTGCCTAGGGTTGTCAATGCTCGACCCAACCCGCGAACACGACACGAACCCGACATGAGTTTTTTCGGGTTAGGGTTGAGACTTAATGGGTTTGGGTCATAAACGGGTTGACCCAAAAGCAACAAGATAAGAAACGTGTCATAAGCGGGTCAACCCACATAACCCATAATTGACACGTTTGACACGCCAATTTATTTGTGTCAACCCGAAATGACCCACTTAACACAACCTGTTTAATTTGTATAACAAATAAATTTTTATTTTATTTTAGATTTATCAAATATCTTTTATATCCAACATATATTTTAAATTTAAAAAGAAAAATGAGTAATTACAAAAACTTACAAAGGATATAATTTGAAATTGAAACTTTACAAACCCTAGATCTTTAAACCCTAAAAACCCTAAATCTCTAAACTTTCTTATATATATCTTCTTTTAAAAAAAAATAAAAAAATTAGTCGTACTACTCACTCTACTATCTTATAGTTTCACACCCAATTCTCAAACTCAAACTCTCAACCCGATTATTGCTCTCTCTCTCTCTCTCTCTCTCTCTCTCTCTCTCTCTTTCTAATGTGTTTATTTTTTCTGCATAATGCTTTTATTCTATAAACTTTGAACCCATGTGCCGTTATTAATATATGAGATATATTAATTGTTAATTAAGGCCACGGTTATAGCTTTTATCTTGTACTATGTTTTTTTTTTTTTTTTTTTTTTTTTTTTTGTTCGTATTAGTGTTGGACACCGTCTGCATATCTTGCAAGTGGATTTATTGAGATAGTTTATAAACTAGATCTTATGGGTATTGCTTTTAAAGATTACAAGAATGTGAGTTGAATACTTGAAGTGTATGCATTGCTTTTGGGATGTAAAAAAAATATTTCTAGATGAATGTTATATTTAATATTATGCAGGTTGAAATGGGTTGTGTTACATTCATGTCAATCTAACACGACTCGTTTATTAAGTGTGTCAAATGGGTTGGGTCAAGTCAACTCGCCTTATTAACAGATCGGGTTAGGGTTAAAAGATCATGACACGATTATTAAATAGGTTGGGTTAGGGTTGAGCCATTTAGTCGAATACCCTTACCTCAACACGACACAAACCCGACACGCTAACCTGAATTGACAACCCTGCATCTGCCTCTTATATAAAGGCACTCATGTATATTCTTTTACTGTGAAATACAATACTATTGAATTCAGTATTTCTAACAGGCTGAACAAGGATGGAAGAAAGAAAGAAGTCCACAAAAGCTTAGCATTAAGGCCCACCTATGAGTGCGAGGAGGGCCCAAAATTCATCTGACTAAATTAGCTAGCTATAACCCATGGCTAGAGTAATATGAAAACCAGATTCAAATGTTTACCTCAATTATTATGAACCAAGCTCACTAAAAAAGGAGGCAACCAACAATTAAGGGAAATATAAAGGAGTAGTGGATTGGAGGGCAGAAGGGGTCATTCCACATCTGGGTCCACTCTAGGGTTGTGCAAAATATCTGCTTGACCCACCCAACCCGCAGCCAACCCGCCCTCCCCGTGCGGGCCATCAAGTTAGGTAGTTTGAGTTGGGCATGTTAGACGCCCAAAATAGCGGATTGGGTTGGGTAAAGGATTGAAAAATTGCCAACCCGCTCGCTTAATTATACATAAATAATATATATATATATATATATATATATATATATATTAGTTCAAATTGTTCAACCGTATCTTCTGTATTCAAAATTAATCAATTCACCTAATCAATTGTTACAGGTAATCAGTAATCAATTCCTTAAACAAAATATAAAAAGTCAACATTAAAACCCTAAACTCACTTCAACCATATACTACACTCTGTATTTAGCCTTCACCTTCAACCGCTTCCTCTCCCTCCCTCTTTCTTGTTGTTTTGTCTTTTTCTTCCTTAACCTTTTTGAAAAGCTAGAGGTCATTTAGTTTATAATAATAGAGTTAGTTATACTGTTGTGCACGTGTAATACTCTTAGTGGTTCTTATAGTTTGTAATACAGTTACTTTAGGCACCAAGGTTGGTTATATATACTCTATAGTTTATCAAAAGTATATATATACTCTGTATATAGTAATTGATTGTAGTTTGTGATAATTGTTTTTAAGAACATGCATACCATTTTGAAGTTTACTTGTTATGTTGGTATCTTATTATTTTGAATCATTGATGTGACTTTGGGAATGTTAAGACTTTGGATTTGTTGATTTAATTTCCCTCGATTGTAAGGTAGCAACCTACTTTTTTTTTTCTTTTTTTGTGGAGGCAAGGTCTGTTAGAGATGATATATCTCTTTTTCGTTGACCCTATGTTTGTGTTGGAATTGAGATTATTCAATGAAATCTACCTTGAATTTTTTTTGTGTGCATTAGTTATATTCTGAGATTATTCAATAACAAATTGTAGTTTGTGATAATTGATTTTAAAAGAACATTGTTAATGCCAACCCGCTGAAGTCTGAACTCACCTAACCCAATTCGACCTGCGCACACCCCTAATCCACTCAAAGTCTAACAAGAGAGCATGGAACACTTGTTAAACCATTGGACCCATGTTAATTCCATGTATAAATAAAAGAAACTCACATAAAACATAACTACAGCTGCTATTAATTTGTGTGATCGTGAATAGTCGATGAAAAGTAATGGTTTATATAGTTATTAGTAGACAAAAAATATTCATTTTGGAAAATTGTGAATGATCAATTAAAGTGTTTCTCAAAAAAAATAAAAAATTAAAGTAATGGTTCATATAGCCAATAGGGCACAAAAATAATATTCATTATTCACAATCGCATAGTTTGGTCTACTTGCCCTTGTTTTGGTTTTGTATCATTTTCGTTGCTTGACTTGCAAAAGCAAAGACCAAGACCAACAAAGCTTATATTTTACCATTAAAAATAAATAAATAAAAGGAAAGACCTGCCTACAAGCACATCCCACCATTTTCTACATTCAATTTAATAGTTGATTGATTTGTAAGATCTTGGATGATTGATGAAAATTAATGGTTCATATAGTTAGTAGTGGACAAAAAATATTCACTTTGTAAAATCGTGAATGGTGGATGAAAAGTAATGGTTCATTTAAACAAAAAAATATTCACTATTCTCAATCGTATAGTTTGGTCTACTTACCATTGTCTTGGTCTCGTATCATTTTCGTTGCTTGACTTGCAAAAGAAAAGACCAAGACCAACAAAGCTTATATTTTACCATTTAAAAAATGAAGAAGAATATATATAAAAAGACTAGCCTACAGATGCATCCTACTGACACACCATTTCTATATTCAATTTAATAACTTACTAATTTATGTGATCATGAATGGGTAAAAAGTAATGGTGAATTCATATAGTCTAGTGGACAAAAAAATATTCATTATTCTCAATTGCACAGTTCGGTCTGGTCGCATATCATTTTCGTTGCTTGACTCGCAAAAGCAAAGAACAAGTCCAACAAAGCTTATATTTTACCATTAAAAAACAAAAAACAAAGACCGACCTACAAACAAATCCTTCAGACACGTCATTTTTCTCATTCTGTTTAATAATTTATTGATTTATGTGATCATGAATGATTGAAAAAAAAAAGTAATGTTCATATAGTTGAAGTGGACAAAAGTATTCACTTTGTACAATCATAAATGGTCGATGAAATGTAATGGTTCATATAGTCAGTAATGGACAAAAATAATAATTCACTATTTACAATATCATATTTGGTCTACTTGTTACTGTTTTTGTCCCGTATAATTTTTGTTGCTTGACTTGCAAAAGCAAAGACCAAGACCAACAAAGCTTATATTTTATTTACCAATAAAAAAAGGATGAGAAAAAAAAGGAGAAATGACCGACCTACAGGCACATCCTATTGACACACTAATTTTCACATTTAATTAAAGAACTTATTGATTTATGTAATTATGAATAATCAATGAAATGTAATGGTTCATATATTCAATAATGGATAAAAAATATTCACTATTTACAATGGCCTAAATTAAAATATTAAAAAAAAATGTGAATTTGGATGCAATTCCTATAGAGACAAAATTGGCAAATGTCCTTTTTAAAAAAAAAATCTAGCGTTTTGCCTCATTTATCAAACTAATTAAGAAAATACTCTTCTTTTGAAACTCGATTTTTTTCAAAATCGAATTAAGTCCTATAATAATGTTTTTAAGGAACTTATAATGACATTTTAAGGACCTATACTCACCATTTGGGTGCGTTTGGTTTGGGTAAGAAGAACAGCAAAAGTCAAGTGAGTAGAGAACATTTTACAAGTTTTTTAGTGCGACACACACAGTAGATTTTGTCTTTTCGTGTGAGAGAGTGGCTATAAAATGGCGGGAGCACAGAGTATACCCTATATATGGCTTCTACCGTTCTATGATATCTACGTGCTGGAACGGTATTTATTTCACTCTACATTTTGCGTCAATTTCTTTTCATATCATATCATAAGGAATTTTGAGATTTTTCATTAATCCTTCTCTCTCTAAATTGCATAACATAATTAGCGTTCTCTGTAATCGACAATCAACCCCGGAATGGCCATCAGTTATCTTCCCCAAAGAATCATCCAGATTTTCCAGCAGGTTTGTTTCTCTCTCAGGAAATGAAGGAGTTGATAGGGAGGGAAGGGTTAGCAATATATATAAATATATATATATATATATATATCAATATCTAGTTTATTTTTTGCTTTTTCTACGCTGCATTGATTGAGCTTGTCTATATGCTGCTGGTTTGCTTGGACTCGTATTGTTTCTTTTTCTGTTAATAGATTTTGCCAAAGGCAAAGGGATGGGGAAACATATTCAGAAGACGTGTGAGAGTATTTACAATGGCTCTAGTAATATACCTAGATTATAAGGTAATTTTCTTGTCTTGTCTTGAATGTTTTAATGTGGCTTTTATTAATTTTTTTTTTTTTTTGGTTGGATATCTGCGAAGGTTTTACAGCAAAGAGAAAAATGGACTAGCAATCCTAATACTTTATGGGAAAAAGCTCATGAGCGCAATGCTAAGCGCGTGCTCAGTTTGATAGTAGAGTTGGGAGGTTTGTGGGTGAAACTTGGACAGTATATGTCAACACGTGCAGATGTGCTTCCTGACGCTTATATATCACGTCTCAAGCTGTTACAGGACTCTCTTCCTCCTCGTCCCTTGCAAGAGGTTTTTTTCTATCCCTCATATATATATGATTGGATCATTTTTTTTATTGATGCATGGATTCTGTTGATTTTTTGCACTTCTTTCTACTTGTTTTTGTTTATTATTTACATCCGTCTTTGATATATGTTATCACTTATCAGCATTCAGCAACCTCCAGAGTAAAATTGTTAACGTTTTGCATAACATGTTATTGGGTTAATTTGGACCTACAAATGTCTAATGTTTTGGTAGTTTTGACAAATATGCCAAGGCTGAAACGGCATCAAAATCTCTTGAGAAATTTCATTTCAAAAATGCCTTTTTTTTTTTTTTTTTTTTCTGGAAATCAGTTATTCCCAAATTGCTATCATAAAAATGGTTTCAATTCATTGTCTGACTTTTTAAATTGAGAATTCTTGACTGTTTGATTCCCTCTTCTTGTCATGAGGTTGTTATTGGGTACTCCAAGAATATAATTTTTCTCTCTCACATAAGGGTGAGTCTCACCCACCATGGGCCCACCTCAATGTGAGATGGAGAGAGTATAATTCTGGATTATCCAATAATTTTCTCTAGTCATGTAAATATAGATTTAGGAAAGCATTATCTAAACGGACTCTAAATCTTTTAAGACTAAAAGTCCAAACAAAAGATAATTTTAAACCTAGAAGTTCAAATCTTATTTCAATGATTCCTAAACTTCACTCATACGCACATCCTAGCGGAAATCCAAACACATGTTGCTTTTCCTGATTAGAATTTGGAAGCAGAAATAGGCCGGTGAGTTGACAACTCAATAAGTAACTAAATACCAGGGTGGTGCCACTTTTGCTCTTTTTAATACATTTTTAGTATTTATATAAAAAAGAGTGGGTTATATCAATGACACCACTAGGTGGTATTCATCTAGAACAATCTAGCTCTAAAATAGTATAGTGGTGAAGTGACCTCACTGGTAGGATGGCAATTTGAAATTATCCGGCGGGTAAATCAATAGAGTGGGCTTTACCTACCCTACTGAGTAGATGCGACAAAGTCCACAAGGATTGTTACCCTCAACATGCACCCAACTCACTTATATTAAAAAATATATTATATACATTTATAGGTTTTTATTTTTAAATTTTTTATTATAAGGCATATGTATATTCTTTCATATTAAAATTTTGGGTTTATTACATCTTTTAGTGTTGTGTTATTGAATTTATGTTTTTGTGTTCTAATATTTGAAGTGATTATTATTATTTTTTTTTTTGATAAGTAAATAAAAAACATTTCAAATATTTTAAATTTTTATACTTATAAAAAAAATATTTGAAATGTTTATGATTTTTAATTGTTGTATTGTTAAAATTGAATTGTTTTTATGTTTCTTTAAGACTTGAATTATAGTTTTTATATTTTATTTGAAAGGTTTTGTAATGTTAGAATTTGATTTGTGATATTTTATGAGTTCTTATTGTTGTAAATATTTTAAATCAAGTTTCAATAAATTATAAAAATAAAAATATATTGAGTGAGGCCAGGTGAGTACCCTTGAGTGCTTGATGGGGCGGGGCGGGGCGGGGAATAGGAAACCCACCTTGTTATTAGGATGCAGTATCTTACCCAAATTGGTGACATGCCATGAAATTGAAAATGACCACTTTACATTAAAGTGGGACTTTGGATTTTCCACTTAGGAAACTTACTGTTGGTTATAAATGGGTGTATGCTATTAATTTCTCCCTGATGGGTATGTTGAAATCTCAAATCTCAATTAGTTGCCAAGGGTTATACCCAAGATGTATTGATGTGGAAAGCAAAAGGAATAATTTATTTCATTTAGTCTTATTTGATTTTGGAGTCAATTGCATTTTTATTGGACAATTGAATTTTATTTTAGAGCTTAATAGTTAATTAGATTATTATTTTATTAGAGTAAAGGTTATTTTTGTAATTAATAATTGAATTTCCCAAGGCATTTAGAATTAGATTATTATTTTATTAGAGTAAAGGTTATTTTACCTACCCTTAGGGTTTGTTTGGGAATAGCTTATTTAGCTGAAATTGAATTTTTTTTTTTACTGAAAGTGTAGAAAATAAGGTTAAAAATTAGCTGAATAGTACAATGAGACCCATGAATAGTAACAAAAAATGCAATGGGACCTATAAATAGTACCAAAAAGAAGCTAAAAATCCAATTAAGCTGAAGCTTGTAGCTCATCCCAAACGGGCTCTAAGTCAATTAGAAATAGGTTTTTTAAGTCAATTAGAATTTTGTGCTAGTTAGAATTAGGGCTTAGTAGTCTTTATATGTGCAATAAACTTATGAGTCATACTACAAAACTTTATGAATGAGTGATTAAACATAGGTTAAGACATGAAATAACAATATATGAAAAATTATTTTGGCTTTATGCTAGGACAATCTACCATGGAAGCTATTATCTTAGACACCTAATGGAAAATATAGAAAGGCTTGTAAATATTTCATATGGTTTTCATTTATCTTGAGAAAGCATGTGATAGAGTTCCTACAAAGGTTATGTGGTTGGTTTTGAAAAAGAAATAAGTTCCTTAAAAGTATATAAAGTTGATTAAGGATATGTATGACGAAATTACAACTAGTGTGAGAACAAGTGGAGAAATCACAAGTGAGTTTCTTATCATTATAGGTTTGTATCAAGGATCAACATTAAGTCTATATCTCTTTGCACTAGTGATGGATGAGCTAGATTCCCAATTATTCCATTTCCTAATGTTAGTAATGTATAGCAGTCAAATAGCATTACTAAATTGATCTAAAAGGGAGTCCCTTGGTGTATGCTTTTTGTAGATGATATAATTTTAGTAGATAAAACTAGAAGTAGAGTTAATTCCAAGTTAAAAATTTGACGAGGCGCTCTAGAATCTAAAGGCTTTTAATTAAGTAGGGTTAAAACAATACATGGAATGTAAGTTTAGTAAAAGTAGAAACAAAAACGAAAGGGCAGCAAGACTTGATGGTCAAGATATACTAAAGAGTAACAACTTTGAATATCTTAAGGAGGAGTAAAACATGGTACATGGAATGTGATTAAGTTTAGTAAAAGTAGAAATAGAAGCAAAGGGGTAGTAAGACTTGATGGTCTAGAGATATTAAGGAGTGACAACTTTGGATATCTTAGATCAATAATTCATAAAGATGTAGAGATTGAAGAGGATGTGAATAATAGGATAAGAGCGAGGTGGATGAAGCGCATCAGGAGTATTGTGCAATTGTAGAATACTTATTAAATTAAAAGGAAAATTTTATAAGACTACTATACAACCAACTATGCTCTATGTTATCGAATGTTGGGTTGTCAAGAAGCAACATATCAAAATAAGTGTAGCTAAAATGAGAATGTTATGATGGATAAGTGGAAATACACAAAAAGATAGGATTCAAAATGAGGAAATCTACTTAAAGATAGGGGTAGCTCCTATAGATGAAAAGATGAGGAAAAGTCACTTGATATGGTTTGTTCATATTTAGAGAAGAGCAACTAATGCACTAATAAGGAAGAGCTAGTTGATCCAAATTGAGGGAACAACAAAATGTAGAGGAAGACCAAAAATAACATTAATAGAAGTAATAAAGAATAATATGTCAATTAAGGAAGTAATAGAGAAAGTGACATTAGACAAAATAAAATGGAGGAAAAGAATACATATGACCAATCTTAATTAATTTGTTGAGGATCAATAACTGACCCCTGAATTTTGGGACTAAGACTTTATTGCTGTTGTTGTTGTAGTCTATATATGAGCAATAATGTACTCCTATATATAGATTATTTTCAGTGCAATTGTCCCAATGATCTAGTGCTGACTGCGGTCAACCCTAGCTAGGTGCTAACTCCTAAAGGTTTTTTCTTCTTTGGTGTTGACTCCAAGTAAGCCTAGGTTATCTATCCTTTATGTTCATGTTCTTCAATTTTGTGTCATATATAATATTGATTATGATGAGAGATTCTCTCATGTGGCTAAGATCTCTTATGTATGATTTCTGATATCCCTTGCCACTAATCTTTTTTTTTTTTTTTTTTTTTTTTTTTTTTTTTATAGAAGAAAACTATAGCTTTTATTAATCAAGAGCAATCAAGTCAGCTAAAATTACAGCATTAAGATGTGGAGAAACATTCTCCATCCAAACCGGAAAACCACTTAGATGTCTAGTAAAGTTACGAGCAATACAATTCCCTTGTCTCCTAGCTAGTATAAGAAAAATTACAATCAACAGAGTAATAAGTAAGAAATTTAACCTCCTCAATCAAATGATCATAGGTGGCAAAAGAAGCATCACCAGAATTATTATCTCCTAAAATATTACTAATTAATAAAAATGTTATTACTTGTGGCTATTATTAAGCCAAATGATATACAGTAATTTAATGAATTTTATTTATTATAATGTTTTAAAAAGAACATCATAATAAAGTGATTGGATTGGTTATTGAGAGAAAAAAAAAAAAAATTCAAATTTGATTTTTGTTGTAAATAAACAAATCCCAAGTCCTAACACCTACCCACCCAATACCACATTCCGATGCTTTTGCCTTTTATATTTCCAAGTCTCATAGTTATCTCAAGCCTTGGAGAAATAAGAAGAATCAGTTTCAGATGGCAACCGCAACTTGAGGTTCGTCCACTACAGTCCACGGCTACGAATTTCTGCTTCTTACTCTACTCTTTCTATTTGTTCACAAGCCGGAATGGCCGAAATTGACCGATCCAAGGTGGAACAGGGGTTTCTCGTTCAGAACATATTTCTTAGACGTATTTAATTATTGGGAATTGAGGCGGCAAGATCGAATCAATTTATCTCATGTCCTTGAGAAGATTCGATTGCTGCTATTAACACTCCTATACATTTTTTTTTTTATATTTATGATCCTAGCCGATACCATCAATTACTCACCCACCATCACAAAGTCGGATATTTGCAGAGTTAGAATTAAGTTTGTTCTTAGAAGCCCTGAGAATCTCGCTATTTTGATACTTCTCGCTGGATCATAACCTGGACACATTGATGCATTCTGGGCAGGATCACCTTCAGATAGGCGGGCTATCTCGAGATATTGTAATTTTTTGGGGAGGAAATCTTATAACACGGAAAAACAAGAAGAAGAAAACACAAAATGTAGTTGTTCCAGTGAATTAACTTGGTTACAACACTTCCTTCAAGAGTTAGGATTCTCAGGTTCTACTCCTATCCCACTATTGTGTGATAATCAAGTTGCTATACTATACACATGACAAGTTGTTACTAATAAGTGGGAAAATCAGTTTGTATACCGACTTATGATGAATATCTTTACATAACCATCCATAATATGTAGGAATTGATCTGTTCCAAACTGGGCTTATATGCATGATATATATACTCCCAGCTTCAGCTTGAGGGTTAGAGAAGAGAACTAATATTGTTGTATGAATGATACCATTAGAATAATATACTATAGTCCCTATTGAGGTGTCCTCACCAGGTGTAACAAACTTCCCTACACAAGATTTTTGAGGTTTTTTGTTTGGGTTGTAACTATCATTCTCTTTCGTCATTGTTTTCTTTCCTTCAACAATTCTATTACTTGGGAGTTTTGGTAGTTCTAGTTTAATCATTATTTGGTATTTCGATTTTGAAGATAACCTCCAGGTACTTAATAAGCTAACTTGTGCAGGTTTGTCAGACTATCGAGACAGAGTTGGGGCAATCAATGGATGATCTGTTTTTAGATTTTGTCAAAATTCCTTTGGCAACAGCATCTGTAAGATCCTACAACTATTGTTGGTAGTTGGGAATGGATATGAGCACATAGCTTATGATATCAATAATGGAATTGCTTAAAAGTATTTTTTGAGACAATCTCGTTAGTTACTTATCTATTCTATGCAGATAGCACAAGTCCATCGTGCAACTCTGCTTAATGGACAGGAGGTGGTTGTTAAAGTTCAACATGAGGGCATCAAGAAAATCATATTGGAGGTTTAGCATGCTTGGCTTTTCAGATATTGGGATGAAAAGATTATGTTGAAGTTGTTTTATTATAGTTTTTGTGCATACTTCTTTTCCGCCAGGATTTGAAGAATGCAAAGAAAATTGTTGACTGGATAGCTTGGGCGGAGCCACAGAATGACTTTAATCCTCTCATAGATGAATGGTGCAAAGAAGCTCCCAAAGAAGTTGACTTCATTCATGAAGCTGGTATGCCCAGCTCTTGCCTAGAATTTAGTTGTTTGTAATTAAAAGGAAAATGGCTGTTCTCTGTTGATCACTTTCATTATTTAGGGCGTGTATTTACTTGAGGTTTTTGAATGATGGGAATGAAGCATATTAAGGGACGAGTATTTTATATTATCAAATGCATAAATAGATAGATATTCTCTTCAATCTGTTGCTTGGATTCTGTTGTCCAACCTGACAATCTCTGTCTGTTACCCTGTTATAACCAAATTATTTCCTATTTGGCTTACTCTATATGTAATTTATATGAACTGTTATCTTGCTATTCTAACTTTTGGAACTTTGAAGTAGTTACTCTTAAATTGAAAATTCCCTACACCCCCCTGTTCCAAAATTTGATTCTTATTGACATTTGTTGTTCTGTCTGTAGAGAATACTAGAACAGTCTCTAGAAATCTACGCTGCAAAAATATTGAACATGATGATAAAACAAATGCCAATCGAGTGGATGTTTTGATTCCAGATGTTATTCAGGTATAATATCTATATCTCTAATATATTTAATACTACATGTCTGCACACAGGACTGCATTGGGCTGTGTTATGATTTTTGGATATAGGGATTAGAGGCCTTTTTATGGTTTCTCTTAAGAGACAAAATCCCAAACATAATATCAACTCTTCAAAAGACCCAAAGAACCTAGATCATAACCTGGATTATGTGGGTTTGATTTGATAAGCATGTATCGTGTGGGTGTGTGCTGAGTCCTACATCAAGTGTTTAATATGTTGAGCAAGATTATGTAAGTGATTACGAGAACCCTAAATTGTAATTTGATTAGTCTTTTTAGGGTATAAGCACATATGTGGCTAGTGCTTTTCCTTGGTCATAACATTAGAAGTCTTGTAGGGAGTTAAAATTAGACTATTGCCATTTAAATTTGCATCAAGTTCTGATTAAAAGAAATTTATGATACTTTCTACATGTGGTGTACTAAGAAGTAAAGAAAGTTAGAAGTAATAATAAAAGCTTCTAGTTCTTCACTATAATTACTTTTGACATAAGACTAGAGTAGCACAGTAGTTAAGATATCTGCTGACAGATCCACTGTGCCTATGCTCTTAACTTTTGGCCATAATTAACATACCCCTTCCTCTTTCTTCCCAGGCAAATCTTTTAGGCGCTCCCTAAAGTAGAGATTGTAATAAAGAATAAAAAATCCACCAAAAGAAAGAAAAAAAAAAAAAAGAGAGAGAGGGAGGGAGAGAGAGAGAGAGAATTAAAGAGAGTATTCACCTTTTTGTGTGGGCAAAATATGTATTGAATGGAAAAGAAAATAGCAAATTTTTGTAGTAAATAAAATGGAGAGAAGAAGAGTTAAAATAAAACGAAGATGAAGGGATAGATGAATTGTAACGTTGAGATATAGCGTAGTGTGGAAATGAACAGGTAAAAGTGGAGAGAAATGTTGGAGGAAACCTAATTGTTAGGTGAGAAATTAATAAGGAGAAAATTGTTAAAGGGAAAAGTTAACAGATGCCCTAAGGGCATTGATTTAAGAAATATTTTTAGAAACTTTTTATGGGAAAAGAAAAATGCAATTAATTATTTTGACGGCTTTTTATATTTTTCATAAAATTGATGTCAAAACTTTCTTAAAATGGTTTATTAACAATTGTCCTAAGAGTACCTGTTAATGAGACCCATAATTAAAAAGGAGAAAAAATGTTGGAAATAGGTGGATAACTTGGCTTAATAGAAGCCTAGCTACAGTAAATGTTATGCTTCAGCTTTTAGATATGAGAAATGTTATGTCTATAACATTTTCACAATAAATCCTAAATGATAAATTTTTATTGGCTATTACGGGTGGATAACAAAGTAATTTAAGTTGTGGATTCAAGTTAGAATTAGCAACAACTTACCATCTATGATTTGT
Source organism: Notholithocarpus densiflorus (assembly GCA_030021035.2). NCBI lineage: Eukaryota > Viridiplantae > Streptophyta > Magnoliopsida > Fagales > Fagaceae > Notholithocarpus > Notholithocarpus densiflorus. The sequence goes on along the minus strand of JARYZH020000195.1, from coordinate 411,578 downwards.
TGTGAATGTATTGTGAAAATGTTATAGATGTAGCACTTCTCTTTAGATATATATAGATCACTTGAGTTGAACAAACTATTGACTTGGTTAAATACTTTTAGATTTTTTGTCCTTTACCGTGGAAAATATTGTCTTCCATTTTCATGTACCTGACTCCGCATCCTGTTGCTTCAAATGTAGTCAACGGAGAAAGTCCTTATTTTAGAGTATATGGATGGCATTCGTTTGAATGACTTGGAATCACTGGAAGCATTTGGTGTTAACAAACAAAAGCTTGTTGAAGAAATAACACGTGCATATGCCCACCAAATTTATGTTGATGGGTATTTTAATGGTGATCCTCATCCTGGTACTCTCTCTCTCACTCTCATTGCCTCTCCTCCCCCTCCCCCACTCTCTTTTCAGCTGAGTTTTGTGTGGGGTTGTATCAAATCATTCATTTTGTAGGGATGTGCTGTAATAAGAACTTGTCATGAACTAGCTTTATAATCTGATTTTTTAATGCATACTTTATACATGTGCCATATAGGTAGATCAAAAGGGCCTTTTTTGTCAAGATTTTAGCCCAAAACATTGATAATGGAATCATATGCTCAGTTAATAATTTCAGATGTTCTCTTTTCATTGTTAAGTTGATCATATTTCCTTGTAGCATTTTACTAGAGCATATTACTTGATCTTGATATTAATTTGCTTATATTTTGCTTTAGAGACAAAGAAGGCAAGGAAAATGTGATGTGGCATGTGTGATAATAAATTTTTTGCATGGCAAAATGAAACCATAATGACATTGGAATGAGGGCACATATGTACTAGCTGGGCTCTATTTTTTATTGTCTACATGCTCAAGAAATAATGCGTTCACTGCTTTTTTGGGAGCATTATGCAGGAAATTTTCTTGCGAGCAAGGAACCTCCTCATCGTCCAATTTTGCTCGACTTTGGGCTTACAAAAAAACTATCAAGTTCTATCAAGCAAGCACTGGCTAAAATGTTTCTGGCATCTGCTGAGGTTTGTAAATACTTTTTTGTGGTTTTTCTGTCTTTGCTAAAACTGATACTGTGCTGGATTTTTAATCCATCTAAAGAACTATATCTGATGAGTAACATATTGACTTTGATTTTGTGAGCCTTTATCAGTCAACGCTCACAGAGATGAAACGGTATTATTGTGTTTCATTTTGCTTGTTCCTTATAGGGCAACATATTTACTTTGCTTTTGTTTTCCTCTTCTCTTCTGTTATTTTAATGTGTAGCACTAGGTTGCCATGATGAGTGTTAAAAATTAAATTGAACTAATCATATTGCATCGTGTGCAAATAATTGGGAATGATCTGTTTTCACTCATGACTAATAAAGCATGGTGATGTGCAATTTTCCAATGCATATATATTTGAGAATATTACTTACCAATATGATATTGATTGAGTTGGTTTACAATAAATTATGATTGCTGCAATACAACCAATTCATTAGTGTTGTCCTTTTGCTCTTAAGATTGCTTTGAAGTTCAAACTGTTCTCTTGATGATATACTTTGGATGCTTTTGCCACAGGGGGACCACGCGGCTCTATTGTCTGCTTTTGCAGAAATGGGATTTAAGTTGCGCCTGGATATGCCAGAACAGGCAATGGAGATAACAAGTGTACTCTTTCGTACTTCATCGTCAGCAAAGGAATCTCTTGTAAGTATGCACTAAGCTTGTGTTACTTCAAGTATTGTTTTTCCGTCTTTAAGTCCCGACTTCGTTTTATTTACTTATTTGTTGGGTTTTTAAGGAAACTATGAAATCATTGTCAGAGAAAAGAGCAAAAAACATGAAGGTTATACAAGAAAAGATGAAACTCAACCAGAAAGAATTTAAACGCTTTAATCCTGTAAGTTAATGTGTCTGATATGTTTATTGACTATTTTCATCCATGTTCAATTCAGTTACAACCTTTCTTTCCAGGTTGATGCAATTCCTGGAGACATTGTAATCTTTTCACGGGTCCTTGGTCTTCTAAGAGGTCTGTAACTGGAATACCTATGGCTAAAATGTAGGTTCCAATTGTTGTCCCTTATTATTTTGTATGTTACATGGATTTAGGGCTTTCTTCCACACTGAATGTTCGCATAGTATATCTAGATATCATGAGGCCATTTGCAGAATCTGCTTTGCAAGGGTGAGTCTATTCTGAATCTTGGTGTGTTGTAGTTTATTATTTATTGTCATTCTTGTTTCTGTAATCGGTATCATATCTGATTAAATCCAGAATGCCCTTAACAGACATATTAGTAGGGGACCAAGAGTTAATGATCACTGGATCTATGACACACCTGTCCATTCTGATGTGGAGGCCAAGTTAAGGCAGTTCCTAGTTGAGCTGGGGAATAATGATAAAATACTTGGAATACAGGTATGCTGCACTATTTAACTATCAATATCATAAGATGATAATCCAAATACTATCTTTTGTTTATATAGCAGTTACTGTAGCTTGATTTAGATTTTCTTATCTCTCTACCTTTAACTTTTTCAGCTTTTAGTTTCACTGTTTGCAGACCCACACAATGCATGAGAATAGATAATTATTTGTAAAAGTGGTATAATATTTAATCTGTTCTCCCTAAAAATTAAACAATTTCTAAAATTATTTTCCATATTTCTATTTCTACTAATAAATCATTCTATTATTTTTGGGTGTGTTTGATTGATATTATTCCTTTATAAGATAGTCCATATTCTTTGAAATTATGATATAGTGCGTTATATTTTCCTCTTTTTTTTTTTCTTTTATGTATAACTAAACTTTTTAAGTTTCAAATAAATTATTCAAATTCCTCATTATCTTAAAAGAGATTATCATGATAATCAAAACTCATAACAAAATTACACTTGATATTACTCAAATAATTGATAGGCACATTCATATGCAAAGCCAAGATTGTGTTTTGATATAAATTCAAATTATCACTTCCAAAATAACTAAGTATTAACTCAAACAAAAATCAAATCAAAGCTATGAGGGAGAGAGACTACTTGTGATGGGAAACTCAAAAACATAAGACCAAAACGTATTAACCCAAAATAGAGTCATAAAGAACATAATGATTCATCAATTTAAAGTAGAGTTGCAAGAAAGAATAAAAAATTCAAGAGAGAGGGGGAGAGAAAATAATCACTTTTTTAGGAGAGAATGTGAGAGAAAATAGCAAATTTATAGAAAATAAGATGAGAAGAAAAAAGTAAAAATAAAAGATATAAACACCAAATTATCCAAGTCATGCTATGTAATAAAATAACATTATATTCCTATATACTATTTTATAATGCAATAGGAACTTCTAATAATTAAAGAAAAGAAAAAATATAGTAACTTAAAAACACAAAACTAAATCACATCAATCCAAAGTAAAACTCTAAAGAACACAAAAATTCTATCAACCTAAAGTAGAGATGCAAGAAAACTATAAAAAACAAAAACCACCAAAAAACAAAAAAAATTTGAGAGAGAGAAATAGCATTTTTGTGCGTGGGAAAACTATGCATAGAGTGAGAAAGAGAATGACAAATTTTTAGTAAAAAGATGAGAATAAGAAGAGTCAAAATAAAAGAAGATAAATGGATAGAGGAAGAGAGATATTAAAGTAAAGAGTTGTGGGAAGATGAAAAGCTAAAAAGGAGGGAGAAAAGTTGGAGAAAGTGTAACAATAAGTAAAGAAACCTTTTTTTTTTTTGGAGAGAGTTTTAACTTATAACATCCACTCTTGATGATAACTTTTTATTATTAGATCAAGACACCAATTGGTTTTTGGCGTAGGCAGAGATTGAAACCCAAATCTCTTATTCAACCATCAAACACTTTACCAGTTGAGCTAACTAGAACACACAAGTTAAAAAACTAATAAGAAGAAAAAGAGTTCTTTAAAAAATAAAAATAAAAACTGACAATGGTGTATATCCAAAAGAAAAATTGACAATAGAGTATCCAAGAGTTAGGCCTTGTTAGATTCTGATATCCATTGTCAGATTGTGTATCCAAGAGTTAAGTCATTTTGGATATATACTACTATCAATTTCTTTAAGACATTCTCCCCTCTCCCTGTATATGTGTGTGTTAAAATACTTAGTATTCTAAAAAAAAAAAAAAAAAAAAAAAAAAAAAAACTGAAGTGCTCTTTCCAGTCTAATGATAAAATTTCTTGACTGATGGAAAAAATTCAATAGAGTTGCCAATTCCTTAAATACCTCAAACATTTCTAGCAGTTACAAAAGCACCAAATTCCTTCCAGCAGTTAATAGTGATACCAAGCTCTCCTGCATGCAATAATGACATAAACATACAAAAAGATATGGACGTTGACAACCTCATTAAACTATAAAGAGGAAGGAAAAACAAACTTGGCAATAAGGAAACTGTACCTGACATGTCAAGCTAGTATTCCATATATACCTCTACCACAGATAAGTATAAGTAAAAACAATAGAAATTTTACTAAGGGCATGTTTAACTCTTAGAAAAACTAACAGTAGTGTATATCTAGAGTTCTTAAGAAACTAACGGTAGTGTATATCAAAAATGACCTAACTTTAGTTTGAATATCAGTAACTATGTTTACTGAAAGTAGCTGCTATAAATGCTAAATTCAGATAATGAGCTCTTATCTTTTCCTTTTATAGCCACTACCACTTCACCAATGTCTTCCAAGATGAAACTGAATTACAGTACATAGTTGAGCAATCTGGTTATATGCTACTATCTGTATCTGCTTTTCTAGTTAGATGTAATGCTTGGAGGTGTAGGCTATTGAGGATTACTGAAGATCCATTTATTGGTTGAGTACTGAAATTTATTTGGTTTGTAGCTGATAAATTACCAATTGTCCCTAAATGTTAAGTTGTTAGCAAATTGTGAATTTAATCACTTATCCATTATTCTAACACTCCTACTCATGTGTAGGCCCAAACTTCTTAATTTCTAGGGCCGATATATGGGATTTTTAAATTTTTTAAATTCGAGGTAGGACGGAAACAATATTTGAACTTAGGACCACCTACTTTGATATCTACTGATTGTCCAAAAAGCTTAAGTTGTTAGAAAATAGTGGATTTAATGACCAACCATTATTCTAGCAGTAGCAAAGAGCAACTAATGATTGTGGTACTTACATATTGAATGGACTAGCAAAAGTATATAGGTCATTACATGCTAAAACCAAAGTTTGTTTTTTCTTTTTTTGGGTGATGTTAGGTTTAAGTTTTCAGTTTGACTTACAATGTTCTAAAGAGAATGTGGATTTGGATTAGGTTAAATTCATTGGAAGCTGTTATTGTTATTTGTATGCTGGAAAGCATGGACAAAGCATTTGGGTTGCGGTGCCCATGTCTGACACGTATGGGACACGGGACATGCGTTGGACACAGTTGTACGCGTCCCAACTGTTTTTTTTTTTGAAAAATGATGAATATGGCAAGGACACGTCGAGACACAGTTGGGACATGTCCTGGGCGAAGAAAACAAAAAGAGCTGAAAACCTGAAACACACTGTAACTCTAACGCCGATCTCCTCCCTCTTCTTCTTCTTCTTCTCATGGAGCTCGGGCCAACTCTTTTGCAATTTCCCCCTTCTGCCCTTTTCCCTTGTTTGTCCATGTGTGATTTATATTTATTTTGTCTGCCTCACACTATCACAAACACGTGAAGCATTTATCTTCACCCACTCATGTGAATAGCTTCTTTTCAAACTTGTCTTTTATAAGTTAAAATCCACCACCCATCAAGCCAGGTAATTATAAGTTATAACCCTTTATAATTTTATTAAAAGATTTTTTAACAATTATTTAAAAACAAATAATGTTTTTGTTATAAAACAAATTTTGTAAGTTTTGTAATTATATATATATATATAATTAATTAATTAATATATGTATCCTTGTCGTACTTGTGTCCTAATTTTTCAAAAATTGCCATGTCGCCTTATCATACCCATACCGGTATCCTTGCCTGTACTTCCTAATTTGTATGTTGCATTCATCAAGATGAGAATCGTATTTCAAATTCCTTTTGTGTGAAAAGAAGTCTTTTCTTTTAAAAACATTAGAAGATTCCTCATTTAAGTTCTTGTCTTTAAAACATTCTCTAGTAAAGTTGAAATCAGAAGAGATCTATGCGTTTAAGATCTACATATCTGCTTCTCAAACCAAAAAAATAAAAAAAATAAAAATCTATGTATCTATAAAGTAAAGAAATGGAACCTAAATAAGTGATTCCATTTGATTAATCTGGAAACAAGAGAATTACCACAGGTAACAAATGAAATTGGGTGGTACAATCAACACATCTAGATGTCTCTTAAACCGTTACAATTTATGATCAATTTACGGTTGTTGTTGATTTTATCGTGTTTGAGTATGTTTTTGAGGTTAGTATTTTTATGTTTAATGCATTGACACCCCGGCTTTTTTATCCTCTTCTTTTCTGATATAGTTTTTAATAATTTTTTCTAAAGGTCTGTGCCTACAAAGATGGAGAGGTTATAATTGACACTGCTGCTGGAGTGCTTGGTAATTATGATCCTCGTCCAGTGCAGCCTGATAGCCTTTTTCCTGTTTTCTCTGTGACAAAGGCTATCACAGCGGGAATGTTACATTGGTTGGTTGACAACGGGTGCGTTATAGAATTTTATGAATGTCAAAGTTTTATCTTTTTAAATCAAATGATACAAATCCTTTTTGTTTACTTTTATATAAACAATTAACTGGAATCCCTTTTTGGGTCTTATAAATTTATTAGGGAAAAATCTGTTGCATACAGTGTTACACACTCTGCCCAAAACAACTCACGTTTTCAATTGTTTTGGCAGTGTATTTGAATGATGGGTGTACAGATAGTCTGTATTTGTCCATCCACTTGAAAATTTGGTGGACAATGGAGAGTTTAAGTCAATCTCAATGACATCAAAATACTAGCATGATGTGAAAAATATAATATGCATGGCCAAACATCAGTGTATCTTAAATTGAAATATGATAAATAAAGTGCAGTAATGTTACAGTTACTTCATATGTTCCTAGAGGTTATAAAAATATATATATATTTTTTTTTTTTTGGGGGGGGGGGGAGGTGGGTCCTACCCCTTGTTGGCATCGCCCTCTTTTTACCAAGAGAAGAAAAACTTGGGTTGAAAATTTCCTTTATATATTCTTCCACAACATAATGTCTCTGTAATAATTGCTTTTAGGTGCCATACATGACTCACATGTACTTAATAATTAATAAACTTTTGACATAATTTCTGTAATTCTGGAATGAAGTAATTGTAAACCATATCATATACCCTGGTTTTCCCAAATCTTTTTTTTTTTTTCTTTTGCACTGTTGATAAATCACAATTCTAAACATTTACATGAACCATGTCAAAACTTAGGATGTTTCTTTTTTTCTTTTTTTGCTGGGGTTGGGGGGGGGGGGGGGGGGATTGGGGGTACTTCTACACATGTATTGATACTTTCTTGAACACTGACAAAGGTACACAACTTTAAAACCTAAAACTTTTATTTTTCATGTAATTACAAATGTAGAAATTCATTAATAATTGTTTTCTGGGCATATTATCTGGACTTTAATATTTGTTTATGAACATTTTACTGCCCAGAAAGCTGAAGCTCGAGGAAAATGTTGCAAATATCTGGCCAGAGTTTGGATCAAATAGGAAAGATCTCATCAAGGTTTAAATTTTATCTCACTTTCTAATAAACTTCTCCCTGTATCAACTGTCATTCTTAATTAACTTTTTGTTTGATTTTTTTCCATTATCTTTCTAGGTCCATCATGTGCTTAACCATACATCTGGTCTTCATAATGCTTTAGCAGGCATCACCAGAGAAGATCCTCTACAATTGTCTGACTGGGATGAGTGTTTGAATCATATTGCTTTGTCAGTACCTGAGACTGAACCTGGCCAAGAGCAGTTGTATCACCATCTATCTTTTGGCTGGCTATGTGGTGGCATTATTGAGGTATAATTGCTTGCCAATATGTCAGAATATTTTGATCGTGTTTAAATTTATCTAAACTCTCTGCTGAACTTTTTTAAGTCAAAGTGCTTTATTAATCTTGTGGTTTTTTTATTCTTGAAAACGTCCTTGATGTTCTAAACCTTACCTTCTCTGCTGTTCTAATATTCTGTTTGGATATAATAGCACGCATCTGGGAAAAAATTTAAGGAGATTCTTGAAGAAGCATTCGTTCATCCCCTCCAAATTGAAGGCGAGTTATATATTGGAATTCCTCCAGGCAAGTGTTGGACTTATACTTTGTTAATTCTCTTGCTTCATTGTGTAGAATATTTGTACACATGATTGTATTGTATTCTTCTCTCATTTATGTTGAACTACAGTGTTTATGTTTCTAGTGGTTAATTTATTGAGTGTTGTGGTACTTATTTGAGGGGAAAAAGACTTTGTTTATAGTAATTATTGTTTGTGAAAAATAGTGTTAGTGGTAGCTGGGCTATTATCTTCCTTATCACCATGAGCAATGGCTCCTCTTCAGGTGTGGAATCTCGACTTGCAACACTTACAATAGATAAAGATGATCTTCAGAAGCTCTTAGGGATCAGCAGTCGTCTTGCAACGCGTACACTAGATAAAGACGATCATGAGAAGCTCTTACGCGTCATCAGTCGTTTTGACATACCCTCCACAATCCAGCCGGGTGATGTTTCCCAAGTTGCAACCACCCTGCCTGTTATATTCAACAGTCTCAACGTTCGTCGTGCCATCATACCTGCTGCTAATGGACATTGCTCAGCCCGTGCACTTGCACGTTACTACGCAGCCCTAGCTGATGGTGGTATGGTACCTTGGCCCCATTCTTCTTCTTCCAAGCCACCACTTGGCAGCCATCCACACATCCCCAAATTTCCTTCCCAAAAGACCAGCAAGAGGCAGAAAGGTAGCAAAACCAAGGAGGTATTTGCTGCTGCAATTAACAGAACTAATGATTATGAAAAGAAACCAAATTACAGTGATGTTAGCCATAGTAGAAATTCCAGCAATGATAGTTGTACTAGGCTTGTGAATGATAGCGGCAATAGCAATAGCATTAGTATGATTGACAGCAGTGAAGATAGTAATCCTCGAAACAATTCTGTTGGTAGGATTTTTAGCAATCCTAGAATACATGATGCATTCTTGGGTGTTGGTGAATATGGAAATCTGGCTTTGCCAAATGGGAAATTTGGCTTAGGGTTTAAGAGGTCTATTTCTAAGGATGGGTCCATTGTTGGCTTTGGGCACTCAGGACTGGGCGGATCAACCGGCTTTGCTGACATGAATAACAGGTTTGCTATTGCTGTGACCGTGAACAAAATGTCTTTTGGGGCTGTAACTGGAAACATCATTAATTTTGTTTGTTCGGAGTTGAATATCCCGGTGCCAGAGGAGTTCTCAATATTCAGTGAGATGGGACCCAATGCACAGATATGTTTGGGGAGACTTTTGAATAATTGAGGATGGGAGTGAATTGTAAGCCTGTACCAAGAAGGCTTTTCGACTCTTATTATATACCCAAGGAAAATGTAGATGTCACTGTTTTAAATATATACCGTATTGCTTAATGCTTACACTGGATTCGAGAACACGAACAGCATGTGCTAGAACATTTTCATTTTTTTTTTTTTTTTAATCCGTTTCTTCTTTGTCCAAGATTTTTGTGGGTGGGGGGGGGGGGTGTGGTTGTGGGGGTTTATATAGGCTCTCATTATACTGATGAATGGATATAGTGGTGTAAGATGCTTATTAACCATTTGAGGCCAGTTGCTTGAAAAATCTTTGCACCTCTATTGCAGGTTTTATCTTTGTGTGTTCTGTTTTGTATTTTTCCCCCTTCTTAGCTAAAAGGTTATTAGTAAACTTAAATATATATTGTGCTGTATAAATGGTGTACCGACTACTGACACAAAGCTGCTCATCCTTGCCAACTTCAGGTATTCATAATAAATTTTCTAACCTTCATTTATTTAAGTTAAATAGTGGCTCTTTTTTTGTTTTCGTTGTTTTCCCTCCCTCCAATTCATATAAGATTTAAATGCATTTACTTAAAACCACAATAATAAGCCTTAGATCCTTAAAGATACGAAACAAATAAAAAGACAACTCTGCAATAACGGATTTTTATATTTTATTCCTGTTCTTTGTTCGATTTCAAACTATCCCTTCTAAAAGTACCAAATGACTGGCATTATGCATCTCATATGTCAAAAGTTGTAATGAAAATGCTTTTCTGCGCGTGAAGGATACATTCCAAGCTCTAAACTTTGGCACCCAAGATTTTATACCAGTAACAAGTTGCTGGATCTGAATGGGGCCCGGGTCATGGCTGGCAATGGCATTCATAACAATTTGGGAATCCCCTTCAAGAATAATCTCCCTAAGGCCCAACTCCTAGGAGAATTATGCCAATCTCAGCAGCTTTGGCTTCAGCTCACCTCATGGCTAAACACTACAAACAGATTTCTGAATGTACTATCTGGGTGGAAGATACTTTTCCTATAATTGCGTCTCAAATTCTTAATGATGTATCTGATTTGGGTTTCAGCCCAGTTTAATGAAAGCTTACCAGCATTCTTATCAAAAAAATAAATAAATAATAACGAAAATGCTTTTCATGTTTGCTCCCTAGTCTAGACTCTAGGGCTGTATTTATTTATGCATTTTTGGGCTAAAATGGTTGTTTAATGATCAATTCTAAAGATAACAAGATATATTATTGCTTTTTCTTAATGTAGACCAGCCCTCTACGTCTGGGGTATAATTCATATAGAGCCTGTGGGTTTTTCTTGTAAACCAAAATTGTAGAAGAAATTAATAAAAAAAACAAGAAACCATTATAGTAGTACATCCACGTGATGTGAGCAGTAGTGCATGAAGGAGTACAATAATTAAGTAGGAAACAATTGAATATAATCATTACAACTAAAAAATGCGGTTTCTCTTCTGCCCCTCGTGCTTTCTTAGGCAACACAACGGTGTTATAGATATATATGTTCAAAGCACACCTTCGGCGAGCATCCCCCTATCCTGCCATGCCTTTTCCATGAGAGCATTGTCTCCCAAAACTTCAGCTGAAAATTCTGCTTTGCATCCCAAACCATCGAGATCAAATTGTTTATCAAACCCTGGAGCAGTACATGCATGAAATTGCTTGAACGGTAAGAGTACAGAAATAAAGAAATCCATTAAGAAGAGTAAAATCAGAATCATTCAGCATCATGACTTGCTAAGCATCTGTGCCACTGATGGCTGAAAACAAATAAAATTTCTGCAAAACATTAATTAGTGAGAAGACTGCAAATGCAACCAGTAGAAATAACTTAATTTTTATTCATTTAAGTAACAACAAATTGTGAGCTGTCTCATGAAGGAGCCATGGAAGGTATATGACCCCATTATCTTTTTACATGGTAAGGCAAGAAATTCATCAAACAGGTGGAGGCGGAGCAAGAGATTCAAATGATCTTGATGTTTCTGCTCTGATCCTTAAAGATTAAAGAATATGTTAAGTTGCTAAGTAAAATTATTGCTGAAGCAAAAGATAGTCCAACTATTCTTCCTTTGCATCAAACTAGATGTAGAAGCCTTCTCTTTTCAGCTTACTGCCTTCCATTCCATGGTGACCTGAACCACTCAAGATTCTGACTAGACAGGTCGTCTTACCATTTATGATCGTGAATATTTTTTCCTAGCCACAATATTAGCTTAATGAAGACAGATCACTCCGTCGTCATAGTTTATAAAGTTTTTGCACGTTCTGGTGCAATCTATGATCTCTCACTTAAGATATTTCTGAACCTCTTGATGACCTTGTAGCTATAGGCTCATTTCTGGCCTCAACATATGGTTTATCTAAGTAGCACACTCGCGCATAGGCACAATCCCATTAGACATAACCAAGCAAAATAACTAAAATGACTTTGTAACTACAGTTATGCAAAGAGATTTACAGCATCCCTCCCTTCACACCCATACAAGGAAGAACTGACATAAATAATATTGTACGACTCATTTTACATAAAACATATGAAATGTAAAGTTCATTTACAAAAACGTAATAATATAACGATCTTTCTCTCATGTCATTTATTTTATAGTATGTGTAATTATGAAAAAATATTGAAGATTTAGCTACAAAAATAGGAGTTGGCTCCCGAAATATATGAGTTAGTCCAATAATACTCTTATAAAAAAAATCTTGTCAATCGATCTAGTAGTTATAGAGATAATATAGTTTATTATGTTTTCTCAATTTCCTTTTTTATGGTAAAAATTGCTTTTGTATCGATCAAATTTTTAAATCATTCATGTCTTTGATGACTTAAGTGGTTCCATTAAATTTTTTTTATTAACTTCGGTAGAAAATTTTGTAATTTATATTGAAAGTAAAAATTTTAAGAGCATTCACATCAAAGAACTTAAAAATTTTAGATTTTGGTAACTCAAAACATTACTTTATCTATTTTAACAACTCACTTTATAATTCATCCAACATCAAAGATTCTATTTTTCACATCATACCTAAAAACTATTCATTTTTTTATTCATTTCTCTCCTTCTCCCTTTCTGTTGTACATACACACTCTCTCTCTTCGTTTGATGCAGCCACCCCCATAACCCACCATTCACCATCTCCACAACCAACAACCACCCAATCACCACCACCACCACTACAAGCCTTCATAAAACCCAAACAACTAGCCCATCTCAGCTACCATTACCAAAACCCAGCAACCCACAACCCACCATCACAGTTGCCACAAACCACCATCCTAGCCACCACAACCAAACCAGCCTGATCTCAACTCATGCACTCACACCGATCTCAACCCCAGCCAAAGAGAGAGAAAAGGAAAAAAGATAAAAGAAAAGAAAAAGACCACCACAGCCTCTCTAATCTCAACCCCAGCCAAAACCTACCCCGGCCACAAAAATGCCAACCCTAAAAACGACCACCACCAACACCAAGAACACCAATCCACCACCCCCAGCTTGTGAAGTCAACCCACGAACTCAAAGAGGGAGAAGAGAGGCGTTGGAAAGAAGACCGGATAGAGAGAGAGAGAGAGAGAGAGAGAGAGAGAGAGAAATATATTTTATTGAGAGAAGAGAGAGACACGTATAAAAATTATTTTTATTTATGAGTTTGTTGCTACAGTAGACTATCCAAGATAGCAGTAAACTGTAGCTAGGTTGTCAAATTTTTTGAGTATAGCAACATTGATAAAGCTTGGTTTTTGATGGGTTGAGAGTTAATGAGTTTTTTGAATGAGGTTTTTGCTATAATGACATTGCTTCCACTTAAACCTAACCCTAGGCTCTGATACCAGTTGTAGGGAATTAAAACAAAATTCCCAACTTGTGAAAAACAAAAAATAGAGAAAACACACGCTAAAGAAAAATAATCATACGGACAAGACAGTATTTACGTGGTTCAGCAATTTGCATACGTCCACAGAGTTGCAGGGATTTCATTATTATCAGGGAAAAATACAAGTGCGGCCGTACAATTTTTTCTCACTCTCAAAAACTACATCAACGAATTTTAATTACCAAAACTACGTTTTCTACATCCTGCGCACAGGATTCACAATGGGCTACAAAACAGGCCAAAAAAATTTTCCCGGGGCAGACCCCCAGGAGGCTTGTCCATAAGTGCTACGACTTGGGCCTGTCGGCCCAAGCTTCCACTCCATAGACTAAGCCTCAGAAAATCTCCCATTAAAAACCACGCAATATTATTCAAGTCAGGTTGTCAACCAGATCAAATATAACTAGGCTCCACAAAACTCAACACCTAGAGAAGCTAACAGTGCTACAACCTCTCTAGCCAAATGGTCTCTTAAGAATAGATTTGTAAGTTCCTTTGACTTGTGCAACTGCCCTCACTATGTTAGTGATATCCTAAGGGTTGAGGCCTGTTAACCTTTTTGTTTGGAGCCTTGTTTCTTGCTTTCATCAAAGAGTAGGTCTAGTACCACAATAATTTCCTCTACTTTTGTTATAACTTGCCTATGTGGCGAGTTGTTAGTGGTGGAAATAAAATGGAGGTCCATGTGAGTCCATGATTCCACCACTCACGAGTCGCCATGTAGCAAAATTGTGACAAAGTTATGGAATTAATTGTGGTACTAGACTTACTCTTCAATAAAATTTTCTTTTCCACCCAAAAAAAATATATATAAAGAAAAAGATAAACACTCTTCAAAAAGAGAAGAAGAAGTAGATCAAGCTACACATGGATCTCTAGGAGATTAAGTCAATCCTTTAAATAAAAGATTTTTAAAAAAAAGTACTGTGTAAAATCCAAATCTATATATATAATAATAGTTAAAGTTAGAGAAAATCCAATTAGATTTTAAATTGGAATTAAATTAGAGTTAATTTTACGTCATATGTCCCATCTAATCTAAGTTTTTAAAATTTTCTGCCAAGTGAGTTAATTCAATGTAAAAATTGAATTTCAATTAAAGTTTAATTTTGTGCCATGTATCCCCTCTAATCTAAGTTTTTTTTTTTTTTTTTTTTTTTTTTTTTTTTTTTTTGCATCAAATGAGTTAATTTTGTGTAAAAAACGAGAAGTTCAATATAAGTAAACTATAAAAAATATAATTTTTGAATCATTTTATATTTATGAGCATTTTTTTTTTGTATAACTAAAAACAATTCAAGTTTATAAGTTACACACACACACACACACACACACACACACACACACATATATATATATATATATTTATTTATTTATTTATTTGTTAACAGCCAAAGCTAAGAGAAAATTCAATTAAATTCTAAACTGAAGTCTAATTTTGCGTCACGTGTCTCATCTAATTTTTAAATTTGTGTTTCAAGTAAATTATTAGGTGCAAAAATTAAAGAGTCTAAATTCAATTAGATTCTAAATTGAATTTTAATTGGAGTTCAATTTTGCGCATGTGTTCCATCTAATTTTTTAATTTTTGTGGCAAGTAAATTATTGAATGCAAAAACAGAAAAGTCTAGATCTAATTAGATTCTAAATTATATATATATATATATATATATGTAATTGTGATTGTTTTTAAATGTATTCGTGCATATGTATGAGGTTATACACTAGTTTTATTAATGTATGATAACAATTAGCAGTAAGAAAATATTCTGTTAATATAACCAAAATTCAACAATAAAATTAGTTTAAGTTACATTATTGAAGCATTTAATCGAATTTCTATTATAACAAAAAACAAAATTATGTTATATGATTGCAATACTTTAAAATAAATCATGATTTTTTGAAAAATTTCTTGAAGTTTTAGATATTATAATTTTAATTGAATTTTTTTTTTCAAAATTTCTCAAAAGCCTTTTTTTTTTTTTTTGGTGAGAAACAGGCCGGAGAAGCCAATTTATTCAATAGCTGAAAAAGCCAACAGATAACAATTATAAAAATATGGTGGAACAGACTCCATTCAAACCAATAACGGAAAAGAAAACTTTGCTCTTTTGGCAAATGCATCAGTTAAAGCATTACCTTACCAATAAATATGAGAGATAAAAAAAGCTTTGAAGAGAGGTAGAAGACAACAAAATGTCTTTAATAATATGACCACAGGACGAATGTAATAAGTATCGTTTACTAATAACATTAATGGAAGTCTCAGAGTCACCCTCAAAGATGGAGTTACGAGGGCCAAGTTCTTGAACAAATTGAACCGCTCATCTAGCCTCCAAAGTCCCAAGGGTCAATACTGATTCTAGTATGGAAATTTTCTCAGCCAATACAGCGATCACCTCGCCATGCTCGTCCCGAATCACCACGCCTATACCTGCTGCATGTAAATCCTTAAAGATGGCCCCATCAAAATTAGTCTTAACATAACCCGCATCTAGAGGTTTCCACCATGGTCTCCTGGGGTGCACCTTCCTCGGTGGACACTGCTTGACCTGCTGGAATTCCTTGTTAATAGAGTCTCATTTAAAGTGAATTACATTATATAATATATAATAATATTTATTATTTTTCTAGCTAAATATTATACTAATAATAATTATGTATACATATTGATCTGCACATTATTATATTAGCTATAAAACCATATGAACAAAGTGTAACACGTAACTTTTACGGAATAACTTAAAAGTTAACAAGATCAATTTTGGAATATTTAAATCTTGGTGGGTATGGTTGTTGTGAATTGGGACAACTTACAAGTTAGATTAATTGATTCGCGGTGATTAGCCTCGTCATGAACTTAGAGGAAGAATAATTTTTTTTAGTTTTTTTTATTATTTTTTTTAATGGGAAATACTGAAACTTTATTAATGATTTGAAAATGAAAGTACACCATGGATCAGAGCTTGCTTAATAAAGCAAGGAGTCTCTATCCAAGCAGTGAAATCAACAACGCTAGATGCATGTTTTGCTAGTAAGTGTGCAGGCCTATTTTCTTGCAAGGCCGGCTCGAGGTATTGTGAGGCCTAAGGCGACAATTTCAAGTGAGGCCTATTCTTATACTTTGAATGAATATTAATAGAATATTTATTTAACTTTTGCTTTTTTTTCATTTAAAATCTATTTTTTAGAAAAAAATTACAAATTAAAACGAACCTCTCACATTATTCAATGACTATACAAATAAAATGAATACTATTCATTGAATGAAGTAACCAAATACTAAAAAATTATGATTGAAAATTTTAATAAAGTTATAAATTTGATATTTCTAAATAGAATTTGAGTATAAATTTATTTACTAGTGTAAGATTAATGAGTTCTTTTAACATTTATATGTGAAAGATTAAATAATTGACCCATCCAATGAAAATATTTTTCTTTAACTAGTTTTTCTTTGATAAAAAACAACTACTTTTTATTTATTGATGAATATTTAGGGTTTAATTAATACTTCTATTAGTACAAGAATATCTCTATTGGTAAAAATTTAGGGGCTTTTTTTCATTGGGGGCTTTAGGCGGTTGCCTATTTGGCTCACCCATTGAGCCGGCACTGTTTCCTTGTCTCCTAATGTGAGAAAACTGGACTCTTCGGAAATCTTTTGAGAGATCCAATATGCCTTCAATAATGGGAGCCACTGAAGATGGAGGGGTGGATAGCTCACATAATACTCTGTAAATAATAATCGAATCACCCTCAAGTACGACATCCTAAATCCCCACATCCTTTGCAAATTGCATGTCTGCCTCAAAAGCCTTTGCTTTTGCTTCCAAAGCACCAAGCGGAGCATGGAGCTTCATGGTCATTGTAGCTTCAAGGCTTCCCCTGTCGTCCCGAATAATCACTCCCACACCTGTAGCTTTTTGTTTGGAAAATACAGCCCCATCCACATTTATTTTATAACAGTTCGTCGACGGTGGAAGCCAGACCTGGCTTTCTTCACTCCATGTGATTGGTGCATCGTTTTCCTCGACCACTGCTTTATATTTTTCAATATACTGAGCTACCCAGTTAACGATAGCCATCCCAGATTTTCTTGCACCACCTAATTTGACCTTGTTTCTATTGTGCCATAGTGCCCAAGTGATTGTCACAACCGATGCTATCTTATCCACCTCCAACTGATCCTTCATCATCATAAGCCACATCAAATCTTGGAAAATTTGGCAATGTGATGACCTCACTAAAACCACAATTTTAGAGCACTCCCAAGCTTCCTTAGCTTTCGGGCATGTCCATAATACGTGTTGTATGGATTCAGCCTTTGTTCTGCATTTCTCACAATTGGCATCCTGCACCACTTTCCTCTTCATAAGGTTAACTTTAGTTGGTAGTATGTCCCGACACGCTCGCCATGTGAAATGCCACAGTTTATGTGGAAGAGGAAGGTTCCAAATCTGATTCCGAAACCGTAGTTGCTGATTGAAATCCGAAGGAGCACCATTGGTTGCTTTCTGAGACATCCTCATTGCTATTGCATAAGCACTTCTCATGCTAGAAGGACCATTTGAGGACTCGGCCCATAGCTGCTTATCTACAGGAAGTCTGGAACTAAGTGGGATGCTTTTGATAATATCGGCTTCAAATGGAAGAAACAAGGCATCGATGATCTCAGACTTACAGCTTGCGGTATCCAGATTAATCAACTCACTAAATCTTGTGTCTGGGTTCAGAAATTGTCTAAGAGACACCACTTTGTATGTAGATGCTGTGGGTAACCACTTATTCCCCCATACCCGAATATTTTCTCCATTTCCCACCATTCAACGTAGGCCCCCTGTGACTAGATTCTGAGCAGACATAATGCTACGCCATGTATAGGATGGGTTGTTGCCTAGTGGCGCATTTACAAAATCACACCGAGGGAAATACTTTGTCTTGAGCACCTGGTAAACCAAGGAATTCTGACCTGTTTGAAACCTCCGTCCTTGTTTTGCTAGCAAGGCCAGATTGAATTGCTTAAGTAGTTTAAAACCCAAACCTCCACCTGTTTTTGGCTCGCACATCCTCTCCCAATTAAGCCACGCTATTTTTCTTTCATCTTTCTTCTGCCCCCACCAAAAATTTCTTATCATACTCTTCAATTCTTCGCAAAGAGAATTCGATAATTTGAAGTAGCTCATGGTATACATAGGGATGGCTTGGGCTACTGCTTTTATCAGAACTTCCTTGCCCGCTTTGGAAAGCAATTTCTCCTTCCAACCCGCCAATTTCTTTCCAAGTTTTTCCTTGATGTCATTGAAAGTATTTCTTTTTTTTCCTTCGCACTAAAGACCGCAGGCCTAGATACTTCTCATGTTGCTTGATCACTTGAGCACCAAACTGGCTTTTTATCTCCTCTTGCACCTCTCTTGGTGTATTGTTACTGAAAACAATGATGTCTTAGCCCTATTCAACTGTTGGCCTGAAGCTTGCTCATATACTTGCAAGACTCTCTAAAGAGACTCACATTCAGCAATAGAAACTTTGTAGAAAATCAAGCTATCTTCAGCAAAGAAGAGATGGGAAAGCTTGGGACCCCTATGACGTACAACAATCCCTTCCATTTGTCCATTCCCCACCACCTGTTGAATTAGAGCAAAAAGTCCCTCTGCACACAACAAAAAAATGTAAGGTGATAAGGGGTTTCCTTGACGGATTCCCCTCGAAAGAATGATATGGCCTTTTGGCTTGCCATTGATCTTTATGGAGTACATAACAGATGTTATACACAGTATGATTAAACTTCTCCATTTCAAATCAAAACCCAATCCCTTCATAGTTTTATCCAAGCACCCCTATTCCAACCTATCATATGGTTTCCTCATATCAAGTTTAAGAGCCATCTCACCATCTTTTCCTCCTTTTTTCTGACTAATATGATGCATAGTCTCAAAAGCTAAAAGAAGATTTTCTGTAATGAGTCTACTATGCACAAAAGCACTCTAAGTATCACTAATGATGGAAGGTAAGATCTTTTTCAGCCTATTAGCTATAGCTAGTACCGTTTTAGTTACCATTTCACCACTTGTGGTCCAAAAATGTTGAAAGAAAAGTGAAAGCATACCATCCGGTCCTGGGCCTTTAACGGATACATTTGTTTGAGAGCCCGTCTACATTCATCAGTAGTGAAATCACTTATTAGCATATGGTTTATTGCTGCACTCACCTTCGGCTGAACTGCTTGGAGTAGTTGTGTAAAGTCTGTTGGGTTGCTTGAGGTAAACAAATTTGTATAATACTCCACTGCCACTTCCTCAATGCATCTCTCATCTACCTACCATACATCATTTGCATCCATCAGACCTTCAATGAAATTCTTCTTCTGTCTGGCTGAGGCCTTTGCAAGGAAGAAACTTGTATTCCTGTCACCCAATTGAAACCAGTTGAGTCTAGATCTCTGCCGCCACAAGGAATCCTCCTTCTCCAACCAACAATTTAGATCAATCCATGTACTCTTCAGTGCTTGAATCATCTCGTGAGAAGAGGGTTATTGTTCGAGCCACTCAAGCCGAGATTGCAGCTCTGCTACTTTCCGACCCATATGACCGAATTCAAGCTTGTTTCATATATCCAATCTGCTTCTGCACTTTTCTAAATAGTTATTTAGCACATATTCTTGAGCCGTGATCAACCCCTCTTCCCATGCTTCTTTCACGATCTCCTCACATCGCTGATCTTTCAACCATATCGACTCAAACTTGAACAATTTCTTGGCCTTCATCTTCTGAGGTTTTTAAATCATATGAAGGAGCAACGGTGAATGATCTAACACCAATGAGGATAGGTGGAACAGTTTCACGGTAGGGAAAAGGTCCATCCATTCTTGTGTAGCCAATGCACAATCCAACCTTTCTCAAATCTACTCACCATCGGATTTCTGGTACAGCCACGTAAACTTTGGGCCAATAAAACCCATATCACGGAAGCCACAGAAGTTGATGGCTTCGTTAAAATTATCCATCTTCTATCTCGGTCTTAAACTGCCCCCCTCCTTTTCAGATAAGCCTATAATCTCAATAAAGTCACCAATGGCAAGCCCAGTGTAGTCAAAGGCGTTTCAGGCGAGCGCTTAGGCGCTCAGGCGAGGCGAGGCGGCGTAAAAGCGCCTTAAGGTCACTAAGGCGAGGCGCCTTTAGTGAGGTGAGCGCCTCTGTCGACTAGTCGCTCGCCTTGAACAGTTTTTCCAGACATTAGGCGAGAGCCTTCGTCGTCTTTGTTTTCTTTCCGTCGCTTTTGTTTTCTTTCTGGTGCAGAGGACTTGGTTTCGTTAAAAAGATGACTGGCTTTTTTTATTATTTAATTTATAACTCAATTTTGTCTTTTAGTAACAATAGTGGGGTTTGAGTTGGCAACCACTAATGTTTAATAAAAAGCACATTAGACTTCAGCTTTTTAGAACCACAAATAAATAATAAAATAATATATAAGTACATGAACCTTCCAGACACTACAACAGTTGCCCAACAATACCCTACCTCAACAGGTTTTATTTCTACCTTTAAATTTTATAACATTATTTTATTCCTATTTCCTACATGTAATTTTAATTTAAAATGCTCTTTTTTTTACTATTACTTCTCATTCTCCAGACCTCTTTTCTCTCTTTTCTTTTTTGTTTTTGTCTTTCTTCTTTTTTTCTACTCCTTTCTTACTCAGAGTAGCTCTCTCTATTCTTTTCTTTCCCTCGTAGCTCCCCTCTGTCAGTTTTTTTTCCCCTCTAGTCTCTAATAGCAACTCTCCTTTTTTTTTTTTTATTCCTATACTCTCTCTTCTTCTTTTTTTGGGCTCTATTGGATTCAACACAAAAACTGGTTTTATAAACTAATTCCTATGCATTAGGAACAAAGTAAGAGAGGCTTGATTATAATTTTCAGTACATTAATATATATGATTTAAGCTCAATATATGTAAAAAAACTGTATTTAATATTTAGCGCCTTGCTTCACTCGGGCTAGAGCCTTTTTGGCGCCTCGTCACCTTGGGCGATACAAGGCCTTAGCGCCTCAAGGTTGCCTAACGCCTTTGACTACCTTGGGCAAGCCACAGCAATGTAGATGTTCCCTTCAAGTGCTTGAGCTTTGCCCAAGATTCATGCCTCTTCGCTGTGTCTGGATTGCCTTAGAATCTTGTAAGGTGCCAATGACCCACATCCGCCCCATTATCTACGAACGCATCAATATGTGATTGTGAAAACGTTTGAACCTCCACCGTAATACCCTTTTTCCACAACAGTGCCAATCCACCACTCCTCCCTTTAACGACCCACATCCGCCCTATTATCTACGAATGCATCAATATGTGATTGTGAAAACATTTGAACCTTCACCGTAATACCCTCCTTCCACAACAGTGCCAATCTATGTTTCATGTTGCACTTGTCTTTCACCAACTCCATCCACTCTCTATTCGATTTCGTCTCAATAAGGAAAATGATACTGGGCTCTTTTATTCGCCGCCTTCTCTAAGGCTTTAACTGTTTGAAGGCTCCTAAACCCTCGGCAGTTCCAACTTAACAAATTCATTGGTCCTGGTGGAGTTGCCCTGCAACCTCCACCGATACTTGGTTTGTGGACATCAGTGCATTAAGTTGTTGAGTCTCCTCAAGCAACCTTACCTTATTTTCCTTCCCCTTGATTCTAAGCATTCATCCTCCGTTCCAACATGCTTCCTCTTTGGTTCACCTATCGACCTCAAAGAAAGAATCATCTTCCATTTGATGTGTTGGCCTTTCCCTAAGCCTTGTCCAGCTTCCTCATTTTGCACTGGCCTGACCCATTTGGACCTCCTCCAACTTAGGCTTAGTTTGAAAGTCTTGGGAGTGTACTTTGTTTTTATCCTTACTCTTACTTCGTGTGGGCCCTTTGTTACTGCTTTTCTTTTCCACGTTTCTACTTTCCCATCCTAACTTGAACGTAAAATTCGAATCCTTAGTAACTTTCGTTTCTAAAAAAGGTGTGTTTTCCTTAAACTCCTTAAAATCCGAACTCGTGTGCTTCGTGATATTTCCAGAAACTCCATCCACTCCTTGATTTGAGCTATTGCCAATCCTGTTCATCAATTTATTAGGGATATCTTTTTTTGAATTTGAAACCCCTGGATCATATTGAATAGCCTCATCAATATCCCTAATAATCTCCTCAAAATTCGGGATTTGTTTATTCAAATTCCCACAATTACTGCCATGCATGTTGTCCATCTTCCTCGGATCTCTGCCGCCACCCTCCGCTTCCATAAGCACCACCTCTTCCACAGAGCTGTAACCTAAGTTGGCTTGGTTTGAGGCTACTGGAGCACTCGTGTTTAGGGCAGGAAACCTAGCCAAAGGTGACTGACTTCGGACACTCCCCGAACTCTCGAACCCTGTACCTCCACTGTCAGTTTCTTTGCTGGGTTGAATTGTGAAGCCTTAAGCCATGAGCCGAACTGTTGTTCATCTGCTGATAACGAACCTCTGTTACTAAGCCATAGAACACAATCCTTATCGTCATGTGAAAGATGGCCACACCAATAACAAATATTCGGCAAGCGTTCATACATGAAAGAGGCCCATCCTTCACCAGTTTGATCCCACGAGATCTTCCTACCCCTACATAGTGGCTTCTGAATTTCTATGGCAACACGGACTCTCATAAAGTTTCCTCCTCTCATCTCATTAATGTCCTTTGGTTTCATCACCGTACCTAGTGTTTCACTAATGCTGAAAGCGGCTTCAACCGTTAATAAGGAGAAAGGTAAGTTGTGAATTTGCACCCAAAAAGAGGTTTTATAAAAGCTTAGATTCATAACTAGAGTTATACCATCGTATCTTTGTAACACCACCAAATGTCTGTCAAACGTCCACGACTCCCCTTAGAGAACCTTCTCTACATCCATTTCCAACTCAAAAGCTATCAACACCAAATTATCACCAGTGGAGGTAACCTCAAAATTCCTTCGTGTACACCATATTGGCCTGAAAGTTCTGGCCACCGCTTCGATATTCACAGACCTTTGAGTAAGAAACTTCGCTGCCAGAACAAACTCCATTGGTTTTCTTTCCTTTGAGAGATCAACATTCATCCCCTTCGTATCTGATAGGGACAGTTTTTTCCATTTGTTTGCGATGTCCTCCATACCTATTGCTAATACTGTTTCTCAAAACCCACAAAGAAAAAAC
Organism: Notholithocarpus densiflorus; assembly: GCA_030021035.2. NCBI lineage: Eukaryota > Viridiplantae > Streptophyta > Magnoliopsida > Fagales > Fagaceae > Notholithocarpus > Notholithocarpus densiflorus. Next base: position 387,966 of record JARYZH020000195.1, on the reverse strand, counting down.
CGCCTAGCCTTACTGGTAACGTTGTTACTAGAGGGAACTCAACTTCCTTCTCAAAAAGCGAAGGGAAACCCTATGCTACAATGAGAGAAAAGATAGCCCCTATTCTCCTCGCTGAGTGATGGAAATATGCATGTGCGCAGCGGAAAATTAACGCATCTACTTCACAATTGATAACATGCATTATGTAAATTTCAGAATACAAGAACAAGAGAGTGTACCTTGGTGTGGAGAATTTCAAAACAAAGATTCCAAGTTCTTGAGAATACTTTTAATCTTCACTCCAATTCCACTAACACCCAAGATGTGTGGTCTTTCAATCAGTTATATGAAATGTTCAAGAGAAAATTTAAGAGTGTCCAACACTCACATACACCATTTCATGTAAGTTGTTCTCTTAAAAATTCTGTATGTTTCTCTTCTTATAACTGATTATTTAATTAGGCTAGCCTTTTAGGTCTTTCCAATTGGGCTCTAGTATGTGGCTTGGAGTGGGACCAAAAGGGACCAATAAGACACTAGCTCCAATGGGCCTTGAGCTTTTCTGTCAACTCTTGACAAGTCTAAAGTTACCATTAACTATATTTAATACCACTATATAAATATAGTTGCACTTTAGGCCTTATCTATAAATTATATCCCAAGACTTTATCATACATGCAATCCCTTCATAAAATATTCGTAGTAATACAAAGTCATAAATGTAGACTGCCACTTTGTAGATTACTACGTCTTAATTCTTGAGTACCCGATTTATAGGTTTGTTATTCAGAGAGTTAGGCCTAACCACTTTGGTAAGAAATTACTAAAGTATATATTTATGGAATTGGATTTCATAAATATATAATGAATAATATAAAAGAAATTACTAGAAGTCTCCACTTCCATGATCAAGACAAATTATCGTAATTGATATGTTATAGTCTTCGCAGATGAAACGCTCAATTTAATCACCGACTACGAACTACAATTCTGAGTTTACAAAGAACTTGTGACTTATATCTTCTGTGACTAAATCACATAAATCACATACTATGCATCTCATGGATTATATGATAATGTCTGAATATTCATGTTACCAATATTTCAGATAATAATAAAACAACTTTGTTAAACACAATATTAAGTCATACATAATATCATACATAATGTCATACTTAATATTATACATAGCATCATACAATAGGATTTAAGGGCACTAATCCTAACACTGAGAACTTCGAGTACACAATAGTACTATAATTGTGCAATAAACTTTTTTAGTTAATTTTCTACTTAGATTCTATTCCTTCCTTCATTGTACATAAATAATACTCATAATAAGATAATTATCTTAACAAATAAGAACTAACTCCTATCAAATACAAATTTGAAATAATAACAACCTAATCTACTATTGCTAATTTATCATTCAAATTCAAAAAAAAAAAAAAAAAAATTCCAATTTGTATAGCAGGTGCATCCTCCAACATATTACAACTCCAGAATTATTGATGATGCTTGGAGTACATCACTTTGATTCTCCCAAATTTCATGAGATCCTTGTACTTTTGATTGTTCCTTGATTTACAAAATTACATTGGATTGTTTATCTAAGACCTCTATAATTTGATATCATGAATCTTGCATCTTTGCTTCCATCTTTGGTATGCTTTTGGACATGTCCTTGAGAATCTCTAACATTCAGTTGACATGCTCTGACATTGTTTGTTGTTCTTCAAGATTGAAGCTTTGATATGGGCTAGTCATGAAGAACTTTGAGCATGATGCAAAAACTGATTTTAACAAAGGGTGTTTTTTTTTTTTTTTGGCAAGTGGGATGGGTGACGTTTTGAGTAATGGGTCAAGTTAGGAAAAAAATGTTGGTTTCAGCGAAATGATCTAGTGGAAAGTGGAAACACGTTGATTTTTTTTTTTTTGGTTGTGCATTATTGACGGTACCGGTGGGATGTAGGTTTTAATGATGACAAGGGTGGGTTTGACAGAACTTTTTTTTTAGTGTGGCATTTTTGATGGAGATGCAAATCGAAATGCTTTGATTCCAAATGTTGTGAATTGGGATAATTAAAAGATAGATTAATCAATTCGAGGTGACTAGCCTCCTGAACTTACAAGGAGAATAGACTTTTTTTAGTTAATTTTATGCTTAAGTTTCATTCCTTACTTCATGACCTTCACAGTACATAAATAGTACTCACAATGAGATAACTATCCTATGAACTCTAACAGACTCTCTATATTTTTGTAATATTTGGAGAGTAAACAGTACATTTTGTCTTTTATTTATCTACTTTTTCAAATACACTTTTCAGCATACTCTATAAATTTTTTTATCCAATTTAAATATTATTTTTTTCATTCTTTCTTTAATCTTCATTTATTATTTTTTAATCTTTCTATATTCTTCATTTATTCATTCCCAACAATTACATTTTTCAAATTCCCAACTGCTATATTGTTTAAATCATAACCTTTTTTTATAACATTTTAATTAATTTGAAATTTATCAAAATTTTTTGTTAGTCTTGAAATTTATCAAATTTATGTAATTTGGAATGAAATTATTCATTGCATTTTCCATACAAAATCCATTAATTTTTGCCTAGTTTTTATTTTTTTGGGTTATGATTATTATTCATTAACTTATCATTATCCCTTTCAAAATTTTTTTTTTTTTTTTTAACCCTATTAACTTATCAATAGACTATAGTTGAATACTTTTAATTGGTTGGATGAACGGTTTATTCTTTTGCTAAAGAGGATTTTGGGGGCGTAATAGTAATTTGAGGCCTGGAAGAGACGACCAACAGCCACAGCCCACAGGTGATGGTGATGGTTAGTTAGAGCAGGAGAAGAGTGAAGACCATCCGGTGATGGTTAGTTAGGCCAGCGCAGCCCAGCCCATCCCAGCCCATTAGAACCAAAAATCAAGCCCGGCCTTGACCCACCGAAACACGCCCGAGTCAACTCACCTAACTAACTTTCGGATTGGGTTTCTCTCTCTCTCTCTCTATCTGATAGTGTGAGTTTCACACCTACATCAAAACCCCCCTTAACATCTTCACATCTCTCTCTCTCGCTAACACACTCCCCCTTCTTAGAGAGAGACCAAAAATAAAAAATTAAAAACCCCTATCCAAACAGAAAAAAAGAAATGTCTCACGCGGTGTTCCAAACGGCGCAAATTATGCCGATAAAGACCTTATCATCATCGTCATCGTCATCGTCATCATCGAAGGTGGTTGCTGGTGGTCCCTACTTGCCGCCGGTAGCCGGTAAGAAACTTGCTCGCAGTAGGAGGGGAGTTCTGGTACTCAAAGCCTTTTCTTCTTCTTCTTCGTCGTCGGCAGTGGTGGAAGGAGACTCCTCCTCCTCCGTGAGTTTATTGGAGCGTTGCTTGGTAGCGCCACCGGCTGTTTCTTCTTCTTCTATGCTGAGTCCGGTTATGAAGGGGCAGTACGGTGCGTTTGGTGCGGTTACCTTGGAGAAAGGCAAGCTTGATACGTCCCAGAAGCAATCCCAGTCTAGCCCCGAGGTACCTCTTTCTTTCTTTCTTTCTTTCTTTTAACTTCTATTAGTGTTTGGTTGCTCAGAATTTGTCAGAATTATTTGAGAAATTACACATTTAGTCTATGCTTCAAAATGGACCCTATCCTTTAAATAAATTGTTTCATTTTAGTTTTTTTTTTCTTCTTAGTATCTTTTTGGAGATAAAAGAAAATTTATGTTAAAATTATTAAGAACTAAAATGAATCATCATGTCCAAGCTAGGATAGGCAAAGATTTGAGGACTAAATGTTTACTTCAAGAATAGAATTCTTGAGATTCATTGCTCTAACTTTGTCACCAAAATAACAAATTTAAGATTCTGCTTGAGTTTCCTGTTTGAATTTCTTTAAGGCTTTTCTTACTTGGAGGAACCCGTATTGGCTTGCCATCATCTTTTGCTTTTGTGGGTTTATTACTTGTGCCAAATCAAATTTGTTTACCATTTCTTCAATGTGGATTGTGTGGAAGTAAAAGAATACTCGTATGTTCAAGGATGTTGGGGGGTCTCTCAATCAAATGAAATCCCTGTTGATTCGTACCTTGTTTGATTGCTCTCGGGCATGGGGTTTTACACATTTTACCTCTATTTTTGAGTTCCAAAACCCATTTATATCTTATGTATAACCTTGTTGTAATTTTTTTAAGGTACTTTGTGTTCGTCATCGCAAACATAAAGCATTTTTTGTCTTCAATAAAACTTTTATTACTTATCCAAAAAAAAAAAAAATCTTGACCAATTTTCCTATCAAAAAGTTTCTTGACCAATTCAAATGCTTTGTAGTAGATTTGTAACATTTATATTATTATATATGTAATCAGTGATGCATGACATATAGTATGTCATTTTAACTTTTGAATTTTGGTGTTTCAATAAATTTTAACTTCAGTGGGCATGACTTAGATTCCATCCCAAAATAAATGAGCATGAATTGATTTAGGATGCCTTTCTCTCTCAGATATAATATTTCAATTTGTAGTTATCTTTTTAGTACATAAATGGTTTCATTAGATTTTTACTTTAAAAGAATGTCATTATTAGATCCTTTTTTATTTATAAGTAAGATGATTTTTTTTGGCAAAGAGACTACTCCATGTGCAATGGACACAGAGGAGTCTAAAGAATACAAAAGAACAAAATTATGTACCAAGAGACAATGGCTATATGAATTCTGGAAGGGAAATGGTATGAGTAAATCCCCATGCTTGAGACCAATCAAATAAAGAACCACTATACAAAGCTAACAATTGAGTTCCTATTGTTTTTGGATCCTCAAACATATGATGATTTTGTTCCCTTCAAATTGTCCACATCAAATATAGTGGAACTAAATTCCAAATGTTCGATGAATGCTTACCAACCCAATTATGTATGATGTGGACAATTTGAACTAAATTCCTTTGTTTTCCAATTATGTACATTTCATTTGTTGTATTCTTTGTAGGGTCATTTATAAAAATGAACTTTTGGGTTGGCTATGGATCTTTGGATCCCCACAGATCAACTGAGGTTGGCCCATTCAATCCTGTTTAACCAGCATCATGCCAAAGACAGAGCCCTTTGGACAAACCCCTAGTTAGTAAATCACTGATACACGATCCCAGCCACCACAGATACTTCCGAATACCTTCTTAATCAACATGTCTTTTATTATTAGTAACAATATTAGTTTAGGTGTTCTTATACCTCTTTTGTTTCGTCGACTTGAATCAAATGACTCTTTCTCACTAGTGCATTAATTGCTCTCCTTTGCTCATGACCATACCATATCAAGTGACCCTCTGCATCTTTTCATCAATTGGAGCTACCCTTGTCCTTGTCCTTAAAAAAATTTATTTGTTTCGTAACCTATCTTTCCTTATATTTATATTTGCTCATGACCAAACCATATCAAGTGACTCTCCGCATCTTTTCATCAATTGGAGCTACCCTTGTCCTTGTCCTCAAACAAATTTATTTGTTTCGTAACCTATCTTTCCTTATATTTATATTTATCCATCTTAATGTTCTTATTTTAGTTTGACTCTTTTTAAGAATATGTTGCGTCTCAATAGCCTAACATTTAGTACCATAGAGCATAGTTGACCTTGTATCAGCCTTATTACAATTTTTTCTTTAACTTAATAGGTCTTGTAACTCTTATATAGCCTTCTGAGATAAAGTGGACTTCTGGTTGTGTTTGAAACTGGTGAAATTGGTAGTTTTGATACCATCTAAATTAACTGAATTTCACTGCTTTGATTTGGTTTAAACATGTTGTGATGAAAATTGTTCATTGTCTTGGGCAACATGACTGATACTTCTGGAATTGCAGACTGCAATCGGGGGAGGTGGTGGAGATATTGGAAAGAAAATAAATCATGGTGGTGGTGATGGTGGTGATGATGATGGTGATGACGACGATTACTTTGATGATTTTGATGATGGTGATGAAGGGGATGAGGGAGGCCTATTTAGGAGACGTAAATTTCTTGAGGAGGTTAAAATTCTTTTATATGCTCTTGAGTAGATTAAATGTTTTGCCTGTGAGTGCTGTTAATTAGTATTTTCTAATGCAGTAATAATTTTGTGCCTTTTATCAGCTTTTTGATCGTAAATTCGTAGATGCGGTGTTAAACGAGTGGCAGAAGACAATGATGGATTTGCCTGCTGGATTCCGACAAGCTTATGAAATGGTATGGTATTTCTCTAACTACATGCTTTTGGCAAAGAATTATCTCTCCATATACCAACTCAAATTTTGCCACCAGGGTTTGGTTAGCTCTGCTCAAATGGTAAAATTCCTAGCAATCAATGCCCGGCCAACTACTACTAGAGTTATCTCCCGAGCACTTCCTGAAGGAATGTCGAGGGCATTTATTGGCAGGTGAATATGCTTCCTTTAATTCCACATCATCGGCTGTCAAAGTTGCAGAGTTCCCATATAATCCTATGCTACATTTACTTTTTTTTGATAGGTAAGAAAAAATTTTATTAAAAGAGAAAAAGCAAGAACAAAATACAAGATTCACGATAGTGGACAAGTAGAAAAGAGGGGAAAGAACAACAAACAGGCATTAAGTTATCCTAAGAGACAAAAGAAAATCCGTGATAGTGGAACAATCCGAGAGGCCCCAACACCGAGACCAATCAAAGAGGGTCCGTCTGCATAAATCTAGCAATTGATCCAAAGATTTCGCCATATCCTCAAAAGAACGTCGATTCCGTTCTGCCCAAATATTCCACATTAAACAACCCGGAACCAGATTCCAAATATCAGAATTATGTTTCCCAAGCCACTGATACCAACAAAAAAATAAGTCTATAATGGAACCTGGCATGGCCCAATCAATCCCAAACAGCCGAAGCATATACATCCATAGAGAATGAGCAACCGGACAAGAAATCAGCAGGTGATCCACAGATTCCTCATTACAGCAACACATACAACAACGATTTACCAAAGTTCGGCCTCGGAGCATAAGATTATCCAAAGTAAGGATACCATGAGCTGCAGTCCACATAAAGAACGCCACCCTTTTAGGAACCTTTGTTTTCCAAATGCCTTTCCAAGGGAAAGAAGTAAGAGTTGCATTTCGAATCTTAAGATAAAAAGACCGAACATCAAATTGCCCACTTCCATTAAGACACCAAGAAAGATTGTCAACTACCTCCACCCCTAGGAATTCTAGTTTGAATGAAGTGAAGAAGGGAATAGGAAGCCACCAACTCCCAATCATTAATTCCCTATAAAATCTTATGACTCCAAACTCTATCATTATCACCAGCCAAAGGACTTAACACTTCAGACACAAAAGCTTCTTTATTGGCTGAAAACTCAAATAGCTAAGGATAAAGAGATTTGAGAGAATTATCCCCAGTCCACTTATGATGCCAAAAAAGAATACGGGAACCATCCCCCATCACAAAAGACACATGCCTAGAAAAACTTTCCCACCCATCACGAATACTTCTCCATAAACCACAACCATGAGCCCTTCTACAAACTCTAGTGCTCCAACCCCCTTTCCCCTCCCCATATTTCGTGGCTATAGCCCTTCGCTTACATATTAATCTCTCTCCCTCTCTCTCTCTCTGTTTTTGGTCTTAACTGTTCATATCTGCAACGTTTTTGGGATTGTTTTTTTTTTTTGGCACTTGAAACAATATATTGTGATAAAATCCCGCAGTATGTTCATTTCCAATAAAAAAAAAAGGATCCTAATTATATTCTTAAGGTTTCACTTTTGCTTCCTTAGATGCTGATACAGTAGAAATAGCTCAAGGAATTCAGTTTCTGGCATCAGGCTTAGAGATTTGAGAGAATTATCCCCAGTCCACTTATGATGCCAAAAAAAGAATACGGGAACCATCCCCCCCCACAAAAGACACATGCCTAGAAAAACTTTCCCACCCGTCACGAATACTTCTCCATAAACCACAACCATGAGCCCTTCTACAAACTCTAGTGCTCCAACCCCCTTTCCCCTCCCCATATTTCATGGCTATAACCCTCCGCTTACATATTAATCTCTCTCCCTCTCTCTCTCTGTTTTTGGTCTTAACTGTTCATATCTGCAACATTTTTGGGATTGTTTTGTTTTTGGCACTTGAAACAATATATTGTGATAAAATCCCTCAGTATGTTCATTTCCAATAAAAAAAAGGATCCTAATTATATTCTTAAGGTTTCACTTTTGCTTCCTTAGATGCTGATACAGTAGAAATAGCTCAAGGAATTCAGTTTCTGGCATCAGGCTTATCTTTTTTCAAGAATGACAGAGCTTTACATGTGCATTCACCATGATAATTGAATTTAAAAAAACTAAGCTTACCTGTGTGCATTTATCATAATTTCTGAATATAAAGAAACAAAGCTTCACACGTGCATTTGCCATGAAATGTGAATATAAAAAACTGTTTCATGACATTGAAACTTTTTGTGTGATACAAGGTTGCAATTAGCCTACAACTTAAACTGATTCCCTTGAAATTTGGGCTTCTTTTAATAGATTCCTGTTCCTGTTCTGTGATATGGCGTCTTGTTATTGTCACTCCATCTCTCTCTCTCTCCCACCCCCTCACCCCTTTCAAAAAAAACAAAAAAGAAAGAAAGAAAAGAAAAATTCAAGAATGAGAAGAGAAAAGTGAGGAGAATGCAGGGTACTTGCAGGATATCACCTTATTCTCGAAAAAAAAAGTTTACCTTTAAACCAGTTTGGTGGAAAATTCTTCCAACCCACTACATGGCGATTGATAAAACCGTCCATGTTATCTTTTAGTCACATGATCTATTTAGTGAGTCATGTGACTTGTTTAAGTAATACAAGTGGATGGTTGCATGAATCACCACATAATGGGTTGGAGGAGGCTTTTGGAGGAAAAATCTATCCTATTTTTATTCAATTCTTTAGCACTGGATTAGAACCCTTGCATAAGTGTAAGATTAAAGACCTGGTGAACCCCTTGAGATGCAGTAAAGTATTTTATGTTGATTTCTGTCACATGAGGGGACCCTGGGTTTAGAATATGCAGTGTATGAGATAATAGGTATTGATTTGTTAAGGCAATCAAGTTATAATGTAACTCAAGCTTGGACATGTGTCATTTGGGTTCTAAGTATACTCCGATGTAGGACAGCTGTAGTATGGATGCGTTTAACAACTGTCTTATGTAATAAAGGTGGTGAGTTATGTGTAAATGGAATGGGGAAAATGTAGAGGTTTTGGGGTATGTCTACCCCAGCCCCATTTCCATGGAAAATTATCAGTAGGTCTAAGATCCCCCCTAGGGTTTCTTTCTTTTCCTGGACTGCTGCAAAGGGGAAGATTTTGACTAATGATTAAGTATGTAAGGTATTATTGTTATTGATTGGTGTGTTAGGTGCAAATGGAATGGGGAAAATGTGGACCATTTGCTCCTACATTGTCCTATAGCATTTGAGTTGTGGTCCGTGGTTTTTTGTTTATTTGGTATACTTTGGGTTATGCCACAGTAGGTTATGGATTTGTTAACATCTTGGGAGGGCAGTTTTGGCCGGAATCGTAATGCCATTATATGGAAGATGGTGCCGCATTGCTTGATGTGGTGTATTTGGCGGTAGAGATGCTAGTAATTTTGAGGGATGTGAACGTTCTAGCAGTGAGCTTAAGTCATTTTTCTTTTACTCCTTGATGGATTGGACTAGAGTTCTTCAATTAGATTCTTCTTCTTCTTTGTTAGAGATGATTGAGCAGTATAATTTGAGAGGATGATTTCATTTTCCTTTTTTGTACACTAAACTTGCAAGTTTTTAATTTAATAAAGATTTGTTACTTACCTATAAATATAAAAATAAAAAGAAATAAAGATTTGTTACTTATCAAAAATAAATAAATAAAGGTGGGGAGTTATATTTGTGAGGACTTCTGGAAGGGTTTTGAGTGGTCATAGGTTGCAAGAGATTGATTGTAATGTTGTTGGGAAGTTTGGAGAGGGGAAAATCAAGGGTTATAAAGTAGATTTTGAATTATCACTTTGGTGGAGAATAAGGATTTAGGCTTTGTAATGATATGGAGTTAGGGTTGAATTTGTGATTGAGAACAAAGCAAGGACAATAGGAATAAGGTTGCTGTTAGCAGGGATTCCAATGTTGGTGATATGAACACTAACAGAGCCTAGGTTTTGTATTTTTAGTTTGCTAGATTTTCTTTGATGAGAAAAAGGTTGGGCATTAAAGTGTTATTTCTACTGTGTAAAGGAAGTTTTTAAGATTCTCCTCTCGTAGGTTTAAAAATGATAGAGATACAGTAGAACAAAAAAGAAGAAATAAAGAATAGAAGGAATTGAAATATCATATTTTTTTAAAAGATGGAGGAAGGGCTGCATTTTCTTCGTATCTTGGGAGCCAATACCCCTACAATGGATGTTGGAGATCAGTTGAGATGGAAGTTGAAGCCTAATGGGGATTTTGACATCCGGTCGTATTATAACAAGTTGCGGGATTCCCCCTCAATTGTCTTTCCTTGGAAAGGTATATGGAGAGTTAAGGTCCCTAGACGTGTTTCTTTCTTCGTTTGGTGTGTAGCTTGGAATAAGATCCTAACGGGTGATAATCTGAGATTGAGGGGCTTGGATTTTGTGGACCGGTGCATTATGTGTCGACACTGTGGGGAGACGGTGGACCATTTACTTCTTCATTGCGAGATGGCTTATCGATTATGGAGTTTTGTTTTTATAACCTTTGGAGTGTCGTGGGTCATACCTAGATCAATTCCAAATTTGCTTTTGGCTGGTGGAATTGGTTGGGGAAGCATTCATCTTAGATTTGGAATTTAGTTCCATTTTGCATACTATGGTGTCTTTGGAAGGAACGGAATCGATGGACTTTTGAGGATTTGGATAAATCCGGTGATCAGATTCGTGCTTCGTTTAGTGGAACTCTGTTTGATTGGTCTCGGGTTTGGGGACTCACGACTAGTGATTCTCTCCCTTTTTTTCTTAGTTCTCTTTCTCTTTTGTAACTAATCTGCTGTTTGGTTTTCTTTTTTTGCATTTTCCCTGTTTTCTTTTTTCATTCTTGTAATTTTCTGGTTTGCTCTGTGCTTTTCTTGCATAGAGTAGCCTTTCGTATATATATCATTCTTATTTATCAAAAAAAAAGAAGAAGAAGAAGATGTTTTATCAGTGAAAAAATAAATAAATTGCAACATTACGTTTTTTTTTTTCACAAAATTACATGCTTAACAAGCAAAGCTATAAATCTCAATTAATTAAGTGCTAACACAACAAGACAGAATTAAAAGACTTTTTATAAATATGAGAGCTCTAATTCAAATTAATCCTAATCCTTAGATTAAGTAAATTATAACCCTACATGTAAATTTGTAATTATTGTAATAAGACTTAAACCAATGAGGGCCAAACGACTATGATGGACTCTCAACTAAAATTACCTTTTCAATTGGTATGGGCCTTTTAATACGCAAGTCCTAAAGCATTAGTGGAGGTCTTCCAAAGAATTCTTTTCTTGGAAGCCATGTAGCTGCTGTGTCGCAATCATTCTAATCTTTTGTTTCATAGTGCTTACTAAGATTTAATGAAATATCATACATGATATCATATTATCATGCACTATATAATATAAGTTGTGTCCTACACGTTGAGATTGCATCAAGTGTGTATATATATATATTTACACACACACACACTGCATTATAAGTATATGAAAATTATTAATCTAATTATACTCTCTCTCATGCTGCACGAACAGTACATAAAACAGAAGAGTCCTTACCACGTTATAAGCACATTAAAATTACTAAGCTGATTATATTTTAGGTGAAACTCTACTGCCAAACTTCTGGAAGTTTATAGTTCTATTTCAATTGAAAATCTATTACTAAAAGTTTGAAGAAATTTAAAAGAAATATCATTGGAGATTTCAAAATATTATAATCATCGCCAGTGACCCATTAGTTCTGCTGGTACCTATTGGTGTCCCCAAATGGTGATGTCCAGGGTTCGTATTGAGAAACTACAGAGAGATTTTCTATGGAGTGGTATTGGTGCTGAAACTGAAGTCCACCTAGTGAAGTGCTCTCAGATTTGTGAACCATTGTAGAGGTGGGGGTTAGGTATTAGATGCTTGAGAAGAGTTAACCAAGCTTTGTTAGGCAAATGGTTGTGGAGATATGGAGCTGAGAGAGATGCTCTTTGGAGAAGAGTCATAGAGGCTGTTTTGTGCCATCAGAGGTACATAATCATAGGCAATGAAGTATTAGAAATGGATATAATGTTCTGGATAAACTTCTTTCCCAAATTTTACACACAATTATATAACAGATAATATCTTTATGTCAACCTCTCAATAATGCAGTGAACAAATTAGTGGTTGATTCTTTTCCATGTGCATTGACTGATTTAATATCAGTAAGCAGTTGAGTCTATCCTTGGATTCTTGTGTAATCAACTAAAATTATTCTGTTGCACAGGATGATTGCAGATCCTGCCTTCTTATATAAGCTTCTTTTGGAGCAGGCTGCTACAATTGGCTGTTCAGTTTGGTGGGAGTTGAAGAACCGTAAGCATAGGTATGTGCTTTATTTATGACAAACTTTATCTGTTATGCTCATTAAATATAATTAACTGATTAGATTCTCTTTACTACGGTTGTAGGATAAAGCAGGAGTGGGATTTGGCACTTATTAATGTCCTTACCATAGCAGCCTGCAATGCTGTTGTTGTTTGGTCTCTTGCTCCTTGTCGTTCATATGGTAACACATTCCAAAACGACTTGCAAAATACATTACAGAAGCTCCCAAACAATATATTTGAAAAGAGTTACCCACTTCGGGAATTTGACTTGCAAAAGAGAATCCATTCGTTCTTCTACAAGGCTGCAGAGTTGTGTATGGTTGGGTTAAGTGCTGGGGCAGTACAGGGCGCAGTATCAAACTTTTTGGCCAGTAAAAAGGGGGGAAGGTAAATGTCTTTTGTTAATCTGTTTTCCTTTCACCTTAAAAGTAGGAAAGTAAATAACTCTGCCTGTGATGGGGCGAAGTATTCAGACAAATTTATTTTGGGTGACCATTAATTGTTGGGCAGGTTGTCGGTGACAATTCCAACTGTGAGTACCAATGCACTTGGTTATGGTGCATTCCTCGGTCTCTATGCAAACCTCAGATATCAGTTGTTAAGTGGATTTGATAGAGCAATGATCAGCCACTTTGATGTTATTGGAGTGGCATTGTTTTTTAGCACAGCTTTGAGGTCTGTTTCTTTCTCTACCAAGTCATTCATGTAAACCTGACAATAGTGCTGGTTCACACTTACAGACTTACGTAGTTTTTGCATTTTCCCATGCTAAATGGATATTTTCAAACCTCTCTCTCATTCTAATTTATTAAATTGATATGATATTGTTGGGGATTTTCTTCTTTTTTTTTGATAGATAATAAGAGTTTTATTGATGAAAAAGAACAATGTGTTTACGATTGTAAACTCACTGCCCTTGAAACAAATACAATCAAATTGTTAGGTAAGTCTAATAGAGATAAGGAAATCAGACAAGGAACTACAATGCGAAAGACCCCAAATACGAGACCACTCAAACAAAGTCCTAGCAAGCAAGTTCTTCAACAAATCTATAGGTCTCTCAATGTCCTCAAAAGTTCGAGCATTGCGTTCCTTCCAAACTAACCACATAAGGCATGCTGGTACCATATTCCAAACCTTTGAAGAGAAAGTTCCCAACCAATTCCTCCAAGCAAAAAGAAGAGAAACAATAGTATCCGGCATCACCCACTGAACCCCAAACATAATAAGGACCTCACCCCACAAAGCAGATGCAAACTTACAATGAAGCAAAAGGTAATTCACAGTTTCCTCATCACACCTACATAGACAACACCAATTAACAAGGGGCAAGTTCTTCTTAACAAGGTTATCTATTGTAAGAATCCCACCCCTAGCAGCAGTCCATAAAAAGAAAGATACCCTTTTAGGTACCTTTACACCCCAAATGCTCTGCCAAGGGAAAGAAACAGAAGGGGCTTTCAATAAAGCAAAATAAAAGGATCGCACATCAAAAACACCACTGCGATTCAACTGCCAAACCAAGGAATCTTCACCCTCCCCACTAGGAATCCTGGCAGAGACATGCTCATAGAAAGAATAAAAACTCCGCAACTCCCATTCATTAAAATTGCGACGGAAAAGGAAGTTCCAACTCCTACCACCGCCGTCTGGTGCAAAAATAACCATATCAGAAATCAGAGCTTCCTGAACCACAGCACAGGCAAACAATTCCGGGTATAATTCTTTCAAAGGAATAGGACCCCTCCAAGTGTCATGCCAAAACTGAATACGATTGCCCTCTCCCGCTAAAAACACCACATGACCAAAAAAATTGTCTGCACCTTTCCTAATATTCTTCCATAACCCACAACCATGAGTCCCTCTCACAACTTTAGTGCACCAACCTCCACTACCCTCTCCATATTTGGTGGCTATTACCTGACGCCATAGGTGGGTTGCTTCTTTCCCAAACCGCCAAAGCCACTTCCCAAGTAGAGCTTGGCTAAAAAGCCCAATCTTCCAAATCCCCAAACCCCCTATCTCCACCGGCCAAACAACCTTATCCCAAGCAACAAGCGGATATCTGAAAACTTCATTAGAACTCCCCCAAAGGAAATTCCTCTGAATCCTCTCTAGTCTGTCTGCTATGTGTTGCGGAATTGTAAACAGCGATAGATAAAAAGTTGGGAGACTCGACAAAGTACTCTTCAATAAAGTAAGCCTACCTCCTTTTGACAAATACAACCGCTTCCAACCAGAGAGCTTTTTCTCCACCCTTTCTAAAATAGGATTCCAAATCGAAGCATCCTTAAAATGAGCCCCAAGAGGCATTCCCAAATAAGACATAGGCAAATGACCAACCTTACAACATAGAATACGAGCCAAAGCATCCACATTCCCAACCTCACCAACGGGCACAATTTCACTCTTACCAACATTTACTTTTAAGCTTGTAATAGCTTCAAAAAAGATCAACACCATCCTTATATATAATAATTGTTCCTTAGATGCATCACAAAAAAGAATAGTGTCATCAGCAAACAGAAGATGAGAAATCTGCAAACCTCCTCGCGCATTGGGACTTGCCTGGAACCCCCTAAGATAGTCACCCTCTTCTGTCCTCCTCAATAACCTACTCAGCACCTCCATCACCAACAAAAACAAAAGTGGAGATAAAGGATCTCCTTGACGGAGACCACGCGAGCTACCAAAAAAGCCAAGCGGGGACCCATTAATAAGCACTGAGAATCGAACTGTAGTGATACAAGCCTTCATCCACCTCCCCCACTTCTCCCCAAAACCCATCCTCTCCATAAGGTAAAACAAAGCATTCCAATTTACATGATCATAAGCCTTCTCTATATCCAACTTAATAATCACACCCGGAATACCACTCTTCAATCTACTATCCAAACATTCGTTTGCTATAAGAACAGAGTCAAGAATCTGTCTTCCCCCAACAAAGGCATTCTGGGAGTTGGATATAAGTTTGTCCAATACACTTCGAAGCCTATAGGCCAACACTTTTGACAAAAGTTTGTACAAACTTCCCACAAGGCTAATGGGCCGAAAATCTTTAATATTGACAACATTAATCTTCTTAGGTATCAAACACAGAAAAGTAGCATTCAGAGATTTCTCAAAGATGCATTGGCTATGAAAGTCTGCAAAAAAAGCCATAACATCCTCTTCAATCACACACCAACACTTTTGGAAGAAAGCTATGGTAAAGCCATCAGGACTAGGAGCCTTATCACCCTCGACCTCCCAAAGAGCCGCAATGATCTCCTCCCTATCAAACTCCCTTTCAAGAGAAAGCCTATCAGACTCATCCAAACTAGCAAAATCTAACCCATCAACAGTGGGCCTCCAATCCTCAGGTTCCTGATAAAGACTCTTATAAAACCTCACCACCTGATCCTTAATATCTGATTTAGCTTCATACATAATGCCATCAACCTCCACACCCCTCATGGTATTAGCTCGTCTATGTGAATTAGCAAGCCTTTGGAAAAACTTAGTATTATTGTCCCCCTCTTTTAAGAACAAAGCCCTTGATTTTTGCCTCCAAGAAATCTCCTCCAAAGAAGCTAAAGACTCGATCTCTCCCTTAATCTCTATTTTTCTTGCTTTGTCTGCCGTATTCAGCACTTGCATCTCTTCTCTCATATCAAGATCCAACAGCTCAGACAACAAACATTTTTTTCTAAAATGCACATCCCCAAAAACATGTTTATTCCAACACTTCAAGTCTTTTTTAAGAGCCTTGAATTTACATACTAGAACATAACTAGGGGATCCTACAAAATGATAACTATTCCACCAGCATGTAACTTGATCCACAAAACCCTCCACTTTAAGCCACATATTCTCAAATTTAAAGGGACTTTTCCCCCTCGCCAAACCTCCTGCCTCCACTAGAATAGGACAATGATCTGTAACCACACGAGGGAGAGGCCTTTGAATCACATCCAAGAAGTGTTCCTCCCAATCAGCTGAAACCAAAACTCTATCTATACGAGACATAGAAGGGTTCACTGAATCTCTAAACCACGTATACTCACCCCTGACCAAAGGAAGGTCAACCAAAAGATTCCTCTCGATAAAGTCCGAAAAATTGAACATGGCTGGACTAAACGAATTACAACCAAGACGCTCTGTCGAGTATCTAATAATGTTGAAATCACCTAAAACACACCAAGCTGAACTCCATCTCGCTCTCACACTATCAAGCTCTGCCCATAAAGCATCCCTCAACCCAGCATCATTTGGGCCATAAACTCCTGTACAAATCCAAACAAAACCATCTGCCACCCCCTTCAACAAGACCGAAACAGAAAAGCTACCCACCACACAATCAATTTTTTCAAACACCCTTGTGTCCCAGATCACAAGAATACCTCCTGCTGTGTGAATGGCGTCTAAAGCCCCCTAATCTACAAAAGAGCTGCCCCAAAGACTTTTCACAGCAGCAGAATTGGTACAGTCCAGTTTAGTTTCCTGAAAACACACAACCTCACACTTCCATTCCTTGAGTAAGTTCTTCACAGTATCCCTCTTATGAGGATTGTTAAATCCTCTCACATTCCAAGATAAAAGTCTCAAATTCATGGACAACCATCAGAGCCCAACTCACTGAACTTCACAATCTCCCTGGTTTGTTTACTAGCTTGCCCATCATAATTAACTGTAGAAATTAAATTCCGTAATTCCCTCATACCTTTTGTAGAGGAAGAAGCAATGCGACGAAGACTACCTGCTGCAGCTTGTTTCTCCCACACTTTCTCAAGTCGTTGAAAAAATTCAACACACTGCCTTTCACAGGAATCTATGGGGAAACCCACCCACTTACCGAAGCCCTTAACCTTCTTACTTACCCAAGCCGAAGGTTCCAAATCATCCTCCACAGAGATGTCAACTGGGTCATCTTCCTCAGTCATTAACACCAAACCCCCATTAGGATCCCATTGAGCCAAAGGTACATATTCCATCAACTACCGATCCTCCTCGTCCTTATCAGACCCCGTGGGATTGACCCAATTCAACAACAGCATCTCTTCTTCGAAAGAATCCGAAACCAACTCAGAAATAGGAGAAAAACGGTTTTGTTCCAATAATGGCTGATTGCAAGACACCTCGGCCCTCTCCACTGGTGTCGTCAAACACCCCACCACAGTATTGGTGATGCTGGGATGACCATCGGAGTTCGAAACACACGAAACCTCCACAGCCCCACTGATCGGACAATCTGTCGCTGGGTCATCGGCAACTAAGACAGTGGATGGAACCCCCACCTCGACGCCGCTGCCTGTACAACCCATCGGAGCAAAACCCTCCCTCACTGCCATATCGGAACCTCCATCGGAAGATGAAAAATCCCCACCCATCTCGCTGGTACAACCCATCGGAGCAGAAACCTCCTGCTCTGCCTTATCGGGACCTCCATCGGAAGTGGAAAGATCCCCTCCCATCTCGCCGATACCTAGCGTTGACTTCTTGGCACAGACGTAGGAGCCCGATCCTTCACCTCGCTCACAAGATCGTGACACGCCTTGTGATTTCAAATGGGTTGAGTCCCCAGATTGATTCTGCTTTGTTTTGGCCAGGAGGTCATCTTGGGCTTGCATAATAGGCCCACCTTGTGCTTGCTTAACAGGCCCGAGTTCAGTAGATGTTATAACATCTTTAACAGTCTTGGGCTGAACAAAATTAGTCCACTTCACCACACGTTGGCCCTTACCAACCAGATCAACAGATATGTTTAAAGAAAAATGGGCCCTAGTCCACTTAAAAGAAGATGCACACATTGGCCTACCAGATGCATGGTGAGTTGAGATATTTGTTTTTGGAATAAAATCAAATCCCCCAAATCCCTCATTCTGATATAACGTGCCAGCAAGTTTAGGAAACTGCTTCTCCAAATCTAAATCACTTCCTAATTTCACGTGACCATTAATATCTTTCCAAACTTGATTCCTTGGATTACCGGTGGGTTTTACAAACCTACCACCACGGGCAACCACCTCCTTCCCCGGCCTAGAAACAGGTTTGCCCAAGAAAAAATCACTTAACTTCCTTTCCAGAAAAGACCAACCACCCTTATGAAAACCTTCTGGAACACGCAAACAACCACGTCTAGCCCCATTATGATACTCAGATATTTCCACAAAAAAACCACCCTTATTCAGCCTACTAGAGCATTCCAAAATTTTATAACTCTCATGAAACCGTTTGAAAAAATGTTGCTTGCTAAAATCCCAACGGCCTAAGTCTACCAAGCATGCAATGATCCAATCCAAACCCGATCTACCAACCCGGATAGAACCATGGTACCTGCCCTGTTTTTCAGTAATGGAATAAGAATCCATACGTCCTCCGTCAAAAGCCAAGAAGAAGGCCTTTGTGTCAATGTGAAAAAAAGCAGATTTCCCCCGTTCCCCATGTGATGGTGAAGGCTTGGTTTGTGAAGAATGGGACGTGTCTGTGGGAGAAGGTGGCAACTTAGGAGTATTAAGGTTCTGAGGGGGTGGTTGGGTCAGCGTGTGGTTGGGTATGTACTGACCAAACTGACTTGGCTAATAACAAGGTTGTTGGAGAGGGATTTGATAAGGAGGGAAGAAATAATGAAGGTTGGGTAAGCAATTTGGATTAACGAAAGGTGGATTGGCTTGTACATGGAGAGGTGGTGGTGGGAGTTGTGGTCTAGAGGGGGGGTGAGTTGGAGGGGGGAGGGTGGGAACACTCATCTAGTGCATTAACAATGCACTCCCATTCATACAATGACAGAATTTTCTAGTCAACATTAAAAAAAATCCAACAAGATATCACAATGAAATTTTTTTGAGTAATTGAGAAATCTGACCCTGCCCAATAGATTGGGGATTTTCTTCATTGTTGATATAATCAATATGTTCACTTAGTTGTATAGTCTTCTAACCGTAGTGGCTTCTCTTTCATTATTGTTTTAGCTTTTGCTAATAGCTTATTCATTTCTAGGAAAGAGCTTCTTATCTATTCTTTTATTTATTTATTTAGAACAAAATATGTGCTATTCCGCTGGGTTTATATTCTTGTCAGTTTGTCAATTTATATTTTATGTTTGCCTCATATGCTCTGAGAATTCCATCTGGTGGCATTAGCATTCTCTGTCTCCTTGCTTCTATGTCAAAGGACCCATTTACATTTGATGCCAGATTATTCATTTAGGTTTCTTCCTTGATAAATTCCTTCTGTAAGTAATTGATTTGCAATCCTTGTCAGAACTTGTTAATATGCATCCACATTTTGATTATATTGAAATCTGTAACCATAGATTATGAAAGCTTAGGTACATAAAGTTTGGACACCAATACCGATCAAACAAATAAGCTTTCATAATCTATGGTTACAGATTTCAATATAATCAAAATGTGGATGCATATTAACAAGTTCTGACAAGGATTGCAAATCTATTACTTACAGAAGGAATTTATCAAGGAAGATCGGTATTGGTGTCCAAACTTTATGTACCTAAAATAAATGTCCCTGCCTTTGGATACTTTCATCAGAGCTTGAGCTGTTTAACTTTTGTTAGTAATCATTGTATGCAGGATTTTGAATGTTCAATTAGGAGAGAGATCAAGGCTGGCATGGTTAGGCGTAGAGGCAGATCCAATGGTTCAATCAGATAGTCTCTTGAAGGTTTACAGCAGACCTTCTGAGGATGTTAATAGGCCATCTTCAAAATGGTTTATATCAAAGAATGCCATTGTTTCTGGGCTTGGGCTCCTTGGCATCAAACAGGGGACTGTTGACTCTGTTGCTGATGGGGAACCAGTGGCTCCCAAGGCACGGAGAAAGAGGATTGTCCGGAAGAAGGTGACTACAAGTTGAGCATAGTTCTGTTGATCTAATCACCATCACTGTCCAATTTTGCCATATGATGAAGACATTGAGAGCTTGCTTGCCAAACTTTAGAGAAAGAGCAGGTGGGAGGTATCCATAATGATTCATGGCTGCTTCTGCAGTGGGGCGGCTGAGAGAAAATATAATGACTGGTACAAGAATAATATTTTTGGGGAGGATTTCTTAATTTTTTCTCTCTTTAAAGTACTTGCACTTCATCTAAATTGACATGTATAACAATGCTGTATTCAGAATTGATTGTATCAAAAGAAGAATTGATTGTTCTTGAAATTTTCTTATAGATTGAAGGTTTAGTTATGATATTACACCTTTTTTAATGGGAATATTACATTGTTTTGAAAAATAACTTCTAAACATTTCTTTTGGGCTCTCCAACTTGCAAGATTTCGCAAAACCTGTTTGTCATGTCCCAAACAATTCAATGATTTTGAATTATTGCCATCATTCTCGTTAGTTGTGAATGTTAATCTATTCTATTATCAAATGATCCAACTGCAAATATTTGTAATGAACTTCTGTAATTTCACCCCAATTGAGTCAGAATTCAATTCAAGTAAGCCTTGTTTACAAGGATGGTCTCTTATCCTTGAAAAAGGATACAAGAATCCACGCTCTCTCCTAACTAGTTATATGTATCGGATACATGATATATTAGCTTTATTTTTGCAACCTTTTGTATACCTTATAGCTGTGATAGGATCACATTTTTTTATCTTTTGCAAGTGGATGGATATTATAATTTTATGTGTCGTCTATCCCTAATACGAGGGTCAAAACTTGTAGCACATGGTAGGCTTGCAAGTACAATCGAAAAACAAAGTCTATGGCAACAAAAAAAATTATTGCTACATATGGCTATGAAACACTTTTTGCCGGCTAATGTTTGTCATCATTTTCGTCGCCTAATATATCTAAGCAATAAAACTATTTTTGTTCATTATATTTTCCTCACCTAAAGTTACATTTAAGGTATGTTTGGGATCCGCTTATTTTGCTGAAACTGAAAACTTTTTAGGATTTAGGGTTATTGCTAAATGTGGCAATGAAACACTTTTTGCCGGCTAATGTTTGTCATCATTTTCGTCGCCTAATATATCTAAGCAATAAAACTATTTTGTTGCATTATATTTTCCTCACCTAAAGTCATATTTAGAGTCTGTATGGGATCCACTTATTCTGTTGAAACTGAAAATTTTTTGCTGAAAGTATTATAGATAAAAGTAAAAGTTAGCTGAAATAGTATAGTAAGACCTATGAATAGTACTAAAGAGTGCAGTGGGACCCATGAATAGTAGCAAAAATAAGCTGAATAGTAAAATAAGTTGGCAAAATTAATCTTGCCAAACAGACACTTAGGGTCCATTTGGATACAGCTTATTTTGCTGAAAACTGAAAATTGAAAACACTGTAGCAAAATAATTTTTAAATGTGTAAATAGTGCCGTGAGACCCATTTTTAATGAAAAAGTTGTTAAAAAAAGAGGTTTGTAGGTCCCGTGAACAGTGCATGGGACCCACTGAACAGTGCCATTCCAGTGCAAATTTGGTTGTCAACGAGGTGGTGGGTCCCGTGCATAGTGCACAGGACCCACTGGCAGGTCTGTGTTCATGTGCTTCTCAATTAAAAAAAAAAGGTGTGAAACGCCAGAAATGCAGACACAGGGTAGAATAATTTTCTGCCCAAACGCATACTTAGTTTGAAAAAGTCTACTTGAAGGTGGCAATTGATCGCCTTTGCCTAAAAAGGAGTGTCATAAAAGACTATCACCTCTCATATTTATATTTATTGTGGCTCAGCTATTATTGTTTGTCTTTAATGCAACACCACATGGACCTTCCCTCTAGCTACAACATTGGAAAAGGTGCCATAAGATCACTTCCCCTTACAAACCTTGGAGGATGGCATAATGTTAGGACCCTTTCCTAACAATAAGGGGAAATGTTTACTGATAGAGAATATTTTCACCATCCCAAATTTTGGCTAACACCCTAAAGTCTTCAAGTACAAAGGCATCGTTAGACCCAATACCATCGTTAGCCAATAAACGATCATTAGGTCCCATGAGCATTGTCAAGCCTCATGTGTACCTTCAAGTGTCCCCAATGTTCGCCAGGCACCCCAGGATCTTCAAGCCCCCTGAGTGCTCACCAACATGTGTGACAATAGTTAAATTTACTTATCTAATACAAAACATAGCAGACGAAGCAATGCATGACTGACGACCCTTCATACTTAGCTCCACATCGTTTACATGTTCTCGACTCAAGTATCTCTATATGGAAAGAACTTTCACACCATGCCCAAAGATTCTTCTATACATTCGTATCCTCCAAACATGGAAAGTTAGGCCCAAGGATCTCGGAGCATTAGCTCCATACTCTTCTTATAAGGAAAGAGCCTACATTCACGGGATCTTGGTCAATTCTATACCACTATATAAGCACCATGCCCCCTCCTTTCCAAGGTACATAGAATTTCCTGGCTCTCATATGTTTGTAGTTATTGGAGATTATTCAATCCCACAGGTTGATCTTTGGTCTAATTATTAGTCTTGTTCCCCTTTGCAAGTCCTCAAATTGACAACCCCTTGGAGGTTCATACCATGTTCTAGCTAGAGTGCTTGTGGTTCCCTTTCCAACTTACTTTCTTACTTATACTTTCATAATTTTTTTTATAAGACTTACACTTTCATAATTATAATAATAATAAATAAAAGAATGTAAATGAACTACTAATCAAAAGCGATGGGAGAGGAGGGGGGGGGGGAGAGAGAGCTTTTCCAATGTCTTTTTATTTTATTTTATTATGAACATCAAATTTTTATTACGAAGAAAAAAAAAAAAAAACTCCAAACAAAGAAAACACAGCAAAAAGAAAGGAGATTATACAGTAGAAAGAAAATTAGCCTCTACTGGGGGCAATTTGTAATATCAAAGGAACGGGGAACCTACAAAATTATTAAGAAGGGACCATCTTGCTAGAGTTTGAGCTGCCATATTTGCCTTCCTTAGGACCCAACAAACTGTTGGATTAGGTAAAGACTCTAGTGCTACAATAGTCTCTTGAGTGATTGTTTTAATCCTCCACGAAACCTCCTAACAATGCTTAGAAACAGTGTTAAGGCAAATTTGACAATCTCCTTCAAAGGTGATAGCTAATGAATTCATCTGGTTAGCAAGAGATACAGCCCATCTCAACGCCTCAGCTTCAGCCTGGAGAGGGGAGTTGGTGTTTGCTTTATTTGAGCAAGCAAATATCAAGTCCCCTCTCTAGTCTCTGGCCACGACAGCTAAAATGGAATAAGAATGGCCCACTGCTGCATCTACATTAATTTTGATGGCGCCTCTAACTATTGGTCCAGCTGAAAACACTTCTCAAAGGTTCATTTCTCTCCTTTGAAGCTACCTGCTGCCTCAAACTAGTGTGCTCAATAAGAGCTTTTTCCAATGAGGATTTGATCTCCAAAAAGCAAGGGGCCCTTCCCTCAAACACCACTTTATTTCTGTATTTCCAAATTTGATCACGCAAGAGGGCTCCAAACAGCAAGAACTCATTTTCCTCTACTTCCAAATTTAAGATATTGGCTGGACATAGAATAAGCTTCATAAAGTGGGAAATAGATGAGAGATTTAATAAAATTCATCATAATCCCATTTGCTTCCAAACCATAAACCTCTAGCCATAAAGCAATTAGAGAAGAGATGGAGAGTGGATTCATAAAAATATATAAATAAATCTATGGCGAAAACACCATTTTGGTCTTTACATTTTGGAATCACAGTCAATTTGGTTTTTACATTTTGGTAGCAGTCAATTTGATCCCTATTATTTTCAACTTGTAGTTAATTTGATCCCTATAGTTAACTCACTAACGGAAAATGCTTACGTGACAAATGGTGTGCATAGTTGACACACACTTGGATAATAAAATAAAAAATATATATTTAATTGCTATGTAAGAAAACCACATTAGCAATTTTAAGAAGAAAAAAAAAATGCACGGCAAAAAAACAAAAACAAAAAATTTGAAAAGATGAGTTTTTTAAAAATTCCCCAGATTTTCTTAGTGTTTCATAACAGCCAAACACAACCCAAAAAACAACCTCACATACAAAAATCAAACTCAGCATGGGGTTGGGTCAGGTTAGCTCAACATGCATTTTCTATTCTTGTTTTGGCAATGATGAGTTGCAGTTGCAAAGAATGAATTGAAGAAGTAGAAGGAAGATGTCATTGTGTTTTGGATTGAAGTCTGAACTTGGGAGTGGAGGTGTTTATTGAGGTGGTATTGGAAAGTGATGCTAGCAAGCAACGTGGTTTATGCTGTTTGAATTTTTCTGAAAACCAATTAGTTTATGCAAATTCCATTCTTCGATACCTCAACTAAAGTGTTCTCTCTTTCCCTCTCTCAGGTCCGTTTATTTTCTCTCTCTTTTAGATATGGGTTTGTACTTGCCCAGATCTGGGTTCAAGCTCCACCACCGAGATTGACATGCACTCGCCGAATTCGATGGTGTTGTTGGTTGCTGGAGTTTGCGGTGGTGTTGCTGTGTTTGTTGTAGTGGCTCACTGGCTTGGAGTTTGTTGGGTTGAATTTTGTTTGTGTGTGTGTGTGGGTTGCTATGTTTGGCTTCCAAGAAACTCTAAGAAAATCTGGGAAGTTTTTTTTTTTAACTCCTCCTTTTAATTTTTTTTTTTTGTTTTTCTAATATGATTTTTTTATTCTTAAAATTGCTAATGTGGTTTTTAGATAGAAATTAAGTATTTTTTTTGTTATTTTATTAGCCATGTGTGTGCCAATTGTGTACACCGTTTGCCACATAAGTATTTTTCGTTAGTGAGTTAATAGTAGGGACTAAATTGACCGCAAGCTGAAAATAACAAGGACCAAATTGATTGCTACCAAAATGCAGGACTCTTGTCATTCCAAATATCTTGGTCTCCCTTCCATTATTGGTAGATCAAAATCATTGGTCTTTGCAGATATAAAACAAAGGGTGGGGCAAAAGCTTGCTGGGTGGAAAGGGAAGCTCCTTTTAATAGGGGGGAAGGAAATCCCGATTAAGGAAGTCGCTCAAGCTGTCCCAACATACACTATAAGTTGTTTCCTACTTCCAAAGGGGCATTGTGAGCATGATAAGGAATTTTTGGCAGGGACAAAAAGAGCAAGAGATGAAAATTGCTTGAATCAGTTGGCGAAGGATGTGTAAGTCAAAGACTAAGGGAGGTATGCGGTTTCGTAACCTACAAGCTTTTAACCTCACAATGCTAGTGAAACAAGCATGGTGAATTATCTCAAACCCGAATTCTCTAGTGGCCATAGTGCTTAAGGCTAGATATTTTCCATCCGGGGATGTCCTCAATGTGAAGCTTGGTGCTTCACCCTCATACTCTTGGAGAAGTATACACAGCAACCTGAGGGTGATTCAAGAAGGCACTAGATGAAGGGTAGGGAATGGAAAACTCATTCACATCTAGGATGACAAATGGTTGCCCACCCCTTCCACTTACAAAGTCATCTCCCCCCCCCCCCCCCCCCCAAGAAACACTGTTGAATAACCCTCCCTCATTGACCTAGACACAAGATGGTGGAAACCCTTAGAGCTACCTTTCTTCCTTTTGAGGTAGAGACGATTCTCAAAATACCCCTAAGCTACAGCATGCCTGAAGACAATATCATTTGGTTGGGTAACAAGAAAAGGGAATTCACGGTGAAGAGTGCTTACCACATTGCCCATAAGCTAATTGATAGCATGGAGGAAGGTGAGAGCTCCTCGGGAGACCCGAGAACCCCATTACGGCGAAGCTTGTGGCGCTTAAAACTCCCTGCAAAAATAAAAATTATCGCATGGAGAGCATGTGTCAATGGTCTCCCTACCCTTGAGAATCTTGATCTTAGAGGTATAAATACCCCAAGAACCTATCAAATTTGTGGAAAAGCTTCTGAAACTCTCCATCATGCCTTTCTTGCTTGCGACTTCACCAGTCAGGTATGGCATCTCTGGTTAAAGGGAACCCAAACCCCCCCCCCCCCCCTCACTAGTAGCTGGAATTTTTTAGACTCGGTTTTTAAACTCCTATCAAAAGGCTGCTCTGAGGCTTTAGAATCATTCTTCGCCACTGCCTGGGAAATCTCAACAGGAACCAAGTAATTCATAATGAACTAGGCTCCCACCCAAGGCAGATATTGGAAATGGGCAAAAACATGATTGTCGATTTCAAGGAGACTACAACCTCTGACCTTCCCCCTCGAAGGCCTTCCCCCCTGGATGGAAGAAACCCCCCCCCCCCCCATGAAACCTTTAAAATCAATGTGGATGGAGTTTCTGCCAATGATGGCAGTAACTCCAGCATCAGAGTTATCATTAGGGACGATAAAGGCCATTCCATTGCTGCACTGAGAAAATTTTTGCAAGCCCACTACCCAGCAGAAGTTGTGGAAATGCTAGCTCTTAAGCAAGGAGTTCTGCTGGCTTAGGAAATGGCACTGTCCCAAGTCATTTTTGAATCCGATGCACTCAAAGTCATTCAGGCCATCAATGAAGGCATCACAGGCAGCGAAACAGGCCACCTCATCCAGGGAATCTAGCTTGCCTGAGACACCTTCACTAGCAGTAGCTTTCAGCACCTGAAAAAGGACTACAATAGAGTTGCCCACGAGCTTGCTCAGAATGCTAGGCAGAGCAACGCCACACTCTTGTGGAAGGGAGTCAACCCTCTTATAGTATCCTCATTGATTCTCCTAGATAGTTTGTAATATTGCTTATGTTTGCTCTGAGCTTTGTTGTACTCCAATTTCATTTTATAAAATTTACATTTCAACCTCCAAAAAAAATTTGACAGTGATCCCAAAATGTAAGGACCAAAATGGTGTTTTCGCCTAAATCTATTTAGTAAAGACTAATTTTCTTTCTGAGATTTGTTTTTGCATTTAGAGAATTAAGATATACAAATGCTAGGATTTTTTTTTTCCATTAAATTAAAAGATGCTATGATTTTTATGGTTAACACTTTGGTACGAATGAATTAGTTGGTTTTAGTTTCCAAGAAAGGAATAGACAAAAAAGAAAGAAAGAAAACAGAAGAGGGGCTAAATTAACAGTGGGTTGGATTTAATGTGGAAACATTAGTCAATTGTGTTATTAGGCAGATGAGGATTTTAGAATCCCAATGCAAAACGTTTCAGCTTTTACGTTAAGTGGACTAAACGGACTAAAATAGACCAAAATGGGCCCAACAGATTGAACTAGCCAAAGTGAATTGAATTGGTCCAAATGGACCAAAATTGACTAAACTGGATCGAAGTAGACCAAAATATTAACTATTATACTTCAGCTTTTAGAAACTACCTTACATAAATATTATGTGACGTTAAGAAGAATCTTGTTTTTTGCATTTAGGTAGTAGCAACCATGGGGGATTTTTTCAAAATAACATCAATTTTCAAACAATTTTGTTAGTTAGCATTATTTTCAAACTATTTAAGAAACTAACATCTCGAGTATGTAAGAGTCGAGTTTACTGTAGCAACTCGAGTATCACAGACTCAATTTCCATCAAAATTCAAGTGGAAATCGAGTCTTATGAACATGAGTTCCACAAAACCCATAAATCAAGACTTAACACAACAAGACCCAGAGAGAAAATCAACAACAAGAATGAAAAAACTCACCCAAAGACTCCGAGAGCTTGATTTCAATCGGCGCTGCCGCCACCGCCACCTGGTTTTGATCTTCGTGGTTTGGGTTTCGTTAGAAAGATCTCTTTGGTTTGATCTCTCTATTTTTGGTCTTCATGGGTTTCTGGGTTTGATCTCTCTGTTTTTTGTCTTCATGGGTTTCTGGGTTTGATCTCTCTCTTTGGTTTGATCTCTCTATTTTTTGATCTTTCTGTGTTTTTTGAATTCGTGTTCTGGGTTTTCTTGTGGAACTCGAGTCTCACAGACTCGATTTCCACGTGAATTTTCATAGAAATCGAGCCGATTTGCTACATTGAACTCGAGTCTCATGTACTCGAGATGTTAGTTTCCTAAATAGTTTGGAAAGGATGCTAACTAACAAAATTGTTTGCAAATTAATGTTATTTTGAAAAAAAAAAATCTCAGCCATGGATAACAGAGTTCTGGATAGGGCTTTTGTGTTGGGAATGTTCAAATTCGATTTTTTTTTAAAAAAAAATAACTATAAAACCCAAACTATATTATTAGTTAGCCAAGGTTTGAAACTATTTTGGTTTCTAACAAATCGAGTCCAGAAGACTCGATTTTGGGATTATAAATCGAGTATATTGTACTCGGTTTTCCTATTGCGCCAGCAACTGAGCTGGACAAAGTGTCCACGTAGGACTAAAATCGAGTCTAATGGACTCGGTTTTTGTTCATGGAAATCGAGTCTAAAGTACTCGGTTTTCGTTCATGGAACTCAAGCCCAAAGGACTTAATTTTCGTTCAGCCACATCACCCAAATTCAAACATGCTCAACAGATCACTCAAATACACTCAAACCCAAACACTAGTCCTCACAGTCTCTCACTCTTCAAACCCAAATACACTCAAATCCAAACACCAGTCCTCAGTCTCTCACTCTTCAAACCCTCACTCTCACTCTTCAAACCTCGCGCCACTTCGAGTCCTCACAGTCTCTCACTCTTACTCTTCAAACCTCGTGTCAACTGCTCAACCTCATCACTCTTCAAACCCTCACTCTCACTCTTCAAACTCTCACTCTCCTTCAAACCTTGCGCCCGGCCACTGCTCAACCTCATCACTCTTCAAACTCTCACTCTCAATCTTCAAACCTCACGCCACTGCTCAACCTCAATCTGCTTGCTTTGATTAGATCTAAATAATTTTTTTATTTATTAATGCTCTAGATTTATTTCTTTTTTCTGGGTTTGCTTTAGATACATCATATATGTGTTCTTGTTACACTACAGGCTTTTTTTCTGGCTTGAAATTTTGTAGTGTTAATTACGTTTCATTGGAAATGGAAAAAACCCACCTAATGAAAGTGGTCCCCAGTGATTGTAGATAGGCATTCATAACAAAACCATTTTGATTGTGATGAGCCTATAGTGGAGGTGTGAATGTGATGAGGGGAGTATCAGTATCACGCTGCAATGGAAGTTGGTGGGCATTCATATATCAATATACTCTCTCTCTAAAAGCTATACTTTTTAGGTGGCTTAGAATCTTGTCTATTATGACTGCAAGAAATGGAATGGGATTTCAAATAGAATAATTGTAATTACCTTTAAGTAATGCACTTTATTGGGTTATTGTTTAGTAATAATTGATATGGACAATATTTTAGGGTTCTACACACTATTTTTGTAAGAAAAGAGGAGGATGATTATGAAATACTACCAAATTTAGAAAGTTAACTTGGCTTGTCAGTGGAGAAATATATTGATTAGTTTTTAAAAAGTTTCAACCATTAAAGGGTGTCCAAAATGATGTACTAAATTTGAAATCTTCATCTTAAATAATATTTTCGTAATCAATACATTTTTTGTTTATTGGTCATGGATGATTTTCTATTGGCATGCATTGTACTTGATAGATTTTGTCACACAAACAGTGAACAGAACTATATGTTTGCATATGGTGATAATCTTCCTATTATTGTTGTTGTTATGATCATCTATATTAAAATCATAGTTGAAATTTCCTGTACAAATTGTTATGAAAACCAAAAAACTGTAATGTTTTGATAATAAGCTCTGCCCCATTTCAACTCTTTCACAGCTTCCTCTGTTCCTCTAAATCTAAATGGTCCTCACCAAGAAAAAGTGGCACTTGCAGCATTTTTTTTTCTTAATTTAGTACTTTCAGCTATTCTCAAAATGTAATTTATTTTTTCCAGCACTAAAGTAGGTGTCATATTTTCTTCTAGCCCAAATGACACCTCCTCCCCTTGTGAGATCATGAAGGAGGTTAAGGTTGTGGGTTTAAGAGTAAAACCCACTGAATTTGTGTAACTTATCAGTTATCAATAAAATTAAAAGTTGTCATCTTTTTTATTTTATTAATACATTATGCTCAGTTTGAATGGTATGCTTGTACTATGGTTCATCATTTGCACACAAAAGAGTTTGTACAAAGTTATGTACAGCCAATAGGCTGTTATTATTATTATTTTTTTATGGTGGTCATACTCTGATTTCAAGGACCACTCCATCTTGATTCAAGTATTTACTCATATGAAAAAGCAGCTTATTTAATGACAATGTTACCACAAACTACTATTATTTATGACACCCCAACAACATGTGGGGTGTCAAGAATATTGTAAAGAAAATGAAAAAGGATTTTGAATGCTTCTGCAAGCTTAATAAGCAACGTTCTTGATTTGTCATAGCATTGCTTTAACTCCTCAGAACACATTTGAATGAAAATGGAGAAATGTAGAAGACTTAATTAATTTAGCTCATACTGAGTTTTTGGCAGCATATTGAGTTTTTTATATGTATCTTTATCCTCTGTGGTTGATTGTCATACTTATCGTTTGTGCAAGAAATTAGGCTATACATTGATTTTACATTTGACTCCCTAAACTTCGTGCAGTATGGCTGTCGTTGCTACTGAGATCCCTGATGAGTTCGATCCTGGTCCCATGGAGGGTTCGGTGTTAAGGTTTCTAAAAGAACATCGATCGTGCACTGTTTGGGAAGGCGAGGTAAAATTAAAACCGACCACCCGCTGAATATTCTCTTTTTATCCTTTTACATTATGTTGATTTTTTTTTTTTTCCATTTCTAAAATTCTAAGTTTGTCAATGGTATTACTAGCTTTGAATGAATAGTCATGCCCATTAGTTGGGTTGAGTTAGATTGGTTGACTGTTGCACACCCTTACATAAAGGTTACACTTAGATAATTAAAGACATTGAATTGTGAGAGCTAGAGAGAATCAAAATTTGATGTATGTATTCGTTGTAAACATGGTGGGTAATGGGTTGGATTGCTATTATGGCAATGTTTACACTAGCATGCACGACATAAGTAGCAGGATAAACAGCTAAAAACAAATGTATCAAGTGCATTGCATCCTTTTATTTTTCTCCCGTTGTTGCTTTTTTTTTTTTTTTTTTGGGATGATATTTTAATTTCCCTTGATAACTGCTTTATTTTTGTTTTTTGGGATCAATAGCTACAATCATATATACAAAGGTTATGGCATATTGCATCTCATCACCATGGTTCTATCATGTGCAAGATTCGAGGGCACTGAAATGCCGTGATCGTAATGACGAGTTCTGAAAACGACGCCCGATGGTCGAAGATCATGTCCTCGACATTGTCAAGAAAGTTGGATTAGAGGGGCTGCATAGGACCCCATCTAGAAAGATTGATCATAACTTGATAATGGCCTTCATTGAGCGATGGCGGCCTAAAACCCACACCTTCCACCTGCCACATGGTGAGACGACAATCACATTACAAGATGTGGAGGTTCTTTTGGGGATTCCAATCGATGGTGAGGCAATTGTTGGAACAACTGACTTGATGTGGGCTACTGAATGTTAGAATTTGCTTGGAATTGTTACTAACGGTGTGGTGCTTCAAGGACAACGAATCTAGATTAACCGGCTACTTCAAAAAGTAGACGAAGGGTTGCCCGATGGTGCAGCAGAGGATGTTGTGCATCAGTATGCATGGTGTTATATTCTAGCACTCCTAACAGACACAATTTTCGCCGACAAGTCTGGCGATAGGGTGCATACGATGTGGTTGCAGATGTTGAGGGACCTTCGCAATCCACCTCGGTACAGTTTGGGGAGCACTTGCCTTGCATGGTTGTACAGAGAGTTATGCAGGGCAACCGACAGAGGTGCCAGTCAAATTAGTAGGGCCTTGATACTGGTTCAATATTGGGCATGGTTCAGATTCCCTTTTTTTGTGCCCAAGGATGGACCTTCCGCCAGATGATGCATATGGCCCACCATTAGCACCTTCTCCATTGTCCATTAAGTAAGTCTCTTCTTTGACCGATTCTCTCTATTGGAAATAGATCCATAATTTTAAACGACATGATACATTGTTAGACATAGAAAATAAAATTTTAACCTTGATATTCCTCAAATTTTGAAAATTAATAGGATTTTTATTTATTTTTATATATTGTTTTACAACTACTGAGGTCATATGTTATGATTGATGTATAATACAAGTGTTATTTATTTCTAACTCTACCACTAATCATATGTTTAGATAATCATTTATTGGTATAAACTTAGTGGTATGTAATGTTAAATTTACAATTACCCATCATTTATTGTTGTTGATTACTTCAAATTCTCAATTCCAAGTATTAACTATTCCAGTGCTATCTAATCTGAGATAATGAAGCTTGTATCTTATTAATTTTTCCTTTCAGCTATATACAATACAACGCTTCATGAATGGGAAATTCTCAATTAGAATATTGTAGGAAGAATGGGCCATATATATGATACAAAGCTTGTATCTCTCTCTCTCAGTTTTATTTTTTGCTAATTAGATTATTTCTTTCAATTTCTTCTTCTTTTTTATTTCTTTCATAACTCATCCTTTGCTGGAATAATTTTGCTGAGTTTTGTGGATAAATAGCATAGGAAAAAAATTAATTGAATTCCACAACTATTGATAAGGAAAAGAATTAAAATAAAGTTTTTTTTTTCACTCTTGCTAGTCTATAAGAAGTAATCATTATTTTGTGAGCTAGCGTGCCAACAAAATTATGATCATTGAATGATGAACAAAAAAAAAAATTTATTATACTCTCTCTCTCTCTCCCTTTTTCTCACCAATTAAATTTATGTCTTCGGATAAAAAAGTCTAGACCTACTTGTCCCAACTACTTAAGTTGATAAAAAACTAAACTTAGCATTATTCAAGTATTATTCTACAACTAAGGATGCTTTTGTAGTATAGTAGTAGTATTTGAAAGAAAAATAAACAATATGGATTTTTTTCAGCTTCCATCAGCATACAATTCCTTTTTTCTTTTTTATTAGATTGCATAATTGGTAGATATTGACTCCTTCTTTCTTAATTGTAGGACCGTGTGGGTTGTGAGCACGAAGAATAGCCCCGCCGAAATCTGTCTAGTCCGATACCGACAGCTTCTAGATTCTATGCATCTTAACTAGGTACCCAAATTGTGTTTCTTCTATTGTTTATGACTATTGTATACTGTTATAACTGTAAAATAGCTCATAGTCGAAAATAATGGAACATTGTATATTGTGCTGCCCTTTTATTTGGCTATTTCAAGTAGTGTGGCAACCATATGAAGCTGAATTAGGCCACCTGCCTGCGTTTTGTGTCGCAGGAAAGGACGTGTGGATGGCGAGGGTGCCGCTTGTATGTTTCTGGCTAGTAGAGAAACATACACCAAACCGTGTTGTTTGTCAGTCTGGGATGGTACAAGAAATGCCCCCAAATATTGATACTGACGAGGCCCTTCACAAAATAGACCTGAGGGGGAAGACCGGAGTGAATTGGAGGGACAAACACATAAGCCATATCCAAGTATGGAATAGTCGAGCACAATTACTATGTCATGGAGCACGACTAGAGGGTGATATGTCGCCTGCTCATCCATACTTCCATTGGTACGATAGGGTGACTTGGAGGTTCGTCGACCATACTACTGCTGCACTTCTTATTATGGTAATTGCTTCGACCTTTCTTTTCAAATTTTGTTGCGTATCACCATTTTTGTGTTAGATGTACTAATTGTATTTATTTACTTGTAGGTTGCCAGGCACAAGCAGATGTTGACGCGTTATACAGTAGGCAGTCTTGAGCACAAGCATATTACAGCTGTACTTAAGGCAGTGGATCGCCTTCACCGTATAACTGCCCAACTTCCCTTGGAAGATACCGATGGGGTAAATCCAGAAGCGCCAGAAGATACTGGATGACCAAGCACGAGCTCAACTCCTGCTAGCCATAGCCATGGTCAGCGTGCTGCACCCCATCAGGTTGTCAGTAGGCCGGATCCCCCTCCACCCCCACATGCATCTCCTGCCCCAGAGTTCCCTCCACCCCCACATGCATCTCCTTTCCCAGAGATCCCTCCACGTACTGCTCATGCAGTTCTTGACCTAGAGATCCCTCTACCCACTGCTCATGCATCTTCTCACCCCGAGTTCCCTTCACCCACCCCACGTACATTTTCTGACCCCGTTCATCTTTCACTTACTCTGCCATCCTTTGATCTCGGCTTTGATTTCAATGAGACCCCTCCTGTCATGCACACTCAATCCCCCTCGTACAGCATTAGTCATATAGACCATGTACCACCCCATAGTGACTCCATGTCATTCATGCCCACTCTTGGACTGCATACAGATCCCATGACTACGGGCCTCACTCATATTTCATCTGCTACACCATCCTCCCCCGCAGTTGTAGGATCTTCAGTTGTTGGGAGTCAAGCAAAACAGCCAGATGTGCATGTTGAGAATGAGCAGGTAGTTGGGTTACACTCACCCCCACAAGGTCGACCTAAACGCACAACAAAAGCATCTCCTTGTGGGACAGGTGGTCACAAAGCAGGACACAAGGCTGGCCCCACAGTATGACAAGTCATTTAATGTAATGAATAATTTCGCAATTGCTGTTATGGTTGCTATTAGAATTCATTTAATCCATTGTTTAGTTGTAACTTCATCTTTGCAGCAACGCGAGGAGCCTAACCAAGGAGATGCAATACCCCCTCCCCCACATACCAGACACTATATGAGACAGCATAAGCGTAAAATGCATTAGGGTCAGCACCCCATCTGAATTTGTATATATGTGAATTTTGTCTGCAAACCCCACTTGCTCCCTTTCTTACTTCTTTACATTTGTTACTTTCAGATTCCAAACTATACTGCCATGTTATATAACATGTTACATTGTTGCTCTTGTATATTTTGAATAACATGTTACCTAGGTCAGGGTGCTATGGGTGCTCAAGTTCAATTATTGGCTTTTAGCTGTTCTTCAAATCATGCTTTCTAGTAGTGTGTGTACTGCTTAGAATTCTATACATATCGATACTCAATGGAATATTGTGTGCCAGTGATAAGAGCTTACATTGCATTTTACTAACTTAATTTGGTACTAAGTAGTGACCAACTTGTGGCATATATATCAACTGGATAATGTGTTTGCGTATTTTAGTACTCAGGATGAGATGATCTTTTTTCGTCCACTGTTTTTAAGTTGTTCTTTTGAGGTTTTCAGCTGTGCATATTAGACACAAAAATACATTTTATACACTGAAGAAGACCATTTTACCGTTAATCATTATTATGGAAGTGAGTCTTAGTGTTGCTGGAGTACTCAAAAAGGATATACCTGTTGATTGTATCGCATTATAAACATTATTGAACATTTTATTTTTCCATTTGTGTTTCCCACCTTCCCGTTGTTATAGTATTGATAATTTTGTTTTTGCTTCTGATCCACCTACCAGCAAATTGTGCCTCCTGTGCTTAATTCTTTTCCTGACCAAGATAGCAGAGTTCGGTATTATGCTTGTGAAGCTCTATATAATATTGCAAAGGTGAGATTGGATTAGCAGGATTATATATAATGGTGTTTCTTTGGGATTGGTAGCGGGCTTTATACATTATCTTTTGGTGGTGGCCTGATGCACAGGTTGTAAGAGGGGATTTCATCATATTCTTTAATCAGATTTTTGATGCCTTATGTAAACTATCGGCAGACTCAGATGCCAATGTACAAAGTGCTGCTCATCTTGCTTGTGAAGGTAAAAAATTATTCCTTGATCCTCCTCATTCTTCCAACTCATGTACAGACTAAAACACCAAATAGATTGTTGGGTTGTTCCCTTAGTTGTCTGAAAATAGGCTTTCCTTTTCTTTATATCAATTCTCAGCTTTTACTATAATTAGCTGCGAATCCGCGCGTTGCGCGTGATAATTATTTTTATGGTAGTTTTATTAAAAAAAATTTACAATTTAAACTAATCTAATAATGAGTAATGTATTTTGTAATTATATTTTTATTTATTATAGGAACAATCATAAATGTAATATAGGAACAATCCAAAACACCAAAAAAAACGTAAACTAAAAAAAATTAATAAAACTTAACAATGATTAATTGAACCAATATTAGGATAAAATTTTGTTTTTGATAATCTCTTAAGGTTATTTTCTTTGTAAAAATTATAATTTTGGCCGCCCAAAACATATTATCAAATAAACAATTATTAGCAAAATCTAAGAATTAAATTTCTATACATGCATTGTTATAAAATAATAATAATAAAAATAAAATTGCAAAAGTTAAAATTTGTCACCTATCTGATTATTTTCGTTTGGCTAACCTTTGCTTTTCTTTAAATAAATAGCATTATAGAGTACTTCTAATACAACTATTAAGAATACTTTGTCCACCACAAAGGATTAGAAATAAACAAAAATTAGTAAAGTCTCATAGTTTAACATCTAAATTGAGCACTATAAAAAAATCATGCTATGTAACAGAATAAATATCAAATTATCCAAATCATGCTATGTAATAGAATAATATTATATTTTTATATGCTATATTA
Source organism: Notholithocarpus densiflorus (assembly GCA_030021035.2). Lineage (NCBI taxonomy): Eukaryota > Viridiplantae > Streptophyta > Magnoliopsida > Fagales > Fagaceae > Notholithocarpus > Notholithocarpus densiflorus. Next base: position 350,923 of record JARYZH020000195.1, on the reverse strand, counting down.
TAGGATAACATTTAACAATCAAAGAGAATAAAAAATAAATAAATAACAACAACAACAATTTAAAAAACAAAACTAAATCGCATTAACCCAAAATAGAGTTTTAAAGAATATAAAAAATTATCAACTTAAAGTAGAGATGCAAGAAAAATAAAAAAAATTCACCAAAAAAATTAGAGAGAGAGAGGGAGAGGGAGAGAGAGAGAGTGAACCTTTTTTTTTTGTGAGGGAAAACTATGCATAGAATAGAAGAGATAATGATAAATTTATAGTAAGAGGATATGAATAAGAAGAGATAAAAATAAAGGAAAATGAAGAGAAAGAGGAAGAATGATATTAATGTAGAGGGTAGTGGGGAGATGAAAAGGTAAGGGAGGGAGAAAGATTGAAGTAGTGGAGAGATGAAATGGTAAGGGAGAGAGAAAGGTTGGAGAAGTGTAAATATTAAAAAAAATAAATGTTAAAAAAAATTATAAGAAAATTGTAAAGAAAAAAAAAAAAAAACACCCTAAATCTTGAAAGGCTTCAACGTTTTGTTTTTTTGTTTTTTTATTCTTTTAAGCTGAAAATGCTCACACAAAACCCTAAAACTGAACTGAAAAGGCTTTGGGTTGGGCTTGATAGTGGAACTAAATAAATAAGAGGTGGACTGGATTAATTATACAGATTTATTATAGGGTGATAGTAGAAGTAAATAAATAAGTAGTGGGCTGCATTTATAGGGATGAAAATTGTAAAAACCATTTTAAAATTGTAGGACAAATTATATTTTAAAAAAGAAAAGAAAAAAAGAATGACAGTTAATGTGGTGTAACATGAGAACAGCATCATTAAACTCTACGCTTCAGCTTTTATAGGAATATATAGATGAAACAGGACATTGTTACTGAAAGCGGTCAATTCAGGTGCGCCATCTTCTTGCTCTTGTTTTAGACCTGTTGTATTTTTAAGAATAAAAAATCATCGGATGAGTTTGTGAACTGCTTTAACAGTGTAAGTTACACGGCTTTTAAAGCTCTTTTTTCTTCAGCATCGAAGAGTTTATACCATTGCTGAGGGAGGGGGGAATGTGCAAAATAGGCATGTAAAAGGGATGTATATGGTTAGTTAGGCAACGTTTGAAACAATAATGGAAAGTAGCATCTCGAGTTTTAGAAACTCGAGATCCATATTACTAAAAATACCACATAAATCTCGAGTCTTTAAGACTCGAGTTCCATGCAAAAAAAATTTCCTCTATAGTGGCGTTTTTAAGCCTTACAGTGACGTTTTAAAGCCCTATAGCGGCGTTTTTTGCAAAAAAATTTTTATAAGTGATCACCCCATACCAAGTTTAAGGAGCCCTATAGTGGCATTTTTAAGCCCTATAGTGACGTTTTAAAGCCCTATAGCGGCGTTTTTCTGCAATTTATGGAACTCGAGTCTTTAAAACTCGATTTTCATGTGGATTTTTTCCCAAATCAACCCATTCTCTTACAAATCGAGACTTAAAAACTCGATTTTTATCTTGGAACTCGAGTTTTAGACACTCGAGATGCTAGTTTTCAATATTGTTTTGATCCGTGACAATTAACTAAATTTTTTTATATTTGTTGTTATTTGGAAAGGGAGTTCGCTGAGGGAGCGTATGAATGTCCTAAATCCCTATGTCCGGCAGTTTTTGGTAGGCTGGATAACTGTATTGGACAGTGTTCCAGATATTGATATGCTGGGCTTTCTTCCTGATTTTCTTGATGGTAATTGGTCATTATTCAAAACTAATAGGCTTCTTTGATAGCTGCTGTCTTCTTTAAATGCATTTGAACTCACACATCATTGATAAATCTCAGGTTTGTTTAATATGTTAAGTGATTCTAGCCATGAAATAAGGCAACAAGCTGATTCAGCTCTTTCAGAGTTTCTACAAACTTCTCAAGAACTCCCCAGTAAGGCTTCTGTTAACAATGAATGCCCAAACCCCAGTTTTGTTGTTTGGTATTCCTTGTGCTGTTACCAAGCAATTTGAAATCTTGTGCAATGCATTATCCTCTTTTCTTTTCTTCTGATACTGTTGGAATCATAAGATTGTTGCACTTTGACTCTAGCTACAAACAAAGAATGACTTTATCATCAGTCCCAATTATTTTGACAAAAGCAAAATATTTTGTTCATTTGTAATTTTCTGACTCGAGCAGTGCTACTCTTGAAGTCTGTAGATTATGGTCGCATGGCTGAAATACTGGTGCAGAGGGCAGGTTCTACAGATGAATTTACTCGGTTAACGGCTATCACATGGGTAAGTAGAACTGCAATTCAGAGAGTATTTCTACTATTTTTAACCAGTATCACTCTCTGATATGGTTTTTCTATCTGATTGTGGAGTGAGTATTTTGGCATATTTTCTTGATTTACAGAGAATTCGCTGCTTCATTGTAAATTTTATTTTATTTTGTTATAGCTTTTTTTTTTTGGGGTTTTGTACAGATAAATGAGTTTGTAAAACTAGGTGGGGACCAGCTTGTGCCTGATTATGCTGATATTCTTGGAGCCATTTTGCCTTGCATATCTGATAAAGAGGAGAAAATTAGAGTGGTAGGTTGTTACATTATGCCCCACTTAGTGCTCCCCTTTTTTTTTTTTTTTTTTTTTTTGGGGGGGGGGGGGGGGTGTTTCTAACTAGTTTTTGCAATGAAATCTTTGATTCTCCTAGTCATCTAAATACATTAATATTTGTATAAGGTTGCTCGTGAAACAAACGAAGAGCTTCGTTCAATCCAGGCTGATCCAGCTGAAGGATTTGATGTAGGAGCAATCCTCGGTATTGCAAGGAGGTATAGTTTTTGAAACCTTGGAAAAAAAGTGGTATGGAAATGTAACTTGTAATTTGTACTTTTATGGGTATATGTAGCATGTCTCCGTCTAAGGAGCTATAAGAGAGGTGCACATTTCTAACGTGAACCTACCTGGTTCAAGGAATTTGCCAAGTGAACCTACCTATTTCTAACGTGGGAGTTTAATAACAACTAACTTCCTAAAGGTCCCTTAGGATTTGAAGTGATTTAGATCTATTATCTCTTTGGCCAAGAGCCTTGTAGCTCAATTGGCACCTCTTGGTGTTGCGAACAAAGACGTCCGGGGTTCAATCCTCCCTCCCCCAACTATCGAATTATCAAAAAAAGATCCATTATCTCTGTGCCTTTTAGTATGTCTAACTGCTCATCTACATTCTCCTCTTTGATATTATCTCATTGTAGGATTGAAGAGAGAGTCACTTATCAAAAAAGATGGGATTGAAGAGAGAGTCTACTTTTAAATGCTTATTCGCATTTTCTATTGGAAGTATGTTGGTTTTATACATAGGACTCCCAAATGATCATATCCACATCCCTAATTCTTCACTATATGTTTACATTAGGAGAGTGGGGAGGCTACACTAGAAAATATCATAAAGACTCGTTGGTTTGGGCTTGGCTTTCTAGCTGGCCTTACTAAAAGGCTCGTTATGGACTAGGAGCCAATCCTGAACACAACACAGTTTGGCTCAGAAGCTTGTGAGCTAGCTTTTAGTAAGTCAATGATAGGCTTTGTCAAATGAGGGACTAAATGACAGTAAATCCCACATTGGAATGAGTGCAATTGAGTCATTGAGGTGATATATACTGTCTATAATTTACTTTCTCCACCTTTGCAACTTGCTTGGACTTTCATGGGAATGAGGCCCATTACATGGAGTTGTTAGTGACCAGCTGTTAATATATTGAAATTTAGCTTATAACATTTTAACAATCAGAGGTCCTTCTTAACTCTGAATGCACTCAACGAATTCGACTCCAAATACTCGGGTGTCGATTGGAGGCAGAAGCTCGAGACTCAGAGAGGTGCTGTGTTGGCCACTGAGCTAAAGAACAATGCCAATAAGATGGCCAAATGGACGGCTCAGGCTTTGCTAGCTAGTGCCGATATGATGAAACTGGGGTATGTCTCTCAGGTTCATCCTCGTGATCATTTCAACCATGTGATATTGGCAGTTGTCGGGTACAAGCCAAGGGAGTTTGCTTCACAGACTAATTTGAATACTTCGAATATGTGGGGGATTGTGAAGTCCATTGTGGACTTGTGTATGAAGTTGAATGAGGGGAAGTATGTGCTTGTGAAAGACCCATCCAAACCACAGGTTAGAATCTATGAAGTGCCCGCGGATGCATTTGAGAATGATTACGTGGAGAAGCCACTGCCGGAGGACGAGCAGGTTCAGCCGCCCACCGAGGATGCTGAGGGTGCAGAGTCAAATGCTGCTACAAATGATGTGGAGGAGAAGGAGGTGGTTGCACAAGCTTGAAGGGTAATGGTTCTTAATCTTACATAACTTAAATGAGAATTAGAATTTTGGCCGGACTACGATGGCTTTATAGATCCTTTTAACTGGCATACCATCCCTTTTAACTGGCATGCCTTCTTGGCCGGACTACGATGGCTTTATAGATCCTTTTAGTGCAGAATTCTGTACCATCCTATAGTTGGTTGAAACTGGTGATATTTAGAAAGATTTAGTGATATAGGTCATTTTTATGCTGTGATTAAGTGATATAGGTTAGAGTGTTCATCATCATGAATACAATGTTCATTTCCTTCAATAAAAAGTCTTATTACCTATCAAAAAAATTCAAGTTAAAAGTTGAGTTAAAAAATTTATGTTTTATTAATGGAGTTGCATGTGATATGGTAAAAGATATAGGCACTTCTCCAAAAAAAAGAAAAAGATATAAGGTAATGTTTCTAATAAGATTCTTACGTCCCTTTTTAATGTGTACTGAATAATGGTTATGTGATGGATTTTTGACTCACTGTTGTTAGCTTCTGCTGTGTGTTTGTTTAACCATTTATGTATGTATGTGTATATCTATATTCTAACCTTCTATGGTTATTTGTCATTTCTCTCATGGACTATGATTGCCTCTGACAGTTTGCAAGGCTCTTTGTGCTTATTTATAACGAAACATCCTTGTATATTCTTGTTTCTCTTTTTTTTGGAAGATTGACACCTCCTCCCAGGGAATACTTTCCTCTATTCTCTGTGGAAGTCTGTATTTTTCTTTTGTAATATAAGTAAGGAGTAGGAAAATTTTCTGTTTTAAACCCCCTCCAAAAAATAAATAGGATTTAATTGTATTTAACATTTCAATTTTTTTATAATTCAATCAATCTTTTTTGGGCAACTGTAATTGTAGAATTGAATTTTATGGATGGCAATGCAGGCAAGGAGGTGAACAAGACATTTCATACCTCCTCTTGATGGAATGATGTGCTGTGTACACATTACTTTGCAATGAATGTCTCTAGGACACATAAAGCTACTGCAACCATATTTTGGTTTGAGATATTAAACTAGAAGTAGAATAAGTTAATCTTGATTGGTGAAAAGCCATGCAGATGTGTTGGTCGCTACATTTTATCGGAATTGAACTGAAAATTTTAATGTGTCTGTATATTGTAATGGTGACCTGGAAGGTCTGATTTTGGCTGATGAATTGAATATTTTCTGGGCATAAAAAGAATGTGTCTTGTCTTCATTCAGTGCATTTTATTGATGTCTTGCAAGTGCGAAACATGTTTTTTCTTAAACCCACAAAAACACCTTTTTATTTCTATTTTAAATTTATCTAGATAGTGCAAACAAGGACTTCGCGCGCGCGCGCGGGGGGGGGTGGGGTGGGGGACCAGCATACCATTTCTTTCTCTGTGATGCACATTTATTTGTGAGAAAGGATAATTTTCATGTTTTGCGCACACATGCATACATACATACGTGCTATACCATGTACAATAAATGAATGAAACAGTTGTGGAGTAATAAATTTATTGGGCTCCATTGGCATTGGCAGAGTTGCTTATATGCACCTTCCTGCGTGGTCATTTTGATGTTGTGATATGTGTGTGTGTGTGCATATATATATGTATGTATATTTTTTCCTTTTTCTGTTGTACCTCTTTTTAGCTCAAGGAAGCTCATAGATTGGTGCATTGGAATATTTAACAAATACTACTCCCAGGTTTAGGGGAGTGAAAGGTGGTTTCATGCTCAGGACTGTTAGTAATTTTCTCTTTTCTTTTTGGGTAATTTTCTGGCAAAATTTTCAAAATATCTTAAGAATTTATAAACTAGCTAAATTTTGTGGTCAAGTCCTAAGAACTTTTAGAATGGGGTTAATGGAAAAAAGGAGCAGAAGAGTGTAAAATACTGCTTGATAGATGTTAGAGGCTTTAGGTGTGAACTCTTCGGTGTGACCTTCAAGGTAGACCTAACAAAGATAGCGATACATGTTATGCATTTTGGTAATATTGTCATTCATGTAATAGTTTTTTTTTTGCTGTTATAATCATGACTTGTATTTCTGCCATTCTGATTAAGCAGCTGAAAAGAATTAAGGGATAAGGAGGCCAGTCAGGAAACTGTTATACAATTGGGGCACTATGTTCATTCCAACAGAATTGACCCGTCACGGGTTGTCCAACTCTCTTGGCAACCAAGGTCAGGTACTTTGAACTCCTTATTTTTTGGATTGTTTACATTTCAAATAAGCTATATCCATATACTTCTTTTTTACAAGATAGGGACAATCAAACATAGCATTTTATTAGAGCTTTGCATATAATGGTTTAGGCTTCAATTATGTCTTTTCAGAGGAACAATCAATTAAAACCTCATTTCCTATGAAAATCTGATGTTTTCTTTCTTGCAATAGGGTTTGCTTATACAAGGGTTTTCTGTCGGATGAGGAATGTGACCACCTTATTACTTTGGTATTTCCTTGTGTTGCCACTTACATAATCTTGATTCATTATGCTTGGATGGGTTTGAAAATATGTGTTTTGCATTCAGGCACATAGAATGGAGGAAAATGGTTTGGGCAATGATGACAATTCAGGGCATGTTGGCACAGACAGGCTGCTTAAAAGTTCAGCAATTCCTTTAGACATAGAAGTGAGTTTCCATGTGTTACCAATGTTAAATGATTGTCTTCTGCATACCTAGGCATTAGGATTTATATAAGCCTTATTAAACCAGGGACTATAGTCATTTTATTAACAGTGTACAAACTTCTAATTTCTTATACAGTCTAAAATTATGTTGACTTTTTAGTTACAATAGATATTGAGGTTGCCGCTAATTGAATAGTCTGGTGACCGAAGACTTTGTATAAAATAATAATATATATTTTATTTCTAGGATGATGTAGTTTCAAGGATTGAGGAAAGAATTTCAGCTTGGACTTTCCTTCCCAAAGGTACCTCAACCTGGTTCATTGGTCCTTGTCCTCTTCTTTCTAAAATGGCTATCCTGTTAGTGATGCTTTCTATTGTTAACTTTGCCCTTCAGAGAACAGCAGGCCATTACAGATTATGCATTATGGGCTTGAGGAGGTTGACAAGAAATACGATTATCTTGGTAATAAATCCACACTGGAATTAACCAAGCCTTTGATGGCAATAGTTGTTTTGTATCTCTCAAATGTCACTCAGGGTGGTGAGATTCACTTTCCTGATTCAGAGGTGAGAGATAAACAAAATTAAAACTTATTTTAATTATCATCATTTTTAGATCATGAATTCACATATGCTCATTAACCACTGTTAAAATTGTCTCAGGTGAAGAGCAAGATTTGGTCCGGTTGTACAAAGAGTAGTAACATTCTGAGACCTATTAAAGGGAATGCTATTCTGTTTTTCACTATCCACCCAAATGCATCTCCTGATAAGAGTAGCTCCCATGCTAGATGCCTTATTGTTGAGGGGGAAATGTGGCATGCCACCAAATTCTTCCACATAGGATCCATCAGAGGGGAAAAATTATCATTGAAAACAGATGGCACTGATTGCACAGATGAAGATGAAAGTTGTCCCAAGTGGGCTGCCATTGGGGAATGCCAAAGAAATCCTGTATACATGATTGGTTCTCCTGATTATTATGGGACATGTAGGAAGAGTTGTAATGCATGCTGATAAGTAACCTCTCATTTTGTCACCAATTTTAGAGCTGATTTTGCATTCTTTGTGATTGATCTGTAGTCGATTCTTGAGCTGTAGCTCTAAAATTTCACTGATAGTGGGGAACTCGATTTGTAACACTACGCATATTGTGAATAAAGATATCCCAATTTGAATATCTCTCTTGTTTCTTTAATGTTCTTTAATGTTCCTTTTCTGGATTTGACATTAACGAAGTAGATTTTATTATTATTTTGTTTTAATCAGGGAAAAGAAATTTTAGTAGATGAAAAATCTCACCATTTGTGTGAAATCATATCAAAGACTTTGACCTCTTGACCTTCACAGTGAGTGCTTGTAGTACAAAGATTTGGAGGATGATTCAAGAGAAATGTAGACTGACATTTGTTATAAAGCTTATAGGGTCATAAACTAGATTATCCTCAAGTACGCTCTTACATTATGCTTAACCTAGATTAGGATTTTTTTTCAATTCTCTCCATTTGTCTTGAAGTGGATAGAATTCACTCAATGGTTAGATTTAGTTTTCCTGTTACCTAAGAGAATAGAAGGGCCTGATGCCAGGATTTATGGAAAAAAAAAAAAAAAAAAAAGGAAACTCGAGTTCTATGTTTAGTACCCGAGTTCCCAGAACTCGAGTTTTCAGGTAGAAAGTCCAGAAAAAAACAGAGCTGTACTCGAGGACTAGAAACTTGAGTTCTGTCTACAGTACTCGAGGACACCAAACTTGAGTTTTACTTTTTTTTTTTTTTTTTTCTTTTTTTCCCAATCCTGCAGAAACTCCAAACACAGAAACAGAGTAACACCTGTGCAAAGCAGAAACAGAGCAAACAAGAGAATTTCTACATGGCAAAAAACAAAAATTTGATCGAAGAAGTAGACAAGAAAAAAGATTTAATCCAAAAAGAACAAAATTTAATTACTATACATTTCGATTACAAGGCCATAATGACAAGACTTCTATTGAAATATACACTTTGATTACAAATGATAGTTCCACACTAGATCTTGCTTCATGACTACGCATTCCCTCCATAGTCTAGCAATCTCGCTTCTGGATTACACATTCCCTTTAAGTTTGTCACTCTAAGTTCACTCATGTTATACAGCTTGCCCCACCCTTTCGTAGTAAGATGTCTCTTCATTAGGCAAGTTCTTTTAGTATCAAAGCTCTAGGATCTCAGAGTTCACAACATATGAAATGCAATCACCTAGAGTACTTGGCACAGAGTACTTTGCCTCAAGTTAATAATGTTTGAAAATAATGTAGGAAAGAATATCAAACAATGACGAACATACAAGCAATATCCAACTAATGTCAATCCTTCATAATATAAACTTCTCATTTAGTTTCCAACAGGTTAAAAAATTATGATTAAGTCAAAAATTAAGCTTCTATTTTGATGATAAATCACAACCCATACCATGTTTTAGAGGGGGAAAAGAATGGAAATAATTAACAACTAATTGAAAGACAAAAATTAAACATTTATAATATCACAATCTAGAAACAGGTACATTGGATATCGAATACTTCAATTACAAGTGCATTCAATGATAAACAAAATAATAATTATGCCGATACAACGCAGTAGTAAGTTTGAATACACCATAAAGATAATCACAATTTACATCTACAATGCCATTCCAAAATCGAGTATCTACATGCCTGACAAAAATTGAAATATTGTCGTTAGATACCAAAAGCCAAAACAAGGGTACTAATCTACGCAACTTGGCTAATTGATACAATCATGTCATTTTATATAAAAGCATCACGTACCTAGTTTGGATCATTACTGCTTGTCGAAGCCCCACGGGAAAGCGGACATCTTCTATGGTTATGCCCATGTTGATGACACAGTCCATAGCTCTGCTTTTGTTGAATCTCCCTCAAGTCAGAATCTGGCCTCCGGCTTCCAGGTTCTCGCCAGACCCCATCCATCTCATTCTGTATCCTAGACTTCACAGGTCGACCTTTGACCCGCAACAGGTTTGGGTCAGGCACCCACTTTGGACCATCCACATCCCTCCACAATGACTTTGACTTTGGCACCACAAATGCATGTGAGTAGGTGCGAATGACGTTCTCCAAACTATAACATGGGTCAATATATGTAGTCACATCTTGCCCCAAGTGCTGAAGAGCTGTAATTGCATGTGAACAAGGGATCTTTCAATTTTGCCACTTTCCACAACGACATGTTCTGGCCACCAAACAGACCCTTAATAAGATTACAAAGTTGTAGAGTATTTATACAAGATGATTTATTAGTATCAAAAAGTGCGGTGGGGCCTATGAATAGTAGCAAAAATAAGCTGAATAATAAAATAAGTTGACTTTTTAATTTTTTCCAAACACACACTTAATAAGATTACAAAGCTGTAGAGTATTTATACAAGATTTATTAGGCTAACAAACTCACTAGCATCCAGGAATGCAAAAAAAAAAAAAAAAAAAAAAAAAAAAAAAAAAAAAAAAAAAAAAAACCTATTTTGCATCCTCAAACACAACTTTATCTATTTTACAAACTCATTTTACAACTTATCCTATATCTCAGTTTTTATTTTTACATACAACCTAATAAAATAATATAAACTACCTAATAAAATAATAAAAAGTATTACTCTCTCTCTTTCCTTCCACTATCTTTTTCTTTTCACACAACCACAAGATTAAATATTATTTTTTTCTTTACAACCTATGAATAGTAATTCACATTAGTTAGTGCAAAATTTTCTTCTATTTTGCAAGAAAAAACTTACTTTTTCTATTTCACACACCCACTTTTACAAAACACCCACATTAGTTTATCTATTTTACACATTTATTCAATAAAATATTCATTTCTTTAATACTGTCATCTCTCTCACAAACCCACCATCATCAAGCAACCACCATCATCAACCAAGCCGTATGAAAACCCAAAACCCACTAATCAAACAAAGAATAAAAAATGGATCAAAACAAACAATGATCAACAATAAAAAAATGTCCCAAAACCCACTAATCAGTGCTCCAGCCTAAGCACTGAGCACTTATCAACCCCATTCAACCTGAATGGAAGCTAGACAAAGAGAGAGAGGAAGAAACCCAACGATCAACGAGAAACCTAATTAAACCCACTGAAGTGACTACCCAAAATCAGCCATGAAGTGACTATCCAAAATCAGCCATGAAGTGACCACCAATCAACCCCAACAGAAAATCAATCAGCCACCATTGTTCCTCTACCTTTGCAAATACAACCATCAATGAATCTCAATGAAACTTCCAAAACCCACCAAAAGAAACCCATCTCCAGCTTGACCCGAAACAAATATGCACCCATCCTTACTCGACAACCCCCTTACCACCACCAAAAAATCCAAATGAACCCAAGCTCTCCTAGACCTTGGTCACCGATGAGGGAGAAAAGAAGCAAAAGAGAATAAAGAAGGGTAATGCTAACGAATGCCCTTAGGGCATTCATTAAGAATTACTAAAATGCCATTGCATTTATGGTAAGCTGCAAAAATCTATGCAATGAAATAGCATGTGACAGTTTGCTTAGAAAAAAACAAATGTTTTACAATAAACCCAAAATACCCTTTTAACTTTTTCAGTTTTCTTCATTTAATGTTCATCACACGTGAGATAAATAAAGCAGACTAAAAAACACTTGTTAATTCTTCCCTCCATTTCACCTTTTTTTTTTTTTTTTTACTTTTTCCCTCCAATCTACTATTTCACCTTTTCATCTCCTACCTTTCTGTAGTCATTTTTTTTTGTTTTTATCATCACTCTTCTTTTTACTCACTTTTGAAAACGTACTTAGAAAAATATTGACACACACTGAAGCAAATTAAGAGAGGGGAGGGCTCAAAGAACTTAATCAGAATTAAGAAGGTACTTTCAATTATTCATTTATTTATATTAAAAAAAATGATTTTTCTTTATTTATTTATTTATTCTTGTTATATTATTATAGTTCAAATGGATGAGGATTTAAGTTCAAGTGAGACTCAACTATGCATTTCAAAGAATTATTTTGACTTGAATGAGCTTCCTAAAGGAGGTACTATTATTTTATTTGAAAAATGGCTATTTATTTTTATTTTTTATATTCAAATGTGGTGTTGATTTTTTTTTTTTTTTTTGAATTCTTGTGACAATATAGCACAAATGGATGAGGATTTTATTGCAAATGAAACTCATCAAAGTGATTCAAGAAATTATATTGAGTTGGATGAGTCTTCAAATAATGAAAAAAAATAGTGACATTTGTGGAGAGAAAGTTCTTGAAGAATATAATTTTAAGCCTTTTGTTGGTCAATGTTTTCTTAGTGAAGAAGAGGCTTTTATTTTCTATACAACTTATGCAAGTCAACATGGTTTTTCTATTCGAAAAGGTCGGTTTGTCACAAAAAATAAAGAAATAGTAAGGCGGGATTTCTTTTGTCATCGAGAAGGTAAACCACTATTAAAAATTGTGGATCCATCTAAGGAGCAAAGAAATAAAGAGTCTTTAAAATGTAGATGCAAAGCTCATCTAAGGATTTCCTTACGAAAGTCATTTGATATTTTTCCACAAGAATGGCATGTCACTAAGTTTATTATAGATCACAATCATGAATTGTTGACTCCTTCAGAAGTGCGGTTTCTTCCTAGTAATCGAATTATCACTAAAGAAGATGAAGACCGCATTCAATTGTTGAAAGAAGTTAATCTTTCGATTAGACAAATAATGCGTATTATGGAACTTGAGAAAAAAGTGGAACATGGACATCTTCCATTTTTTCAAAAAGATATTCGTAACCTTTTTGGGAAAATGAGAAGGGAGTATGCAATGAGTGATGCCTTGAGCCTCTTACAATATTGCAAAGATGCAAAAGAGGAGAATTCAAAGTTTCAATATGCTTTTAAAATAGACGATGAGAGAAAGTTGGAGCATATTTTTTGGGCACCTTATCCTTGTATTGATTGGTACCAAAAATATGGTGATGTAGTTGTTTTTGACACTACTTATAAGGTGAATGCTTATGATATGCCTTTCGGTGTCTTTGTGGGTGTCAATAATCATGGAAAGACAATTCTCTTTGGTTGTACACTTCTTCGCAATGAAACAACTAGTACCTTTCAATGGCTAATGAAGGGAAATTTTTAATCTTGTAAAGATTCACAATTCTTTTTTAATTTGGATAGTATTTGAATTTTTTTGCATTGTAATAATTTTATGTTTGATTGACAAACTTTTGTATCAATAATGAAGAAGCCACCCAAGTCTATTTTGACTGATTAAGATCCATGGATCACAGAGACAATTTCAAAAGAATTGCCATTCACAAAACATGCCTTTTGTATATGGCATATTACCGCTAAATTTAGTGGTTGGTTTACATCAATTCTTTGTAGTCAATATTCGAGTTGGTGAATGGATTTCTACAAGTTATATAAGTTGGACTCATATGAAGAATTTGAGCACCAATGGCTACAAGTTATTGCAAAATATAACATGTGTATGAATAAGCATGTGATTGGATTATATCAAATTAAGCACTTTTGGGTACCATGTTACCTTCGTTGATATTTTTTTGGTGGAATGACAACAACAGGAAGATCTGAAAGCATAAATGCTTTTATCAAACGGTTTGTTAGTTCCCACGTAAGCTTGATCCAATTTGTTAAACAAGTAAGTCATTATTTACCCTTATAATTTATTTTATTTATGTTTATATCTGTCAATGTTAGTATTTTTTATATTATTTTTTTAAGTCTTGGTGTGTCATTTAAATGCTTCTAATTTGTTGTTTTTAATTTTAGATTGACCTTGCCATTGAAGATGTTGAACAAATACAATCACATGATACAATGTTGGAAACATTTAGGAGTTCTTCTTTAAGAACCCTTTCACCATTAGAAGGCCAAGTACATAATGTGTTGACACCTTATGCTTTCAAATTATTTCAAGTGGAGTTTGGCAGTGCTACACTATATTCCGTGCTTCAAGAAAATGGTAGTGAATTTGTGTTGCAATATTACAAAGACAAAACTAGTCAAAAACACAAAGTTTTGTGGGATGATGATATGACTAATTGTAGTTGCAAACACTTTGAATTTTGGGGTATACTTTGTCGCCACGTACTTAGGATATTTCTTCACAGAGATTGCCACCAAATTCCACATATGTATCTATTATCACGTTGGAGTTGTGAAGCATCACTAAAGGGAAAAGAATTGTTAGTCTTGAATGATGAAGATTTAGTGGACAAGGAAACCAATAACAATGGTGATGTTAATAATGTGATTGATGAAGACTGTTTTATTTCTTGTCCTCCAATGTCGAAGACAAAAGGTCGTCCAAAGCAAAAACGAATGAAAGGTGGAAGAGAGTTGGGAAAGCAAAAGAAGTCTTGTAGACTTTGTAAGCATATTGGTCATAACATCTCTACATGTCCGGAGAAGAATAGTGGTACTTCCTCAAATTGTGCAAACAAGAAAAAGAAAACAACATCAGCTAATATTGGATTGAACCCGGTATTTTGTTTGAAATGTTAGGTGAAAGCTTTTTGAGATTGTGAAAGAAAAATTATGACACATATTTTGTTAATGTTGTCATTTTGACAACATGTTTTTGAGAAGATTTGATGGAATTTACTTATTGAACTTTTGCTTTTGCTTGATCGTTGGTTTAATTGTTAAGTATATGTTACATTTTAATTATCAAGGATATGTTATTTTGCTGTGATACTTTTATTGTCTAATTTGATTTTAAAATTTTTGTTCATTTTTATCTCTATTATGATCACTCCCACTCGCAGGATGTTTATGAAACTTTCGGTCTAATAGTAATGAATTGGTGGTACGTTAACTATTTTTGTATTCTCAAATTGAAAATTCTCTTAATCATTAAAAAAAAAAAAAAAGACTAGAAAGATAAAAATTATGAAAAATTTAGAGCCACGTTAATGAAAAATGGAAGGAAAAAGAAAATATATATATATATGTCAGTAATTGTATATATAATAGGATTTCTATTAATATATTAGTGATTTCAATTGAGTTTGGGAATTAAATTCAATATCTACATAAAGGTAGGAGATGAAAAGGTGAAATAGTAGATTGGAGGGAAAAAGTAAAAGAAAAAAAAAAAGGTGAAATGGAGGGAATAATTAACAAGTATTTTTTAGTCTGCTTTATTTATCTCACGTGTGATGAAACTGAAAAAGTTAAAGGGTATTTTGGGTTTATTGTAAAACATTTGTTTTTTTCTAAGCAAATTGACACATGCTATTTCATTGCATAGATTTTTGCAACTTATCATAAATGCAATGGCATTTCAGTAATTCTCAACGAATGCCCTTAGGGCATTCGTTAGCATTACCCAATAAGGAAAGGATAGAGAGAGACTTGGTTTGCTTAGAGGAGAGAGAAAAGTAAAACTAAAAGCAAAATATTAATAAAATATTAAATACACAGCTACAGTAACTGTGTAAATATACACGGTTACTATAGCTAATGTGTATATTTACACCTACTGATGTGGGTGTTTTTAGTATACAAACCTGGATGGAGCGAGTTTTTGCGGTATTAGGTTGTAAAATAGCAACTAAGAGCATAGTTCTCAGAACCGGACCGGACCGGGAGGTCGGACCGTGAAAACCGGAAACCGGGATGAAAACCGGTTTTTTAAGCCTAAAGAACCGGATTTTTTGTTAATTCCGTGAACCGCTAAAACCGGGGTTGGACCGCACGAACCGGTGAGAACCATGCGGTCCAACCCCTTAGCAATTTTTTTTTTTTTTTTTTAAAACAACTTAGCACAATTTTATTCTACTTAATTAAATTATCCATCTCTTACAAGGAATAAAAAAATTTATAATTAAAATCCTTCAAAGATATTCAACTTTACTTTAAAAATTAATCATAAATTTTAATGTTTTCATGATTATTATTTTATTTTATTAACTTTCTTATTATATTATTATATATATGCTTGAAAATCATTAAATTTCCCTCACATATATAGATATATTGTCAATTTTGCTAGTTTTATAAATTTAATATCTATATTTAGGCTTTAATTAATATTAAATTAATTATGACGTCATCACGGTTCGACCCCGGTTCGACCTCGGTTCGACCTCAAAAACCTTGAACCTCTCCCTTTTACGGTTCAATGAACGGTCCGGGTCTGAAAACCTTGACTAAGAGGTGTTTACACCCTCCAACGCTAGTGCTAACAAACTAAGGGGGAGTTACTCTAATCTAACAAACTTTCTAAGCTCCAATAGATACAAGACACGTGGCTTTCCACTCTAACAGATTTATCACTTAATCAACTCTATTAAGCTGCATGTCGTTTATCTTAACTACTCTGGCGGACTACATGTTGTTTTGTCTGATGCACCACTGCATTGGCTTGAGATGAACAATCTTAGCTTTACAGTCTTCACCAAAAAAAAAAAAAGGTTCAAACAGGTAGTTTAAGAAAAAACAAAAAACAAAAAACAAAAAACAAAAACAAAATTGAAAAACGAATTTGCAGCAAAGTGGACCTCAATTGAGCCTAGGTTTGTTCTGGAAAGTTCGACCTACCACTCTAATTCAAGACTGCTTTTGATTGTTAGTGGGGCAGTGCCATACAGTACCTGATAACAAAGACACGCAGAACACAAATGCCAGTCCAATCTTAAGGATATGCTTGAGATGTTTGTACTTAAAGAAATAAGGAAGAGTATGTCTTCGTGTTTTGGAATTTGCTCACCTTGTAACATAATTGATCTATACTTCTCTAATTTATTTAAGAGCCC
The DNA here is from genome assembly GCA_030021035.2 of Notholithocarpus densiflorus. Taxonomy (NCBI): domain Eukaryota; kingdom Viridiplantae; phylum Streptophyta; class Magnoliopsida; order Fagales; family Fagaceae; genus Notholithocarpus; species Notholithocarpus densiflorus. Next base: position 334,147 of record JARYZH020000195.1, on the reverse strand, counting down.
AACTAATTTTTTTAATTGAAGCCCAATTTTTTCAAAGTGCAATAGATACATAATTTTAGAAAAGTGGTGGAATTAAAAGTTATATTAGGCTTGTGAAATCAATGAAATGACCAAACTCTAATTTAGCTAGGTTTTGATTTAATTGGGTTTTGTAACTGAATAGCCTTGTAGCCAAATTGACATATATGCAGGTACAATGTGTTTGAGGAATTTAGGAAAAAAAGAGTTTAACTGCGAGATTAGTAGTATATTATAATTATTTACTTAAAAAAAAAAAAAAAAAACGCTAGGTTTTGAGTAGGATGCCTTTTAACTTATTTGGGCTACAGTTAATGGTCCAATTCTTTCGGAGTTTTGCATTAAACCCCATAAAGCCTTATTTAAATTAAAATTTCTTAGAATAGGCCTAAATTAGAATTCTTTGAACTGCATCATAATAAGATTTAAGCCCAAGCCCAGCGCTGATCTTCTTCTTTTTTTATTTTTTATTTTTTATTTTTTATTTTTTTAATTATAAGGCCGGACTGATTTATTTATTTATTTTTATAGTGGAAGCCCAATAATCTCTTTTTGGGTATGCAATTCAGCATCACGAGAAAGTAAATTGCATTAGAGTGTGTATGCAAATTTGTTTGAGCCTTTATGAATGTTTAAAGCTCAAATTCATCCACTATGTGAACGTCAGGTAAATACAAAAAGGTCACTAGGATGCTAGTTTAGCCACACACAAAAAAAGTCACTAGGATGCTAGAGAGTAGAGACGACTGGGCTCTCCTATAACTGGGCCATATCTTCAAAACAAAACTATTCATATTGAGCTTGAGGATTAATTCAAAAACATTAACACCATTTCATTAATAAAAAATTAAAATTAAATTAAAAAAAAAAAAAACATTAACACCATTTCATTAAAAAAAAAAAAAAAACATTAACACCATGTTACATATAACTAGCTACCAATACAAATTATATTACAACTTATTTTACATGGACTAACCACTAATATCATATATCTTCCTTTTTTATTTTTTCTTTTTTTTCATCACTCAAAACATAGCCCTTCAAGAAGTTGTAGAAAACGTGTCATAAGACTTATTGAATTCCACATCCATAAATAATGAGAACATGCTCTGCCTCAATTCTTTGTGCTTTAGATTGAGAGAGGAAATTAAGGCAAAGCTTCACTCAAACATTCTCCAATTCCGTCATTAGATGCTTGGGAAGATGATTGGCAGCTTGATTGTGATTGGAATTTCTGTCGGAACCAGATTGAAATTGATTTCAAATTTTCTTGACAGAACTTGAAAATCATTCTGTACGAGCCATAAAGTAAAAACGCAAGAATGGATACACCTAAAGTGAAGAAGACCCACCCCAAGATTGGGACAAGGATGAAAATGAGTAGGTTACAGCCCAAAGCTCCGAAGAAAAGACACTTTTTGGAAGAAATGAAAACAATTTCTGTTGGTTATTGGTAGTATTGCCGCTACCAATACTGTAGTGAAAGTAACTAAGTCTATCATTAAGCCCAACATGATTGCATGGTGTTTGTGGAACAGAGTAGCACCTGAGCTTGGATACTTTAATCCAACGAGGGTGAGCAGAAAACCCAAGATAAAGCCGAACAGAGCAAGCAATGCAGTGATGGAACGGATTTCTTGCTCACTTCTAGTTCTAGATAAAGAACATAAAATGCGTCAGTTTATGTGCAACATATAGATTAATGGTGCAAATAATGAAGATCTCAGCTGCTTAATGCATAAAATCTAAACTAATTTGGGTAATTTATAAGATTGTAGAAAATTTATGATGTTCATTCATTGTAAGAGTAAAGTTTAATGAACATTAATTGAAGACACATAAACAACCTTATTTAGTGAAACATTAAATGATGAAGCAGGTTTAGGAGCCAAAACAGTCTTGCTTGTTTAAAACCACGAGTGAAAAAATTTTAGTACAGAAACTATGGAGTTTGAACTACAAGATTTCAGGGCCAAACAGAGAAATGTAAAAGCCAAAACTAAAGCAAGGAGATTTGTAGTTTGTGCTAACCTTTCATTTCCGGAATGGTTGCCATCCATTCTTGATGACTCTCTGATTCTTAGCAAGGAATTGAGCTGGTTTATATGATATCTCAGCTGTTTCTGTGTGTTTTTTTTGGCCTTGAAGCTCTGTGAAGAAAGACTGAAGGAACATTTAGATTTTATAGAAAATGGTCGTGTGGACATAGTGGTGGACCATCCCCTTTGGAAAACTATAAGAAAAAACCTCTCTTTTTAAGGCATAGACATTTGGCAATCTGAAAAATACGGGACGTGCCGAATAGCTCATCCGTATTATTGATTAATTCGGGGAAAGCAAACTCACCATTGGTAGTGAACTGAGGAATATTCAAGGGTTGTCTATCTGAATACGGCATGCTTTATGGTGTCAGAAAGTCCAAACTCACCATTACTTGTTAAACCTTATTGAAATTTCTGTCTGTTTTTATCTTTTATTTTTGGGCTGAGTGGTAAGTTCATTTATTTGTCTTTGATTTCAAGTAAAATGTTACCGTATGAGTTGTGGGTTAAATGAATTTGAAAGATGTGCAGTGAACTTAGAGGCATCAACTATATATCAAGTTTCATTTATCACATTAAGATGATCTTTAAGATTTTTTGAGTTTCTCTTGGATAAAAAAGTGGAATAGTGTGATTAAAGATTATGACACTATTTCCCTATATTTTTTCCTGTAAATTATAGGAAAAGTCCAAAAGTAAACCTTTTTTTTTTTTTTTTTAACAATCAAATGACAACAATGCTCAAAGAGGAGGCAGTCCTCCCTTTTCACAAAATGTTTAAAAGTGTTATGATATAAGTGTGTATGGACTTAGCGATTGTATCACTAAATAACAACAAAAACATATTACTGCGACTGTGTGTGACATTTAATTTTCAAATTTTTTTTTTTAATTCAACAACGTTCAAACTTTTTTGGGAAAATTACAATTTACTCACCTGTGAATTAAAATTTGACACTTTACCCGCTCAAGATTAGCTCAGTTAGAGGTCCATAACATACCTCTGATAAAAACATGGCTAAATATATAATTTTGCTTCACTTTTATGTCTCTCTCCTCCAAAAACACAAAAAACATAAAAATACAAGATCAAAAAGAATCCAACGAAACATTTTTATCATAAGATTTCAAACTATAAGTAGACAATTTAAATTTTGGTTAAACCTCATATGGGTAAAGTGTCAAATTTCAAATTATAGATAGATAACTTAAATTTCAGTCAAACCATGTGTGAGTAAGTTATAATTTGCCCAACTTTTTTTTTCTTTGCAGCAACACATTCTGTTTTTGGGTCAATTTTATAGGTAAGTTAGGTATTCTTATTAGTTGTTAAAGAATACAATTTTTTTTAACATAAAATTTAAGGCTTGAATTAAATAATAAAAGCAAGTTATTCCATTCTCATGTTCAAGCAGGCCCACGTTTCAAACTAGATGTGACTTTCCTCTGATGTTTCCTCAATCCTCCACACACACTGACTGCATCTGCGTCTACCAAAAAGACCGTATTTTTAAAAGATACGAAATATTCGGCTCCGAATTTTTGTTTTAGTATAGCTCGGGCTACTCGTAATCTTTCAATATCATTGTCAAGAAAAAGACAGAAAAATAAACTATATTGACTTTTTGAGAGGCAAATCTCGTATGAAACCCGCTATTCTTCTAGACCGGATTGCTTTAAGCACAAACCACTTGTCAAGTTCTATTTTTTGAATTTCGGAATTATGTGGAGATTTAAAAAGATACAAAAAATGAGAATCAATATTGTGTGGTTACGATTTGTTAGGGGTATTCCAACAAGAAATATTCATTGCAGATCTCTTAATACATACATAATACATACACTCTCTAAAAACCAGGAAAAATGTGATTTTAAGTCACGACTGTAATTCAAAACCGTGACTTGAAATCACAATTCAAAATTACACCGTTGGACTCTAAAATTAGAGTTAAGCATCAGTGTTTCAAATGAGCAATTTAGTCTTAGAGTTTTAAAAAATGAATTCTTTATTCCTTTGTCTAGTCTCTGTTTTTTTTTTTTTTTTTACATATCTAACAAAGCAATGAGGTGACCTAATTTTAATGATACAGACGCAATTTTTTTATTTTTAAAAATGCTACATAATCAATGTGCCCAACCCAAACATGTATTTATGGCTTTTAAGCCCCAATTTCACATTTCCCCTAATTTATACTCTAATTTTGAAATGAATGTAAGATTAACCTAGATTATTTCTTTTAATGACCATTCAACCAAAAGAGATTTACTTATAAAGAAAAAGATACAAGGCCAACAATACAGCAAAATTCATATGGCGATCCAATTCAAACATCAGTAACAAAATAGGAATGTTGCAAAAGTTCGACATTCCTATTCCTTATCTAGTACTGCAAATGAGCTGAGCCAAATATTAAAAGTTTAGGATTGTTTAATTTATTTTATCTCAAACCCAAGTCAAGCAAGCTCGAGCCTACCCCTTTACAAGAATGTGCTAATAATTAATAATTAAATTATAGTTGAAATTAAATTATTTAAGCTAATTAGATAGAAAGATTTTGTTATGAACCTATAAACATTATATTCACCAACCTTGTACTATTAAAATTTATATATACCCATAAAATGGACCATTTATATTATCAATAAATTACAAATAATAATTTTATATGTTATGAACTTTTTTACAAAATTATATAATCTGGTCTTAAGTGTGCATACACGCGCGCGCACGCGCGCACACACACACTTTAATTGAGCCTCATAATCGTGAGCTTGTTCACAAGCACAATTTTTTTTGTATGAACTTGTTTAATAATTGAGCCTAAACTTAAGTTAAGCTTGGTTCATTTGACAAATAAACGAATATAAATAGGCTTTTTCCTAAGTCAAGTTCAAGTTATTTATAAACAACTTAATTTATTTATAGCCTTATCCCTACCAAAGCTAATCAAAGTAACATATAAACATCCCTAACAAGCAAAAAATGATTTTTTTTTTTTTTTTTTGGTTTCTACATGCAACGAGTTCACATATTGTGAGAGGCCCACTGTATGAATCAAAAATAGGAAATACTCTTATATGCAATGATTAGCTTATATTAATAACCCTATATCCAGTATATAAGATTAAAACACTAGGGTTTTCCTGATGAGTATAAAGAAGAATTAAATGCACTAAAGTTGATATTGAACACAAACTCATTCAATTACTCTAATTACCAAAGTGCTATGTAATTCCTCCTAATTATGAACACTCTAAGATGAATACCATGAAGTTTTCAATTTTAGCAAAATAATTTTCTTGAATAGTTTGGGGTAGATCAAGAATTTAATCGAGCTACTGCATTGATGGTAAAAGAAAAGGGGGATTTCAATCTATAGTCTCTTAGGGCTCAAATTGGGGCAAATTTTGAATTGAGGCTCAAAGCCGCAAATATAGGTTTGGGTTGGGTAAAATGGCTTGGATAAATTGAATGTTTAATAAAGATATCGATGCCACATCATTCAAAATAGACAACCTCATAGATTTGTAAGTGTAAAAAATAATAATAATGGAATTCAACAGAAGGAACATAGGAGCTCATTCTTGAGGATTTAGAATTAAAATTGGTCATTTGAAACATTAAGGACTAAAACTACAAAACATGTCAACTTTAAAGACCAACAATGTATTTTGGCCAAACTTTTATCTTATGGAGTTCAAATAATGGGAATAAGCAAGCATTGCTGTCTTTCTTTCTTTTTTTTTCTTTTGTTTTTTTGAATAAATATCTAAACTTTTTTTTTAGGGGGGGATAAGGAAGTACATAAACTAAGATACAACATCAAGAAGTAACTCTGATCTCTTCAAAATTGCCAGGACATCACATCATTTCGCTTCCCTAAAAACGTGCTTGACTTCTGTGTGAGGGATCATCCATGGTGAATACTTGCAATCACCCCTTAGCAATATCTCTACTTTGATCACTTTTATAAACTTGCACAACATAAACCTCAATTCGATCCACACCCTCAATTCTGTCGTCATGATCATCATACAAACATCTAATGGAGTTTTTGGCTGTTCTCATTTTCATCAATTTATAGGGTACATATTTTGGTCCCAATGTTGCGCCTTTTTACGCTTTATTTCTGCTTGACAAAGGCCCCTGCAATTTTTAAGAAATACGTACTTGTGACATGCTTCTTGATCCTTAGTAATGTAAAGTAGCTACACAGGATGGAGAACCACAGTACTCAACTGAGCTAAATCTCTAACTTAACTTTGTCGGAACACTTCGTATTTTTCCCATTTAGTTTTGCTTTGCATACGGGAAAAACAGCAAAAGAAGTTGTCAAAATTGGATTATTTTGTCAGAACCATCGTAGAAATAAGTTAGAGAAGGAACTCGGTTTCATGGACCGATGAAAAAGCTTTCTCAACTCTCAAGCCCATTTTTCCAATCTCACCCCATTTCAGAGTTAGGCCTATCCCTGCTATTTTACACAGCATTGTTGGTCTTTCTTAAAGGCCCATATAGCTCCTTAACCAGCCCAGCCTTTTAACTAATCTCTGACTCAATTACATTTGCTACATCAAAAGTAGCCCAAATGACTTCCTTATCTTTATCATTCATTTCCTCTTGCAACTAGGCTCTTGCAATCCACCTTACTATTTAAAGAAGAGTATGGACTATGGACACAACAAAAAGCCATTACAATTTCACAGCATTTCTAAACGTTAAAAAATGTTTGGCTGAAATAATAAAGATCAAATGTTTTTTCATCCAACCCTTGTCAAAAGCAAAAAGTCTCATATGTATCACTCTTGATGCATGCACGACACAATGAGACGTTTGGCCTCTGAGCACAAAATTGACAAATGGATTTATTTGGCATTAAACAATATCTATGAGAGATAATTATAATAGGGTAATAATTATTTGACAGAAGTCACGAATAAGGTTTTCAAACCCGGACCGTTCATTGAACCGTAAAAAGGAGAGGTTCAAGGTTTTTGAAGTCGAACCGAGGTCGAACCGGAATCGAACCGTGATGATGTCATAATTAATTTAATAATTAATTAAAGCCTAAATATAGATATTAAATTTATAAAACTAGCAAAATTGACAATATATCTATATATGTGAGGGAAATTTAACGATTTTCAAGCATATATTTAATAATTAAATAAGAAAGTTAATAAAATAAAATAATAACCATGAAAACATTAAAATTTATGATTAATTTTTGAAGTAAAGTTGAATATCTTTGAAGGATTTTAATTATAATTTTTTTTTATTCCTTGTAAGAGATGGATAATTTAATTAAGTAGAATAAAATTGTGTTAAGTTGTTTTTTTTAAATAAAAAAAAAAAATTGCTAAGGGGTTGGACCGCACGGTTCTCATCGGTTCGTGCGGTCTAACCCCGGTTTTAGCGGTTCACAGAATTAACAAAAAATCCGGTTCTTTATGCTTAAAAAACCGGTTTTCATCCCGGTTCCCGATTTTCGCGGTCCGACCTCCTAGTTCGGTCCGGTTTTGAGAACTATGGTCACGGAGTGATCAACACCTTTCCCATACATAATTAAATCCCTGAACTCTTTTTCGTTCAAGACCTGATTCAATCCATCCTTAAGTTAGAAAACAACTAACACTTTTAACCTATAATTAGCAATAAAATCAAATAAACATAGATAACCAACAACTTTTCTTTAGAATTCTAGTGATTAGTGGTAACTTTATGTTTCTATCCCTTTTCCCATCATTTACTCCAAGAATGCAAGGAATAGCATCGCATTGCTAGCTTGGGGAATAAGATTGAGCATTCATTTTGATCAACGTCTTTCACGATGAAATCTATACGTTTTTAGAATTCTTAAAACACAACTAGATTAACCTAGTTAATTAGCCAAGTGATTATTTAGTCAAATTATTCAAATCTAGGTTAACACAAATAAATCATATCATTGAAACAGTGCGGAATATAAATAACACAATGATATGATAACCTAGGAAAACCAAACCGGAAAAAAAACCTAGGGAGGATTTAACCTAGCTATCCTCAAGGTAAAACAGATCCACTATGAAAGAATTGAAGTTTACACAATAGCGACTTAGACCACTAACATCCTATTGCTACCTCGAATAGGAAACTTACTACCACGACCATGTGACTGCTCCGAGTTCACGGACTACTTCTTTCTTGGATTCACAGCAAGCACAAGTACTCCCACTTGTGTATCTTTAAGCTCTTTATGCAGCAACCGAACTGATCATCAAGTTCTTGACATAATCTTGATTCTTGATAACCCTAAGTATATGTGAAGGCAAACACCTCTAGATCTCACAAGAGATTCACATACACAGCATAAACAACAACACTAAAACGTGGTTAAGGTTTTTCCTTTTATACTTAAGGCAAAACATAAAACCCTACACGTCAAACAGGCTTGGGCTAAGTTGGAAAATTTTGCAGAAAAACAATCTGCATTAACTTCGATCGATCGAGTCTAATTCTCGATCGATCGAGCCAGGCAGATTTACACAATAAATCCTGCAGTACACTCGATTCCAACTTTATACATAAACATACTTTGAGCAAGTCTAAAATAAGACTAAACGTTTTGATCATGGTTTGCCAACATTACAAAATGAAGTTCTAATACATTTAAACCTAAAGTCTTAGAACCCAACAAACTCCCCCTTTGGAAATTCGTGACAAAACACAAACTAGACAAAGTGCTCAAAGTTACAAAAATAGCCCATTACAAAAAACATTGCCTAACAAAAACAAATTCAACCTAACTACTATCTATTAGTTGCAAGTGTAGACAGCAGCACGACTAAATCAACCTGTATAGTCCTGTATCACTTAACAAACACATAAACGCATGTGTGGAAAATACAAGTAAAACAAAATAAATTCTTGATTTCACATAATCATAAACTACAAGACATATATCAAGAATAACCTCATAAATATAAATCAATAATTAATGTAACACAATGTGAAACAAGAAACAGATATAAATACATCATAGTATCTCCCTCTATCATAGACAACTCAAATAAAACAAAATACATCATGAGCCAAAAAATATAAATACAAGATGAAGCACCTAGATACAATCTAAAGCTCCACAGCTCCAAAACAACAAAAACTCCCCCTATCAACAAAATCTCCTATCCAAATGTACTCCCCCTTTTTGTGACGAATTGTCAAAGGGCAATCACTCATCATCAAAAAGAGGTGGTGGAGGTGACCGTCTAATGCTCGCCAAATCTGCTCTCAAGGCATGAAGCTTTGTAAGCACATCCACCAAAAGCTGACCATGAGCCGCCTGAATGATCATGACAGTGTCCAACGTACGACGAATGCTAGAAACATCCGAAGCAGAAGGTGGAGGATTAGCAGTAGCAGTTGGATCAGTAAAGGCATCAGCAGCTGGATCACCTGTAAAAGGAGGAGGAGGAGGAGGAGGTGCAACACCCGAAGAGGAAGAATCGACTCTAGGGCGTTTAGAGTTAGCTCGGATCTGAGCAGCCCTCTGCCTAAGGAAGGTGGCACCTATAGGAGCAATAATATGAGCAGGCTCAGACGCTAGAAACTCATCTAATCCTAGATGTAACAAAATCCGATGAATAAAAACAGGAAAGAACATACCATGAGCAGTAGAACTACTCCTATGAACCTCAATCAAAGAATGAATGAAAAAATGAGGAAAACTCATAGAAGCGTCTGTGACAAGATCATACAAAAATGCACATCTCTCTAAAGGAATAGTATGCAAATGAGAGATGGGCCAAATCGAATGGCAAGAAATCCGAAAAAATAGATAGTGAATCTTGGTCAACTCATGAGAGGTGATCTAAGGATCAGAACCCCACTGGATAGAAGTCCCAGTAAGATATGACATGATGTCATTAAGGGAAGGAGACTCATCATAAGGATAGACAGGATACTGGACCATAGGCACCCCAAGAGCAGAGGCCACTACCGTAGGAGTAATGGTGTACTCTTCACCCCGTATCCAACTTCTCACTAGAGTGTTGGAATCATAGGAGTGGACAGAGAGGTTCGAGTAGAACTCTCTAATTAAGGTAGCCGGAGGAGGATGATCAACATCCAACAAAGGCAACCAGCCCCTATGCTCAAAGTTTCTCCTAATTTCCGGGTCAAGCTCATCTAAAACTACTTTCCTCTCAGCCCATACATTCCTATGAATGTTCAGCTTCTCATAAGTTTCCTGATTTTTCTCACTAAGGAACCTCTCACTATCAAAAGAAAAGGCAAAAGCAGAAGAGGATGTCCTATGGGCTCTAGTCTTCCTAACCATGATTCTAAAGAGCAGAAAGGACAAACAGAAAAGAGACAAAAGACAAAAACAAAAGAAAAACCCAAGGGTAGACTGCATCAGACACAGTTAGAGAAAAATAGAAACAAAACAATCTATATGATGCAGGAACAATATCAACACATGATGCATGCTCTAATGTAGTGAGAAAAGTTCAATTATACTTTAAAAATCACAAAATTGGCTTGAGCATAGAGTGTATATCAAAAACCCTAATTTTGAAAACCCATTTTCAAAAATCCCAACAAATTGACCAATTGATCATTACACAAGATAGAAAATATATTATAATGATCAAATTAATCAATCTAACAAGCCAATTTCATCAAATTATGCTCAATTGAACAAAATTTCCAATTCGGGTAGTTTCAAGCCCTAGAAAAATTTAATTTTTCTCAAATGAACAAATTGATCAAATTAAACACCAAGGAACGGTTTAATAACATCCCATAACAAAAACCCAATGATCAATTTTGAAAGAAAAGATTGAAATCAACAAAAACCCCAATTTTCCTTAGGTTCGAAATTTTCCCAAAATGCATGAAACATGAAAATAAATGAAAAAGGAAGGGAAAAAAGGTCTCACCGGCCTTAGAAGTCAAAAACCCTTGAAGAAATTTGAGGGAAAACGACAAAAATTTTGTTTTGAACCTTGACCGATCGAAGAGAGAAAGAAAGAACTTTTTGAAAAAGTTTGAATAGTGGCAAACACATGAAAAACTTATGTTTTTAAAAAACTCTTTGAACGATTTTCGATTGATCGAAAATTACATTCAATTGATCCGGCAGCGATCGAGCATCGATCGAACCAAGCAGATTCAAACCAAAATTTTAATCGTTATTTCGATCGGTCGAGAAACAGTTTTGATCGATCGAAATGCTAGAAAAAACAATTTTTATGAAAGACATAGCAATTTTATGTAGAAACTCTTCAAAGCATGGTATTTTATGAATAGTATGCATGAGTATGATATGAAATGCTTTTCAAAAACACTTATATTGAGCCCAAATCTCCCAAAAATAAGATTTTCAATCAATATTTCCTTAAATTCTCAAACTTCAAACACATTTTGCATTAAAATCAAGGAATTTTCAATCTTGGATGGCCAAAACAAGATCACACACAATAACATGTACAAAGTTTAGCAAAGAGTAGCTTGTGTAGTGTGTGCAACTAGCAAAAACTTGAGATACATGTGAGGTGATATGTGAATAGTAATCAAGCACAATTTCTACAAAATTCATCACATAAATTTGAAAGAGACTATCACCTAAAGAGTTACATCATATAACTCCCATATCTCCTAGAAAACAAGCTTGCAATCATGTAAGTTTCTTGATTTGCCTCATATTGTACACACCAATTTTATTTGATCAGAAATTTATTAAAAATAGCCAGGATAATGTACACACCAATTTTATTTGATTGATTTAATTATAGTCCAATAATGTACATACCAATTTTAGCATTTAAACCAATGCTACACCTTATGTTCTTTTTGTGCATGTGTTACACTTTCTCGAGCACAAAATCTTATGATATGCACTAAGGTGTTCATGATTGGCAAGTAAACAGTGGTGAAATGGTTATTTATGCCTTTCTCAATAAGTACAAGTCCAACAATCAAAGACATGTGACTTCAAGATTAAGGTCAAGTGATCAAAAACTATAAACATATTCCCACACAACATGCACTACAAAGCTCAAACTAGTAAAGTGCAATAAATAAGTTCATCTAAGTTAAACAAGGTACATAAACATGTTATGTAAAGATAAAGTGGCCAACCTTGATTTCAAATTCAAGAAAAATAATGCAAAACACATTTTGCTTCCCTTTTCCTTTTTTTTTTTTTTTTTATAATAATTTTGAAAAGAAATAACAAAAATAACCTAGAATGAAATGCATGAATGTTATGCAATGCAAATCCTAGAAAAACAAAGAAAAAACAAAGACAACAAAGAAGAAAGGTCACACAGAGTAGAGTGATGAAGCACAAGGACCATGTCAGAAAGATTCAATTAGATCAAGCCTTTTGCATCCAAAACTTTTTAGATGCAACTCTAGCATTGGAGTTATTATTCACATTAGAATGCTGAGCAACTCCAGGATTGAAATAAAGGTTTAAAGCCTTTACCAATTCACCAATAAGTACCATAGGATCTTGTGCTTGAGGCACAGGTACTTTTGGTTTATTTGCTCGCTTAGCAGCTTACAACTTGAAACAGTTTAGACAAATGTGCCCAGACTTTCCACAAAAATGACAAACCCAAGCAGGTCTATCATGTACCTTGTCCTTAGGAGGGTTAGGAGTCTTAGGTTTAGGCATTTGAAGATCAACCCTAATCTTCCTAGGAGGAGTAACTTCTACAGGTTTGACAACCTTACTCACGGGGGGCTTAGAAGAAGAAACAAAGTTTGTGGAATGAGTTTCAGGCACAGAGATGCTTTCTACAAAACCTGAACCAGTTTTTTTTTTAGGGAGACTTTTGAATACTCAACATGTGATCAAGTTTGGAACTAGCAGACCTATTTGTTTGTTCTCTAGCAACAGATAATTCAAGTTCCAAATTCTTAACTTTATCAAGCAAAAGCATGTTCTCAGTCTTCACATTATTTAACAATTCATTAGCATCAAACAGTTTTAAAAGCAAAATTTTCTTGTCAAGTTCAAGAGATACAATTTTCTTTAAGCCTAAATCAACACTCATAGCATCCTTTGCAGCAACTTTGCAAAACTTATTGTAGGCTTCTTGCAAACCTGCATCCTCAAAGAGTTCCCCATCAGAAGGAATCTCTTCAACAACAACACTTTCATCAACTTCAGTAGTATCTGTGAAAGCAATGAAGTTTCCATCCTTATCACTACCAGACTTATTGTCAGAAACTTCATCATCACTAAGGGTTACAGCCATAGCCTTACCCTTAGACCTCAAGAATGTTAAACATTCTGATTTCATATGACCATACCCTTGACATCCAAAACATTGTTGACCCATAAAATTATTAGGGGTTTGACCTACTTTCTCTCTAGGTTTTTCAGTATTATTCACCTTAGTGGGATCATTCCTCCTAAAATTTCTAGGTTCAGCATTGTTTTTACCTCTTGTCCTTCTGTTATTGTTCCTAAGAAAACGTCTAAAGTTCTTGGCAAGGTAAGCAATCTTCGTAGCAGAGAGCTCATCATCAAATCCATTCACATCAACATCATCAACAGGCTTAAGAACCATTGATTTGGATTTGCTTATCTTAGGTAAGTCCAACTCATAGGATTGAAGAGATCCTACAAGTTCATCAACGGGGATGGAGTCCACATCCTTACTTTCAGTGATGACAGTTACTTTGGGTCTAAAGTCCTCAGTTAAGGATCTAAGAATCTTCCTAAAAATTTTAGGTTGATCATAGATTTCACCCAGATTATAAGCAGAGTTAACAATGTCATTCAATTTAGCATAGAATTCATCAAAACATTCATCATCAGACATTCTAATACTTTCAAATCTAGAAGTTAACTACTGCAATTTGTTAATCTTAACTGCCTTTGTGCCTTCATGCACAGTTTGGAGAATATTCCATGTAGTATGAGCAACCTCAACATTAGAGATTCTCTTGAATTCCTCCATAGAAATAGCATTAAAAATAGCATTCATGCCTTTGCTATTAAAAGCAGCTGCTTCTTTCTGAGAAGTTTGTCACTCACTAACAAGAGTAGTGGGCTTCTCCCATCTGTATTCAACGAAATTCCAGACTCTCTCATCAATAGATTTTAGGAATGCTTTCATTCTTACTTTCCAGTAAGCATAGTTGTTCCCATCAAAGTGAGGTGGGATCACAAGAGAGTGATCATGTTCCATGACAACAGGGGTTAAGGATTAACTCTTAGATCAAAGGATCTAAAAAATAGAGCTAACCCGCTTTGATACCACTTGTACGTTTTTAGACCCCTTAAAACACAACCAGATTAACTTAGTTAATTACCCAAGTGATTACTTAGTGAAATTATTCAAATCTAGGCTAACACAAATAAATCATATCATTGAAATAGTGCGGAATATAAATAACACAATGATATGATAAGCCAGAAAAATCAAACCGGTAAAAAACCTAGGAATGATTTAACCTAGCTATCTTTAAAGTAAAACAGATCCCCTATGAAAGAATTGAAGTTTACACAATAACGACTTAGACCACTAACATCCTATTGTTACCTTGAGTAAGAAACTTACTACCACGACCACGTGGCAGCTCCGAGTCCACGGACTACTTCTTTTTTGGATTCACAGCAAGCACAAGTACTCCTACTTGTGTATCTTTAAGCTCTTTATGCAGCAACCGAACTGATCATCAAGTTCTTGACATAATCTTGATTCTTGATAACCCTAAGTATATGTGAAGGCAAACACCTCTGGATCTCACAAGAGATTCACATACAAAGCATAAACAACAACACTAAAACGTGGTTAAGGTTTTTCCTTTTATACTTAAGGCAAAACATAAAACCCTACACGTCAAACGGGCTTGGGCTGAGTTGGAAAATTTTGCAGAAAAACAATCTGCATTAACTTCGATCGATCAAGTTTAATTCTCGATCGATCGAGCCAGGCAGATTTACACAATAAATCCTGCAGTACACTCGATTCCAACTTTACACATAAACATAATTTGAGCAAGTCTAAAACAAGACTAAACGTTTTGATCATGGTTTGCCAACATTACAAAATGAAGTTCTAATACATTTAAACCTAAAGTCTTAGAAACCAACAAAATCAAATCTCATGTACGTAGTAGGTGATGACTGGTAATTGCATTCATTCTTCACATACTTTTTCTTGGTAAATCATTCTCCACATTCAAAACTTGAGTTCAAAACCTATCATCTTATTCGTGGCAAAATTAGGTGGATGAACTTGTATTCATTCTCCACATTCAAACTTGAATTGGAATCTTATCATATTAGTGGCAGAATTAGGACTCCTTTAGCGGTATTTGTAAGGAAGGAACTTCCAATTTGATACAATATTGGAAAGGTGTTTGACAAATAAGGAAAAAAAACAAAAAAATATTATTTTAGTGCTGAGTCAATCCCTAAAACAAATAAACTTTGAACTAGTTTTTCTTGAATAGTTTTGTTTAGACAAAATAAAGGGTAAACTTTGAACTAGTTTAAAAGCTTATGTACGATTAAATTTTCATAATTGGTTTCTAAAACCTAAAAATCAAGATTACATACTGATATAAATATAATTCAAACTTAATTTAGACATTGTTCGAGTCTCTTTTTGGGTGGCTATGCGTTAACTATTGAAGAGATGGTTTTGCATTTGAATTTCGAGGTTTGAAATATATTTGGTAATTAATAAATTTATGCATCATTTATAGTATTTTAGTCGATTTCTTGGAGTACCAATGTCATAAATATCTTGATAAAACAAATCCTTTGCATGCTAAAATGGCTAGACAGACTAGCTAGGGACATATGCAAATGGTTTTGAAACGTACTAAATTTCTTATAGTAATTGTAATAATCTTGTGTGAAGTATAAGATGTCTTGTATGCAAAATTGCAAATACCTATTATGCAAACACTATGGTGACGGGATTGAGATCCTAGAATATTGCATATGATGCAATTGCTATGGATGGTTGAGATTTAACTGAGATTTAAAGTTGCGAAATGCAACTTTAAATCTCAACCATTGAATATAAAAAATGAAAAAAAAGGTATAAAACTGTTGTGAGAGGGAGGAGGATTAATTGCACCGGATCTTATATTCTTATTCCATAAAAAGAATGCTACCAATAAACTTTGTAGGTGCAGACATAGCCGTAGGACCCTGCTAAAATTCTGTGAAATTCTTAACGAGTTTTCATTGTAAAATCTTTTCTTGATGCTGCGTGGTTAAACGTGAGCCCCTAAATAAATTAAGACCCAACACCATTAGGTGATGAATTGTACTATTTTTCTAGAGTTTCCCAGTTTCCCACCCTCAAGAATAATGTGATCTTGATGGTGGCACTGGCTTATATATTTAATAAGTTGTTTGGGTTTCTCAAACAATGCTAGAATTTTCAATGTATTTATCTAATCGTAAGCTCACCAAAAATCCTGAACTTTAAAAGATGTTTAATTTCCAGATAAAAATCAGATATATTTTTAATCAAACTATAAGTCACAACTCATCCCAAACTTGTCACTCACTCACTCTTGATGCATGCATGACATGATGAGAGCTTGAGCTTTTTGAAAATGAAGCTCAAATTTGACTTATTTGGCATTTAAAAGTGTGTATGAAAATAGTTATAATAGGATAATTGTCGTTTGATAGAAGTCGTGGAGTGCCTAACTTCTTCTCTATGCAAAACTAAATTCCCAAACTTAGTTTTTTTGGTTCAAGACCCAATTTTATCCTTCTTTAGGTTAGAGCTTAGAGGATAACAATTACTTTAACTTAATTTTAGTAATAGAACTAAATAAATATAGGTGACTAATCATACTTTAGAATTCTGATGATTGGTGAAAGCTCTTTGTTTTTATCTCTTTGTCAACCATTTATCCCATGCATGAAAGGAGTGTCCGCAAAATAGTTTCACATACAAGAACAAGCATCGCTAGCCCAAGCGATCGAGGCTGTCAAAAATCCCAATGTCGAGAATAGTTGTTAAGAGAAAGGAGGATAAGATTGAGCATTAGTGACTTTCACAATGATATTATATCAAATATAGTAGGTGATGAATGGTAACTGCATTCACTCTCCACATTCTAAACTTGAGTTCAATACCTATCTTCTTAGCAGTAGAATTAGGTGGATGAATGGTAATTGCATACATGATTTCATTCTCCACTTTCAACACTTGAGTTCGAATCTTATCCTAATAGTGGCAGAATTGGGATTTTGTTAGGGGTATTAGTAAAGAAAGAACTTCCAATTTGATACATTGGAAAGGTGTATGACAAACAAGCGATCGAAAAAGAATTTGATTAGTTTGGTGTTGATCAATTATTAAAACAAATAAAAACTTTGAAGTAGTTTAAAAGTTTGAGTAGATTATTAATATTTAATAATTAGTTTCTAAACCCTAAAAATAAAGATTACATACTGATATAACTATAGTTCAAACCTTTTTTTAATCATTATTTTATAATCTAGTTCAAACTTAATTTATATATTGTTGGAGTTTTCTTGTTGTTGTGTGGCCATGTGTTAACTATTGAAAAGATGGTTTTGTTGGATCTAGGTTCATTTAGGTGAACAAAGATTTTTTCCAAATTAGAGAAATCTTTCAATCTCTTCATATATTTTTATATTAAATGTGAATTTTGAAAATCTAACTGTTAGATTGTATATTCGTATTATATCCTTCATGCTTGAAAAATTTTCAAAAAGATTAAAGATTAATCACTATGGCATCAAACAAATTTTAAAATTTCAAATTTTTGTAATTTCAAATTGTGTATAAAAAATAAGTTTATTGATTGAATAGTAAATAACATCCAATTTGAACGAAATTTTATATGCATGTTAAGAATATAAGGAACATGAAATTTAATGATTAGAATTCAAAACTCACACAAGAAAAGAGATATATGTTGAAGAGTTTTTCTCTAAACTAGTTTGGAGAGAAACTTTGTTCCACTTAGGGTATCAAGCCCAAAACTCACATCAAACTATGGATGATATGTTGTGAACCGGGATACTTGAAAGATAAATTAATTGATTTGAGGTGCATATCTCGAACTCATGGCTTTCAAGGATTTTAAAGTCGGATCGAGGTTGAATCATGATAATGTTATAATTAATTTAGTAATTAATTAAAATAAACATAAAGGTATATTAGCAAAATTGACTAAAAGTATCTTAAAAATTTGAATTAGACTTTCAAATAAATTTTCATGATATTATAAGGTTAATAGAAAATAATACAACATAAATAAGCATGAAAAAAAAAACTTGTATAATTATCCTTCACATAGAAATCATTTTGATTGAATAAAAAAGTCAAATTTAATTATTTTAGTAACCTCCCATTAAAATGAATTATTCTTAAATCACAAGTAAATTTAGCAAAGAAAACAAATTTAGTAATATTTAATAAATTTAAAGAAGTATTACACGGTTACTGTAGCTCGTTTATCCATTAGTTTATTAATTTTCCGTTCACTCCTTTTTTTTCTCTCTCTTCTCCGTGCTCAACAAACCCAGTTAACTTCTCCTCTCCTCATCTTCTTCTTTTTCCTCAGATGCACACAAACACACCCACACACAAACACATCCACCCAGACAAATCAACAGAGATACAGTTGCTCAAAAAAAAAAAAAAAAAAAAACACACAGAGACAGATCGGAGCTCGTGGGTCTTGCCTGATCGGAGCTAAGGAGATCTGACCGAGATGGGTCTTGCCTGATCGGAGCTAGGGAGATCTCGGATTTGATCGGTGCTTGTGGATCGGAGCTATGGAGATCGGTCAGTGCTTATGGATCGGAGCTAGGGAGAGACCGAGATCACCACGAACGCCACGTTCCACATAATGTCCAAAGCCACCACGAGCTTCGAGTACCCCCAGTCGGCCCTGCGCTCCTCCAGCTGTTGCGCCGCCGTCTCCCGCACCAGCATGGACGGGCCCCGACGCCCTGTGGCGCGGCCCAGGAACAAGGCTAGAGTGGTGGATCGTGGGTCGCGGTGTCGGAGCTGCCCTGTCGTGGGTCTAATCTGGTTGGATCTGATCGTGATCGAGAGAGTTGATCTTTTGGTCGGATTTGATTGTGATCGAGAGAGTTGATCTGAAAAGAAATGGGTAGAGAGTGGGTAGAGAAATAGGTACAGAGTGAGAACAAAAAATCAGAAAAATGGGTAAGAGAGAGAGAGCGCGCGTAGTAAAGGGGGTGGTTGAGGGAAATAATAAAAAATTTGAGAAAATTGATTATTTAATTAAAAGAGGTGATAGAATAGGTGAACTGATGTGAGTGTTTTGTAAAATTAGACGTGTAAAATAGAAAAAGTAGGTTTTTAGTGTAAAAATAGATGTGTAAAATGAAAGAACTGATGTGAATGCTCTTAGGTTCTACACCCCAAGGCACCCAATTCTCTATTTTTTAGAATAAAATCAACTCTTTGACCCAGTTGAACTAGCACCCAATTCTCTATTTTTTAAAATAAAATCAACTCTTTGACCTAGTTGAACTAGCTCACAGTTCAGACAGTTTTTCGAGTTGAACTGCAGTTTAAGGAGTCTGGTCCATGTTTGAAAACCTTGCCTAAACTTGAGAGGGAGAACATCCTTCTTGGGTTAATTTTTTCTTATTTCTAATTAATGTATTCAATGTACATAAATAGCCAAGGATGACATTCTCAAAAAAAAGAAAAAAAAAAGAAAAAGAAAAGAAAAGAAGCCAAGGATGAGATAACCTCATCAACAAATCTTAAAACCATGGAACTAATCCTATCCCAAAACATAGGAATTAATTTGAAAACAAATAAATAACAATATTTATCTATTTAGGACGCTTTATTCTATCGCTAAACTAAATTCAAAAAATTTGTCTAGCACTCGGGTCATAACATTCCCTCCCCTTCAAGATGAATCTTGTCCTCACAATTTTGAAACATGGAAATCTATGATTGCTCACACCATATTCTTCTCCCTCAATCGGAGAAATTCAACCTCAAATTTTAAAGTGTTGAGGGATGAGAATTTGAATATTTGATACTTGTGCCTTTATGCAGTAGATTAAGATGAGGATTAGAATTTGATTTCAATTTGTATTTAAATTAAAATAGTTGTGATAAGATTTATCTCCTCACTAGTATTTTTGTATGTAAGAATTAGGAATGAAACAAGTAGAAAATCAACAAAAAAATGTATATTTTCTCTCTCAAGTTAAGGAGATTGGTCATCTCATATTGACTAATTAACTATCTTTTTTAAGTTTAGAAATTTATCTCAATTCTCAACATTTGATATCAAAGCATTTTTATCCGCATCTCTATCAGTAAAAGCCATAAAAGAGGGAAAAAAAAAATGTCAATCCAACCTTGTCATCACTAAAACCCACATCCCACTAAACCATTCCTTATACAACAAGTAAAGTGCCCGTTGTATTTACACATGACACACAGCAATTTTAGCTATAATTATATATTGTGATTAATTATTTGTTAATTCTTATAAATTCACCATTTTTTCTTAACCATTCATAATTAGCTACATGACAATTGTGTCAACATGACAAAAGTTGTACTATAGTCCTAAAATTTTTGTTTGCATACTCTTTGCCTATGCATTCAGTGGTGGAGCCACATTTGACTTGTGGTCAAATTTTAAAAATTATCTTGGAATATAATAGATTCTAAAATAAGACTTGGCCAACAAAAAAATTGAGTTTGGCAAAAAATAGTAAATAATTGACTGTTAATGATTTTGTCATTTCGATGTTACAGTGGTCCAAATGAGCTTTTAAAAAAAGAAAAAAAATAATAACAAAAACAAACTGCTCATTTTTTAACAAGAAAAAAAAAATGTAAAAAATAGAATTATGATTCTCCTGTTTAATTAGTTTTTTTTTTTTGTCCTTTCTCTTGTCTAGTGAGTTCTTGTTGAACTCAAGTAGAGAGTTTTAAACAAAAATAATTTCCATTTTCACAATTTTTTACTTGAGAAATGCTATATCTATAATAGTTTTACAACAAATCTTAAGTGGCTGATTATTAGTGGCTGTTACAGGTAGATAAAAAAGTAATTTAAGTAGTGGATTCAAATTAGAACTAATAACAATTTACAAAATATAATTTGTTGTAAAAGTATTGTGAAAATATTGTAAACATAGAACTTCTATTTTAACTTTGAATCAATCGTGGCTTGAGAAATATTGATTGGATCAATTGGAATATATATAAACTAGTCGCTAATCTGTGCGATACACAGGAAAGCTATTGACTATGAAAAAAAAATTCAACAATGAGTAAAGAATTTAAATTTATCTCATCATAGTCATAAGAGTAGTTTTAGGACCATATTATTTTACAATTTTTTGCCACAACTTTGACGTGACAGTGGTAGAATGTTGTTTATGCACGAAAAATTATTTATAATAAAATCTAAGAAATTTAGAAATAGAAAATTGGGTTAATAATATGCATATTATAGACATTTTGCTAGTTAGTATTTAAAAAAAATGAAGAAATATTTAACTTCTATGCTTTTTCTCAATCCTACTTAGTCATAGTAATAACAATATAGACAATTAAAAATATGAAACAATATTAAAATTATAACACCTAATTCCATTATCTTTTATGTTGAATCCAAACAAATAATCAATCAACCAAAAATCATAACTTTAATTAAGAAAACAAAAAATCACATGAACCCAAATAAAAAGCATTTAAGGTAAAGAATTACGATCAACCTACTGAGACGCAAATACAAAAAAACCCAAGATTTAAAACTTCCAAATTTATAGAATCCTCAAATTCTACTTCAAAACCAAATAAAACCCTTCAAATTCAACAAATTTATATATAACATACCAAATAAAAATTTATCCCTGGGTTGGAAGACATAGGTTGTAGTTTTGATTTTTCTCCAAAAAAATAGAGATGCTTCATATGCCATATACAATATAAAATAATTAGTAGACATTTCAACCCAAAAACCAAACCCACAAAAACAATGCCAATATAAATATGGAGATTAACCCAAATACTCAAAAGAAAATCAATTCTAAACATAACAAAAGAATAAGATAGAAAGAAAAACTCAGGCACATACGAAAGCAAATAAAAAATTCAACATAAAAGATAAAATTTATTAATAACAATATAAACAAATATCCACATATGTTGAATTGAAATTCATTAATAATAACAATATAAACAAATTCGACATAAAATTCATTAATCAAAGAAGCAATCACCTTTCATTCCGATGGAAAGATCTTATTTTCTGGTTGGAAGATAGTTTGAAGATTTGGAATGTCACTGTCATGTAGTTTAATGAAATTGTATGAAGATGGTACCTAAACATCACGTACATACATGCTTGGAAATTGTAGGTTTACTCATGGGAGCCGTTAATTTGTCATGATGCTGTTGATATGCATTGGTCAACACTTGGTGACCAATGCATTAATGACGGAAAACTCCTGGCTTGCTCATACTATCGCAATTCTGTTGGAGTTTGGGTAGCAGATGTATCGGTGCTTTCTGATCAGGACCAAACGGCCCCTTAACCTTCACAACTCCACATTGCAGATATATCAGCACGGTTCTTAAATCAAATAGAAGACCAGTTCGGTGAGGGAGATCCATCTCACATTGCAAACAACCATAAAGCTATGGCATGTGTTTCTTTTCCTATTAAATATTATTTATCAACGAATAGCTCCTAATTTTAGTGGGCCCAAAAGTGTGTAAAAGCTTGAAAATTAAAAGCAAGGAATTCCAAAAGCATGAGTTTAGCCGTTAGAGAGACATGTTCTAGAATCTTCTTTCCTACTGGACCTCTTTACTGTAGTGTGAGCAGCACTTGGTTAACACTGCATACTGGACTCCCTAAACCCCTAAACAAAAGACCCAAAAAATTGAAGCCACAAATTAGAAACACATACCCACGGTGGTAGACTTGGCTTGGCAGCAGGCTGAGGGGCTGTAGTGGCACCATTCAATTTGGAGTTTGGACTGAGGGTTTGTTTTCTCCATCTGATTTATATGGTCGGGTTGTTGAAGGGTACTTAGGGTTTGTTTTCTCCGTCTGGTTTATATATATATTTATATATATATATATATATATGATAATGATGAGTTTGAGTTTAAGTTGGACTTGTTAGAGAGATAAAGTTTCACTTCTTGTTAAGTTTGGACTAAACAAAAATAATTTTATTTTAAAAAAATGATAATGATTTATTTCTTAAATATTGTGTTGAAGTGGAAAATTGTGAGAGTTTCAGAAGTTTCGGTTATATATATATATATATATATATATAAATATATACTAGTCGCTAACCCGTGCGATGCACGGGAATAGCTATTGAATGAGTTTTAGGGAAAAAAAAAAAAAAAAACCATTATTTTTGAGTTGTAGTAGTAAGCAAAAATGCATTAAAAAATGATATTGAAATAAATAGCACATAGTTTTATTAGTTAGGCAGAAGAAAATAATGTTGTTTTATTTATTAGTTTTTTGTGAGAAGGAACAATAGATAGAATCTTGTGTTTCTAGTTTAGTTTGTGTCGTATATATAGATATATACAAGGTAAGTTGTAGTATATATAGCAATAGGTGCCTATTGAAAGGTCATAATATTTCAAATTAGATATACCAAAAAGTGCCTATTAAAATGTCATAACCCTTCATATTGGATATACCAAAAGGTGTCTATTGAAAGGTCATAATCCGTGCGATGCATAGGAAAGCTATTGTGTATAACAATGTAAACTATTCTTTTTCTCTTCCTCTTTGATTGTACATTAGGATTCCAGTCTTATAGTTTCCTATTCTTAATATGAAACATTAAATTACTTAATGAAAAATAGAAATCAAACTTAAGTTTAAAATAAAATGAAGAATTAAATCTTTAATATCCCCAACTATCCATAAAATGTATGAAACACAAATTTAAAGAACTACTTAATCAATATTTCAAATAAATTGAAAAAAAAAACTTTAAAGTGTTTTTTGTATCTTCTTCCTTTGTTGATTTGTAATAGTCACTGAATATGTTCTTTTGTTTTCCTTGAGTACAGATGTTGGTGTGAGCTGCACATTTCTTTGAACATCAAATTTTTGAAACTTTGTAGAATCACCACCTTGTTCACTTGATAAGTTGCTACTACATTCATTTGAAGTATCACTGATGTAAGCCTGGTCATAGAACAGGTTGATAACCAAAACAACAATAAATGAAATTTTTTGGTAGTTAGAAGCACCAACAACAAACAAGCAAAAAAATTTCAAAGTTTCAATTTCATACTCTTATTCAAAAGAATTATAAGAATTGCAGCAGCAGCAGCATAATTATTTTGACTCTAATTATCTCTCTGCAATAGATTCTTCAACAATACAATTAAGGGCCAAAATGGGTTATGTATGAACTCCATATGCAAATCCATGAATATGTCCCGTCATGCTTGTTTCCTAATGATATTGATTTAGTTGAGAAGATATTTGCTGAGTATGTTCACTCAAAATTAATAAAATTTTCTGCAATGACATTTGTGGCTTCATTAGAATAATTATTATTGATCTCCATCACATGAAATAGTATCTACACAGGGACAGAGCAGAAGCACTGCTACTCAAGTAAGCAATGCCTCCCCCATGTGACCTAAGCTGTCAACAGCAAAACCTGTCTGTCTCAGCCTAATTGCATCCATCAAGTAATACAGACCAAATTGATGTAAAATAATTACTCTTTTTGTATCTTTTTTGTGCTACACACAGTTCAAACTTCAAACCTAAAAGTCAACCAGATGAAGAATCAGATATGTTGTTTACTACTGAGAAGGAAGACTTTCCACTGGTTGATGAGAAAGATCAACTCAGAGAGCAACAAATCAGACGGTATACATGATGTGAAAATTGAGCTTGATGCATCTACTATCGATTAACCTTCCATGATGCTTGAAGTGACAAAGCTTAATTATGTGATAAGCAAGAACTGTTCCAAACCCAAAGACTCATCTAAACTACAATTCAATCAAATATAGAATACAAAACAGACACAAGAATACCCCCAATATCAGCATAAATTTCAAAATCAAAACTGAATTCAAACATTGGAAGCCATAAATGAACCTAGATAAGAATTTACAAAATTAAATCCGAAAAAACTGAATAGAAAATCCTTACCTGCAAAACAGTAAGAATCCAGATAACAAACTGATTGTCCTCATCTTGTAGTTGTATTACCAAATAACCCAGATAACAAAATGCCAAATAAGCTCTCCTTAGCAATGGGTTTGAAATAATGACCATGATACCCAGGAGTGTTCACATACATATTAAAAAGATAGTTTTATTTATGATCCCAATTAAGCTCTTTAAGATACATGATGCACAAATTATTCTGGATAGTGACAATAATAAGTACCCTCTAATATAAGTATCCTCTAATATAATTATTTACATAAAAAGAATTGGTTCCAAAAATAATCACCACAATCTATTAAACAATAAAATTTCAATATAATCTTTGGAAAATATCTCTCCCATTGTCATCTCCATTGTTGTACATTGTCATAATACCTATAGCTACATGGGGTTTGTGATTTGCACTGAATCATATAATAAAAAGGCTGACCTTATAAATGGTGCATTTCATTTTCAAGAGAGAGAGAGAGAGAGAGAGAGAGAGATTACTCCACAAAAAGCAATTTCTATAAATTATATCCAATTTTATATCTGACTTGGGAAAAGTTATGGATCCCAATATGACTAAGTGCTACACTACAGCGGTAGCATTCCCTCTGCGTAATGAAGCAGTCTTAGAGACCTTCACAACAGGCTAGGGTAGCATAGCATCCTCAATATATAAAATTTAGATTGTGTCGTAACACACAATCTGAACAATGTAATGAATGTCTAACCTCAACGTACTCCACACCAATTTCACTAAAATTATCAGGAATTTTGTGTGATGAAAGCAAAGCTGATAACTCCACCAGAATTTTTTCTCATCTGCTAAAATTTTTTCAAAATTAGCACTCTTCTTCTTACTAAATTCTGAGATCTCTTAGTTAACCCACTCAAGCATTGTTTTATTTTAATACTCTTCACATGTAAGCAATCACTCAAACTTGTTTTCATAATTTATGTTTGTGTCCATAACTCATACCTTTTTTAGCCCCACAACTCATACAAACAATTTGCATTAAACAATCGCAACAGAAAATCTTCTATTGTTAGTAAATTTTTCCCATAATTTCTATCTAAAAAAAGCTTCCAAGTTCCACCATTACCATGTATTTCCAAGTAAGTTTTTATGCAACTTGTAGGCTTACTAATCAGCAATTAGCATGTAAATCCTACCTAATTAGAGCTTTGCACCCAATGTCAGTAATATTATTAACAAAATTGGAGGACTCTGTTCAGCCTTGCAGTAATATTGTTACCAATTTTAATTAAATCATCACCCTGCCATAATTCAAAATAAGGAGCACAAAAATAAAATAAAATAAATAATAATAAAAAATAAAATTAAAAGGGAAAGTTTAATGTACCTAGCATATATATTCTTAGTTGTGTAAGTTCAAGTCATCTTTCCAAATTGCCTTTTGCGTTTGCACATCCTTGTCTTTCTTAGACTCATTCTAACTTGGAACACCTAAGTAACCAACTAAAACAAATATATATATATATATATAAATATATATATATTTCCCGAAATAATCAGTAATATTATTAACAAAATTGAGTACAAACACAAATCCAAAAGCAACCATTAACGACAAAAGACTAAATATGTACAAACACCAAGGCAGCTACAGAAACTATATGCAAAACAATAGCATTTGCTTTTTATCTTTACTGCATTACAGATGTGACATGGCTTCAAACCGTTGGCAGGAGGAGTTGCATGTTCCAAAAAAAACTCCTCATAACTCAGCATTTGGTTTTGTTGTATTGGATGGCGAATTGCATGTATTGACCCTATTGAATGCATTTGATCCACAAGAAACCCGAAGGAAGCAACATCATAAGACACCATTCCCTCACCCTTTAGATTTTAATACTGCAGTAATTTGCAGCATTCGATTGTGAACTATAGTAATTCTCATCTGTGTGCTGCAAGTACTTTTACCAAACCACAAATTTACTCTATCTCAGCAAATAGAAAAAGAGGGTAAAGCAAGGAAAAAAGAAGTAAATGAAATACTGAGTCTAGATTCTGTATATATATATATATATATATATATATATATATATACACAAATAGTGAAGTAAATGATCTATTTAATTGTTTCACACTGAATTTTTTATTTTTTATTTTTGACATACTTAAGTAAAAAGTAATTTAATTTTAATATTATCTTAAATTTAGAAATTCATAAATAAAAAAAATGAAGGAGTAAAGAAGAAAAAGAAGAATAAAAAGAAGGAAAGAAAGACCAAATGAAATACTGAGTTTAGATTTTGAATATTAAGGAATCAAAGAGAGAGAATCAGAAATGATTCTCCTTCCGTGGTCAACTCCAAGTCTACAACTTAATTTTTTTTTTTTTTTTTAAATTAAATGAGGAAGAGGCAAAATAAAAGAGCTTTTTTTGGGGTAAATGTTCAAATAATTCAAGCTAATTTAATAAAATTAAATAATAAAGGGCCCACTGTTCTTCCAAAAGAAATTATTGGTCCCACTATCATGAAATCATTTTTTGTTGAAACCTAGACAAAATCCTTCCTATGAAACTTTAAATCCAACTAAACTGAAAACACTCAAAAAGAACACGAAATTAAAACTCAAAAGAAGAATATCAAAATTCAATGTTCAATACCAACCCCACCACAAAATGCCCTATCAAATCAGCAAAAATCTAATGTAATGAGACTTTACAATTGTAGACTCACAATTCATTTCCAATAATATATTGAAAAACACCAAGTCTCCTTTAAATCACACTGAAATTCATAATCACACCATGAAATAAATCATAATCAAATCAGATCCACTTCACAGTTTCCCAACCCCTCATTCACAAAGCTTGAAATTATCTTCTAAAATTATATACCAAATGGATAGAACCAAGTCCAAGTTCAATATCAATCTCACAACCAATGGTCAAAAAAATCAATAAAAATTTCCAAGGTATGACCTCACATTCATATACACACAGTTTATAATGAATTAGAGAATGAAATTGCAGTTAATATGATCTCACAGACTACAGTGTTTGTAGAAAGCAAATATTCAATATATGGTGTATCATTAACAATAGCTGCATCTTGTGCAGTCCAAGAATCTAATTGTTCATTAACACCCAAATATCAAAAGAATGAATATTAGACAATCTTAAGCCAAACTATGTTTTTTCAATCAGATGAATGCTAAAGTAATAATTATAAAGAAAGAGAGGTACGGAAATATATTCTCCAAGAGTGAAAAGAAAATGAAAATCATAACAACCATAGGAAAAATTATAGCGCAGCTTTTTTCTTCTTAATGAAAATATAATGGTATGAACCTAAGAAGGTATAGTCATAAAACTATTTCAAAATAAAAAGAGAGTATAGAACTAAGCATTGAAAATATCAGTATGAATACCTGGCTACTGCATTATTTGAAAAAAAAAAAAAAAAAAAAAAAGAAGAAGAAGAAGAAGAAAAAAAAAAGACCGTTCAGTGCATTGAATTAAATACCTTAGAAACAAAGATCTAGCAAACAGCTATCTAAATTTGAATGTTTGAAACAATTGAAAACATTTTATCCAATTCTAAAATATATAAAGTCACAGACACATCTGACTGAGCTTTTCAGAACTTGGACCATACAAATGCTTGAAAGTTGAAAGTAACGATGACAAACTGCGCTTTGACCATTAGGCTTTTATAAAAAATAAAAAATAAAAAATTTAAAAAGAACAACAATCCATCCTTGCATTATTTCTATATCAATTGAAAATCTGGCAATAGAAATCAATTCTACTGATTAAGTACATTGGCCAAACATATCTTTCTCCGGTCGTTGGGTACAAACATAATATTTTTCATATCATCATGACTTATGATTGATACATACCAAAAAGTAGTCAATGACCAATAGCAACTAAAACCAAGAGGCACAAACCATAAAGTGGCTATAAACTAATGCAAGAGTAAGTAAGGCATTTTGTCAAACACATGGCGTGCACAAAATTTCAATGTCTTAGTTATTAACGTTTGTTATTATAAAATTTTTAAAAAAAAAATTAAAACAGAAATACACAACCTATTGACAAATTGAACAGTTCCTTTAATGCAACAAATAACACAACAAACAGGCAAAACAAACAAATTAAAGAGTATTAAATATATGGAACTACATAACTAATTAAATTCTGCCATGAATAATTTAAAGCCAGAAACCCAACTCTTCCATGGCTTTTATATTTCTCACCAACATGTCTAACATTTGTTTTTATATTGCCAAAGCAAACGTGGTGTAATTTGGAAAATTGACTAAAGTTGTCTAAATCCAAACGTACAATGGGAAAACAATATTTCTATCAAATTAGTGGAAGGAGCTAAAAAGATAGTAGCGTGACAGTGAAGAAGAGATTGAGCAATAACAGTAGCGTCACAGTAAACAATGAAAGGGAACAATGAAAGAAATCGATTTACCGTAGTGATTTTGCTGGCAGGTCGATGGTGCAAGGATACTCTGTTCTTTCTCCTCAACCTTCGCTATGTTTCTTCTCAAAGAGGGAAAAGAGAAAGCAGAAAACGGGAAAACGAAAAGGAGAAAACAAAAAGTCAACAATGTCAGTGAAGAAGAGATTGAGCAATAACAGTAGCGTGACAGTAAACAATGAAAGGGAACAATGAAAGAATCAATTTACCGTAGTGATTTTGCTGGCAGACCGGTGGTGCAAGGCTACTCTGTTTCTTTCTTCTCAACCTTCGCTGGGTTTCTTCTCGCAGAGGGAAAAGAGAAAACTGAAAACTGAAAAACGAAAAGAAGAAAACAGAAAGTCAACAATGTATATAAACAATAATAAGTACTCACTGAAACGGTTTGGGTACGGGAGTCCAAATCTTTTTTCCCATTTTTCGTACTTCACTCTATACTCTACCAATAAAAATTTGTCACGTGTTCATCTAATTAATTAAATACTATCATTTTTGACTTATTAATACTACTGTTATTAATTAATAGTAGTATTTAATTAATTAGGTGAATACGTGGCAAGTTTTTATTGGTGGAGTATAGAGTGGAGCAGGAAAAGTGGAACAGAAAATTTGGACTCGTGGGTTTGAAAGAGTTAGACCAAGTTTTTGGTGAATGTGCGTGTGGATGAGGGTTTAAAAAAATTATTGGGCCTAATTGTTTTTTTTTTTTTTTTTTTTTTTTTCCTAAAGAGGCCTACTTGGTAATTTATCAAGATTTTTTTTTTTTTTTTAAATTTTTAATCCTGTAACTACTGTCCAAGAGTGATACAACTGAACACCAAGTGTAAAAGTTACAATTGTTCGGTTTTCAAATATATAGGCGTGTGGCAAAAATTTGTGTTGCCATGTGGCGCAATGAGACGCGGTCAATAAAAAGTCAAACGTTTCGGCTATTAGTTATTATTATATAGATATATATATAAATATATATATATAAATAATTTTCTTATAACATATAAATAGTAAGTTTGATTTAGAGATGTATAATAAATAAATTTGATCACTGGCTCTTAGGTTTTCATTAGTATTGTTGGTGGGTCTCAAATCTCAAATTTAGATTTTTCATATTTGAGTTTATTTGTTTGTTTGTTTTTTAATTATCTATCTATCTATCTTGGATTGGTACTGGGTTGGGGTGCATGGGTTTAGATTTGGGGTTGGGTTTTGGATTTTTGCGGCAGCAGTGACGGTTGGTTTTGCTGTGAGGTGGTGGTGTTTTGGGTTTAGTTGTTATTGTTGGTGTGGGGGTAGAAAATATATTATTTTAATGTAACAAATTGCAAAATGAAAAATGAGATATAGAGTGTGTTATTATAGTGGTTATGTAAAATACATGAAGTGATTTTTCTGGTGATGCAAAATGGGTAGGAATGCTCTAAAACAATTCTCCCTTGCCCCACCCAAAAATGACTACATGATGCAATAAAGCCAGGAGTTTACCCTAAGGGGGGACAAAATATAACAGATATTTTTATAAAATTAGTAAAATAAAATATCAACAAGAAAAATTATAAAACTATTACTAATTATATTAAAAGCTTACAAACTAATGTAACAATATATATATATATATTTATATATATAAAAGATAGAAATTCTACTTTAGTCTAATCTAAGCATATATGTATGTGAAACACTCTTTTAGAAATTTGAACTTTAACCCTTACCTTCCCCATACCTCACAAGCACTAATACTTAAAGAGTGACCATCACGCTAAGGGTC
Organism: Notholithocarpus densiflorus; assembly: GCA_030021035.2. Classification (NCBI taxonomy): domain Eukaryota; kingdom Viridiplantae; phylum Streptophyta; class Magnoliopsida; order Fagales; family Fagaceae; genus Notholithocarpus; species Notholithocarpus densiflorus. The sequence goes on along the minus strand of JARYZH020000195.1, from coordinate 302,670 downwards.
GTATGCAATGGTTAACAATATATAGAAAGTAATTAGTATTACATCAATATCATAATACATAAATCACAAAACTACTATCAATTTTACTACATAATATTTGCAAATTGATATAGCAATAAATTTATTTGGTGTCACATTAATAATATTATAAATAAATTTCTTAATTACTTATTTTTTGTGTCTTAAAAATTGATACGTCAATTTGTAAGGCTTATTTAATAAAATTTATAATAGTTGTCATATCATTCTAAGAAAATTCTTTATACCAATCAATAAAAGAAAAGACACAAATAGTTGTTTTTTAATTATTTGCATTTTTCTTTTGAAATAAATCTAATACTGTAGCTAGGTTTCCCATGATTTACCATTCAAATATAAGTCACATTTATCATCATCATCTAATTATATGTCAAATGTTATTGAACTAAAAATTAATTAATTAACATTGCCAAGGAAATAAAAAGAACCACACTTCTAACTTTAAGTCCCAAAGAACAAATAACCAATTTCAAACAACTTAACAACTCAAGTCATTTGCATAAAAAAATGGTAAATAATCAATAAATATGTTTTGAGAGCTTACAAAACGTCAAAATCTATACACATTACACGTACAACACACGGATACACTTGATCACACATAGTGTAAAGTCACAAAGAAAGGGATGAGTACTGTTGTGTTTATTGGCTTTTGTGAACAATTTTATTTTTCAGGTAGACCAAGTATAAATATTTTTATTTTTTATTTTAAAATTTTCATTTTTATAATATATTAAAAAATAAAAACCTCAGTGCCTAAGTCAAAGAATAGTTCGTCCTTGATTGCATCTCACTGCTTGAAAACAATTCTCTCAGCCGTAGTGCCCCACCCGAATATGACTGCATCTCTCTATATATAAACTAAACTAACTTACAGGAAGACTCAACTTTCTTTTGATTCAGTATATCCACTGCCACACATTTAACACGACCAACCCAAAAATATTAAATATATCTCTCTCCTTTTCCTTTTCACTTTGTTCTACACAATCATCCTCTATCTCTATCTACTCCTCCAAACAGGTGAGAATATATAGCAGACTATATATATTTAATTAACAATTTCTTTCTAATTTTATTTTTGTTGGTTCCAGTGTTGATAGAATTAATTTCCTCTTTGTTACTGCAGGGAACAAATGTCATTGCTTTCGGGCCTTAAACTTGCAGCTCAAATACTTGGCCTGGTGATCCTCATCATCACTCTCGTTCTTGCACTACGCAAGTTTACAACAAACAACACCGATAATGCTAGTACCCAAAGGCTTCCTGGAGACGACCTTGCCGGCGGCCATGGCGTTATAAACAGCGGCCAAGACAATCTCCAAATGATAGCTGTGAACGTCAACCCTGTCTGAGCCTCCAGTGTACTATGTACTAGGCTTCCTGTTTATCCATGCTCTCTTTTTGCTTGTTGGTTTGTTTGAATTACGTGTTATGAATAGTCTCTTCTGTGATTGTGTGGATGTGTTTACTTTTTAAGGTTTTATAATTTAGTGAAAAAAAGAAAACGATATTTAGTCTAATACTTGTTGAAGAGTGATTATGAAAATTTGAACTTTGAAGTGTTTGTTTTCCTGATTGTTTTAGTAGAAGTCATGCCCACATGTTTTTTATTTATTTATTGAAGAGGATAAAAATCTATGTTGACGGATCTTAATGAAATGGGCCTGGCGGTTTCACACTTATGGGCCGATAGAGAACGGGCCCAACACGTGCAAGGTCTGTTGTGGACGGATCCTGCCTAGACGAACGCGATAGGGACGGATTGAGCACCCACGTGGCGGCCAGGAACCATGGATGGAAAATACTTGCGGCACACACTTAGCCACCATAGAATTCCAAGGTGAATGGAATTCTAGCACAAAGAGGATTCTGATAGATACGCGCATTAATGAAGATTTTCCCTATAAGGAAAATCTCTTGTCCATCACGTTTGGGACTACTCAAAAAGATTCCTATAAGGAAAAGACTTCTACACCAAGGAAGAAACCTCAACCTTCTACTACTATAAAAGCCCCAATACCCTCATAAATCAAGGTACGCAGAATTGACCATTCTTTAGCACTCTAGAGTTGTGAGAATAGTTCTAACTTGACCTTCGGAGGGTATTTGGCCGGCACCACTCTAGTGCTCTCTGCTAGATCTTCTCTTTTCATTGTGCAGGTATTCTTTCGAGCGTGTAAAGACTGTGTAACTCACTGGTGATTTTTACAGCATCATCAGTTGGCACCGTCTGTGGGAAACGTCGTTTTCTGATTTGCAAGCCATAGCAAACGCTTCCCGGACAAAAGAGTTGCATGGTACTAACTCGCTCGATGGCAACCACGAATAACGTTCAGGGAGACGAAACTCGCGCAGCGGCCCTCGAGAGGCAGGTTCAGACCTTAGCCGCCGTCGTGGAGTGCCTCACTAAGCAGAACCACGATCTGGAGTAGGAATGGCAACGGGTCGGGTTCAGGCCGGGTTTTTTCATACCCGTACCCGACTCGCGGGCCAGGACCCGTGGCCTGGACTTGGCCCGTTTATTAAACGGATTTTTTACCGGGGCCCAAACCCACCCCGCCGGGCCCTACGGGCCCCGCCCAACCAGGCCACTTCAAGGCCCAATCTTCAGCCCCTAACAGTGGCCCAATTCGTGGCCCAATCAATTAAAAAAAATTGTTTTCCTGAGAAAAAAGAATCACAGCAGTGCAACACAAACAACAAATCCAAATGAATCTCAAATCAAATCCCCCATAACCATTCAAATTTCCTATTCACAGAAACCAAATACATTTGAAATCAAAATCTAAAACAAGTACATGCAAGGAACATCAAATCTTAACAACAAAATCTAAATCTCTAAACCCACTAATCAAATAAAGAAAAAATGGAAGAAGAACATCAAAAACCATTGCCATAAATCACCGTGGTTGTTCGTCTTCGTCTTCGTGGGCGAGATTGTAGAGGCTTTACGGCGAGAATCATAGATTTTCGTCTTCGTCTTCTTCGGCAAAGAAAGTGAGACCGAGAGGCTGAGAGCATGAGAGAGGCGCGGTTGACAGTTGGTGGCTGACGGCGTGAGACATGAGAGGAGAGTGAGTGAGAGTGGGAGAGGAGAGTGAGTCAGAGTGGTGAGTTGAAGAGAAAGAGATGAGAAGCGGCTGAAGTCTGAAGAGATTGTAAGGATAAGGTATTTTAGGGTTTTATCAATATATATATATATATTTATATATATATATAAGAGGGTATTTTAGTAACTATACATATATATTTAATCGGGTCGAGCCGGGTCCGGGTCCGGGTTCGGGTCGGGTTTTTGTAAAAACCCGGACCCGCTTCGGGTTCTTTTTTAAAAACCCAAACCCGACCCTATTTTTAATAGGACCAGGTAAAACCTAGTTCATTAGGGTCGGACCGGGCCGGGTACCCGCGGGTCGGGTAGAAATTGCCATCCCTAATCTGGAAGAGCAGTTACGCCAGAAAAACGCAGGTCACGGCACTTAAGAGCAGGACCAAAAAGGCACCAGTGCCGATGAAAAAGAACGAGAGGGGCCAAAGGGCAGTAACGCTCCGAGCAGACCAGAGCAACAAAATTTGAGCATGTCATCCCTCATGGATGCAACCCCACCACATATTGCCTTAGAGATGCAAGCAATGAAGGAGCAAATGGAGGTTATGATGAATGCCCTCAAGGGACGGGTGTCTCGCGACCTTGACGACCTGGTCAACCACACCGACTCGCCGTTCACTGCGGTCGTCAACTCTTTCCCTCTACCACATAAGTTTTGCATGCCACAGATCGACAGCTATGACGGAGCGAAGGATCCTCTAGACCACCTAGAAACCTTCAAAACCTTGATGCACCTTCAAGGGGTAGCAGATGAGATCATGTGTAGGGCCTTCCCTACAACACTGAAGGGTGCGGCGAGAATCTGGTTCAGTCGGTTGACGCCTAACTCCATCAGTACTTTCAAGGAGCTAAGTGCCCAGTTCACTTCGCACTTCATTGGAGGGCATAGGTACAAGAAGTCTACTGCATGCTTGATGAACATTAAGCAGCGAGAGGACGAGACGCTGAGGTCCTACATAACCCGTTTCAACAAGGAGGTTCTTTCAATTGATGAAGCAGATGACAAGATACTCGTAGCAGCATTCACTAATGGGTTACGGAAGGGTAAGTTTCTATTTTCGCTATATAAAAATGACCTAAATACCATGTCGGATGTGCTTTACAGGGCTACCAAATACATGAACGCGGAGGATGCATTGTTGGCCCGCGAGGAGAAGCCCAGAAAGAGGGAAAGGCAGGAGGAAACACGGCAGGATAGGGGGCGAAAGATGCTGAGAACCGGGGAACGACGGGATGATAGACGCTCCAGACCCCCTACCGACAAGTTCACAAGCTTCACCCCATTAACTGCCCCAATATACCAGGTCTTGATGCAGATCAAAGACGAAGGAGCCCTAACGTTCCTCGACAAGCTAAAGGGAGATCCCAATAAGAGGTCAAGGAATAAGTACTGCCGCTTCCACCGTGACCACGAACATGACACGGCCAACTGCTACGATTTGAAATAGCAAATAGAGGCTTTCATAAGACAGGGGAAACTACAGAGGTTCGTTAGCAAGGAAGGAACTGATCCACCCCAAGAGCAGGCCCCGCAACGGGAGAACGAGCGCCCTAGACCGCCCATTGGGGATATAAGGATGATCGTAGGGGGCACGACAACTACGGGGTTGTCCAAAAAGACCTGAAAGACATATCTCAAGATGGTTCACAATGTCCAGCTGATGGGCTCTGTGCCAAAGATAGCATGGATAGAGAGTCCCATCATAGGGTTCTCAGAAGAGGATGCCCGACGTCTTCACCACCCGCATGATGACGCGCCTGTTGTCGCCTTACAAGTGGGAGACTTTAACATGCATCGGGTGCTGGTCGACAATGGTAGCTCAGCAGACATCCTGTATTACCCGGCTTTCCAGCAATTGAGGATTAATAGAGAACGGCTGGTCCCCGTAAATGCCCCTCTCGTTGGTTTCGGAGGGACAAGAGTCTTCCCCCTTGGTGCTGTCATAATGTCGGTAACGGTAGGAGATTACCCCCAGCAGATAACTAAGGACGTAACCTTCCTCGTAGTCGATCGCTCATCCGCTTACAATATCATTCTCGGACGACCCACTCTCAACTCGTGGAAGATTGTAACTTCGACCTACCACTTGATGATCAAATTTCCTACAGATTATGGAGTAGGAGATCTGTGCAGAAATCAAGTGGCAGCGCGAGAATGCTATATTGCTATGTTAGAGATGGACAATCACTAGCAAACAATGTGCATCGAAGAAGTGACCCTGGACGACTTGAGGCCAGAACGGACGACTAGAATGGGCACACTAGCTAGTTGGCCAGTGCGCCAAGCACTCACAGCATTCCTGAGAGACAATCAAGACGTGTTCGCCTGGAGTCACGAGGACGTGCCGGGAATTGACCCCTCAGTCATAATTCACAAGTTAAATGTATCGCCCTCATTTTCCCCAATAAGGCAGAAGAAACGAGTATTTGCTTAGGAGCGGGACAAAACCATAGCCGAGGAAGTTCGAAAGTTACTCGAGGCAGATTTTATCCGAGAAGTGTACTACCCCGATTGGTTGGCCAATGTGGTCATGGTCAAAAAGGCCAACAGAAAATGGAGGATGTGCGTAGATTTCACGGACCTCAATAAGGCTTGCCCTAAGGACAGCTATCCACTCCCACGGATAGACACTTTGGTAGACTCGACTACGAGACACCAGCTTTTGAGTTTCATGGACGCTTTCTCAGGATATAACCAGATCAAAATGGAAGAAGCCAATCAAGAGAAGACTTCTTTTGTAACCAGTCAAGGACTGTTCTGCTACAAGGTAATGCCATTCGGACTAAAAAATGCTGGAGCGACATACCAGAGGCTAATGAACAAAATGTTCGCGCACCAGATTGGGAGGAATGTACAAGTTTATGTTGATGACATGTTAGTGAAGAGTCTGCGCAAAGATGATCACCTAGACGACCTCCGGGAGACCTTTGACACCCTTCGGTCATATAACATGAAGCTGAATCCAAACAAGTGCGCGTTCGGAGTGAGGGCGGGGAAATTCTTGGGCTTCATGGTATCCCAATGAGGTATAGAGATTAACCTAGAGAAGATACGGGCCATAATGGAGTTAGAGCCACCAACGACGGTCAAGGAGGTTCAAAACTTGAATGGCAAAATTGTAGCCCTGAACAGATTCGTCTCAAAAGCGACGGACAAATGTCTACCATTCTTCCGCACTCTGAGAAAATCATTCGAGTGGACGGACGAGTGCTAGAAAGCCTTTGAAGACTTGAAGAAATACCTTTCATCTCCATCATTGCTCAGCCCGTCCAAACCAGGGGAAGAACTCTACCTCTACTTAGCAATTTCACAAACAGCGGTCAGTGCGGCCTTAGTAAGAGAGGAAGATGGATCTCAAAGACCCGTCTACTTTGTAAGCCGGGCGTTTAGAGGGGCAGAAGGAAGGTACTCCCAAATAGAGAAATTGGCCTTCGCGCTCGTAATCGCGGCACGAAAACTCAAGCCGTACTTCCAGGCACATTTGATGTACAGTACCGTCCGCAAACTGCAATAAAAGGGCAAGCGGTGACTGACTTCATTGCCGAATTTACTCAATCAGAATGCGAGGTAGAGACTGCCGAACAGTGGAGCATCCACACCGACGGATCTTCCAATAAACGAGCAGGAGGAGCCGGGGTGGTAATCCAAACCTCGGATGGGGATAAGATCGAGTGCATGATCCTACTGGACCCTCCACGACCAACAACGAGGCCTAGTATGAAGCATTGGTGGCAGGGCTAGACCTCGCAAAGGCAGCAGGTGCTGAAAACGTGGTCGCACATTGCGACTCCCAAGTAGTTATAAATCAGATTTATGGTAGCTATGAGTGCAAGAATGAAAGGATGAAGAGGTATTTAAAAGAGGTGAAGAATCGAACCAGCAACCTCGAAGTCAGATTCGTTTAAATCCCAAGGGAAGAAAACGAATGTGCCGACCGCCTAGCGAAAGCTGCCTCAGCAGAATTTATGCTTATCCCCGAACAGGTATTGTCATTTGTTCAAGTCTCATCACTTATTGATGGTGAAACGAATGTGCAGGAGGTAGATTCTGAAAGCAATTGGACTACGCCGTTGATATCCTACCTGCGAACTGGCATGTTACCAGACGGGAAAGACACCGCTAGAAAGTTGAAGGTCCAGGCGTCACGATTTGTGCTGATAAAAGATGTTTTGTACAAAAGAGGATTCTCTCGACCGTACATGAGGTCTTTACACCATGAGGAGGTCGATTACGTAATGAGAGAAGTCCACGAGGGTATCTGCAGAAATTACTCAGGGGCACGATCACTAGTGCACAAGTTGATCCGAGCAGGATACTATTGGCCTATAATGTTGAAGGACACACAAGCTTATGTCAAGGCCTGCGACAAGTGTCAAAGGTTTAGTAATTTCATCAGGCAACTGTCCGAAGAGCTAACCCCCATGACGGCCCCTTGGTCATTCGCTCAGTGGGGACTTGATATCATGGGCCCCTTCCCAATAGCAATTAGACAGCTAAAATTTCTGGTAGTAGGTATCGACTACTTCACTAAGTGGGTGGAAGCAGAAGCCCTAGCCACTATCACGGAGAAGAACATTTGAAGTTTTGTTTGGAGAAATATCGTCTGCAGGTACGGGATACCCAGAGTGCTTGTCTCCGACAATGGAAAGCAATTCGATAACAGCGTGTTTAGGGACTTCTATTTTGAGCTAGGTATCAAGAACCACTACTCGTCACCCGCACACCCACAGGCCAATGGGCAAATTGAAGTCACGAACCAATCCTTGCTCAAGATCATCAAGACCCGGCTCGAGGTGGCAAAGGGTATTTGGCCGAACGAGTTACCAAGCGTTCTATGGGCATACAGAACTACAGTAAGAACACCCACTAGAGAAACGCCGTTTCAACTAGCATACGAAAGTGACGCTGTCATCCCAGCAGAGGTAGGTCTCACAAGCTATCAAGTGGGGAACTACGACGAGGATAAAAACAAAGAGGCCATGCGCCTTCAGCTAGACCTGGTAGACGAAGTTCGGGCGACAGCGGAGTAAAGGTTGGCGTGGTATTAGAATCTCATGGCGAAACACTACAACTCCAACGTCAGACATAGAGACTTTCAGGTCGGAGATCTGGTACTACGGAAGGTAATGGGTGCTACTAGAGACCCTTCGCAAGGAAAGCTCGGCCCCAACTGGGAAGGACCTTACAGGATCGCATCATGGCAGAGGAAGGGTACCTACCACCTCGAGACGCCGGACGGACGAAAGCTGCAGCACCCATGGAACACGGAGCACCTACGAAAATACTACCAGTAGAGAGATAACATGATGAACAACGACGCTCCCCAATTTCCCAATTTATTTAGCTTTACTATAATTACTAGTTTTACTTAGACAATTTTTTGGCAACAATACATTTTGTGTACCTTTTTAAGCCTAAGGGGGCAGGTACTTTTCTACAAATGCATGGTTTTTTAAGAGGAAATATTAAGACACAATTTTGATTTTCTACAAAAGTCCATAAAGTGGACGGGTATAAACTAAAGTCCACAAACTGGACGGATCATGCCAGGAGGATGAAAATTCTTGTAAAGTCCATAAAGTGGACAGGTATAAACTAAAGTCCACAAATTAGATGGATCATCCATGGAGGATGAAAATTCTTACTCCATAAAGTGGACGGGAAAAAACTAAAGTCCACAAAGTGGACGGATCCTCCCTAGAGGATGAAAATTCTACAAAAGTCCATAAAGTGGACGGGTATAAACTAAAGTCCACAAACTGGACAGATCATCCCAGGACGATGAAAATTCTTGTAAAGTCCACAAAGTGGACGGATCCTCCAAAAAGGAATAAAATTCTTATCAAGTCTACAAAGTGGACAGATCATCTAAGAAGGTTGAAAAAAAATTCCACAAAGTGGACGGACCACTCGAGGAGGATGAAAATCTAAAACCCATAAAATAGACGGATCATCAAAATATCCAGATTACAAGGCTTAAATCACACCGGCAACATAAAAAGGGTCAAATAAAGACGGACCTGTTGCATAAAAATACGGAATAATTGTAATCATTGACAGAAAGATATAATACCCGTGAAAAGGAAATTGTTCAAACATGAAACAATATTGACGAATAAAAAGATTGTTCTCCAAACTTACAAAAAAAAAAAAAAAAAAAAAAAAACTATTCTTGAATGACGGCCACATTCTCCTGCTTTGGCTGACGGGCGCCATCTCCTACAAGTTGAGCTTGGCTTTGATCATTCTGCGCCGAGGCTGACTCTCCGTCACCTTGAAGAGCATCCTCAGCAAAAAGATCCTCAGTGTCCTCTAAGGCGACAGGCATGACGGAGGCTTGGCCTTGGTCTTTAACTTTGATGTTGGACACATCCAGGTCAGGATAGGCTTTCTTCACTTGATGTAGAGTGTCATCAAAACCCTCTAGGAAGGATCCTCCCAGCTCGGACAACAAGGCATCGGAGTTGCGATATTCACGGATCGCCACCTCCTTAGCTTGACGGAGTTGATCTTTCAGGTCTTGGACCTCCTTATCCTTAACCTCAATGGCCTTCTTCGCCTCCTCCGTCCTCTGTTCGAGCTCCTTCCTCACCTTCTCCAAAAGATTAAACTTCTTCTCCATTGAGGATTTCCAGGTTTTGAGCTGGCTCAATTCATCTTCCGTCACCTCTGCCTTTGCCCGCACACGCTCCAAGGATGTCTCGTGGTTAAGACATTGTCTCATCAGCCCTTTCATCATAATCATAGCCTGAATTGCAAAAAAAAAAAAAAAAAAAAAAAAAAAAAAAAAAAAAAAAAAGGTTAAACAGAAAGCCAAGTGGAAAGGACAGACAGAAGGTCGACGGGTAGGATTACCTGAGCGATCGCAAAAAGTCTCGTTTCCCCCATTACCTCCATAGAATGATTGCCTAAGTCCTTATAATCTTTCGACATTATGATGGACGAAAGTTGCTCCAAGGCATATTTGGAGTCCTCGCGAAGGAGGACGGGAGGTTTCTCCTGACTAGTCAACGGAGCCTTCATAAAGCCTTTGCCAGCCCCATGCTTCACTGGGGAGACCGTTTTTGCGACCTCAGCCATTAGCCCTATGACGGGCTCCAAAGGGACCTTGGGTTTCTTGGGAGGACGATCCCCTTTGGGCGGCTGCTTCCTTTTTATAGACGGGTTGCTTGAGCCCGTCCCCTTGGGATCCGCATCGCCGGTCTCTTTTTTCTTGGCAGCCTGTGCCTTAATCATTGCCCTCCTCTTTTTGCGTCATCCATTTCTGAAAAAGTGGACGGATTGAGTTAACTGAAATAAAAATCAAAACCTTCAAACAGAATGAGGACGACGGACTTACGTTGGCAAATTCTTGTGTCGTATTAGACGGCTGCTGGTGTTGGTTCAGGTTCGTCACAATACCAATGAATGGTATCAAGTGTGACTAATTTGGCCCAAGTCCTTTCCTCCGGCTTGGTCTTGGCAAAAATTCTTTCGAGAAAACTGTACTCCTCAAGATCAACTTGTGGGTGCTGTCGAACTACAAAGAAGAAGACGGTTAAAATTTTGAAAAAAAAAAAAAAACTAAAAAAAAAAACTAAACGATTATTTAAAAAGATGATAACTAGGACGGGTGCGTACTGGAAGGAGGCAATATGCCCCAAGTCGTGTCGACGGGCATGTGATCTGTGTTCCCTGGACGACACATCCACCCGTCACCTTCTAGGAAGAAATAACGGCTCTTCCAGTTCTTATTGGAGTCTGGGGTTTCAAATATAATCTTCAACAATAGACTCCTAGGCATAAAACTATATATCCCCCTTGATTTGTCTATTTCATCAGGACAGTAGCAATGAAGGAATTCCCGCACCGTTAGCCTCCTGACACCATTTGACATAGCGCCGTACAGGATCTCCATTGCTATGAAGATCCTCCAGGTGTTTGGGGATACTTGGTTGACGGACAGGCCCAGGTACCTGAGAAGCTCACGATGAAGGGAACTTAATGGAAACCTAAGTCCTGCCTTCAACATCTATTTGTACACCCCAACACCTTCTATCTGTCTGCTCCACGATCGACTCACTATGCTGCTTTTCTGCGCATTCTTCGATACCTAAAGGGCACTCTCTTCCATGGTCTTTTCTACTCTGCTCAGTCTCCTCTTATTCTCTGTGCATTTTCTGATGCTGATTGGGCAGGAGATCCCACTGATCGCAGGTCCACCACTGGTTATTGCTTTCTTCTTGGTTCTTCTTTGATTTCTTGACGAAGCAAGAAACAAACTCATGTGGCCCGCTCCAGTACTGAAGCAGAATATCGTGCCCTTGCTGATACCACATCTAAGCTCCTTTGGCTACGATGGCTTCTCAAAAACTTAGGTGTGTCTACATCCTCTGCTACTCCTCTTTATTGTGACAACTAGAGTGCTATTCATATTGCTCACAATGATGTCTTCCATGAACGGACTAAACACATCGAGATCGATTGTCATTTTATCCGTTATCATCTTGTCCATGGTGCTCTCAAGCTGATCTCAGTCTCCTCTAAAGATCAACTTGCAGATATCTTCACCAAGTCACATCTTAAGGGACGCCTTTGTACTTTGGTTGACAACCTCAAGCTGGTCTCACATCCGCCTTGAGTTTGAGGGGGGCTGTTAACGTGTATAGTATTATGGGCTTTAGGCCCAATTAGATTACTTGTATAGCACACATTCTTGTACTACACTCTTACTTGTACTGCACTCATATGCCTCCTATATAAAGGCATTTATGTGTATTCTTTTACTATGAAATACAATACAAATCATTCAGTATTTCTAACATGTGGAAAGCTATTTGATCGATGCAAGTACCGCAGAAGGTTAAGATGTTTATATGGAGAGCTTGCCGAAACACCATGCCGACAAAACACGCCCTGATGAGACGCACAATCATTGGTAATTCAATCTGTGACCGTTGCCAAGCTGAAGTTGAAGACCCACTCCATGCCTTGTGGACTTGCACCGAGCTGGACACGGTCTGGGCAGATCAAGCTTTATGGGAATTCCGAAACTCCGTTGGTTTTGCAGACTTTAAAGACTTGGTTTCATGGATAATAGCAGAGGGTAAACAGCTGGATCTTTTTGCAGTCACCGCATGGTCAGTGTGGAATCAAAGAAACAAGGCTCGGGTACAAGCTCCTGTTATTGACCTTCATTAGATTGCCGCTGCTGCAAGAATCAGTTTGGACGAGTTTCACATGACAAGACAAGGACTGGAGTTTCAGAGGCAACGTGCAATCCGATCAGCACAAAACCAGTGGTTTCCTCCTCCAACGGACGTGGTGAAAATAAATTTCGATGGAGCGACGTGTCCAAAAAAGAAGAAGGCTGGAATAGGAGTAGTGATTCGTGATGTAAATGGCTTGGTGCTGGCCTCATGTGCAAAGATAAAACACCAACCTTACAAGGCAGTGGAGATTGAATCCTTGGCAGCAGCAACGGCACTATCCCTTGCAACAGATCTTGGTTTTCGACGCGTTATTTTGGAGGGAGATTCAATGGAAGTGATACAAGCTTTGCGAGAGAATTCACAGGCCCTAACACCTACGGGTTTACTGATTGAGGATGTCAGAAGGTTTGCCAATAACTTTGATGAATTGCTATATTCTCATACTAAAAGAGATGGCAATGTTATAGTTCATAGTCTGGCTAAATATGCTCTAAGCATACCAGATTTTTTAGTGTGAATGGAGGATGTTCCGTCACACATTTTTTCTATTGTTCAAGCTAATTTAACACATTTACATTAATAAAGTTCAGTTTCTTTCCCCCTCAAAAAAAAAAAAAAAAAAAAAAGAAGGAAAATATACAATTTTGTGTCTACAATGTAAGAATTACATTGCTAGTACAATGTAAACCTATAATTACCTCAACAAAAATATTAATTATAAAGTTTTAAAGATCAATTCAATGTAACATTTAAGCATGGTGCAAGACCAATATAGGGGAGGTGAAGTCAACAGTTGATGAACTAAATCTTCTAATTGTTGATAATGCATTAGAGAAATCCTTCTGTTTCTATAGTCAAATGAACTTTTTTATTAGTATTATTATTATTATTATTATTATTATTATTATTATTATTATTATTATTATTATTTTATAAATTTCAACTTACCTATGACGTCTACTTTTGATGAATACACTTTTTATTATCGAATCAAAGACATTGTGCTCTTTATTATCAGATCAAAACATTGTGTTCTTTATCATTAGACCAAAACATCAACCGGTTTTTGGTGTAGTCGTGAATTGAACTTCAAATCTCTTATTCAACTATCAAAGTCTTTGCCAGTTGACCTAACTAGAACCTAAATTTTACGTATTTTATTTTAGAGAAAATGATAGAAGTTAATATTTTAATTTAATATTAATTGAGTTTCACACACACGCGCATACACACACATATATATTTTTTAATTATTGTGAATTCGTAGAATTTGTTGTACATAAGTCTCTTAAAAATACATTGAGAATAATTTTAAGAGATAAACCAATTATAGTTATTTGCATTTTCTTTTGTTGTTGAGGGAGATAAACTAGAAGCAAGAGCTAAATGATTCAAAAGTATTGCTTTAGAGGAGCAGGGTACACTGCTGAATTGATTGAAAATATTATGCATGATATGTAATAGATATATAAGCATACAAAAGAATATATATATATATATATATATGTAGTAATGGTTTGACGATAAAGAATAATCATCATGAATAAAAGTTATAGTTGTGGATTCTAGTTAGCTCAATTGATAAAGTCTCTAATGGTTAATTAAGAGATTTAAGATTCAATTTTTGCCTACACAAAAAATTGATTGGTGTATTGATTTGATGATAAAGAGTATAATCATGAAAAGCGGACGCCATTGGTTGGAAAAAAAAAAGTTATAATTTTCACATTCACTTATAAATTACCTAATTAATGAAATGATTAAGTCCCACGTATGATAGAAATGGTAAAGGTGGATGGATAATATATGGTTTTGACATTAATACAATGATGTGGTAGTTTCAAATATTTAGCCAGTGATCTGAAATCCAATTTCAAAACTAACAAATATGCCAACAATCGAGAATATAGTCATTACCTCAGACAAGTACCTCAATTAACAAATCTAAAATGCTGACCTCAATTAACAAATCTATCTAAAATGCTTACCTCAATTAAGCATTTTAACAAATCTAAAATGCTAAAATGCTGGCCTCAATTAAATTAACAAATCTAAAATGCTGACCAACAATCAAATCTTAAATGCGTTAATTGACCTCAATTAACAAATCTAAAAATGCTAAAATGCTGTTCCTCAATTAAAGTGATCCTTAATTAACAAATCTAAAATGTTGACCAACAATCAAGAAAAGTAAAGTGATCCTGAAAGCCAAGTCAATTTCTCATAACTTCTAAAATGCTGCCAACAATCAAGAAAAGGCCAACAATCAAGTCAAGAAAAGTAAAGTGATCCTGAAAGCCAATTTCTAGTCATTGCCTCATGCAAATTAACAAATCTAAAATGCTGCCAACAATCAAGAAAAGTAAAGTGATCCTGAAAGCCAATTTCTCATAACTGTGAGATAGTCATTGGCTCATGCAACCACTTGAAACTCAACTAACAAATATGCCAACAGTCAAGAAAAGTAAATAAACCAAGTGATCCTGAAAGCCAATTTCTCATATTTCAAAGCCAATTCATAGTTGATTTCTCATATGACAATTGCTGACCTACGATGAATAGTACAAAAGAAAACAACCAAATGGGAATGATACGATCTCAACAATGGAGTTTAGATGAGAGAAAAGTGATCATCCTTTTCATTAGGGATAAACATCAAATTACTCTACTCTTATGTACAAGAAGTAGGAACTAACAGAAAAAACTAACAATGTAGTAACTGCTACTAATAGAATATCTGAGTGACCTGATCCACTATATTGAAAACATGACAAGTGTCAACGCCTAACTGATTTAATACAACGCATATACGACCTGTGGTACTGTACAGTAACTATAGCTAAATTACTTGTCATTTACTGTGTCTGCAACATTGCTGAAACTGAACCAATGAATAACTTGCAACTTGGACTTCTGTTGATAATGAGTTAACTAGAGTTAGGGTTTCTTCACAAATATCTATTCACAATTATTTCACTAACCTTGATCTATTTAATTACTCTGTAATTACAAGTACATAATTTGTATGTGAGGAATCAATGGTTGATGGAAGTGCTTCTAAAATATTATGTTTGTGAAAATGGCATCTGTCTATGGGGGGTTCTCTTGCAACCACCCAAAAAAAAAAAAAAACAATAAAAATCCCTCTCTTTGATTGTCTAAATAGGATTTCTTTTGGCCTTAAATTTCTTGTGGAGTTTTTCCTTTTACTTTTTGGTCATATTTTTAAGTGTAGTTATTTTGCAAGATATTCTATTTGACTTTTATACCAACAACTCCACTATCTCATTCTGCATTTTAATTGCTTTTTACTTCTTTTTTTATTTTTTGATGAGGCTTTTTACTTCTTAATAATAATAATAATAATAATAATAAGAAGGCTAGGACCATAATTTTTGTCATAATTTACTCATGTGATAAGTTGTGAATAATGAAGTAAAAGACCCACCACTTACAACTCGCCACATAAATAAATTGTGACAAAAGTTGTGATCTCAGTATTACTCTAATAATAATAACTTATAATAATAACTTGAAAGGTTGCAAGACTATTGGTTCAAATTTCCGTAGAGTTCATAAATGAGCTCAATCAATTATTCCTTATTATTTCCAAATTAAAGCTGCTGCTTTTTTCTTTTTCTTTTTCTTTTTCTTTTTCTTTTTTATTTTTTTATTTTTTTGGTTGTTGTTGTTGTTGTTGAAAGAATTAACTCTCAAATTTGGCATATTCCTACTACGAATTGAGTGTTAAGCCTAATAAATGCTCAATAAGACAATATTAAGAGTATAGGCTGCTGGAAGATCCCATTTACTAGCTCAACATGCAAAAAAAATAACTAATATTTAAGCTGGACTGAGGATTGAAGAAACTCCTAATATTAACAAGCAAGTACTAGCTCAAAGATGTTCTTCATTGATTATGATTTGTTGAATAAAATTTTGACAGGCTTTCCATACAATTTTTTTTTATCTATTTTTTAAAGAAAGACTATAAATGTGAGTGAGACAAATTGCACAACGAATTAAAATGATTGATTTCTTTTCTTTTCTTTTCTTTTTTGTTGGTTTTATCTGTTCTGTTCCAAGCTGTGAGGGTTACGACTTACGAGGCCAATAGCCGAACTAAGAGCACCCATAGTAGACGTGGGATATGTGCCAAATGCTAAATATTTGGCACATATCCCACACCAAACACAAAAAATAGCTCCCCATTAGATGTTGCATATGTGCTAAATTATACCATTTGTGTCCGTATCATTGCAAATTTGCAACGGTACAAACAGATGTGGTAAACCAAAATAATGCTTTCCTGCAATGTTTTTTAAAATTGAATGTGTAGTAAATATTATTTTAATGTATTTTAATATGTAGTAAATATTATTTTAATGTATAGAATTGAATTATAAAACATCTGATAAATGAGATGTTGTAAAATGATGTGGTAAAATAATAAAGTAGGTATTTGGTGTGGCAAAATGGCATAATTTTTGCACCAGCTGCTACGGATGCTCTAAAAATAAAAAAGGTGCACACGTGACTCTTGCATTTTGCTCATGGACCTTTCGGATTTGGTCTGTTTCGATTTTGGACTGACACCTCTCTTAATTTATTTGGGTTGTGGAATTATTTATGAATGCTTTTAATATTATTATTACTACATTATCATTCTCATTCTCGTATACTTTATTTTATTTTAGGAGGAAATTTTAGTCACTGATTTAATTAATGAAAGATATTTGACTTTTTGTTTGAGAATTGAGAGAATTAGATTTAGCCCGGACAGGTTATATAAATATATTTATATATAAATATATATATTTATATATATATATATGGCGCATTGTGATTACAGGTTTATTGTAATTTTTACAATGTACTGCACCAAGAGTATTTGAGGAGCTGGAGCTACTTTTGATAGGAAATTAATATAGTACTTATAACCGCTAGATGAACTTAGTGGATTAAGATCTTTGAGAGTTTTTAAGATAATTCTATCATCGATTTCCTAAATTCTATCCACCAATTTTGAAATAAAAAGATTGAATTTTACCACATTAACAACATTTAAATAAATAATAACTATCACCAAATTTAGTATTTCACCGAAAAAAAGTTAGTAATGTAAATTTCAATTCACTTATTTTAAAATAAATAAATAGGATTTTAAGAATTCTATAAGTATTTAAGAAGCTAAGTTTAAGTGTTGTCGTTCAACTGATATGTGATGCATGTGAACATCAAATGCACTGGTGTAGTTTGATGGCAGTAGGACAGTTCATTTTGGGGTGGCTTGAAGTTTTATTCACAATCATAACACTGACCTTGAGCTATATAATTACTGTCAAATTACAATTATAGAATTAAAACTCTATATGTGCATTCTTTATTTTAATTGCTTGTTAGTTTCATATTGTTGGCATAAATTGTGTTTTTGCTTATACTTGGGCTTTTTTTTTTTTTTTTTGGGTTTTAGAGCTAATTGGCCTTGTGGTACTGTGGATATATTGATCTTATCTGTTACCTTCTACTTTGCTGTTTGTCAGTTTGGGCATCAAATATTGCTGTAGTTTATATCTTGGTAATCTATATAGGGTGTGAGAGTTAATATCTTTTTTGTTAAATGGTCATGGGTGTTTTCTTTTTCTCACCTCTAAGTTAAGTTATTTGATTTTTGTTTACTCTTGGATTGTTACATGTTCATTCTCCTAAATCTCATCTGCTTTATTTGATTCCAAGAGAAACTCTATATACTCACTGATTTAACTATTGCATGACATTTGCCTTGGTTGTTTTGAGAGGATTAAATTTAGCCGAGACTAGTTGGAATTAGATAACTATGTCCTTTGTCATGTGATTCTAATTGTAAATTTTACACCAGAATCTTCAAAACGTTGCCCTTGAAGTAAAAAGAGCTAGTAATAGGGGACTACTTTTGTAAAATATTTCAGAATACTACTTGTATTTACGATGATAAAGATTGGAGAGCAAGTGTCAAATGTCCAAATGTAATTCATCAATTGATTGTTTAGGTAGGCAGTTGCATTTGATTCCTCAATTTGTACGTGTGTGTCATTTGGAGACAAGTCAAGAAGGCTTTGCATTTCTTTTAAATAGAATTTGTAACAAATTAAACTAATTGATTAGAGTGGGAAATGCTTCTCAAATCTCAATTCTCACTGTTAACGCGAAGCAGTAAATGCGTCTCTCTGTGCTTTCTGGTGAGGCCTCTCGCTATCCTTTCCTACCGGCACAACTTATGTGTACTTGCATTGTAGATTTAATTAGCAACAATTCCTTCAAACACTACTCTATTATTGTGGATCCAAATTGGCCACAGGGTAGTGATCGACCAGCACCAAAGAGAAGGTTATGTACCTTTCTTCTAACAATTGCCCTCCCTTTTAACATGCTTAAAATTAAACCATTGTCAAGATTTTTGTCTCTTCCATAAAATGTCCATGCAAAGCATAGGAAGGTCTGTTGTCTCTCAAGGCCGAGATGACCAACAATGAGTTCCCTTTAATTTCAAGCTTGTGAATGCTAAGATCCTTGGCAAACTAAACTGCTGCATTAGCAGCAAAAGCTTCAATGGCTTCAACAGTTACCTACTCTTTCTAACTCTTTGTATAATTTTACAAGTGGTCGTACATTGAAATTTCTAAATGGCAGTGTGGCACATAAAATTTCCAATCACCTAATAAAGCATAAGGTATAAGAAAGATCAAAACACAATGTATTACTAAAATTTTCAATGAATAAAACAACACACCATAAGTTTAACTATATAAGTAAGGCACTGGAGTTTAGCTTCTAGGAAGCAACCAATTAGTTGTAAGTGGGTCTATAAGATAAAGTATAAGTCTATTGAGTTTGTAGAAAGATATAAAGCAGGACTTGTGGCTAAGACTTGTGGCCAAGGGCTACACTCAACAAGATGGGCTTGACTTCATTGACATCTTTTCACATAAGCCAACAAGGCTAATTTTAGAAAAGGATTAAATTAATAATTTCTAATGCAATATTGATTTAATTATGTATTTTTACTAGTAAGTAGTAACTATATATTTATTCAATTTGGTGCTTTTTTTTTTAGAATCTGTTTTTATATAATGACAAACTTAGGTACTATTTTTTATTTGTTTTACTTTAGGTTTCTTAATTAAAATTAAATACATTATTGCATTGACCAATACGATACAAATTATGTTATTTTTCCTAAAACAATTACATTTAATGTAATCAATTGTTTGAAATTAAATGAGAAACATAATGTACAACACACCTAAGGAATTGTATCAAAGGTTTAACTCATAGGCAAGATAACATGCTTTCCAAAGGGTTGTCATAAACCTCACCCAAGGTATTTGCCTGGATTTTGGCCTATCTCTATTTAAAAATTAAAATCATGTGTAATTATATGTTTGTATATATATGTGTACATGTGTTAATTAGAATTATTGTGTCAATTTTTTTTATTTTTATGATTCAATAATTGGGGGATGGGTGATTTCAACATCAAGAAGTGCTACTTGAATTAAAGACTTTTGGCATGTGTTAAAGTATTTCAAAATATTTATTGTGTAACAACAAAATCTATGTTAAATTGAAAATGTTGCACCAAATTACCAATGACCTTTAGGTCAATTTGCTTGGCACCTCTGAGTGTTTCAAATATCAAGTGTTCAAATCTTCCTCTCTCATTTGAAATATATATATATATATATATATATAAACCATAAGTACTATGAAATTAATGGGATCAATTCAATATACAATTTAAGCATTGCGCACGACCAGACCAATATATGGGTAGCCAATTTTGGCTCAGAAATTATACTGTTGATCAACTGAATTTTCTAACTGTTTGTTGATTGATAATGCATTTGAGACATTCTTCTTTTCCTAATTTATATCAACATAAACATAGTTCCTCGACAAGGTGTTCTTAAAAGATTTTATTAAATACTAGTGTAAGTGTGTAGCACAACAAATTTTTGTTACAATGAAAATTTTACATAAAAAAAATTATTATGAAATTTTAGAGATCAATTCAATATCACATTTAAGCATGGCGCAAGACCAATATAAGGGGAGGTGAAATTAGAATCATAAATTGTACCATCTATATACTGTTGAAAACACATTAGAGACATATGTATACGCTTCCTATAGTGATATGAACATATATATATATATATATTCAATCTAACTTTACGTTTATGCTTTTAGAGAAGATGATAAAAATTAATAATTTTAATGTAGTATTAATTGAGTTATATACTGTTAGTAGTGGCTATATATTTCTTTAATTTACTGTGAATTCTTAGAATTTGTTGTACATAAATCTCTTAAAGCACATCAAATATAATTTGGAGAAATAGATCAATTATAAACATTTATATTTTAGCTAAATGGTTGACAAATATAGATATTGCTTTACAGGAACAAAGCACAATCCTGAATTGATGTAAAATGTTTTGCATGTTTTGAAATAGATACTAATATGATATTATATGAGTATACAAAAAAGTACACATATAAATATTCATATATTGTCTTGTTTTAATGGTGAGGAGAAATATCACAAATAAATGTTCTACTTTTTAAATTTAAGTGTAAGTTACCTAGTTAATTAATTAAATGATTAAGTCCCACGTCGGATAGTAATAACACATATGAATGGTTAATATATCTTTCTAGCACTAACTCATTGGCAAAGATAATTTCGAAATATAAGAAAGCCAAAATATTCACAAAATTGCTTGGCGCACACGAATTCCTCCATATGATCCTACTCTAAAATTTGTTTAAAAAGAGCTCGCGCTGAATGACCCTCCTGATACTTCTTTTTTTCTGAGAAAAAAAACCAATTGTTACTGATATGACTTCTACTTTATTTATTTTTACTATCTCACTTTACAATAAACTCAATATCAAATACCTTATTTCTTTTTACCACTTTATTTAAAATCAGGATAAATACTCATACACCTCTTAAACCTTGGGATTATATCCCTTAAACTTTCATTTTAGTCAATTTATTACTGAACTATACACACGTGTCAAATCACAACTTCTGTTTGTTTGGCTATTTAATACTAACGTCTACTCAGTTCATGTGATACGCACGTTTGAAAAAAAATTTCCAAACCGTTTCACGGAGAGATGGAGAAATGTTCTTAAGAGAGAAAAACTGAGGTGCTCAGAAAGAGATCACTTGTGCTTGTGGTCTTGCTGCTACTAGCGTAGTTCTTGGTTCTGACCGGCGTCTCTCTTCTTGATGCGGAGGCGGCCAAACGTGAGTGACTTGGAGAGAAGCTGAAAGCCTTTAATCAACAAAGAAGAGAAGACCCTTTTAAATTACAATCTAAGAGATCCAAGAAGTTTCAAAGTCTGCAACTTCAGGGCAAAAAGTTTGTTCCCACCAAGTCAGACAGAATATCAAAACTGCTTTTTTGATATTCTGAACGTCAACTCTGTCTGGGCCTCCAATATAGTATGTTGGCTTCACATCATTTAATATACATAAAGTTGAAACAGAGTGTGCAGTGTTTAGAGTTTGTTATTTTTTTGGCGCCTTTTCTTTTGCTTGGAACTGATTCTGCTGTGCTGTATAAATAGCAGAGTAGTAGATATTCATGATTGTACTCTGTTAAGAGCTTGATTATTGAAGGAATTAATGGCAAGAACTGAAGAATGGGAAGAATGAGATATTGGTCACTTCGAGGGTAACCACCTCCAAACAGAGTAAGAACATAAAGATAGATGAAGAAGAGTAACTGAATTAATTCCAAGCTTGTTTATCATCATCCCAAAATTGGGGCTTATATACAATTACAATCTCAGTAACTACCAGGTGTAACTACCTCTAACAGTTTCCTAACTAACTCTCACTATCTAACCACTTAACTGCACTTGCCTCAGTATGGCACCAGTACACGCACCCATCATCACCACAACAGGCACACCTCATCACACTGTTAGGCACCTCACACACACTACTAAGCACAGCACACACAGTATCTTAACATACTCTCTCATTTTTTTCATCAATAATAAAATTTCATTCTATTTAGGGCCTATTTGAGATTCACTTATTTTGTTGAAATTAAAAACTTTTTGCTAAAAGTATTATAGATAAAGGTAAAGTTGGCTGAAATAGTACAGTGGAACTTATAAATAGTACCAAAAAGTGCAGTAGGTCCCATAAATAGTAACAAAAATAAGCTAAATAATAAAATAAGCCGATTTTTTAAACTGAAGCCAAACGCACACTTAAATAGAGCTTTCCTTTTCTTTACAGTAGCCTATAACTTGTTACGGTGTTACCCACTCTTTTTTTTTATTGGATAGAAGTTACCTACTCTTTCTTCTTTTTCTTTTATTTATTTATTTATTTATTTTTACTTTTAGAAAAATTTATTAACTTAAATCATTTTGGAATACAATTTTCAAATTAGACAGGAGCTCTTCTACCCAAACAATCTAAATCTGAAGATGAAATAACTCTTCTAGGAAAGCCATGGGCTAAACAATTGTCCTTCCTTTTAACCTACTTAAAATTAAACCATTGTAAAGATCTTGACAAGATTTTTGTCTCTTCTATAAAATGTCCATGCAAAGCAAAGGATATTTCGGGATGACCATCAGTGAGTCCCCTTCAATTTCAAGCTTGGGAATGCTAAGATCCTTGGCAAACTGGACCACTGCATTAGCAACAAAAGTTTCAATGGCTTCAACAATTATCTACTCTTTCTAACTCTAACTCTTGATAATTGTACAAGTGGTCTTACATTAAAATTTCCAAATGGCGGTGTGGCACATAAAATTTCCAATCACTTGCAACTTGAAAAAGCATAAGGAATAAGAAAGGCCAAAATGCAAAGTATTGCTTAAATTTTAGATGAAAAAAATAACACGTCATAAGTTTAAGTAAGACACCATACTTTACCTTCTAGAAAACAACCATATAGTTGTAGAAGTACCATCAATTGTGCTAAAAAAATTTATTTTCATACAACAAAAAATTACTTTATCTATTTTAAAACATTACTCTGCAGTACACTTTACATCACATCTCTTACTTTATCACACCACCTATTAAAATAACTTAAAAAAATTCCTACGTTTTAATTTATTTTTTTTTTAAGAAAAAAAAAACACCACCACCACTCCTACAAGTAGCAACCAGCCAACCACCACAAAACCCACCCAAAATTTATTGAAACCTACCCAAAACTGGAGCAACCCAACCTAAAATGTCCCACACACCTGCTGACCCCACCATTAGAACCACCCATCTACCCACAACAAAATAATAATAATAATAACCCACCACAAGAAGGAGATCTGGACAGAATGGCGAGATCAACGGTGTGGTGAGAGTGAGGTAGGCAGAGAGTTAGAGAGAAGCATATTGGTAGGGCCGGCTGGAGCATATATAGGTAATGATCTAAGGCCCCCAAATAAAGAATGTCCCATTTTTTAACTAATTCTATATAGTGACGGCTCTAGAAATTTTTTCTAGAGTGGTCATTAAGAGCATTCATATTAGTCCATATAAAATGGCCTAAGGGCCAAATTTTGCACAACTAACTACAAAAATCATCCACATCAACTTATGTATTATTGCACAACCAACCGCAAAATCATCCACATCAACTTATGTATTATTGTGCAAAATGCATTTGTAGTTACAATAACTGTGCAAATATATACGATTACTGTTTATATGCAAATTTGTTTTCTAATACTTTCTTTACTCATATACAGAGAGAGAAATTATTTGGGAGAGTAGTAAAAAATTAATAAAGAAATGATACTTTAATAAAATTTAGTGTCAAATAGATAATTTGATGTAGATTTTTTTTTTTCTTTCTGAAAAGGGGTTATGTAAAATTGAAAATTTAGCTTTTTATGCTAGAATAGGTAAGAATTTTTGAAGAATTTTTGCACTAGGAATATTTGTTGTTACTTAACATATTGATTTTTGTAACTGTGTTTGCCATTATTAGTCTTCGTAACTGCATTTTAGAGTGTTCATTTTTTATTTATGGTAGACATTATATATATATATATATATATATATAATAATTTTTTTCCCAAGGTCAAAGTGTTCATTTGAACACCCTAACCATAATATGGAGCCGCCGCTAATTCTATAATATAATAGATTTATGTGTACATTTTAATTAAGGCTTCTTTAGGTCTATATTCAGGAAAAATTAATAATAATAAGGCCCATTTTGTTAGCTAATAAAATGCATTGTGTATTAAAACGACCCTTCTAATACTCACAAAACACAAAAAATGAAGGTTATGTAAAAGGGGTTATGTAAAATTGAAAATTTAGCTTTTTATGCTAGAATAGGTAAGAATTTTTGAAGAATTTTTGCACTAGGAATATTTGTTGTTACTTAACATATTGATTTTTGTAACTGTGTTTGCCATTATTAGTCTTTGTAACTGCATTTTAGAGTGTTCATTTTTTATTTATGGTAGACATTATATATATATATATATTATAATTTTTTTCCCAAGGTCAAAGTGTTCATTTGAACACCCTAACCATAATATGGAGCCGCCTCTAATTCTATAATATAATAGATTTATGTGTACATTTTAATTAAGGCTTCTTTAGGTCTATATTCAGGAAAAATTAATAATAATAAGGCCCATTTTGTTAGCTAATAAAATGCATTGTGTATTAAAACGACCCTTCTAATACTCACAAAACACAAAAAATGAAGGTGAAGAGACAAAATTAAATTTAAAAAGGCCCCACTGACACACATTTACACACCTAGACAGAACCTTTTATTTTACTAACACTAGACTACTACCATTATGGCATTATCACATGTTTTGTTAACTTTTTATTATTATTTTAATTTTCAATAGTTTATTTAATTTGGATTGTTTAAGAATATTTTTATTAGTTATTCTTTTAGAATAATTTACTTTATATTAGTACTGATTTATTAAGTTATGTGATAAATACATGTTTATTTGTGCAGATTTAGATTATAAAGTGATTGCATCATTTAGTAAAGTTGCAATCTTGTTTTTGATATATTAGGTTCTATTGTTCTATTCTTTAAATTTTATTTTAATTAAATTGTAATTTTTTATTATAAATTGTGTTTTATTTATTTAGAAGTATTTCTTAATTATAAATATCTATTAAAAATGGATAAAAAAACTTTAAAAATAAAAAGAAAACTTGAAAAATAAATTGAATCACAAAAATGATCTATGGATAAATTTGTTACTAGTATTAAACAAAACATAACAGAAAATTATGATGAAAATATAACAAATAAACAAAAAATTCATAAAAAATAATTAGAAGATAATGAAATTATACAACAAAAAGATAACAATGAAAACAAATTTTATTTAGTTAATATTTACATATAAGAAAATGCCCCACTTAAAGTTTTTGCCTTAGACCCCAAAAGTTGTTGAGCTGGCCCAGCATACTGAGGAAAGAGAGAGAGACAAACATGTGTTATAGTAGAGAGAAAAAGAGAACAAAAAAAAAGAAAGAAAAAAATTTACCATTTTTGCCATATAGTTCTACTAATAGAATTGTATTGTTCATCCATGCTAAATTTTTTAGCATTTTTGAACATTTGATGTGTGAAGTTTTTGGTGTGCTATGCTAACCTGATTCTAGTGTTCTTAGTGGGTCTATAACATAAAGTATAGGTCTAATGGGTTTGTAGAAAGATATAAAGCTAGACTCTTAGCTAGGGACTACACTCAACAGGATGGGCTTTACTACTTCCAAATCTTTTCACGTAAGCCAACAAGGATTATTTTTAAAAATTATCAAAATTAATCATTTCTATTGCAATATTGATTTAATTGTGTATTTTTACTAGTAACTATATATTTATTTAATTTGGTATTTTTTTAGAATCTGTTTATATATAGCGAAAAACTTAGGTACAATTTTTTATTTGTTGTACTTTAAGTTTCTTAATTAAAATTAAACAAATTATTGCATGACCAATACAGTACAAATTGTGTTACTTTCCCTAAAACAATTACATTTAATGTAATATATATTTTTAATTTAAATGAGAAACATAATGTATAGAACTTAAGAAATTGTCTCAAATGTTTGACTCATAGGCAAGATAACATGCTTTCTAAAGGGTTGGCATAAACCTCACCAATGGTATCTGCTTGGATTTTGGTCTATCTTTATATAAAAATTTGTGTAATTATAAATTAGTACATATATGAGTACATGTGTTAGAATTAGTGTCATTTTTTTTTTTTTTTGATGATTCAATAATTACAAGCAAGGGGGATTTCAACATCTGGAGATATGACTTCTGGAGAGAGAAAAAGAGCTCGCTCTATAAGAATTCTACAAGACTCGTATCCACACTAATACGCATAAGACTAATTTGAGAGCTTCAATCCTTTTTTTTTTAAGCAAACATGGCAAAACTCTTTCTATATTCTCTCTTTCTATATTCTCTAGCTCCTCTTCCTTCAACCCTATCGTCCTCTTTGTCTCCTCCAAACAGGTGACAATAGCTACATATTCTTTTATTAGCAATTTATTTTGTAATTTTATTTTTGTTGGTTCCAGTAAAGTAATTCATAGAATTAATTTCCTCTTGTTGATGCAGGGAACAAACCTCGTTGCTTTCAATCGTTAAGCTTGCTGCAGAAATACTTAGCGTGCTCGTCCTCATCATCACACTCGTTCTCGCATTTCGCAAGCTTACAACTAACAACACTCGAAATGCTATCCAAACTCTTCCTGACGTTGCTAGCACCGATGACGTTACTGATAGCAGCAACGCTGTCTGAGCCTCCAATATACTATGATCCATGCTCTGTTTTTGTTGGTTTCTTTGAATTACGTAGCTTGAATTGAATTATCCAGTGGTGTGAGGTTTGCAATTTACTATGTACTATTTTTCCCATTTTGCGGAATATATGTTGTGTGAATTTGTTGAACTTTTTAATCCTCTTTTAATGGGTCATGAAAATTTGAACTATTCGGCTTTTTAATTGTTTTAGTACAAGTCATGCTCTGTTTTTCTTTTTCCTCCAAAACTTGTTGAGGTCTATGAATAATAGTGTGGATCTGGGCCTTTTTCTTTCTGCTGGCATGTTTGGGAAGTTTTCATAGGGGAAATTGATTTGGGCCTCCAAGACCAAATCTTCCTTTTTGAGCTCACAAACTAACGATGTGAATTTGTATGAATCGGTCACATTTTTTTCATCCTTTTTTTGAAAATGATTCTAAATGGATTATGATTGAAGTAGATCTAATTGTTCTTTTGTATGATCTGAAACTATGAGTGAAGGTTTTTTTTTTTTTGGGATAAGTTTGACTTGTCCATTTGAGCCATCTATCCCTTTTTTCTATGTGGTATGACAAAGTACTTTCCAAATGCCAAATTTGGTTAGTGGACATACAATACAAATGCATAAAATTTAGGAGTGAGAAACGAGTGAAACCTATGGGCTATAGTCTTAAGCTTCGAGTCCAAACCATTTGATTGACCCAAATACATGCAACTAAATAGCCCAAAAAATTAACATCTTTGGTAGATGAGAGTTGAAGATGTCTGGTTTTAATGGGTTGACCAACATTTTGACTCAACTAGAAATTTTGTTTTAGGCCATTTAACTCTCCAGAAACCAACAATTAAGAGTACAAATCATTCCCCCCCCCCCCCCCCAAAATTAATCTAAACGCTATTCCATTAATTGGCAATTTGATCATAAAAATAATAACCATAGTAAAGAAAAAAGTCTGAATTTGGTAAGGATGTGGTGTAACATGTTTTACACTATCCAATAAATAATTAAGGGCAAGATTTAGGTACAGTACTTAAGTGCTGTTCTTTAGGTTCCCCTCTTAAGATCATGTCATGTGGATTTTTTTATATGGGATGGAAGTGTATTTTTTAGTTAAGTAGTCACATGGCAGAATCTTAAGAGGGGAACCTAAGGAACAACACCTAAGTACTGTACCTAAATTTTGTCCAATTATTAATACATCAACATTTTACTTAAAACTCAATACATCTTACCACATCTAATAACATCTCTATAAACTCCCAATTTGGTTAGATTTATATATGAGTGTTAGAATTAATTGAGTATGGTTGTGCTTACTTTTAATTATATGATAAGGTGATGTGACATGTTCGGATTAGAGAGGTAAAACATAGGTTTTACACTACATCCTTACAAAATTTAATCTCTAAAGGAAAATACTTTTTACGTATTTATTGCCAACCATAAATAAACCACTAGAAACTAAAAAGAAATAAAGGATGAAGAAGCAATGCCCTGATGATGCATTAGCTTAATAAATAACAAAAGAATACAATAGTGGAAAAGAAAATTAGAAAATAAAAAAGTGATGGATTTTTTTTTTCACTATTACTACTTTACCTAAAAAAATTGAATTATTAGAGATTATATAGGAATTCTCATCAAGATTTATAGTGCCAATGACTCTTGAGGCTTGATTGAGAGGAGGAGGAATGGGACGGGAAAAATGCAAAGAATATTTGTTTGTATAATTTTTTTTATGAGCATGAGCTAGCCATGAATCCTCTAAGTCTAACCTGTTACCCACTCTAGTACTCTGCCTAACTCTTGTATAATTGTGTTGGAAAAAAAAAACAAAAAAAAAACAAAAACAAAAATTTGTAAAATTGTGCAAGTGGTCCTATGTTGAAATTTTCAAGTGACAGTGACACATAAAATTTCCAATCACCTTGCAATTTTGTGTGGTGGTGATATTAACGATGCAACGTTCTAATCGTTAATCAGCAACAAAACTTAAGGCACTATCCAAAGCATTTCCTGGAAAAGTAGGGATTCTTTCATGAAAATATTATGTTCATTTGTGAACCAACGTGGCTGCATCTTTTTCAAGAAATACATGGTAGTATTACAAAATAAATCCAAAGAGGATGAGCGACTTTTACAGCGCATTGAAGAAAAGTTCAGAAAGGAATTTAGGACATGTTTAGTTGTCCGGTGTTATTCAATGGTTCCAATCATATTTTGCAAACACATAAAATGCCCCTGTTACAGATTTTTTTTTTTTTTTTTCCCAACTGTTGCACTTAGTGATGGTTGAAACTCTTAAACCTTTCGTAAAATTGTATGCAAAACACAATAAAACATTTTAATTTCAATGGACATTCAAACAGGCCCTTTGCTGCCTGGCCAATTTAGTGTTAAGAAATAGTAGAAAAGGTAATCTTTGATGGTTGAAAATCTTAATCCTTTCATAAAATTGTATGCAAAACACAATAAAACATTTTAATTTTCATTGGACACTCAAACAGGTCCTTTGCTGCGGGGCCAAGAAATAGAGGAAAAGGTGATCTTTGTAGTGGCCGTAGATATGACTCATAGACTCTAATTGTGGACCATCTTATGCATTCTTTGATAAAAGCATAAGTTCACTTAAGAAGCTAATAATAGGTTGATACTTGATTAGAACAGTAGAGAATCTATAGAGAATGGAGAATCAATGGTTAGCTGATGGCTAGTAGTTATCAAAACTGAACCTTTGGTGGTTTGCTTGATGACTGTTAAGGGTGGACCAGAGATGACACTATCTATAGAATTTTTGTCTCATTAAGGATGGTAATGCAGTGGATTTAGGGATAAAAATGATGCAGGACAGAAGAATAGGATTCTTGAAGACACCTTAAGTAATTTATACTAATAGGACTCGGGACTGTTCAAACAAGAATATCAAGCTTCAATGGGCTAGGCATGTGGACAGGGACAGACATGATAAGATTTTTGTAGGGTTCTTCATTACTCATAATTCTCATATCATATTGTTGAAGGTATGAATTTAATCCAATTGTGACAGAGGAGTAATGCTTGCAGCTTCTTGCTCAAGCTGGTGTCAGTGAGACATTCCTAGCTTGCATAGTCTGACTAATCATCCAATAGATTGTAAACATTTATTATAAAGGAGCATGTATTAAATTATGATGCGCTTTTCCTTTTCTGTATGTTTTTAGTTTCTTGTTATTATTGTCCAGTGCCCCTAAGACAGAAGAAAACTAACAGTTTGAAATTTGAATGACAGTTAAGCTAGAAAAAAGAGAAGGTGAAAATTATCTTGCACTCACAGGACCTTTGCCAGATTTGATTTCATGGTCTGCTATAGTCCCAGATCCGCTGAGGACAGCAGTAAAGCAATGGAAGCCTTGTGGAACCTTTTCATGAAAGCCTGCTCTAGGCTTGTGATAAATGTGAGACTAAAAACATTTCACAATCAAAGTTGCATCGACACCTCCTTGTGCTGTTTTTGGAGTCATTTCACTAAACCACAATGAATCATGTGACATAAAGAGAGTTGTGTGTTCTGAGGTTCTATCCAATGGTTATACTGTTTTCTTTCTGTACCCATCCTCTGCTTAAAAGTCCACTGTTCCAGTTATTAAGGAGATGAATTTTAACTGCAATAAGTAGTAGGTTGTAGCTCAATAACTTCCTCTTTTGAGATGTTGTATTGTATATTTATACGTGTGTGTCTATATATATATATATATATATATATATAGATTACCTGTACCAATAATAATTATATTTTACTTTATTATAATTCTAATACAAGTTGCCAAAGTGCTATGTTGTACTTTACTTTTCTAATACAGAGGATCACAACCCATGTTATTAAACCCAGCCCGGCCAGTAAAACTGGTAACCCTGTAACCCGGCACATTGACTGGTTTAGGTTATCAATTGGATCGGATGTGCATAAGACCCGATCAAAACTGGTAAAACCTGGCAGGTTTTAGGCAAATTGTGTGACTTGACTAGGTTTTAATAACTTAGTTTGGTTTGTGAATTGTGTAAAATTAAATTAATAGGTCCACTCTATTGAATTTTTTACTGTTTAATGTATGATATATGATAATTTAAAAAAGAGAAAACCTTATGAATTTTTTTTTAAAAAAATGTAATTTTTAGTTTTTCGTAGCCAATTAGCATGTAGTTATAAGTATATGAGTATATGTTATATAGTTTATTGCTTAAACTTTTATTTTTTTGTCTTCTTTTGTTTACTTTTTTTGTGCTTTATTTGTTTCTAGCTTTAAGTTTAGAGAAATGCTATGTCCACAACATTTTTACAACAAATCCTAAGTGGCAAGTTGTTATTAGTTGTTATTGTTGGGGTTAAAAAATAATCTCAATGGTAAGTTCAAATTTAAACCAATAACAACTAACTACCTATGATTTGTTGTAAAAATGTTGTGGACGTAACACTTCTCTTAAGTTTAAGCCTTTAACCCTTTTTTCTCTTCTTTTGTTTATTTGGTTTGAAATTTGCCTTTTTCTAATATACAAAATTTTAAGACATGTAACAAGATTTTATTTAGGCATATACCATTTTTTTTTTAAATTTACATTTTCATGTTACGATTTCTCAAACTTTTATATATATATATATATATATAATTTTTAAAATCTTTTTATTTGACCATGCGATTCGACTGTTGACCTACTGGTTGAACCAATGACTCATAACTCGACTCATAGACCTTATCAACGTTTGGTCCGAGTCTAATAACTATGCTTGTAACAAATTGGACTTTAATTAACTATTGTTGAGCACAATTTTTTCACACCACATGGTACTATTTTATTGGAAACTCACATAGCAACATTATCATAGATTTTGGAGAAATCTCATTTAAAGCCTAAAAGAACCCATATTTTATTACAATGGATCTTATACTTCATCAATTAGGCTCATGACCCACAACATCACTATATGGATTGAATGCAAGCAAAGTTTCAAAGCTCACAGCCGTGGACACAACAGGGAGCCGCCACCTAATTTTATAATGGCCTAGGAACCATGAATATAGCGTCTTTTCAGGAAATGACCTTTGATCTTACTACCAGAGTATGAGTTTGGAATTTAGGTACGATTCTGGGAAGGTGTTAGGCACCCAAAACTGCCTGACCTGTGGGTCGGCTTCCACTCACTGTGTCCTATGTTTTAATTCTATTAAAAGCATATCCAACATTACATCTTAACACATACACACACTAGCATACATCTAAACACACAATATGGCATCAATCATCCCAAAACCTAATCATTCATCTAACATGACAATCAGCCAACCCTAGCATTCATCTAGCATCATATCACCATATCACATCCAAGGCAGCAAACTAAATCCAGCACATAGCCCAGCCCAGTTGAAGCCCATCAAAACCCAAAAATATAACCCGGCCTTGAGTTCAAAGACGCGCGAGTCAACTCACTAAAACTTTTGGACTGGGTCTCTCTCTCTCTCTCTCTCTCTCAGAGATAGTGTTTCAACTTTCCCACCTACATCAAAACCCAAACCAATGTAATTTTCTCGGTATCCAAACAAAAAAGAAGAAGAAGAAGAAATGTGTCTCACGCGGTGTTCCAACGGCGCAAAGAAACGTGGTACTTAAAGCCTTGTCTTCTTCTTCTTCGTCGTCAGCAGTGGTGGAAGGAGACTCCCCCTCCGTCGGCCCCGAGGTACTTCTTTCTTTCTTTCTTTCATTCAACTTCTATTAGTGTTTTTGGTTGCTCAGAACTTTTTTGAGAAATTGCACATTTAGTCTATGAGACTATCAATAAATTCCTGGATATGGCTGTTTTGTGCCATCAGAGGTACATAATCAAAGGCAATGATGTATTAGAAATGGATTTAATGTTCTGGATAAACTTCTTACCCAAATTTTGAACACAATTAGATTACAGATAATATCTTTATGTCATCCTCTCAATAATGCTGTGAACAAATTAACGGTTGATTCTTTTCTATGTGCATTGACTGATTAAATATCAGTAAGCGGTTGAGTCTATCCGCTGATTCATATGTAATCAAATAAAATTATTATGTTGCACAGGATGATTGCAGATCCTGCCTTCTTATGTAAGCTTCTTTTGGAGCAGGCTGCTATAATTGGTTGTTCTGTTTATTTGGAGTTGAAGAACCATAAGAATAGGTTTGTGCTTTATTTATGACAAACTTTATCTGTTATGCTCATTAAATATACTTAACTAGTTAGATTCTCTGTTACTATGATTATAGGATAAAGCAAGAGTGGGATTAGGCACTTACTAATGGCCTGCAATGCTGTTGTTGTTTGGTCTCTTGCTCCTTGTCGATCATATGGTAAAACATTCCAATTCGACTTGCAAAATACATTACAGAAGCTCCCGATCAATATGTTTGAAAAGAGTTACCCACTTCAGGAGTTTGATTTGCAAAAGAGAATCCATTCGTTCGTCTATAAGGCTGCAGAGTTGTGTATGGTTGTAAATTTGCTGGAGCAGTGCAAGATGCAGTATCAAACTTTTTGGCCAGTAAAAAGGGGGGAAGGTAAATCCATGTCTTCTGTTAATACATTTTCTATTCACCTTAAAACTTGGGAAGTAAAGAACTCTGCCTGTGATAGGGAGAAGTATTCTGACTTATATATTTTGGCTGACCATTAATTTTTGGGCAGGTTTTCTGTGACAATTCCAACTCTGAGTACCAATGCACTTGGTTATGGTGCATTCCTCAGTCCTTTTATGCAAATCTCATATATCAGCTGTTAAGTGGATTTGATGGAGCAATAATCAACCACCTTGATGTTATTGGAGTGGCATTGTTTTTTAGCACAGCTTTGAGGTCTGTTTCTTTCTCTACCAAGTCATTCATGTAACCCTGACAATAGTGGTGGTTCAAACTTACTGGCTTACATAGTTTCCCATGCTAAAGGATGGGATTTTGTCTAAGCTTTCTCTCTCATACTAATTTATTAAATTGATATGATATTGTTGGGGCTTTTCTGCATTGTTGATATAAATTAATACATTCATTTAATTGTATAGTCTTCTAACTATAGTGGCTTCGCTTTCATTATTGTTTTAGCTTTTGCTACCAGCTTATTCATGTCTGGGAAAGGGCTTCTTATTCCATTCTATCCTTTTCTTTTCTTTATAACAAAATATGCGCTATTCCTTTGGGTTTATATTCTTGTCAGTCTGTCAATATACCTTTTTTGTTTGGGTGCACGGGTGAACAAGTCTGTCAATATAGACATATTTGCCTCATATGCCCCGAGAATTTCATCTGGTGGCATTATCATTCTCTGTCTCCTTGCTTCTATTTCTAAGGACCCATTTACAATTGATGCCAGATTATTCATAAAGGTTTCTTCCTTGGTAAATTCCTTGTGTAAGCGATAGATTCGCATTTTTTGTCAGATCTTGTTAATATTCATCAACATATGGATTAAATTGAAATCTGTAACCATAGATTATGAAAGCTTTTTTATTATTATTGGTATTGATTTTTTTTTTAATTCTTATTTTATTAAAAAATTGTATAACACTATAAGACTAACATATTATAATATTTATTGTTAAAACTAGACTTTATTTTTTTAAATGATTTTGAAATATATTAATAATTTGATACATAAAATACTTTTAGGACAAAATTTAGTTACAAAATTGTTTGTAGTCTAAGGCTACAAACTTATCTAATATCTTTTTATTAGAAGTGAATTTTGATAAATTCACCATTGGATTACATCTTCTTCATATATCCTCTATACTTGCAAAATTTATAGAAAATTAAAGATCAATAGCTATGTCATCAATAAATTGTTTAAATTACAGTTTTTGTAGTTTAAAATTATGCATAAAATATAAGCTTATAGATCATATAGTAAATAATATCCGATTGACACAAAATT
This sequence comes from Notholithocarpus densiflorus, assembly GCA_030021035.2. Classification (NCBI taxonomy): domain Eukaryota; kingdom Viridiplantae; phylum Streptophyta; class Magnoliopsida; order Fagales; family Fagaceae; genus Notholithocarpus; species Notholithocarpus densiflorus. Next base: position 267,566 of record JARYZH020000195.1, on the reverse strand, counting down.
TGACATGTGTATTAAGAGTGTAAAGAACATGCAATTCAACAGTTAGATTTTCAAAATATGTAATAATATTTATTTTATTAAGTAAGTTTGTAGGCTTAGGCTACAACCAATTTTGTAACTAAACTTTGTCCATACTTTTATATCCTAAAATTACATAAATTTAAGAAACCTCCCAAAAACTTCCTCAACCACTCTATTCTCATAACCAAATACGGAGATCTCAATCTCAAACACCCAATTCATTATCTCAATGAAGTTAAGGAAATCATTTATGAGTTTCAACATAAAGAGAACGTGATTAAATAAAGAGAAATCGGCTAAAAGCACATCCATTTATCCAAATTTTATTGTCTTTAGTTAGACTTCCATCTCTTTTGAAAAAAAAACAAAAAAGACTTTGAAATCATCATCGATTTTTATTTTATCACTATGGCTTATACCACACAAAATAGCAATAAAAACTTACGAAAAAAACTACAGAACGAATTTCATAAATAATCAATTAGAATATTTATTTTTCTTTCTTTTTAGTTCTAAAACAAAATGCATTTATGACTTTCCCAAACCAAAATCCCAAACACCCAAAGACTCAAAGTGAATCACAACTTTCATAAAATCCATAATGTCCGACTTCAACATCAAAACTGTAAACTACTGTCACTGAATAAAAAAGCAAGCCCCTTTCCTTAGTCATAGCCTACTCATACAGGTTAAGATCGAATGGTACGACAATGTTGAAGTTATGTTGGTGTCGTTGTAAGGTTGAAGACTTGAAGGTAAATGACATCTTTTTTTATTTGAGTATGTTTGGGATAAGATGATATGGAGGGTTGTGGGCATGTGTATATAAAGGAGTAGAAGTGAAAAAGGCGAAGAGAAATACAAAGGGATTTTTGTGTGTAAGAGAGAGGAAAGGTCTTAAAACATTGAACCAAATGAAAGAAATAATAATCTTGAAACATTAAATAAATTGTAACAAAAAATAGTCTTGAAACAATGAACCAAAAGAAATAAAGAGTTCATATTTTTAAAGTCTTTCTTATCTCTTTTATGGCTTAAGAGTATTTCAATTTTTTTCATAGAGTGCGCCACATGGCAAAACCTTATGCTCTCTCGCATGAGGCCTCTGCATATATATATATATATGTGTGTGTGTGTGTGTGTGTGTGTGTGTGTGTGTGTGTGTGTGTGTGCACTTCAATGGAGGCCTTGACTCCCCCAAATCATTTTAAATAGAGTGGAGTTTCTAATTCCTTCAAGTTAATTCAATAGAGTATTTAATTCCAATATGATTAATTCATTGGAATTCCTAATTCTATAATCAAAATTGTAGTTTCCTTCGAAAATAAAATTATCCTAAAATTGGTTTGAGAGAAATTTTAAATTCTCAATCTCAAAAAATGATCATAAAATAAGATTGTTTCAAAGGACTTTACAATATTTCAATTAATTTTGGGGACTTCAATCAAAACATCATTACTTGTTAAAATCCTATAAGGAAGCAAATGAAAGAAAGAGAAATTTTTTTGGACATTCAATTTCTCAAAAAAGACTCTTTGGTTCAATTTCCATAAAAAAAAATTGGTCATTGACTTATCCTTGAGATTAAAATAATTATCTCACCCAAAAATAAAATTAAGTCAATGCTTAATCAAATACTAAGGGATTCTGACATGACAGAATCTTGACCATTAAATCATCAAAGAGTGGTTAGGATTTAAGGAAATCTACTAGTAAAGTACCTTAGGAAATCTAGAGGATCTGAATCCAATACCAAGTATTTGACTTAAATGTTCATCACTTAAATTGGACAAAATCACATTTGAGGGTTTTAATTCTAAAACCTCAACTTACCAATTACGAATTTGCTTGATCCCCACCAAGGGTACGTAGGCAACCTAAATGTATTATTAGGTGTAGTCACAAATATATAAAAACTCATATCCCTCATACACAAAAATAAATAAACTCATGTACAAAGACAACGTGGTTGGAATTCATCCCTTGAAATAATGGATTGTAACTAAGAGATACGTTATCTTAAATGGACACTACTCACATGAATAAAACCCATATGACAAAACGCTTATGGGTGAAATTATTTTTGATGGATTTTACTATATAAAAATTTTTGTTAAACAGGAGAAATGTTACTACTGCTACTACATCTTTCTTTTTTTATTCTTTCTTCTTGTTTTTATTTTTTCCCAGGTATGTTATTGTACATACCTTTGCACATGTTGGTTGGCTTCTTCTTCTTTTTTTTTTCAATATCAAACGACAACTTTATTTATTTATTTATTATTAGTTTTTCTTTTACTAAATGTTTTATTAGTTGTGTTAGTTTGTAATTTTGTAGTAATTAAAAAAATTACTTTTTATAACCTATTAAAACAATTGTTTTTAAGTACTAGGGACATGAAAGTAAATTTATATAAACTACATTTTTTAGACGTGCCAAACAAGAAGGTCGGGTCGGTCGAGTTTGGGTAAAAAAAAAAAAAAAAGTTCAAGTCAAAACAGGTCATTTTAGGCTTGTTAGAATCGGGTCTGGTCAATCGGGTTGTGGGTGGAGTCAGGTTGACCTGTATTTTTCACATGAATTTTTAAAAAAAAAGTATTTTAAGGTTGTAACATGTAATTATTTCTAAAATTAAATAAGGTGTAGGATAGAAAATTTGATGTAAATGTTTTGAAAATACAGTTAGTTAATAAAGAAGCAAATGAAAGAAAGTGAAATTTGTTTGGACATTCAATTTCTCAAAAAAGACTCTTTGTTTCAATTTCCATAAAAAAAATTGGTCATTGACTTATCCTTGAGATTAAAATAAATTATCTCACCCAAAAATAAAATTAAGTCAATGCTTAATCAAATACCAAGGGATTCTAACATGACAAAATCTTGACCATTAAATTATTAAAGAGTAGTTAGGATTTAAGAAAATCTACTAGTAAAGTACTCTAGGAAATCTAGAGGATCTGAATCCAATACCAAGTATTTGACTTAAATGTTCATCACTTAAAGTGGACAAAATCACATTTGAGGATTTTAATTCTAAAACCTCAACTTACCAATTACGAATTTGCTTGATCCCCACCAAGGGTACGTAGGCAACCTAAATGCATTATTAGGTGCAATCACAAATAAATAAAAACCCATATCCCTCATACACAAAAATAAATAAACTCATGTACAAAGACAACATGGCTGGAATTCATCCCTTGAAATAATGGATTGTAATTAAGAGATACGTTATCTTGAATAGACACTACTCACATGTATAAAACCCATATGACAAAATGCTTATAGGTGAAATTATTTTTGATGGATTTTACTCTAAAAATTTTTGTTAAACAGGAGAAATGTTACTACTGCTACTACATCTTTCTTTTCTTATTCTTTCTTCTTGTTTTTGTTTTTTCCCAGGTATGTTATTGTAGATACCTTTGCACATGTTGGTTGGCTTCTTCTTTTTTTTTTTTTTTTTTTTTTCAATATCAAACGACAACTTTATTTATTTATTTATTATTAGTTTTTCTTTTACTAAATGTTTTATTAGTTGTGTTAGTTTGTAATTTTGTAGTAATTAAAAAAATTACTTTTTATAACCTATTAAAACAATTGTTTTTAAGTACTAGGGACATGAAAGAAAATTTATATAAACTACATTTTTTAAACGTGCCAAACAAGCAGGTCGGGTCAGTCGAGTTCGGGTAAAAAAAAAAAAAAAAAGGTTCATGTCAAAACAGGTCATTTTAGGCTTGTTAGAATCAGGTCTGGTCAATCGGGTTGTGGGTGGGGTCAGGTTGACCTGTATTTTTCACATGAATTTAAAAAAAAAAAGTATTTTAAGGTTGTAACGTGTAATTATTTCTAAAATTAAATAAGGTGTAGGATAGGAAATTTGATGTAAATGTTTTGAAAATACAGTTAGCTAAAATAAAAAATTTAAAGTAAAATTTTATCCTAAAATAGAAAAAAAAGAAAAAAAAAAAGAAAAAGAAGAAGAAGAAGTAAGTTGCTACCTTGAAGGTTTGGATGTTTGATATCCAAATTGATACATAGAACCGAAATAGGGTTGCAAAGACATGATTTTTGTATAACATGAATACAATTGAACTTTTTTCTTAGAGATATCCAAACCTTGAAGGTTTGTATGTCTGATATCCAAAGTCATACTTAGAATTGAAATAGCGTTTGTAAGACACGATTTCTGTTTCATCCCTAGGTCGGCAACCCAAAATTGTGAAAATGAGGAGAGAGAGAGAGAGAGAGAGAGAGAATATTAAAACGATAAAAAATTACACTTTACCATCCTAAATTATACATTGAATTACATTTTATACCCTAAACTTTTCAGAATACACAATTAGTACCATAAATTATAACTCGTGTTACACTTAGAATCCAACCATCAATTCTACTGTTATCATGGATGTAAAACAAAAATTTTAAGTACAAAATGTAATTGGGAGTATTGTTTAGAGATGCAAGATAACAACAAAATTGACAACATGATGCAAAGTGTAACACGAGTTATAATTTAAGATACTAACCGTGTATTATAAAAGTTTATGGTATAATGCATCAAAAAAAAAAAAAAAAAAATTTATTGTACAATACATAATTTGAGATATAGTTTAAGGTTTTAAAATGTAATTATTTCTAAAATAAAATAAGTGTAGGATAGAAAATTTGATGTGAATGTTTTGAAAAGACAGTTACCTAAAATTAAAAAAAAAAAAAAATTCAAAGTAAAATTTTATCCTAAAATAGAAAACAAAAAAAAAATAGTAAGTTGCTGCCACTGCGCTATGAGTGTGACTGGTCTCATAAACTCTTTGTTCTCCGTCCATCCCATCCACTTCTAATTCCACAGTACCACTATTATATTTTTTAGATTTTTTTTAAAAAGAAATTCTACATTTTATTTATATATAAAATAAAATGTAATGTTACTAATATAGACTTGATTTTGTCCGTGTATTGCATTGCATCCGACGACTCCGTAGCATTGGCGCATAGCCCATTATTAAAAAGGAAAAAAAAAAAAGTCATTCAATTCAATTCTGAATTTGTTATAGGTAGGCAGAGATGCGTCTTTGTGTGTGGAGTGTGGTATCTCGTATCTGCTCTACACGTTATATTGTGAAATGTTAACAATGGTGGTGATGATGATGTTGATGTTGATTAGAAAAAGTCCAACAACAGCCACCACCAGGAGTAGCCGTCCCAAAAGTAAACGCATGATAATAGTATAAAGATATTATAAAAGGGAAAGTTTAGTATATTATATTAATATATATATTAATCTCATCTCATCTTCCAACGTCAACGTCACTGAACTCACTCTCTCCCTTCAATCTTCATCCCTCCCTTTTGCAAGGGTCAACGGGGTGTTCACTACTACTTGCGAATTGCGATCCCATCATCTCCATCTGGACCATCTCAGATGTGGTGCTACAAAGATTATTATTATGACCCTTGTTCACAATTACAACACAGCAGAAGCAGAAGCAGTAGCAGGTACTACAACCACAACCACAACTGCTCTTTTTCTCAATCACTGTTACTGTTACCATTTGTTGTTGTTGTTGTTGTTGTTTCTTCTGATCCTATTTTGCTATTGCTCCGATGAGAGAGGCTCGGCCATATATGGTTGTGGTCCAGTTGGTAATACCTCTCTTCACAGTTGTAGTTTTATTTTGCTTCTTTGTTGTTTCCTCCGCCGCCTCCTGCAACCTAGATGATCGTCACTCTCTTTTGTCCCTCAACATATCAGTAGCACCTCCCCATCCTCGTCTCAACTGGTCTCTGTCTGTGGATTGCTGTCTTTGGGAAGGCATCCGTTGCGATGATAATTCTTCTCGGGTCAGCTCTCTTCTTCTACCCTCCAGAGGCCTCACGGGGACCCTCTCCCTATCTATCACAAACCTTACCTATCTCTCTAACCTCAATCTCTCCCGCAATACTCTCTCCGGTCCTCTCTCTTCTGGGTTCTTCTCTTCCTTTAATCACCTCAAATTCCTTGATTTGGGCTATAACCATTTCTCCGGGGAATTACCATCATCTTATGACGACACCACTGTCCCTCCCCTGCAGACACTTGATTTATCAAGCAATCGTTTCAATGGAACAATTCCATCTTCATTTCTCCACTCAGTAGTGGGGACTTCCTTGATTGGCTTCAATCTTAGCCACAACAACTTCCAGGGCTCTATCCCCACCTCTACTTTGTGCAGCAACTCTTCTACTTCCTCCCTCAGGTTCTTGGATTTCTCCTTCAATAATTTCGATGGTCAAATTTCGAATGGACTAGGACTGTGTTCCAAGCTAGAGATTTTCCGAGCGGGTTTCAATTCTCTCCCAGGACAGCTCCCATCTGACATTTATGATGTTGCTGGACTCCAAGAAATGTCTTTACCTCGTAATAAACTTTCTGGAAACATTGACCGTCGTATCCTACGCCTCACCAACCTCAGAAGCCTTGAACTCTACTCCAACCTATTCGAGGGCCCAATTCCTCCTGATATTGGCCAGCTCTACAACATGGAAAATCTGCAACTTCACATCAATAACCTCACTGGTTTTCTGCCCTCATCTCTGGGGAATTGCACCAATCTCACCACATTGATTTTACGAGTCAACCATTTGGCAGGTAATCTCTCCACCTTCGATTTCTCCCCATTTGTCCGCCTCACCACCCTTGACCTCGGCAACAACAACTTCACTGGTAACTTCCCACCAAGCCTCTACTTATGCAAGTCACTGACAGCAATTAGATTGGCCAGTAACCAGCTAACAGGACAGCTCTTGCCTGACATATCTGCCCTGCAATCTCTGTCTTTCTTCTCAATTTCAATCAATAATCTAACAAACAGCACGGGGGCCATGAGGAATCTGATGGGCTGCAAGAATCTCAGTACTCTCATATTCACCGATAATTTCTTTGGTGAACCAATACCTTATTATGATGACAACACCATGGATACATATGGATTCCAAAATCTCCAAATTTTAGGTTTGGGTGGTTGCCAATTCACTGGTCAAGTGCCCAACTGGATTGCTAAGCTTAAGAAAATCGAGGTCTTGGATTTGTCTTTAAATAATCTCACAGGTACAATTCCTGGTTGGTTGAGTAGTCTGCCTCGTCTTTTCTACATAGACTTGTCTTTTAACCTCCTTGTAGGAGAATTTCCCCAGGAGCTCTGCCAATTGCCAGCTCTTGTGTCACAACAGGCTTATGATCAAGAGGAAAAGACTTTTCTAGGATTGCCTGTCTTTGTCATGCCCAGCAATGCTACCATTCAACAGTACAATCAGTTCTCCAACCTTCCTCCAGCTATATACCTTGAAAACAACAGCCTAAGTGGCAATATTCCTCTTGGTATTGGCCAATTGAAGGTTCTTCATGTGTTGGATCTCAGCTACAACAACTTCTCTGGCAACATTCCGGATCAAATTTCTGATCTCTCTAACTTGGAGAGATTGATTCTCGCCAGAAACCATCTATCTGGTGAAATCCCCGATTCACTTACAAGTCTAAATTTCTTATCTTCATTCAGTGTTGCATACAATGATCTTCAAGGACCAATACCAACCGGTGGTCAGTTTGATACCTTTACCATTTCCAGTTTTGAAGGGAATCCAGGGCTGTGTGGCACAATCATGCTGCGTTCTTGTCAAAGTCAACAAGTAATTGAAACTCATATAGGCTCAAACAGAAAGCTTATTGCCGGAGTCGCCATTGCAATCATTTTTGGCACTGGTTTTATCTTCACTGTGCTAGCACTGTGGATAATGTCCAAGAGGAGGATTATTCCGAAAGGGGACACTGACAAGACTGATTTGGATTCAATTTCTAGCAACTCTAATCCACTGGTTCCTATTGAGGTTGACAAGGATACCAGCATAGTAGTAATGTTCCCAAACAAGGCCAACGAAATCAAAGATCTTACCATATCTGAAATCTTGAAAGCCACAGACAATTTTAGTCAAGCAAACATCATAGGCTGTGGGGGTTTTGGTTTGGTTTATAAAGCAACATTAGCAAACGGCACCAAGCTGGCTGTTAAAAAACTCTCAGGAGACTTGGGACTGATGGAAAGGGAATTCAAAGCTGAGGTAGAGGCTCTCTCCACAGCCCAACACCAGAACCTGGTTTCCCTGCAAGGTTATTGCATGCATGAGGGCTCTCGGCTACTAATCTATACCTACATGGAGAATGGAAGTCTGGATTACTGGTTGCATGAGAAGGCTGATGGTGCATCTCAACTGGATTGGCCAACTCGGCTGAAAATTGCACGGGGAGCAAGCTGTGGGGTATCTTACATGCACCAGATATGTGAGCCACATATTGTGCATCGTGACATCAAGTCCAGTAACATCCTCCTTAATGACAATTTTGAAGCACATGTTGCAGATTTCGGTTTGTCCCGATTGATTGATCCTTATCAGACTCATGTTACAACTGAGCTTGTTGGTACATTGGGTTACATTCCCCCAGAGTACGGGCAATCATGGGTGGCCACTTTGAGGGGAGATGTTTACAGCTTTGGGGTTGTCATGCTTGAGCTGCTCACCGGGAAGAGGCCTATGGAGGTATTCAAACCAAAGACGTCAAGAGAGTTGGTTGGCTGGGTGCACCAAATGAGGAGTGAGGGCAAACAAGATGAAATCTTCAATCCTCTCCTTGGAGGGAAGGGTTATGAGGAGGAGATGCTACAGGTGCTTGATGTGGCCTGTATGTGTGTCAATCCAAATCCTTTCAAGAGACCAACCATTCAGGAAGTTGTTGATTGGCTGGAGAATGTAGGGGCAGCCCCCCAAGAACAAAATAAGGATTAGTATATATTGCACCTAAACACATCCCCTGAACATATATACTTACCCAAAAAAAATTTACATTTATTAATGCAGATTTTATCTAAGTTCACCTGTTGAAATGAGTTTTATCTTGTTATATTGCTTCAAAAATGTATCGAGAAACTATTATTACCTGCTACACTCCTTAGGAACCTTGAAGTAGAAACTGTAGATCTCTATGATTTCAATTGTAAATTGTAAGAACTAGATTACAATTGTAAATTGTAAGAACTTGTCGAACGTGTGTACTGAGAAAGCAGTGACCTATTCATTCAAAAAATAGCGGCTTTCAGCCTCTAGGATATGATGTCCATTTTAGAGTTTTGCTACTGTTCTCATAACCTGTCAGTTAAAGAACTAATTTAGAAGCAAGTATGCTACCTATATTGAAGTAAACAATGACATGATTAATTTTGTTCATCTGGATTCCCAGGTCTGATATTTTGGGTGCAACACTTTCAACTGGGGTCTCCCAAATTTCTTTGTTTTCTAATTGTAGAGACTATCCAAATAACTGCATTGTTGCAGATATAAACAACATAAAAACAAAACAATAATACAACAAAAGGGAACAAAAGAAACTGTTTGGGGGGGGGGGGGGGGGGGGGGGGGGGGGGGGCCGGTGGGGTTGTATACCTTGTGAGTTCTCACCAGAAGAGATGGTCAAGGGCCCCACTGGATGTGCAAAGCAAGGCCCAAGAGAGTAAATGGTGGCCTAATTAATGAATATCAGTGTTTTTCTAATGTTTCTTGGATGTAATCGTAATTTATAAGCATTCCTGAACAGTACTACATGTTCTCCAATGAAGTAACTATGCAATGGATCCTACCATGATTGATGATTCTAATAGATCTATGAGGATCTGAGTAATATCCAGTTGTTTGATTTCACCATTCTAATTCAATAATACCGTTTCTTGTCTAACGTTAAAAGAGTTTTTTTTTTTTTTTTCTCTGAATTTGTGGTACACGGATGTGTCACTACAAAAAACGCGCATTAGAGCTGCGTTTTTTAAAAATGCAGCTTCAGGGTACTGTTTGAGCTGCGTTTTATAAAAACGCAGCTCCACCACTGGATGTGTAGCTGCGTTTTTTAAATGCGGCTATAGATGAGTTCTGAAGCTGCGTTTTGTGATATTGTAGCTGCGTTTAGCTGGGGTAGGACTGAAGCTGCGTTTTTAAAAACGCAGCTTTAAACCCATCCAATTAATTTTGTTTTTTTTTTTTTAATATAACCCAGAGCTGCGTTTAGTAAACGCAGCTTAAAGTGTCTGGAGCTGCGTTTAATAAACGCAGCTTAAACTCATTTAGAGCTGCGTTTGCTTAAACGCAGCTCCAGACATGTTTAAGCTGCGTTTAATCAAACGCAGCTCTAGATTTGCTCTAGATTTGTGGACATCATCTGTATATTTGAGTGGCCCTGTTATCTTCCCATCCTTTGTAAAACTTGCAAGTATAAAATTTTCCCTTAAAAATGTCGTGGTTTGTTAAATTGCTGGAAGTTTACAAATAATATGAACTGTTTGCTAGAGAACAACATGTTTTACACCTTTTTTTTTTTTTTTAAGAAACACATGTTTTACTACTGAATGTGAAAATTTTGATGTTATTTGTGAAGACCCCTGGTTCAGTAAAATTTAGCTTCTTTCATATACTTATTTGTACTAACAAAATGCAAATTTGTACAAAAAATTGACGCTTGCATACTAAAATTAATGCAACCATATATTACAGTATTATATTGATGCTGCTCGTAATCATTAAGAATTTGGGAAATAGTTGATCTCTTTCTCTTTTTCTTTTTTAATTCTTGTGTTCTTGTAACTCCTTTTTTTATTTACTTTTAGACCCAGTACTGGTCACAAGCAGTCATATTTGAGAGCCATTGCATAGGTGGAGTACAATCGAAAAGCACATTCACAATCCTTTTGGTGCAACATGTGCCCTTCAATTATGTGCATCTATGCTCGCTTAGAACAACTAACGCTGTCACCTGTTGACACCAACGGGATCCTCACATCACCCACCTAAAAGTTGGTTTCTGTAAGTTTGACAAGGATTGGAAGGGCAAAGTACATGAAGATAAGATAGAAAAGGATAGAAGAATTTAGGAAACCTTGGGCTTACTCTTCCAAGTAATATGTATAATTTAAGTCAGAATGACATTCCTGCTGCTGATAAAAGGTTATGATGAGCAATCCAATTGACAATCATATGAGCAAACTACCTTGAAAAGGGAACTCTTTTTTACTGTTCCTACCAAACCAACATTCGAAGATATTTCGCATGCTCTAAAATTAATGATTTATTATTTTTTCATTTGTACTAATGGATTAATGCTTTGCACACACAACCTTTCTAATTATAAATTATACATCAAATTTGTTAAAATATAATTGTAATTTATTTTATCAAACATACAAAAAAGTATTTTGTTTCATGTCAATAGAAAATAGATAAATCATTAGTATTTTGCCTTTTAGTTCTTCAATTTTAGGATTAGCTTCATTAGTTTCTCAAAAAAAAAAAAAGGATTAGCTTCATTATGGACCTTAAAAAACTTTTTATGTCAATTTAATCCATACTCTTTATAAACACACTTTACTGTGCTCCTTGTCATTATCTAACTCACGAAAAATGTTGATATAGTTAATAAATTGCTTACATGTCACTTAATCACAATTAATTTTTTTTTTTTACTGGTTTTAGAAAAAATCACATCAATAACTTATGTGGCATTTGTATTTTATTTTTTATTTTCCTTGTTTCTTTTACCTTTCATGCCAATTTCTTGGTAACCAAACAAACATACACACCAGAAAATTTCAAAACAACAAATCCAATGACAACTTCCAGCTAAAATATCCCCAAATGGCACAATTTAAACAAACAAAACGAATAACATGCATGAGCAAAATACACCCCTCAACGTCGTGTGAGGGGTGTATTTTTATTTATTTATTTTTAAATATGTTATAAATAATTTTTTTTCCCTGATTTACGATGTCATACTTATTCAAAATTACGTTGTTTTTTTAAGAGACTTAGAGTGCAATTTCAATGATAATAACGGAATGATTGAATTGGATAAAATTAAAATTTAAAGGACAGAATTGATTGAATCAAAAGTTTATATGACTTAATCATATTTTAGACAAAATTAGAGGATGAAATTTGTAAGGGCAAGATTTAGGTATAGTATTTAGGTTCTGTTCTTTAGCTTCTCCTTTTAAGATTCTACTATGTGGATTTTTTCTCATGGAATAAAAATGTATTTTTTAGTTAAATAGCCACATGACTCAATTTTAAGTGAAGAACCTAAAAAACAGCATCTAAGATACTGTACTTAAGTTTTGTTGAATTTGTAATATAACTTAAATATAATACAAAAAAATAAAATAAAAATAAAACTCTGTCCGGTTATGGCATTCGGGTCAAGCATATTGGGTTGGAATATGAATACCCGTATCCCCCACAAAACCCTAACTCAATTTACTATAAATTCACAGCTTGTAGCAGCCCCTTCATCACAATCACACGCACTACATCTCCTAGGGTTTCATCCCCTCTTCTCTTTTTTTTCTTCTTTCTTTTGATCTTGTCGATGTTGTTATATGTACGAGTCTCTCTGCTCTTGTGTTTTATTGTTTATGGTTTTTGAGTATAAAGAGAAAAGAGAGAGTGAGATCGCAGTGATGACCACAAGAAATTCAAGCTCAACAGACCGGAATGCAGGGTTCTCTACATTCTAGAGAACTTTGCGTGTCGACAACCCCGCTGACCTGAGCGATCTCTCTCTCTCTCTCTGTGTGAAAATTATTCCACATTTTCTTTCCATCCAAACAGGGCATTAGGTGTGTTAGATTTCTATTTATTTTTCCTTAAAAGTTCTATTTGTTTGTTGGGAAATTTGATGGTTACGATGATGATTCTTAGCTCCCTCTTCTGATGTGAAAGTCTGAAGAAAGCTAGCTGGCAGAATCGAACCTATGACTTTAAAGCCAACACTGAGTAATCCATCTATTTTTCGCCACTGAGCTGTGTTTTTTTTTTTCGATTATTCAGTTAATTTTTTTTTGTTTATTTAATTCATTTTTTAGATTGGGATGAAGCTAAATAAATTAATCCAACACTTGATCTGAGATATTCATTATCGAGTGATGTTAAACGACTTGCTTCTGAATCTATCATTTGATTCTTATCAAATGATCTATCTTGTGAATATAAATTTGAAGCCGTTCATTGATTTTTCATATTACTTAATCCTATATTGTGTAACATTTATTTTTGTTACAGAATTGATTATATACAAAATGTGTGGAGAAATATTGGGTGTCACATAATTTTGAATCATGTGAATTTGTTTAAAGCTTTGTCATGTTATTAAGTTTAAGAATTTGGGTTTGATTTATTAAGCCTAGAGTGTAACTTGCAATTGGGTTTGATTTATGAAGCCTATTTTTTTTGTATTATCTTTAAACTTGTGCTTGAACCCGGGTCATCATGTGATGAATATTGGAAAAAATCTTAGGACACCTTCCTACACAGGCTCTCTTTAGCTGTGGATGAGAATAACTTTTCCATTCTGATGATGATGACCAGTTTACTGTCCTTTAATTTGGGTTTCTAATTGCTTAATAAACTGAATTTCTCATTGCTTAAGTGTTTTTGGGCTTAGTTAATTCACAAATTGGATTTGTATGAAGCTCGTTGGTGCATTTTTTTTCGTGAAGAGCTCTGTTAGGTGTATGCTTTTCTTTGAATGCATAAGAATTGTCATACCTATTGAACTTTCTATCATTTTCACTTTATTAGAGTCATCTTTTGTACCATAAGAAAAATATTTGGGTCATGTTCAATTCGTTCAATTGTTGCTCCAACCATATGCGTCCTCTTTGATGACTGAGACTCTGGTGGTAGGATAGCTGTTATGTTTTGTTAATGTAAACAATCATGGACCCAAGGGAACTCAAAACTCCAATCTTACAATGACCTACACAACTTGTGAAAATTCTTACCAAGAGGACTAAGGTTTTGGTCAAAGTATTAGAAACAAAGTTCATAACCATGAGAGGTTTCAAAGATCAGCATGTTCACTAGCTGGCAATTACATGCCCGATCAATGAAATAGTAATAATAAAAACAGTTACTGAATTGAAATTATCTCGTAATCTTGCTGTTTACCAAACTTATATCAGATTTTTTGATTGAAAAGGGATTGGGTTTTGTTCTTTCTGGATTTCAGTTATATCTTGAGTTGTCTTCAAATTGAAAACAAAGCACAAATTGCAAACTTAAACTCAACGGGATCAACTACATGTAATTCTAGCTCGCATGCCTATCTGCATTTTGTTTAATTCATCTGAACATTCTTCTACAATCCAAATTCTTTTGTTGATTTGGTGATTCAACCTAAACGTTTGAGTTGTTCTTTCCCACAGCCCGGCTTAGACTCAAAACTTCCCCTGCTAAAATTATAGTTTAGCATTCCATTGACAAGAGGAGCTCTCTGGCCCCATAAACGCTATTGGCTAAGAGTGCCTTGACACCGTACCCAATTTGAAACACAAATAGAGTCAAATGGTTGAGCAATTCAGGATGCAATCACCCCTGTTGTCACAAGAGGACTCTCTAATGTGTCGATTTGTTCTGAAACCTGCATAGTACCAAACTCTGTTGCAAACGCACTTTCGGTACGACCTGCAACAACAATATATGTAACCAAAGGACTCAGGTCCTTTTAGAAAGCTAGTGCTCCATTTGGTGAATTTGCTAAGAGCACTTGTAGCAGAGAAGCTAAATAGCTATATAGCTATTTTAGCTCCACCAAAATACATGTTGTAGCAGTGGAGGCATACCTAAATCTTTTTAGCTTCTTGCTACAGTGCACATTCATAAGAGCATTAGTATCAGGAGATGCTAATGCCATATCTAAGATCATTTTAGCATGAATGCACCAAATAACCACTGCATCAGGAAATGTCAAAAGGGAGTATTGCAAAAATATTTAGAATTGTACTATAGTACAATTCTAAAGGTAGAATTGTATTGTAGCACAATTCTAAAACTTATAACATTTGTTTATTATATGGGTTTTTGGGTTTTTGTGTTTATTTGGGTTTTGGATATATTATTTTATTACGTAAAAATATTATTTTAATGTGTTGTATTGTAAAATAAAATTTTGGAATATGAAGATATTGTAAAATGGTATGGTATAATGATAAATTGACTTTTTAGAATGGTATAATAGAGTAGAATTGGAATTTTCCAATGCTAATACTCTAAATAAATGTGCAATGTAGCAAGAAGCTAAAAAAAAAAAAAATTTATTAAATTTCTCTCTCTTCGCTCATTAATTTTTTCTCTTTTTCTTTCTCTCTCTCTCTCTCTCTCTCTCTCTCTCTCTCCGGCTTCTCTTCTTTCTTCTGTTTTTTCCTCTGGCGCCTCCCTCATCTCCTTTTTGCTTCATCGGCTAGCTTGCCGACCGCGGTGGTGCTCAAGTCAATTGGCCTTCAGTTTGGTGGCCGCGGGTTGAGCGGTTTTGGCGGGCGCGGGTTGAGCGGTTCTGGCAGGCCAAGACCCCATCTTCCCAAGCCCCATCGCCGATCTGTTACCCGAGCCCCATCGCCGCCGAGTTTGTGCTAGATTTGTGTATGTGTGCTGAGTTTGTGTTTGTGTTTATTCTGGGTTTGTGTTTGTATTTGTGTGTGCTGGGTTTGTGCCGTGGGTGTGGTCTGATTGGATTGTGGCCTGTGAATCAATGGGTTTCGTGGATGTGGGTCGATGGATTGTGGCCTATGGGTCAGTGGTGGTGGGCTGTTGATCCGTGGGTTGCTGATCCGTGGGTTGCTGTGGTGTGTTGGTGTGATTGCCGTGGTGTGATTGTTGCTGTGGTGTGGTGGTTTGCTTGCTCTGTATCAGAGAAGAGAGAGACGAAGAGGAAGAGAGAGAAAAAGATAGAGATGATGATGCTGTATATGATGAATATTTTATTGTGATATTTATATTATTTTATTGTGTTGAAAGCTAAAATAGATCCATTGTTGTAGGATGTTTTGTAAAATGAATAGGTAAAATAGATAAAGTAACTTTTTGTGGTGCCAAATAGCTAAAAAAATAGCTCTACTGCTGTGGATGCTCTAACGAATGATTAATACCTTTAAAGTATTATGAAAAATCACCCGAAAGGTTAACTCAAGCTAATGGAGAAAAGCTGATAATTAATTACAAAATACCTAATGTCCACATATGTAATGACGGGATATGCTTTGAAACAGTTTTTGTTTTAATTAAAGACCTTTCTACTAAAATTATTCTAGGAAATCCCTTTATGGCTTTACTTTACCCATTTCTAACGACAGACGAAGGAATTAAAACCAATGTGTTAGGAAAAGACATACTTTTTAAATTCATTCTACCACCTATCCCGAAAGAAATCTATTCACTCAATAACATTTCCATAATAAGGGATATTGATAAAGAAAGAATTAACAGGAAAAATAGACATTTGGAATCTTTAAAGCCAGAAATAATATATAAAAGAATTGCTGATCAATTAACAGACCCCATACTGAATCATAAAATAAAATTATTCAGACAACAGATTGAGGCAGAAATTTGTTCTACTCTCCCTACTGCTTTTTGGCACAGGCACCGACACATAGTACAGTTACCTTATGAAAAAGATTTTAATGAAAGACATACCTACTAAAGCTAGACCAATCCAAATGAATAATGAATTATTAGATCATTGTAAGAAAGAGATCGAAGATCTTTTAAATATAGGGTTAATCAGAAAAAGCAAGTCTCCTTGGAGCTGTCTTGCTTTTTATGTTAATAAACAGGCAGAATTGGAACGAGGAGTTCCAAGATTAGTTATAAATTATAAACCTTTAAATACAACATTACAATGGAAAAGATATCCCATTCCCAATAAGAAAGATTTACTTGACAGACTTCATGAAGCAACCATATTTTCCAACTTTGATATGAAAAATGGATTTTGGCAGATACAGATAGATGAGAAAGACAGATACAAAATTGCTTTTACAATTCCTTTTGGTCATTATGAATGGAATGTCATGCCTTTTGGTTTAAAAAATGCACCCAGCGAATTTCAAAATATCATGAATGACATATTTACACATTTCACAGATTTTTCAATTGTCTATATAGATGATGTCTTAATTTTTTCCAAATCCATCGATGACCATTGGAAACATTTAGATATATTTGTCAAAGTAATCAAACAAAATGGATTAGTTGTCTCAGCCACTAAAATAAATTTGTTTCAAGACAAAATCCGATTTTTAGGTCATAATATTCATAAGGAAACCTTAAGCCCCATTGACAGAGCCATTCAATTTGCAGAAAAATTCCCAGATGAAATAAAAGATAAAAATCAGTTACAAAGATTTCTTGGCAGCCTAAACTATGTTTCAGATTACTTTCAAGGATTAAGAAAGATTTGCAGACCCCTGTATAAAAGGCTAGAAAATAATCCTCCTCCATGGATAGATAGACATACTATGATAATCAGATAGATTAAAAAATATGTTAAGCAACTCCTTTGTATTGTTATTCCTTCCCCTGATACTTTTAAAATTGTCAAGACAAATGCTTCTAACATAGGTTATGGTGGAATTCTAAAACAGATAGCAAAAAATGATGCCAAAGAACAGATTGTTAGGTTCTATTTTGGCTCCTGGTCAACTACCCAGCAGAATTACAGTACTATTAAGAAAGAAATTTTATCTATTATATTATGTGTTTCAAAATTTCAAAATGATCTTTTTAATCAAAAGTTTTTAATCCGAGTTGATTGTAAAAGTGCTAAAGAAGTTTTACAGAAAGATGTTCAAAATCTTGTTTCCAAACAGAGTTTTGCTAGATGACAGGTTATTTTAAGTGTTTTTGACTTTGATATTGAATACATTTAAGGAGAAACTAATTCGATTCCTGATTTCCTAACTCGTGAATTTTTACAGGGAAGATGAGTTCCCCTGCAGATAAAAGCAAATCCCCAAAACCCAAAACCAGACAGTCTTATGCTGCTCCTCCTATTCCTCCCCCTCTAGCAGAATTCTCCCTTGTCCCTCTTTCACCTCACCTACTTTCTCTTCGAATAGACCCCAAGAAAGACCCCCATCAACTTGTAGCCCAAACCCCTTTGAACCACTCTCCCCAAGCCCTACTCCAACAACCAAACAGACATATGCCTCGCCCTCAACCCCCTCAACTCCTCCTTTAAAAAAACCATTTAACATAGTTGCATTCTCTTTTCCCCCTTTAGCCTCTCCTTCTAACCAACCAAAGTACAGATCCTCCACCTCTCAGGAAGCCCAAGCCCCAAAAGAAGACCACAGTATTGAACTCCCAAAAGATTCATGGAATTTTATTCTATGAATTGAACTAGAATTCCAGCACATAACATATACCATCTCCCTAGTCAGACAGCTCATGCCCCCAGGATGGGAAGACCCTAAGATAGAAAGGACCTAGAAATTTTATGAGTTTATTTTAGTTGATACAGACTCAATTCTAGTAACACATATGCCACGCTCCCGAGACCCAAAGAGAGTTGGCTACTCTAAGGTAGTCATAATATAGATCCTCACCCCCTCCCAATGGAACGCAACACCTTGGATTACTAGGAACCTTTCTCAACCCTTTGACCCTTAGTTTTATAATTGTTATGACTATGTAGAAGCCTGGGATAGATTCCTTCTATTCCAAAATAGCATTTACAGACATACTTGGTTTTTCCGTTTTGATATGTATAGAAAGAAAGACATGATGGTCCCAAGATGGTTCATTGACTGGTGGAATTCTCATGGTCTTGAAACTATGATTCTCCCTCCTGATCTCTTAAAAGCATATGAGACTTTCAAGAAAGAACCAGATATAACGCATCTTAAGAATTTCCCACATCTTTTGCAGTTTTACTACAGGTTTCCAGATCTCCCATGGATTATTAGATGGGAATACAAGATAGAAAGACATCCCCAGTATCCTTTCCCCATGCTTACCAGAAAGTTTAAATTAAAATGGTGGAATAAATTTAATTTTGATCATATTTGCCAGGAATTACAGAAAAAATCTTCTTCCTCCCAGATAGAGAGTTCTAATTTCCTTCTAGAAAAGAGTCAAGTCCAGTGCCAGCTTGCCTCCGTCTCAGACAGAAGACAGCTTAAGAAGCAACTGCTTGAAGCTGCGTCACAAATTTTAGACGATGAAGATGACACAATAATGGAATCTTCCTCCCCAAACTTCAGGACTCACCCAGAAGCATTCCAAGATTCTTAAGATCCCTATGAAATATGACAGATAGAATAGCTCCTCGACAGATCACGCATGGATTAGTATTCAGATAGATCTAGACAAATCCAAACAGATCCACACAGTCCAGATAGAGATAGACAGATTAAAAGTCACTTTATGACAAATTACTGTTCACTAGCATGTGTACCCTGACAGAAGACAGACTACATTTCATGAATAGTAAATTCTACAAGGTTCCACAAGTTTCCACTGACAGACTAACTTGAGTTCACTTAACTCAGGTTACTTTTGAAGACTTACCATGGTTCATTTTATCTATAAAAGGACAGACTCCGAAGACAAAAGACAGGTCCAGAATTAAGGTCCAATTTTGAGGTTCAAATTTCTATTCAAAGCTTAGGTCCAAGATAGCTCTCTCTCTCCCTCAAAAAGACTCTTGTAATCCTTCCTCTCTTTTGTAATCTTATAACCTTTCCCTTTAGATAGGTATAATCTTGTAACCTTTCAGTTTCAAAGACAGATTTTACTTTGTAATCTTGTAACTCTTCAGACAATTTTATTTTCAAAGCTTGTATCAAAGACAGAAGTTTGTTTTCAAATTTTATCAAAGACAGAAGTTTTTATTTAAATAAGATTTTACTAGTTTCTGTTTTCATATTCCATACTCCGTTTTAACTTATTTTGAATATATCTATTTTGCTGTTTTCTTCTTTATCATCTATTTTATCATTGTTTATGCTTCCATATTATCGATGTGCTCTCTCCTGGGTAGATAATGGAAGTGTTATAATGACAGATAGACAGCCTTTACAAGATGCAGTTAATACTTTAATTTTTACCATAACTAAACATTTTGTTAGAGATCCTAATCAATATAAGAAAAGAGCTTCAGATGTTTTAATTAATTTAAGATGTCCACAACTTTCAGACTTTAGATGGTATAAAGATGTTTTTATTTCAAAAGTTTTAAGTAGAAATGACTGTCAACAATCCTACTGGAAAAAAAAATTTATTGCTGGTTTACCTTATTTCTTTGCTCAAAAAGTTAGACTTGATATAGCTAATAATGACGGAACAATAGACTATCCTAGCTTAACATATGGTGACATAATATCCTCAATCAATAAAACAGGTCTATGGTTGTGTAATGATTTAAGGCTAAAAAATCAGATAGAGAAAGAAAAAAGATATGCTAAAAAGGAGGTAGGAGCTTTTTGTGAACAATATGGCTTTCATCCGTTAATTTACACTCTCCATCCGTTAAAGAGTATTCCTCCATAGGATTTTTCCTTTTAGAGTCCTGAAAATAACCTGCCCTACTAGATTAAGGCTCCGTTTGGGAGTTCATAAGGGAATTGAATGGAATGATTATAAGAGATTGGAAATGAATGGAATGAAATGAAATGTATTTAAGCAAGGGAAATGAATGGAATAGAATGGAATTAAGTAACCTTGATTGGATGTTTTAAAATAAAGGAATGGAAAGGAATGAAAATGAATGGAATGTAAGTAATCTTGTTTGGAAGTAACATGGAGGGAATGGAATGGAATCATTTTATAACAATATTACTATTAGACCCCTATTTTAAAATAAATGGTTGAATATATAGGGGTTCTGGGTACTTGCCCCACCATTAAGCAGTTTTTGTCCGCTTTAGGGAGCCAAGCCCTCACGGTTTTGTCACGAAGGGGTGGGAGCTACGGATCTTCACCCTTTGGGTTTTACACCGCAGTCCCACATCGCCTAAGTAACCCTCCAACTCATGCTTTATATGCCCTTGAAGCTGTCACCTCCACATTAAATGCCCACAACTAACGTTCTGGCCGCATTAATGAGAAAATGACCCCTGAACAGTGCCGCTTTAGTTGCTGCAACTCACAGAAGGTTTGAGACGGCGGCTGATGGGACAAGTACTCAAGTAGTGACCTGCACGATCAACAAATGGAGGGCCAAGATCAATCTAAAGAGGGTATAAAATGTAAAGAGGTTCTCCAGAGAAAGGATGGGAGATTGGAAGTAGGAAACACTGTAGCAACCTGTATCATCTTTGTAACCTCTGTATCCAAGCACTGAGAAAATAATAAAAGCAAGAAAGCTCCTCGGACCAACGTCCAGGACAGATTCTAACACTTAAAGCCCGTTTTCCTGCTATTCAGTTTATCCATAACCATATTTATTCGTTGCTATCCTCACTAAGGCCTAGCTCTTAAACTCATCCTCTACAAATTTATTGTCTAGGGCAAGTTGGGCCTGAATCCACTTTTCCAACAGTAGAAGTGCTTAGACCCAATCCCTACAATTGGCGCCATCTGTGGGAAGAGCTTGTGTGTTAGTAAGCGCAACGGTTAATCATGGCAGGATCAAGCCCCTATCAGCGAGAGTCCCTGGTGAAGACCATTTTGGCGATGGCGCATGCTGCACGAAGGCTTCCCTAAAATTTCCAAGAACGCACACAGTTGTTATCATAACTCGACCTCCGCTCAGGTCTACGCTTCGAAGTGCTGACTACACGGGGAGGATTGCTAAATGGCGGACAGTTCTAGGGGCTTATGACGTAAAGTACATGCACCATACCTCTATCTAGGGCCTAGTTCTCGCAAGTCTAGTAGCCCGGTTCGCTAAAATCCCATTGGAGGAAGAAGCTGAGAATCAAGGCATGAATGGAAAATCGGTTGGCATAATCTCCCTGCGAAAACTTCCATTCTAGAAGGAATACATCGATATCTTTTAATCTTTTGAAGTGGTTAAACAGAACCTTAGCTATGCCGGGTCCTCGGACCTCCTGCTTTGGGGAAATTAATACGCACTGGCAATTTTCTAAGTGTTAGACAGAACAAAGGTCTTGCATAGTCCTCGGACTCAAACCTATGGGGAAACTAGCTACTTCAAGAAAAATCTAAGTACTAGACAGAACAAAGATCTTGCATGGTCCTCAGATTCAAACCTATGGAGAAACTAGCTACTTCAAGAAAAATCTAAGTACTAGACAGAACCAAGGTCTTGCATGGTCCTCGGACTCAAACCTATAGGGAAATTAGCTATTTCAAGAAAAATCTAAGTACTAGACAGAACCAAGGTCTTGCATGGTCCTCGAACTCAAATCTATAGGGAAACTAGCTACTTCAAGAAAAATCTAAGTACTAGACAGAACCAAAGTCTTGCATGGTCCTCGGACTCAAACCTATGGGGAAACTAGCTACTTCAAGAAAAATCTAAGTACTAGATAGAACCAAGGTCTTGCATGGTCCTCGGACTCAAACCTATAGGGAAACTAGCTACTTTAAGAAAAATCTAAGTACTAGACAGAATCGAGGTCTTGCATGGTTCTCAGACTCAAACCTATGGGGAAACTAACTACTTCAAGAAAAATCTAAGTACTAGACTGAACCGAAGTCTTGCATGGTCCTCGGACCACAGTCCTTGAAGAGATTAATTACTTCAAGTATTTATCTGAGTGATGAGCAGAATCTAAAAGAAGTCTGCCTCCTCGGATCACCTACATTAAATCCAACACTCTCTGACGGTCGCACAGTTTGCGATAGAGAGCACATGGTTATGTTCTTAATTTTTCCTACATAGTCAAACTATTTAAAATTAGCAGCCGGGTGCTACTGTAGGCTTTGTTAAAGTCAGGATGACAACCTTTTGTTACCGTCAACAACATCAGTTCTAAGTCCCAATAAAAAATAATAATAATAACAAAAATAATAATAATAATATAACAATAAATAAAATTTCAGGAAAAGGAAATTTCGTAAAGAAAAAATTGCAGTCCTTTTTATTAAGTAAAGGAAAAGTACATCATATACCGAACAGCTTAGGCAGACTTGTTTCAAAGCTAACTATAGAAAGAGAGGCTGAGGCAAGCTTGTTTTAAAGCTAGCTATAAAAAAATAAAAGGGGAGAAAGTCCATGGGAATGGCAGATTCATAGTTTTGTTCCAACAGCAATCGAGCCAGTATGGACGATACCGGCGATGAGAAAGAGGAAGAGGCAGAAGCGCCTGAATTAGTTCCCATCTGCTAAGGCTACTTTGAAGCGTACTCTTATCCAGAAGCTAATATCTGTACTCTTAAAAAATCGTCCTCCAGAAGTCTCGTCAGCTGCTTGCAATGATGAAGATGGCCTCCTTTTTCTCCTAACTGCAAAATGTCCCACCATCAGGGCGAGATCCAAACCTTGCCGCACCGAAAGTTTGATCAATCTATGCCTGCTACGGCTCCTGGCTGAAGAAGGAGGGTTTTCTT
Source organism: Notholithocarpus densiflorus (assembly GCA_030021035.2). Classification (NCBI taxonomy): domain Eukaryota; kingdom Viridiplantae; phylum Streptophyta; class Magnoliopsida; order Fagales; family Fagaceae; genus Notholithocarpus; species Notholithocarpus densiflorus. The sequence goes on along the minus strand of JARYZH020000195.1, from coordinate 244,168 downwards.
TCTTGCCCGGTTGAAAGGTAGGAAAATCTTTGGCCTCTGCTTCCTTTGCCTCAACTGCGGCAACTAGGATCTAGGCGGCATTCTTAGTTCCAGAAAGGTTGAGAACTTAGAGTTCCTATAGAATTCAGGGGTTCGAAGACATGAAAGAACGATTCCCCCAAGGTGCCTTATATATAGCAGACAAAATCTAGGAGAACTTAATTCGCACGAAATTCAAAAGAAGAATTACAAGCGAAATAAGTTCTGCCCAATTTCCAAGGAAATCCTCAACCGTTAGATCCGCGTCGCTACATAAAGGCATTAATGACGGAGCGCCTCGTATACTGAAACGCCAGGAGCGTGCCTTGGGCAGGTGAAGAGGCTCTGGCACTCACAGAGGACAAGACTTGACCAGCCGTGATATAGGCCCGAGGACATCAAAACCCTCCTCTCCGTTCGAGGAGCCGGATAGCAGGATTTTGAGGGGCTATTGTGGGGTCAATGATTCTGACTACCTCGGCCTAACTTCATACTAGGCCCAAGGCCCACGCCGAGGAAGAAGAAATGTCCGAGGACGAACGGAGAAAGTCCTAACTACCAAGAAGCATCGCTGAGAACAATCATGTCCTCGGCGATCCAAGATCATAGAAGGGAAGGGCAGCGCGCCGTCAAGGGCGGTTTCGTAGAGCGTCCCAAGAAAGAGGACAAGCACCGTGGGTCAGCCATGGGAGCCTAGGAGAGTAATTCAGGGAGAAGCTGTCACCTCCACATTAAATGCCCACAACTAACGTTTTGGCCGCATTAATGAGGAAATGACCCTTGAACAGTGCCGCTTTGGTTGCTGCAACTCATAGAAGGTTTGGGACGGCGGCTGATAGGACAAGCACTCAAGTAGTGACCTGCACGATCAACAAATGGAGGGCCAAGATCAACCTAAAGAGGGTATAAAATGTAAAGAGGTCCTCCAGAGAAAGGATGGGAGATTGGGAGTAGGAAACACTGTAGCAATCTGTATCATCTTTGTAACCTCTGTATCCAAGCACTGAGGAAATAATAAAAGCAAGAAACCTCATCGGACCAACGTCCAGGATAGATTCTAACACTTAAAGCTCGTTTTCCTGCTATTCAGTTTACCCATAACCATGTTTATTCGTTGCTATCCTCACTAAGGCCTAGCTCTTAAACCCATCATCTACAAATTTATTGTCTAGGACAAGTTGGGCCTGAATCCACTTTTCCAACAGTAGAAGTGCTTAGACCCAGTCCCTACAGGGGTATTTTGGGAGTTTTAGCAAAAAAATCATTAAATCTAATTCCATTTTTCCCAATTTCGGGGGAAATGAAAATTTGAGATTTTAAGGGAATAGAGAGGAATGATTGTTACCTCTTACTCATTCTATTCCCTCCCACTTAAACTCCCAAACAAGGGAATGGGTTTTCCATTCCTTCCATTAAAACTCTCAAACAAGGGAAGAGAAAAATATTCTAAAATTATTATTTTCATTTCATTCTATTCTCTCTTCCCAAACAAGGCCTAAGACTTGATAATCCTCTCCATAGATATGAATGCGGTGACCAATTTCTCAGTGAGGTCCTTGCTACACAATTAACAGGCTCCTGTTTTATGTTTGTATATGTTAAAATTGTTGATTGATTTGAGAGAATAAATGAGAAGATGGTTGACTGACACTATTCACCATGCTCATAAAGCACAAACTACGCGACACATTTCCTTTCACTCAATTTTTTTTTGGCCACGAACCAACAACTCAAAAGGCTACTTATGACATTTATAAAATTCCGAAGATTAATCCTCATTTCCTGTTCCCAATGGACACGATTATAATGAGCAAAGAAATACAAACTTAAATTAAATGACAAAAACAAGTGATGAAATGTCCAGAAATTCTTAAAAGTTAACTAACATCCAAAGGGAATTAGGTCCCCAACTTCAGAAGCATCAAGAGGACGCGTATATGATTAAGTAATTGTTGCAAACACTTGTTGAGTATCTTTTTTTTTTTTTTTTTTTTTTTAAAGGAAAAACTTGTTGAGTATCTGATTGTATTGAAATCAAACTTTAATCACCAACTCCTACCAAAAAAAAAAAAAAAAAAAAATCACCGATTACAAACCCAAAAGATCACTACACATTATTATAAGCGTGAGTTTAAAGATGCGAAAACTACACTTGTGCATGAATGCAATGAATGTAAGTATAGGCGTCTTCCAAACAATTTTAACATTGGTTTAGAGTGAGTTTCTTCTAATGTAGCCATTGTGAACCTCGTTTGATATCTTAAAATATACAATTTTAACATTGATTTAGAGTGAGTTTTTTTTAATGTAGCCATTGTAAACCTCTTTTGATATTTTAAAATATGGGGCCTTGTATAGACTTGGACCTTATCTATATCACACTCGTGCGCTTGTCCCACACCGTCTCGTCTCATACGTTTGGGTTTGTATCAATTTTACATTGAGTTTTTATTTTTCTCTCTTTTCAGCCCTTTTGGGCTTTGCTACCCATTTGTGACCATTGGTTCAGTCTATTGGAGATTAGCTTCCTTAGTAGAAAAGAAAGCTGGATTGTGTACATTTATCTCTTGACCAAATTATATAAAAGCTAGTCAGATTGATGTCTCATTGATGTTCAATCTCCATAATGTTCAGAATGTCTTATAATCATTGAAATGCACTCTTTTTCCCCTTTACCAGGATGGTGTCACTATTAAACTTGTTTGATAAACGAGCATATCTAATCATTTTGCTGCAGATAGCAAGTGTTACCAATCTTATGTCCCACAGTTCCGTCATTGCTATCCGTTAAGCATAGGTTTACTCAACTTTTCTTTTCTTTTTTTTTTGCTAAACTACTCAACTTTTCTTTATTCTTATTCTCTTCCTTCTTTTTCTTCCTTTAAATAAATACATGGGAACTTTGAAGTCAATTAATCAATTTATTGACGATGATCTTCTGGCCCAACAGATACTCGTTAGGAACTTCGGTAGAATTTAGACATATAGATAGGACCCTGGTTCCATTGAGTGTGCCTTTGTGACTGATTTTTTTAGTTGGTTTGAGGCTTAATTATATAAACTATGCTTGCTCAAAGGTATATACTGATTAGTGAATAAGTTGAATAAGAGTGACAATTTCAAACCAGGCATATCAACATGCCTATATATAGTTGGGTGTATATAGATCTCAGTTTCTTGATTTTCAATTGTATCCAATGGAAGCATCAATCAAGTAATGTTATGTCATATTTGAAGTCCACACACACGTATATATAGGATTTTGCCACACATTAGACTATATTGTTAGGACATATGTGATTCACTTGTTAGGAACATATGTCACTATTTTATGTAATTGGCTAATCTTTTGACAAAACGCACTTTACTTGTATTTGGGTAGATCTAGGATGTGTTTAATACTTCAAGAAACCTTGTTTCAAGTTCAAGTGTTAAAGCCATGCAAGTCTGTCCAAGATTCAAGTTTGAAAAGTGTCTGTCATTAAAGCTTAATAGCTAGCATCTATTGAGACTTGAAGAGCTGTTCTAGCCCGTGGCTCAACAGCAGCTCGACAGATAGGTATCTGTCGAGGCTTATGAAAAACAGAGTTTCAGTTTTGTTTTGACTCAAATTCGTGATTGTATGTTTGGGTTTTCTTTTCTCACAACCCTGGACATATAAAATGATTATTTTAAGGGCCGTCAAAGGGATACAAGTTGCACAAGTGTTGAGCAAAGTTTGTTCAAGCAAATTGTGACCAGGGACAGAATTTGTCGTAGTTCATCTTTCTTGTGAAGAAGCTACTGTGTTTGTGCACTGTAGGGTTTTGTAACCAAGGAGCTTCTCAATCTTCATCGTGTGATGAACTGAAGAACTTTGCAGCCAACAACCTTCTTTAGTTGGTGATTGAAGTCGCGTATTGGGATCCGCGCAATTGGTTAGTCACGTACTGGGAGCCGTGCATTACAAGGAGAGACTGTCACTACAGAACAAGTCCAATTGGGTATTGGGGTAAGGGTTCAACTGTAGGTTGGTAGAAAGTACTGGGATTCATTTACTTGTAACCGCTTGTTGTGATAATAGTGAATTCTCGGGAGTGGTGACCTTAAAATCACCCGGTGGGATTTTTGCCGTGTTGGTTTTCCCCATTCGTAAACAAATTACCGTGTCAATTTATTTTCCACTGCATACTTAGTTTATTGGTAATTTGTTTGTGCTACCACGCGTTTGCATGTTAATTTGATTAATTAATAAACTTGGCTAATTAATAAATTAATTTATCATAAGGGGTCAAATCGTTTTTGGCCTATCAAGTGGTATCAGAGCAGGCACACTCTGATTAGGGTTAATCTTTGCTGCATGATCCATTGACCCCTGTTGTCATGGCTGCAACCGGCTTGAAGAGATCTTTGTTTTCAAATACATCTTGTTTTTCTAATCTCTGCTTGTTTGAGTGTATTAGAAAATACAAGTCTAAAAGTTATTTGAATTCTATTATGATGACTATTGGAAAAGATCTCAGGTTGACCAAGAAGAAACTCAACTGTCTCAGAATGAAAATGTGCAAAAGAGTTCGTCTGAAAAGAGTAAAAATTAAAAGTTTAGCTCGTAAAAGGCAGATGAAAGAAAGCACCATTCCCACTGATCTGGCATCTATGCACGAAGTGTGTTTTATGATGAAGTCTGCATTTAAGGTTATGGACACATGTTTGTAGTACCTTGACAACGGTTGCTCAAGACACATGACTGGAGACCGATCTCTCTTCAAGGTTTTTGAGTCTAAAAAAGGTGGCAATGTCACTTTTGGTGATGGGAGCAAATCACAGATTAAAGGAAAGGGAATCATCTCTCTACCTGGACTGCCGGACATTGCAAATGTTCTATATGTAGAAGGTCTGAGAGTGAACTTGTTGAGTATAAGTCAGATATGTGATCAAGACTTCATGGTGCTATTTTCAAAGGGAAAGTGTCTTGTCATGGATGAGTTGGGAAAGAAACTCATAAGTGGTGTTCGCACTCTAAACAATTGTTATGGATTGGTTCCTGATGCTGATATTGTGTGCAATAGCATTCGTTTACCAAATGAAGATCTATGGCACCAATGGATGGGACATGCTAGTTACAAAAATCTCTCTATTGTATCTAAGCATGAATTAGTCTTGGGGATACCAAAACTTAGTAGAGTGAGCAATGTGGTGTGTGGACCATGTCAGCTTGGGAAACAGACGAAAGCTAAGCATCCGGGCACTCAGACATCTGCTACATCTAGACCATTGGAGCTTCTACATCTGGATCTAATGGGTCCAACTAGAACCGAGTCTCTTGGTGGTAAGAGATACATCATGGTTGTGGTAGATGAATTCACTAGGTACACTTGGGTTATACTCCTACGATCCAAGTCAGATGCTCCTGAGCACATTGAAACCTTGTGCACAAGATTGCAGAATGAAAAAAGCCTGAAGATTGATCGAATTCGAAATGATCATGGTGAAGAATTCGAGAACTCATACATGGAGTCCTTTTGCACTAGATCAAGTGTATCTCAAGAATTCTCTGCTCCTATTACTCCTCAGCAGAATGGTGTAGTAGAAAAAAAGAACAGGGTTATTTAGGAGATGGCTAGAGCTATGTTGCACAATAAGGATGTGGCTAGAAACATGTGGGGAGAAGCCGTTAACACTGCATGTCATACGGTTAATAGGGTGTACTTTAGACCGGTACCAAGAAGACTCCATATGAGTTGTGGAAAGGAAGAAAGCCAAATGTGAAGTATTTCAGAATCTTTGGAAGTACTTGTTTCATTCTCAAGGATAGAGAAAATGTGGGAAAATTTGACTCCCGAAGTAATGAAGGAATATTTCTAAGATACTCCTCTACAAGCAAGGCTTATCGGGTATACAACAAAAGAACCATGAAGGTAATGGAAACAGTGAATGTTGTTATTGATGAGTCTTCAGATTCTGGTTCTGAGAAAGTTAGTGAGGAATTCCCCAAAGAAATTCTTCCTTCCGAGCCAAAGGAAGTTCTAGAAATTGTTGAACAAGAGCCCGCATCTCCAAGTACTCTTGGTACTCCTAGTGTTTTGGAAGGTTCTGCAGATATATCTACTTCACCAGATTCTGAATCCCATGAAGAGAAAGGACCTTCTTCCAGGATTAAATTAAATCATCCTCCTGACGTTATTGTGGGAAACATGAATGAACTCATATTAAGGAGCGTACAGTTGATAAATGTGTTGCTAACTTTGTGTCTTATTCTTGTTATCTATCACAGGTTGAACCCACTAAAGTAAAGGAAGCTCTTCAGGATGAAAGCTGGGTTGAAGCAATGCATGATGAACTACTTCAGTTTCAGAGGAATGATGTCTGAACTCTAGTACCTAGACCGGAGGGTGAGCACATCATCAGCACAAAGTGGATATTCTGCAATAAGATTGATGAGGAGGGCAATGTGATCTGCAACAAGGCTCGACTTATAGCTCAAGGATACTCACAAATGGAAGAAGTAGACTATGATGAAACATTTGCCTCAGTTGCCCGTATGGAGTCCATCAGAATTCTCCTAGCCCTAGCATGTCACTTAAAGTTCAAGCTTTACCAGATGGATGTAAAGACTACTTTCTTGAATGGGCTACTTAAAGAAGATGTCTATGTGGCTTAACCAAAAGGATTCATTGATCCACACTTCCCGGATCATGTGTTGTTCCTCAAGAAGGCACTTTATGGGTTGAAGCAAGCCCCTAGAGCTTGGTATAATCAGCTCACACAATACTTGGTGTCACATAGGTTCACAAGAGGAAAGGCTGATCAGACTCTCTTCATCAAAAGGGAAGATGGCGAGTTGATCGTTGCTCAAGTCTATGTTGATGATATCATCTTTGGATCGACGAAGGATGAACTTGCACATAGCTTCTCAAAACTCATGCAGGCCGAGTTCGAGATAAGCATGATTGGAGAGCTGACTCACTTCCTTGGATTGCAGATTCGTCAACAAGATTCAGGTATATTCCTATCTCAGTCTAAATATGCTAAGAATCTAGTGAAAAAGTTTGGTTTGGAATCTGCTAGTTCTGTTAGAACCCCTATGAGCCCAAATGTTAAACTCACTGTTGACTTGTTAGGAAAAAGTGTTGATCCATCTCTCTATAGAAGAATGATAGGTAGTCTTCTTTACCTTACTGTTAGTAAACCTGATATTAGTTACAGTGTGGGAGTGTGTGCTAGATATTAGGCTAATCCCAAAGAATCTCATATGACTGCTTTAAAAAGAATCATAAAGTATGTCAAAACCACTGCCGACTTTGGTGTGTGGTACAACAAGGACACAAATGATGTCTTAGCTGGGTATTCTGATGCTGATTGGGCTGTGAGTGCTAATGATAGAAAAAGTACATCGGGGGGTTGTTTTTATGTGGGTAATAATCTTGTCTCCTGGATAAGCAAATAGCAAAATTCCATCTCATTATCCACTGCAGAAGCTGAGTACATCGCTGCCGATAGCTGTTGCACCTAACTCCTATGGATGCAAAAACTCCTCCATGATTATGGTATTTGTTAAGAGCATCTTACTATTTACTATGACAATACCAGTGCCATCAACATATCTAAGAATCCAGTTCAACATTCTCGAACTAAACACATAGAGATTCGACATCACTTCATTAGGGAGCTTGTCGAAGATGGTACTCTTACTCTTGAGTTTATTCACACTGATGATCAGAAGGCTGATTTGTTTACCAAACCTCTTGACAACAAACGGTTTGAATTCCTTTGTCAAAACATTGGTGTCATCTCCCCATATTGATCTTTTCCTCTCCTCTTTTCTCCTCATGCAATTGCATTTAGTTTTATGTTTTGCTTAACATGTTTTTGTTTGTTGTTTTCAGTTTTGTTTATTTTGTTTTTCATATAAAAATAAAAATAAAAAATTTTGAAAAATTGAAAAATACAAAAACAGTGTGTGTTTTGTGTACATTGGTACTTGTGTACTTTGGATGGCCATTGAAACAGAGGTTTCTAAACTTTGTATCTTTTGTAGCTTAGATGAGCATCTCTATGCACAACTAAGCAAGTGAAATTTGTAGCTCGTGTTTGTGATGAGTAAGATTAAGTAATCTCTTGTACTTAACACTCGTATCATTCTTTTTGATGGGAAGGACTAGAAAATTCTAAGAGAAATGCATAAATAACCATCTCACCACTATTGCCCGCCAATCATGAAATGACATTTGTGTACTTCGGCATAGCAAAATTGGAATGTCAATTGCTTAACATAATTGGGTATTTCTTTTCTTTCTCTTATATGTCTATGCATGATATGCTCAAAAAGAAAAATATGCAAAGAAAATATAAAGCAAAAAGATCAAAATACTTTATATATTATTGCAAGCGTGTATTCTAGGAGATGTGGGAGTTATAGGATGTACCTCGAAAGTGATAGTCCCCATCAAACAGTTATGATTGTGTGTGAGTTAAAGTGATTTTCTCATATCTCAAATCGTCATAACATGTAGACACTTATGCAATCTTTGGATGTTTTTCACACACAACACACAATATTCTTTGCTACTTTTGATACATGTGCAGGTACAATGTGATTTGGCAATCACAAGGTTTACATGTGTTAATGTATGCTTACTAAACTGTCTTGACTTGTTTTTGAAATATAAAATTGATTAGACGTGTTTAGTGTGTGTGTGTGTGTTTTTGGGATCTATGTGATTAACATTTTTGTTGAGAAATATTTTTTAGTGTTTAAAATGTTGTTTGGATCCTTAGTTGAGTTGCATGCTTAATTGCATTCATATCTGTGTTTTTCCCTTCTTGAAAAACTGTTTTAAAGCAACCTCGACACCTCTCGATACCTGGCTTATTTGTCGAGCTCTTCAGTTGCTTTTTATCGCAATCTCGACACCTCTCGATAGCTAGGTGAATCGATCGAGAAAATTTTTGTCCCCTCGATAGCTCCTCGACAGATCTTCGATCCATTAAGATTCCTTTTGCCTTGGACACATGCTCGACAGATGCTTCTGTCGAACCCTCTAAAGCTTGATAGATCCTCGACACCTCTCGATTTATCGAGATTTACTGATGGGCTATATAAGGGGCGCTCGCGATTTCTGATCTCATTTCTCTTGATCTCTCTCGATCTATCTAGCCTCTTCACCTCCCAAAACCTCTCTCACTCACCTTCAACCTCTTCCTCAAGGATTCTTTAAGCTTATTCAAGTATTTCTTCACTTGGTAAGTTTCAAATCCCTCATTTTCATGCATTTCATGCTTTGTAACCTAAGTTTTTGGGATTTTTGCAAAATTTAGGGTTTTTCAAAATCAAAGAGGTTTTTGTGAAATTTTTGGGATGGGTTTTAAATATTTGGTCTTAAAAACTTCATGCATTGCATCTCATGAGCATTATAATAGTATTGTCATGCATTTAGATATGTGCAACTGATTGTGTGCTGGTAGGTTTGAATTAGGCTGAGCCCATGATGCTTTTTATATTGCATGTCACATGTTCATGCATTCTCATGCATATGTTCTTTCTTTTCAATATATCTTGATATATTTGAACTATTTTGGGACTTTTTTGATTTTCCTCTCTCTCTCTCCCTCTCTCCATTTATGTTAGTCTGCTTCTATGGCACCCAAACGTAAATCTGCTCCATCTCGAAACCCTCTTCATTCTGGGGCATCCTCTTCTGCTGAAACTACTCCTTTCTCTGTCCGGTTCCATGATGAGAAGGCCAAATCGGACTTCTTTGACAACTTTTCTTGATGAGGCATTCATTCTGAACGCCAAGTCATCTTGTCGGACTTCTCCGACACCGACCTACCCACTGTCATCTACAGTAGGGGATGGGGGCCACTGTGTGACGCCCCGGTCACTTGTCTATCCGTGCTGATCCAGGAGTTTTACTCCAACATGCACGGATTCGATTATTCAGTACCTCATTTCATTACTAGCGTTCGAGGTACGCGCATAGTTGTCACACCGCAGATTGTTGCGGATGTACTCCGTGTCCCCAAGGTTGAGTTTCCTAACTACCCTGGTTGTGATCGTCTTAAGACAGTGTCTAAAGACGAGCTCATTTTTGCTTTTTGTGAGCGTCCATTCGATTGGGGTGAACGCCAGTTCACTTACTATTCGGGCTTTGCAAAAGGCCCTCAGTTTTTTAACATAGTCATGACTTTTGTTTTATACCCTCTTTCTCATTATAACTCTATTACTGAGCCCCGTGCTCGATTTTTGCTTTCTTTGATAGAGCATCTCACTATAGATTTTTCCTTTAATTTCATTCTTTCTATCATAGATGTCTATAGGGATACGGTGACCCGTGATAAGCTCATCTTCCCTTCAGCTATCACGAGGCCTTTACACCATTTTGAGGTTCGTTTTCCGTCTTCCGATCCCTTTCCTATCATAGGTGCTATAGATGCTGGTACCGTTAAACACAGTGAGGCACAGTTTTGTTCGAGGCGATCCGGTACGGCAGCTCCTCCCACTCCTTCTGCTCTATCCCCATCCGCTCCCTCTTCTTCTACGAGCGATGTGACACTCGAGGACATCATGACGCAGCTTCAGTGCATGGATGCTCGCCTCGACACTCTCAGTGATGAGTTGTGTCAGGTGAACATTCGTGTTGGCCGTATTGCTCGACGCCAGGCTGAGATGGGTGGTTACACCATGCCTTCCACTCCTGTGGTCTCTGCGGATGAGAGTGATGGCTCCGACAGTGCTGATGATGTTGAGGATGATGATGATGCTACTGCTTCCGATGCTGAGGATGATGAAGATGCTAGCTCTTCTAGTGCTGACGAGATATCTACTTAACACTCTTACCCTTTGTCATGATTTTCCAGTACTTGACGAGATGTCTACTTGATACTATTGCTTTTCATGATTTTGCAATAGTATTGATTATTGCTTTTCTGCTTTCCCTTTCCATGGGTTTGTCTCCTAAAAACAGAACAAAAACTTTTAATAATATTGTTTGTTTCTGTGTTGTGCTTTGTGTGAACCACAGGACCACATGATACATACCCAATTGCTGGTATATAGTTAATTACATTCATCAAGCCCATCTCATTTGCTGGTATATAGTTAGGGAAATTGAAAGAGAAATTTGACTGCCTAATAAAGCAATAATCTATAATAGATTATACTTTTCCACATGCAAGTCCATCTCATACTTTATTCTGTTGTATTTTATATGCAAATGGCTGACTTGACATTCAATTTTGAGATTCATCATGGCGGCCAGTTTGTGTGGAACCCATATTTGGTATATTTAGGAGGTAGTACTTCTTTTATTGATGAAGTTGACCTAGATAAACTTAGTTATTTTGAAATACAAGATATGTGTTGTGATTTAGGGGAAAATAGTACAAGTAGATTTCATTATTTTATTCCTAGAGGTAATTTGGAGCAAGGGTTAAGGCTTATAAATGAAGATGATGATGTAGTTTATATGTGTGAGATTAATGCTGCATGGCCTACAGATAAGATAACACTATATGTTGAGGGTGGTGAAGAGCCACTTGCAGTTGAACAACCATTTGCTAATGAGGAAGTAGCAAATGATGATGATGTGCATGAGGCACCTCAAAATGGTGATGATGTGCATGAGATGCATGAGGGAGGTAATGTGAATGCTGAAGGAGGTGGTGGACAAGATTTTGATTGGTTAGAGGAAGGGTTTGAGGGGCTAGATTTTGATGATGATGTATTTGGAAATGTAGATGATGGGCCATCTACACATGATGGAGTTAGTGGCAGTGCAGCAGCCCCACATAGGCCCTCTAAGAGAGATAATTTCAATGCAGCCCCACATATGCCCTCTAAGGGAGATACTGTCAATGCAGCCCCACATAGGACTACTCCAGCTAACAATGACCCACCTCTTGAAGAGGGTGAATGGATTGACCCACCTCTTAAAGATGACATGGAAAGTCTAGTAGATTCTGATGATGATCAGCCAACACCAACTGCTGCAAAAGAACCTGAGTTTAATGTCCAAACTGACATGAGAAAACCAGTGTTACAGAAAGGAATGAAGTTTCCAAACTCTAAGGTATTTATGGAGGTATTGAGGGAATATGCTATAAACAAGCCAGTAGATATCAAGTTCAAGCTAAATGAGAAGAAGAATATATCAGTTTATTGCATAAATGAATGTGGATGGAGGTGTTATGCATCTCAACTATCTGGGGAGTTGACATTCCAAATAAAAACATTCAATCCAGAGTGCACCTGCCCTAGATCCTTCAAACACAGTCAAGTGACTTCAAGGTATGTTGCAAAGAAGTTTATGTAGGAGTTTGACAAAAATCCCAATTGGAAAGTGGCTGGTGTTCAACATCATGTGAAGCAAACACTTGAAGTTGACATAAGTTATAGTCAGGTGTATAGGGCAAAAAGGAAAGCTACTGACTTGATTACTGGGGATGAACAGTTGCAATATGGGAAGCTTAGGGATTATGCAGAGATGATAAAATTGAATGATAAAGGAAGTAGGGTTATTTTGCAAACTGAAATGGAAGACGAAAATGCACAGCCCAAATTTAAGAGAATGTATATTAGGTATAATGCACAAAAAGTTGGTTTTTTGAGAGGTTGTAGACCAATCATTGGTTTAGATGGGTGCCACCTGAAAGGGAGATTTGGGGGGCAAATAATTTCTGTCACAGCTAGAGATGCAAATGTTAACATTTTCCTAATTGCATTTGCTGTTGTTGAGCAAGAGAACAAAGATTCATGGGTATGGTTTCTGCAGCAGTTTTCAGATGACATTGGGAATCCAAAGCAACTTAATCTGGTCTTTATCACTGATAGACAAAAGGTATGAACTACAATTGTACTAACATATTTAACCCACTTATTTAAAGTTTAATAATGCATGCCTCAGTTCATTTCAACATGTTTAACTAACATATTTACTTGATTTGTTTTGTATATGAATTAGGGCCTTATACCTACACTTGAAATGTTGTTCCCAACTTGTGAGCATAGGTATTGTGTGAAGCATATCTATAATAATTTTAAAGTGGATCATAAGGGCTTGGAGTTGAAGGATGCACTATGGAGATGTGCTGGAGCCACAACAATCAAGGAGTTTGAGAGAAGAATGCAAGAGCTGAAGGATTTAGATGTCAAGGCATGGGAGTATCTTGCTGACATCAACCCTGCACAATGGTCTAAGTCTCACTTTAGTAGTAGAGCTTTGTGTGACTGTTTAGCTAATAACTTGAGTGAGTCTTTTAATGCCATGATCTGAGAAGCTAGGGATAAGCCAATTTTAGCAATGTTGGAGTGGATCAGAGTTAGGCTCATGACCAAACAATACAAAAAGCTGAAAGGTATAGCAAAATACACTGGAAATGTTTGTCCTAATATTCAAGACAAATTAGAGAAGTTAAAACATGAATCTATACCTTTCAGTGCTACTCCATCAAGCATGTTCATGTATGAGGTTGATAATAGTCGTGAGAGACATGTGGTTGACTTGGTTAGGAAAGCATGCAGCTGTAGGATTTGACAGGTTTTCCTTGCAAACATGGGATCTCTGCTATTGTTAAGAACCTAGAGAAAGTGGAGGACTATGTGCATCCTTGTTACTTGAAAGAGACATTTGTTGAAACTTACAAAGAGATAATACAGCCAATGCCTGGCCAGTCTGAGTGGGTTGAGACTAACCAACCTGCTCATGTTGCTCCTCATGTGTATAAACCACCTGGCAAACCACCAAAGCAAAGAAAAAGAGATCCTGAAGAGCCAAGGAACCCTTATAGAGTTTCTAGGATGAACAAGACAATCAAGTCTGGGAAGTACCAGAAAGAAGGACATAATGTAAGAGGGTGCAAGGCAGGCATCACTGGTGAAACTCCATGGCAGAGAAGAGAAAGACTTCCTAAATCAAAAGCTGTAAGTATTTCCATGTTTTGAACTATAGTCATTTCCTCATATATTTCATGTGTATAATAACTTATACTACCCTATTTGTAGGCACAAGGCAGTAGATCTACAACAACAAAGCAGATTGTAACACCTCAAACTGCATCTTAGCCACCAAGTACTAGATCTCAGCCTGCACACAAAGCTTTTGGTCAAACTGCATCTCAACCTGCACCAAACAATAGATCTGAGGCAACAACTCAACCTCCAACTGCATCTAGGGCCAACTGGTTCTCTTCATCTTCACAACCAAGCTTCCATACCCCTAGAGAGACATGGGATTCTTTACCATCTCAGGCACCTCTACTAATATCTATTTTGTTTATTTTTTTCCTCTTACTTGCTATTGTTGGACCATCTTGCTAACTGCTGGATTTTGGTTATGCAGCGAAGTGCATCTGTGAGCACTAGTGGTGTACCAAGTCAAGGAAGTGGTGGTGGTGCTGCTAAGGGGTTTAAAGGCAGAAAGTTTGGTGTATCAAGGCCAACAAAGTTTCAACCAGTTGGTGGGAAAGGCAAGAAGGCTGCTGGCAAGGGCACCAAAAGCAGTAAATGAAGATGGAAGATGTTAAAGTTTCAACCACTTTTTTTGTTATAGTTCCCACACTTAATGTAACTAGTATTTAAATTGGTCAAGTGTCAAAAACAATATTGGCAATTTTGGTTGGAAGATGTGTATGTCTGATGTGTGGTGGACTAGTAGTTGGGTTTTGGTTGTAAATATGTCTGCATGTGACATAAAGTCACAATGGCTGTCTTCACTTTTGGCAGAATATGACATTATCAGGATTTTATTAATGTTAATGTGCATTGACACAGGATAAAGTGTTTTGATGTCTTGTGCTTGTCTTTGCTTTTGGTGGATTTGCTTGTCTTGTGCTTTTGGTGGGTTTACACAGGTGTATGTATTGACACAGCAAATCATGTGTATGTCATGACCATAGGTCCATTTATGGGCAACTGTAGCATAGAACCAAAATCAAAATATATGGATCCATTTATGGGCAAGAAGTAAAAACAATAAATAAATAAACTATAGAACATTTGCACAAAAAAAACACTTTGTATTTCAAGAGATGGATACAATAATCAGGGATTTAATTCAATTACCCAACCACATTTCAACAACCCCCCAAGCATCATGGCAGATTAAGGGTCCTCACCCTTACATTGTTGTTCATTGAGGCAAAACACAATAACAACATTACAAAAATGAAAAATAACCATGACAAAACTAGTGCCAGCTTGTACAATCTCTCACTTTCTCTAATCCTCTTAAGTTCCTCCCTAGCTTCTAAATAAAGCTCATGAGCTTCTCTTTCCCTTTGGTTAGATCTTTCTTCCATAAAGCTCATGAGAGTGTGTTTTGGGAGTGAGGAGTGTTTGATCTGTTTTAGGTTCTATTTTTGATGAGTTTATGTGTTAGAGTAACGTCTGCACTGAAGGTGGGTTACAGAGGAGTAACGGAGGGAATCACAGGTGGGTAAAGTGTCAAAAATGAAACCACGGGTAGGCAAATCAAATTAAAGGCAAACCACATGTCGCGACCCAAATCCGTGGAACATGGATTTAGATGCATGACTAACCTACTTAACATATATAACTCAATGAACATAATTGATCCAAAATAAATTAAAACTCCAAAGAAACAATGCTCTTAATAAATAACCTCTTACAAAAATCTAAACTCCACAACTTGGAAATAATCTCCGAAATATAAAACATGAATTACAAAATAAAGGTAACTGAAATTCTATAAGTCTTTAAGTAATACTGAAGTCGCCTACAACTTCCACGCTCTACCTTGCACCTTACAAAGCAATCCAAAGGTTCTATATTCCCAACTACACTTTAATCTGAAAATATTAATTGATGGGGTGAGCCACAAATCTAGTAAGTAATTATACAGAATATACAACAGAATAGAGTCAAGCAAAGCACGAGTATTTTAATTTTTCACAAGCTCATTCAATGATATCAAAAATAATTATTCCAAAACATATAATGAATCACTTAATACATATGTAATCACATCTTAAAATCATTAGAAAACACATACATATAATTGATCAGAGCACAGTGTCACATATACACATCACATATTCTCACATACAATCCTGTAAGCGGATACCAACATCTAACCTCTGCTGGTGAGGGATCAACACATATTCTCACATACAATCCTGTGAGCGGATTTACACATTTATCTGATCAATTCTAAAAACATTCATTTTGAGTCACATATCACAAAACAAAATATATACAAAATAGAATAAATTTCTTAATATTAACAATTGTTCCAAATATAAAGGCATAGCGAATATCACAATATCGAATTGAACATAAATCAAAGGATGCTTGACTCTCTTAGGGAATGAATAAGAATTGAAGAATTTATATAAATATTTTTACAATTCTTGGGTAAGTTTGAAAACCCAATTTGCTAAAAGAAACGTCTTAAATACCATTTGAAAAATAAGAATATGACTTTGAAATCACTTGGTTTTAAACAAACTTAAAGAACAAGAACCTTTTCAGAAAACTTACTTTGAAACTCAATTATTTTTGGAAAATAGTTTAGTTTAGAAATCATCTTTTAAATGAGATTTGGACATTTAAAATATTATTTAAAATTCGAAGTTTCTCTTTAAAACATTGTCTTTCAACGATGTAAAAATAATGCTTTCGATAAACTTTAAAAAAACGTAAGCTTTAAAAACATAACTTTTGAAAACCTTTAACTTCTAAGAACCTAAAGAATAAAACTTGTGCATATTATGCATAATTACTTATCTCTCTTGCTAATATATCCAAACACAGCCAAGCACTTTTAGTCTTCCATAAGCTCTAAACAGAAAATTACTTTAATCAATAAGCATGAAATTTCATGATCATAAACTACTTCCTAAAAACACTATAATCCTCCACAACCTTATCTTTTTCCTAGAGTCATAATATAGGCAGAACTATTTCCCATACGTAGAAACATCAAATCCGAATATAACTATCAGTTATTCTAAAACAATTGACCAATATATCAAATATCAAATTAAACCAACTACAAGACTTCATGTTATTATTGAACGCCACCTTCTCTTTAGTGTCAATCCTAAACTAGTAATATAATCAAAGTATTCAAAGTCTAATCTAGTCCTTCATACCGAAATCTTTCACGCTCCAAAGTCTAATAACCAAATTAATCATGGCAGCGATACACTTAAACAGAAATTCTATTAATCTTTAATCACAGGCCAGTATTATATGACAATAGTTCTAATAAAAATTATAGATCTGCCCTTGCCAAGACTAGGGAATGATTACCTGATGAGAGATCAATCTTTGAGCGCTAACTATAGTCTATAGATGATGCCTCCAGCCGTCCATGCTCTTTTTAAGGTATTATTAACTACTGACCTATTTAGGTAAAATAGGACTCCATGGGATTCCAATAACTCTTAGACTTCTTATCCAAATAAGTTTTTATTCTCTCATCCTTTTCCTTAACTGATAAGGAGACTAATTGCTTTAATTCCTTAATCTTTCTGTAACTGAAACAAAATAAATGAGGACTACACGTTACCTTTTTTTTTTTTTTTGAGGGGGAGGACTACACGTTACCTAATTGTGCAGTCTATTGTTTCATCTCTTACTTTGGGTAGTAATCTTTGTTTGGCCACAAAATTACACCTCACACGTAGCATATCCAAAAACTAACTATGTAAATAATCCTATCATGACACTACGTGTTTATCCACATCACCTCTCAAAGCTAAAATAATAATATTAATAATGATGATAAAATTGGGGTATTACACCACAGGTGGGTAAAGTATAATTATCCCTAAATCATATCATTGAAACAGTGTGGAAAATAAATAACACAACGATATGATAACCCAGGAAAACCAAACCGGTAAAAAACCTGGGGAGGATTTAACCTAGCTATCTTCAAGATAAAACAGATCCACTATGAAAAAATTGAAGTTTTACAATAGCGACTTAGATCACTAACATCCTATTACTACCTCGAGTAGAAAACTTACTACCACGACCACGTGACAGCTCCGAGTCCACGGACTACTTCTTTCTTGGATTCACAGCAACCACAAGTACTCCCACTTATGTTTTTCTTTAAGCTCTTTATGCAGCAACTGAAGCGATCACCAAGCTCTCGACATCAATCTTGAGATTGGAAACCCTAAGTATGTATGAAGGCAAACACCTCTAGATTTCACAAGAGATTTATACACACAGCATAAACAACCACTACAAAACGTGGCTAGGGTTTTTCCTTTTATACTTAAGGCAAAACATAAAACCCTACACGTCAAACGGGCTTAGGCTGAGTTGGAAAATTCTGCAAAAAAACAATCTGCACGAGCTTCAATCGATCGAGTCTAATTTTCGATCGATCGAGCCTTGCAGAAAGTCAATAGTAATTTTCTGCAATTACTCAATTCCAACTTTACATACAAATACTTTGAGCAAGTCTAAAACAAGACTAAAAATTTTGATCATGGTTTGCCAACATTACAAAATGAAGTTCTAATACATTTTGATCAGTGTTTTCTGAATGAGGTTCTGAACATAATTCATCATTGATCAAAACATTGGAAGACTCTATGACTGTTTTGGTTCTCAGATTGTACACTCTATATGCTCTACTTGTAGACGAGTAGCCCAGAAAGTATCCCTTGTCGCTCTTTGCATCAAACTTTTCTAGGTTCTCCCTATCACGTAGAATATAACAGTCACTACCAAATATCCTGAAATATTTGACAACAGGCTTCTTTCCTCTCCAGAGTTCATAAGGAGTTTGCTTGGAATCTGGTCTAAAATACACTCAATTGAGTGTATGACAAGCAGTGTTAACTGCTTCTCCCCAAAAGGACTTGGGCATCTTTTTGTTATGTAGCATGACACGAGCCATCTCTTGAACAACCCTATTCTTCCATTCCACTATTTCATTCTGTTGTGGAGTCTTGGATGAGGAGAACTCTTGATGTGTGCCTTGATCATTGCAGAAGGTAGCCAGTTTTGTGTTTTCAAATTCTCTTCCATGGTCACTTCTAATTCTAGCTATCACAGTACCTTTTTCAACTTGCAATTTCTTGCACAAATGTATCATCTTTTCAGGAGCCTTAGCTTTATCTTTCAAAAGCACAACCCAAGTATATCTAGTAAAATCATCCACAACAACTAGAATATACTTCTTTCCACCTAAACTCTGAACTCTGGCAGGACCCATGAGATCAATGTGCAACAACTCTAAAGGTCTTGAAGTTTGAACTTCATTCATAGACGGATGCTTGGACTTCACTTGTTTACCCATCTGACATGGTCCACAGATGCACTTTTCTATCTTCTCAAACTTGGGCAAACCAATAACTGCATCACACTTGGAAATCTTCTCTAATTGCTTGTGACTTGCATGTCCCAACCGTTGATGCCATAAGTCTACTTGATTAATCTTTGCACTAAAACACTTGTTGCTTATACTCACACCAATACACATACAATCACCTCCTCCATCAAGTATCTCACATTCATACTTGGTGAAGAGAACATTCAGTCCATTGTCACAAATCTAACTAATGCTGAGTAAGTTATCCTTCAACCCATCAACATACCAAACATCTTCAAAAACTGGCAACCCTGGAATGTCCACAGTTCCAATGCCTCTGATCACAGATTCGCTTCCATCTCCAAACGTGACTGTACCAATCTTTCCTTCAAAGAGTGTCTTGAACAAAGATTTATTTCATGTCATATGCCTAGAACAACCACTATCCAAATACCAAAGACAAGAATCACGTGCCTTTAAGGTGGTTAAAGCAGTATAACACAAATAATTAACATTACATGTGATTATACCAAGATGCTCAAGGAAAGATTTAACAAAAGCAACAAGAGACACGAACCACAAGTAGACAAGTTGGAATATTAGCAATAAGAACTTCCAAGAATCCATGACAAACAAGGGTCAAGGATCAACTCTTAAATCAAAAGATCTAAACATTAGAGCTAACCCGCTCTGATACCACTTATACGTTTTTAGACCCTTAAACACAAACAGATTAACCTAGTTATTTAGCCAAGTGATTAACTTAGGTAAATTATGCAGATCTAGGTTAACACAGATAAATCATATCATTGAAACAGTGCGGAAAATAAATAACACAACGATATGATAACCCAGGAAAACCAAATCGATAAAAAACCTAGAGAGGATTTAACCTAGCTATCTTCAAGGTAAAACAGATCCACTATGAAAGAATTGAAGTTTTACAATAGCGACTTAGACCACTAACATCCTATTGCTACCTCGAGTAGAAAACTTATTACCACGACCACATGACAGCTCCGAGTCCACGGACTACTTCTTTCTTGGATTCACAGCAACCACAAGTACTCCCACTTGTGTTTTTCTTTAAGCTCTTTATGCAGCAACTGAAGCGATCATCAAGCTCTCGACATTAATCTTGAGATTGGAAACCCTAAGTATGTATGAAGGCAAACACCTCTAGATCTCACAAGAGATTCATACACACAGCATAAACAACCACTACAAAACGTGGCTAGGGTTTTTCCTTTTATACTTAAGGCAAAACATAAAACCCTACACGTCAAACGGGCTTGGACTGAGTTGGAAAATTCTGCAGAAAAACAATCTGCACGAGCTTCGATCGATCGAGTCTAAGTTTCGATCGATCGAGCCTTGCAGAAAGTTAATAATAATTTTCTGCAATTACTCGATTCCAACTTTACATACAAATACTTTGAGCAAGTCTAAAACAAGACTAAACATTTTGATCATGGTTTGCCAACATTACAAAATAAAGTTTTAATACATTTAAACCTAAAATCTTAAAACCCAACATTAATCATTTACTCTTGCATTGCCCCATAACCAGAGAGTTGTGAAGTATGGTGTTCACTCTTTCTGGGGGATTTTGGGTTATGCCTAAAGGTATAGTGGAGCATAAAAGTTTTTGAAACATATGTAGGGTCAAAGAGGTTCTCAGCTTGGAATCAATAGGGAGCCTGACCTTGAAAGTCCTGGCAGTGACTTCTGCATTGTTTCCTTCGATCTTATTGTACAACTCCCAATAGTGGTCCAAATACACTTTGAGAGTTTCTTCTTCCTTCATAAACATTGTAATCAAAGAGTCAAAGGGCTCAAGAACTCGACTACATGTTACAAACCTTGCACCAAATGCTTAGGTCAACTCATCATATCCATGAATGAATCTCTTCTCTAATCTGTCAAACCACCTCATGGTCATAGGTCCCAAGCTAGGCGAGAAGATTTTACACATTAAGACCTCATTCTTGGAGTAGATGGCCATGCTTTGGTTGTATTGGCCAACATACTCCGCGGGGTCAGATTTACCATCATAGATAAAGAAAATAGGCCTTACAAATCTTTGTTGCATGTCCGAACTCTTGATATCCTAAAAAAAAGGGGACCGTGAAATTTGCTGCAAGGGCCTACTCATCACATCATTCCCCATATTTTGTGGACTAGAAGGCTCACCATGAGTCCTCAATGTCTGGAATCTTCTCAGAGAAACTTCTCTTTCCTCGATTCGTCATGGGGAGAGTTCTTTCTACTTATTCCTCCACGGGGGGGAATCCACTCTTTCCTTACACTTGTTGACTAGGAATACTGAACTCTCCCTATTCCTGCGCGGGGGTGAGATTGACCTTTGCCTATACCTATGAGGTCGAGATTCTTGATGCTGTCGGGGATACCTTAAGGTGTTCTCCCCTCTATAGGAGTCTCCTCCATCGGGGCTAATTTCTCAATGATCTCTATTTCCTTTATGATGCCTCGCTCCTCGTTGTAAGGCTAACATTTGCGCCCTCAAATGATCCATTTCCCAATTTCTGCTAGATTGGGAAGGTCTCATGGAGTTCATCGTAGATGTTTCCCTATAATGGGAAGGAGGCACCAGTTCTCTACTATGACTCCGTTGTGGCTCTGTCTGGCCATGCCTCCTCCATTCTAACTGTACCATTCTATTCCCTAAAACTAATCCTACGGACAAGCTCAGTTAAGGCGACCTAGGAGCCCCATTCCATCCCCAGCTTGTCATTTCAACTTTAACTAACTCCTAATCCTATAGCTTTGTGGAAATTCATACCAATGATGCCAATTATGGGAGCCTGAAACGCAAAACTTCCTTAAAGGAGATTGGCTTCTAATCAACACAACTAATTTCTAATTATGATGGGATGAAATTCCACAATGGAATATTAGAAAGGTGATTGGAGGTGAAAACAACATGATTAAACACTTGGATTGATAAAAAATTGGTTTCTTGAGAGGTACACAAAGAAAAAAGGAAAATACAGGCTCTACCTCTCTCTCTCTCTCTTGTTCTTCCTCAATTTTTCTGGATCCCCCATCATATTGGTGGCCTCCTCTTATACTCCCTTTTCTTGCTTTCCATCTGTTCCTCCCTTAGCTAGATTTGTGGATATATTTTTCCCATCACAGTCCTCTCTTTGCCATTTCTTAATCATGAAGGCAAACTTTTGGGGCGTTCTTACTATTCAGGCCAGTCATTCAGCATTTAGTGGAGCTAACATTAGGTAGGGATAACTCATTAATGTGGAGGTGACTATTACATTGGGCTCTGTGTCTCCTCCTTTGTATTCCTCGAGAAGATAGACGAAGAGATATCCTCGGTAAAACAGCTAGTAGGTTCTTGGCTGGACAATGCTACCTCAGGAAGATTGGTTCCACGAATTACCTCGATAACGGGTCAACCCAGATGGTCTCTCCTCCTTTGGGCTTTGATAACCCTGTATTTACATATGGGCCAGGCTCGTTCCATGGATGAGGCTTCTAGGAATACTTTCCACTCCCCCACAGTTATGTTAAGA
This sequence comes from Notholithocarpus densiflorus, assembly GCA_030021035.2. NCBI lineage: Eukaryota > Viridiplantae > Streptophyta > Magnoliopsida > Fagales > Fagaceae > Notholithocarpus > Notholithocarpus densiflorus. The sequence goes on along the minus strand of JARYZH020000195.1, from coordinate 221,328 downwards.
GATGTGAATGGTGAAGACGTGACTGGTGTTGGGCTATGTGGAACTTAGTTGTATTTGATTCGAATTATGACCTGACCTGATATATAAGTGCTACGGTTTTTAATATGATTTCTTCTGAGGCTTCGTAGGCAAATTTTTTCGAATCATGTAAATATTGTATTGTGGGATTACTTTCTTTTGCGTATATTTTTTCTCTATCTTGCATCTCACAGATCTATGAATTTCGTATATATTCCGTGCAACTAGCTATCATTCGTGGGCTTATCATGCTTGGTTGCCAAATTGGTGTGTTAAAAGATAAGATTGCGGTGAAAGTGCTGACGAACGACCCTAATTAGAGTCCGTTTGGATACCGCTTATTTTGCTGAAAACTGAAAATACTGTAACAAAATAATTTTTAAATGTGTGAATAGTGTCGTGAGACCCATTTTTAATATTTTTTTTCTGAATAAAGTGGTTGTGGGTCTCGTGAATAGTACATGAACAGTGTATAATATCTCCTGAACAGTGTAATCCACATGCATAAAAAAAAAAAAAAGAAGGAAACGCCAGACGCAGACGTTGGCTTTTCATCTATATCCAAACGCCAACTTAGTGAATGTTTGTTTGTTTGTTTGTTTTTTTTTTTTTTTTTTTTTTTTTTTTTTTTTTGTCAGTGAATAGTGGCTAATAGGAAAGATTGTACTGAAATCGGGCCAATATATTGATCTTATTCTTTTCTTCTTTGGTAAATGATCAAAAGTGAATGACCAAAAAAAATATCTATCATTTTGGTTAGCTCAACATGTTCGCATGATACTACTGGCATATAAAATCACTATTTTGATGGATTTCATCGAAAGCGAAAAATACTTGGATCATTCAGTGATGTGGTGTTTTCCTACATTTAATTTGCAGTCAACATATATGACCATATGTATATATAACCATGAGTACAACTATGATATTACAACATGTCAAGTGTTCCCTTCATTTTCTTGGGATTAAAAACATTTTCTTCATGTTGCTCCCAAAGAAAGGAAAAGGGGGAAGACATACAAAAGTTACAGGTAACCCTTAGAGCAACAGCTTGACAACATTTTAACCAAAAAAAAAAAAAAAAAAAAAACAGCTTGACAACAGCACCAGCTGCCGGACAACATTTCTTATAAGATACAACCCCTCATATCAGCTCCGTCAGTGTTTATCCACGCATGATAAGATGACTGGATGGTGAAAAAACAAGAGCGCAGTTACAAAGCTTTCCCATGCCCCAAAACCCAAGGGATTTTCCCAATAGGGTAAAAAATAAAAGGCATCCTGGGAGGAAGTATATGAACCACGCCATTGCCTATAAAACCAAACCGGTCCAGCACAAAAGACGAAGCCTAATGAAGGAGAAGAAGTAATATATTATAGGATAAAAAGGAAATGGGGAGAGAGATTTATTAGAAGATGAAATTGGGGAAGAATAGGCTATTATTCATCTCCATGGATATACCAGCAAAGAAGAATGGTGGCACAGCGTCGAAGGATATATATACGGGCACGTTGTTCCTTCACTAAGGAAGCACACTTTCTGGTGAAGCCATGCCCCTTTCTTTTTGCAGGGGACTTGATTCCACACATGGTCTTTTGCTTGAGTTCAACCATGGCTGACGCTATCATTCTCTACTATATCAGAGAATAAATGAATGAAAATGGGAGCTCGTACAGCAGAGGTTGAGGAGGCCTCTGAGGTTAGGGGGGGAAGAGGGAAGGGTTAGGTAAAGTGTATATATACACTCACAACCACAACTATAAGGAAGTAAAGGTTGACTGCATTTCAAAGGGAGAGAACGTGGTCAGGTTCGAAAACTGAGGGATTTGCAGCCTCAGCAGCGTAGTTTTCTATGAAGGGGGAGTGAACATTGGCTTAAACTAGTTCTATAATAATGCAGTACAATATATTAATGCTCCTACCAATGTTAATCAGATTGGTTGGAGCGCAAAATCGAAGAGGGTGAATTAGAAAAGTGGTAAAGGTGGGCATGAAAAAAGGAGGCCTGTTTAATAGAGACAAGGCAAAAGATTTGGCTATGGGAACAGAGTCCCGGCAATCTGACCTCAATTCTGAGGTGGGACGTTGGTTTGGTTGGATTCTACCTTGCATGACTAGCTAGACATAGAGATTAGAGAGAGAATCCATAGCAATTTTTTTTCCATTTTCCTTCTCAGTTAATTAGACCAAAGTGCCAACTGTTACTAAAGTAATTTATCTAGACATGACATGATCTTTAGCATATGATCTCTTCATTGCTGTCAACATACTTTATGCACATATTATCTACGTATAGCTAACTATGGCCACACTACAGCTCATCTTTTTTCTTTTTCTTTTTTTTGAGAAAAAGGTAAGCATAATTTTATTAAATAATTAAGACAATTCAGATTGGAATACATCATCCAAATTCCCAAATAGATCTTCTACTCATACATTAGTGTCTGCATATAAAATTGCTCTCCTAGCTAAACCATGAGCTAGCCTATTCCCTTCCCAACAAACATGCTAGAACTGACATTGCCGCAACAAACCCCCAATCCTCTTGGTCTCGTCGATAATGTGACCAAACAAAGTATTACAACGCCCATCTAATCCTCTTTGCTCATACGAAAAATTTCTTTTATCATATTTTTTTTAAAAGAAATTCCAACATGGAAAAGAAAACATTTATGTTTTTTTTTTTTAAAGAAAGAAAAGAGATTTTTTTTTAAATACACCTTATTTTCGGGAAAAAAAAAAAGATATATTCTTTAGTAAGAACATTTTAAAAGGAAAGAAAAGTTTTTTTTTTTTTTTTTTGAAAGAACATTTAAAAAAAAAAAAAAAAAAAAAAAAGGAAGGTTGAAAGGTGGATTTTTTAAAAAGGGTTTTATTTTGAAAAACACTTTTGAAAAGGGAATAAAATTCTTTTTTCTTTGAAAAACTGTTTCTTTGGAAAAGCATACTAAAGGAATTTGCTTACCCAAGCTATCAATTTATGACAACATTATTAATGACAAGAAAATAAGTGCAAGAAAATAAAATGGGTAGAAAATTTAAATAACAAGTAAATGTAAAGTGCCTGAATTTAAATGACAATAAAAGTAAAGAGCTTGAATTTAAATGACAATAAAAGTAAAGAGCATTAAATAAAAATAAATAAAAATTTAGAGATCCCTCTTAAATAAGCTTTAATCTATTTCAAGCCTTATGAGCTCTTTGTCAAAAAGAGACGGGGTTCTAAATTATCAATCATCCTTAAGACAACATACCCATTTTATGCTTTATGTAAGGTTTAAAGCTCATTTAAAAGGGACAGGTAGAAAATCTTCTTCTTAAATGATGAGATAGTAATATATATATATATATTTATATATATAGAAGAACTATAGATATTGCATATACTGGGTTGAGCCTTCTATCTAGATTATTGTTACCAGCCAAGTAGTTCTAGTGGATCTGCTAAGAAGATTTCCTCCAAGAGTTTATTTCAATAAAGGATTCCATCAGTTGCGTGTGACTAGGAAATTAGATTGCTTTTCTATCTTTTGTTATTATTGTTTGTTATTAGATTGTTTTTATTATTAGAGTGAAAGGTGTTACAGTTATCTAATTTAGCCAATGTTTCTGCTAAGGGAGAATAATTGGGTTGTTACTTGTTTTCTTCTTCTTTTTTCTTCTTCTTCTTTTTTTTTTTTTTTTTTTTTTTTGTGAGAATGAACTACGTTGTTACTTGGAATATATTTAAAGTGAGTAATGAGAAATAAGAGGGAGCAGAGAAATATTACATAGGTTATTCGATCTCCAGCACCTCTTGTTACCGAAGCATTGCCATCCATTCTATATTCCTAACAAGGTTGAAAGGAGCAAGATTTGCTGCCAATGGGGATGGTCAGGTGGTAGATCAAGAGAGAGAGAGAGACAATCACATAATAAAGAGAGTAAGAGAGAGAAAGAGAGAGCATTCATTGAGTCTATTGGCTAATACAAGGTAAAACATTAATGATTTTCAGAATATTAATACGACAATAGCTTTTTTTCTAACTCTTAAATTTGTAAGGAATCTACAGTTTAAAAAATGTGTAACTCTTATGGAGTTACACTAGATATAACTTGAACCCATTTTATATATATAACAATAGGAATTAAAGGTGCAATAAATAAAAGGGGAGTGCACAAGTATAAGTGCTTGTGAGGGGTAAGGGCCAGGGTTTACACACATATATACTTAGATTAGGCTAGAGTAGAATTTCTATCTTGTATAAAAATAAATAAATAAATAAAAGGAGAGTGGGGATTAAGCAAAAATTAAATGGGATGACAATAACGTAAAGGGGAAGAGGAGAGAACATTAAATAAAAGGGGTGACAATAAAGTGAAGGGGAAGAGGAAGAACATTAAATAAAAGGGATGACAATAAAGTAAAGAGGGAAGGAGAAGAACATTAAATAAATAGATAAAAATATACAAGATAAATATATGAACAAGAATGTAAGGAGTTCCTACATGCATAGAAGAGATGAGACTTCTTCCCCCTAAGGGTACTCTCATATTAAGTCTAGGTTATGGTTCAATACCCATCTAGGAACTTAACAACAATATGACAATCAACAACATAAGCATAAAGGAAAAGAGAGATAGATATACACAATCACAACAACAAAATGCTAGTAATTTAAAGCAAAGAGACAACAAGCAAATAAATAGAATTTCATATAAATAAGATGAATGATGTTTACATAAGAAGAAATAGAGAGGGATGGGATGGGTGTAGTTATTAAGAAACTACCTCATCCCTACACCTTACCCACAAAGATTACAATAAAGATGAGAGGGGTTGAATTTTTGTGATAGGTTTCCTAAAGAGAGGAGAGAGAAATTTTTCAGAATTTTCTAGGGTTTTTTTAGATTTTTCTAGTATTTTTTCTTTGATTTTTCTATTTTTTTTCTCCCAAAAACTTCTTACTTTTAGAAAAAAAATTGGGGGGGGGGGGGTATTTACAAGGAAGCCAAAAAAAATGGGCGATTATGTGATGGTGTTCTAGTACACCATCACATAGCCCCCCACTTTTACACCAAGTTTGACTATTTTGTCTTTTTCCCAGTTTCTGGTCTGATCTTTGCGCAACTTTTTAGAGGCTTTCTAAGCTCTGATTTCTTCAATTTTTATATCCTTGGAAAGCTTTAGATGTCTAGTTTCCATAGGTTCTAGCTTTGTGAGATTTGGAGCTACGGTCATCAAAATATCATGTCCGGAAGGGAGGCGATGCAGTGTAGGAAATTCTGTGACATTTTTCCTTAAAAAATTTATTACTTCCAATCCATGGTAAAGGTGGTCGAGACCCCATACTTCAAACTGGTTCAGTCGGATTGCTCCAATTCTTGCCTAATCAGTACATTTTTTTGTGCAAAGTTGGTCCAAAAACAGCTTATTTAACCTGAATGAAAAAAAAAAAATTTAAAATTAAAAAAAAGTGAAAATTTTAATTAGGGTTTTGGTGTTTTGTTGATATCCCATCTGTTTTAACTCCAATTTTGACCCATGAACTATCATTTTGAAGGAATAAATATCACCTACAAGATGGTCCAAAATTCAGCCCGATTGGACAGTTGGATCAAAAAGTCAACTTTTTGACCATACCCGATTAGAGTTTTTGGTCTTAATTGCTATTAGAAGGGTTTTGAATGTTGTACCCCTTTGATCCATTATCCAATCATGTTGCATTTATTTGCTACCCTTTTTTTTGCTTTGAAACTCATGATTTGCACCTTTTTTATTTTTATTTTTATTTTTTTTGGATTTTTGACACATTAATCGAGGCCGAATAAAGTACGGTATCAACAGCACCCAACTTGACTATATTGCTTTCAATCTCTGTCTTAGACCACATATCAAGGCCACAATATCTACCACATCAACACCACCTTCCACAAACCTTTGAGGATCATTACCAAAATCAACCATGGTACATAACCATAGAAAAAAATTCCAATCTGCATGCAATATACAATCACACGTTTTATGACATACTCTAGCCAAAAAAATGACACATAAAAATCAAGTATGTTTGTACACACAACAAAAAAAAAAACAAAACAAAAAATTTTGTGCACCCAAAACACGAGATGCATGAAAAATGAGGGGTGAATCCAGGCTTATAGGCCTATTATAGTGGACAGATGGGCCATTAGGCCCAAAATCCTAGTTTTGGTACGAAATTGGATTTCGACTTGTGATCATAGTTTTGAGGTCCAAAATGTGACAGGGAGCTAGGCCCATGGACACGAAGAAAGCCCAATTCGTGGGAAAAGAAGAGAAAGCTTGGGCCCTAAACGGGAGGGGAGCTCGGCCCAATAAGACAAAGAGGACATGAAAAACTAATAAGGCCTAGTGATAAAAGGAAGAATAAAAGAGCAAAGGAGCCCAGAGAAATGAGGGGATCCAAGTTCAAAGCTTATTGGGTCCTCCAATTCCAGAGAAGTATATCCTCAGGAGGGGCTAGAAGGTGCTGAATGGGATGTGGACAGCTCAAGAGACAATCTGGGCATAAGACACACGAATTCTAGAAAGGCACAGGGAACAAATGAGGTCTTGTCCAGATCAAGCAACTGGGATCCGAAAGGCAATGACAAGGACAGATGAAGGCTTTAGGATCAATACTTGATGAGAAAAGCCTAAGGACCTTGGGCAAGGCAGAGGATATGGAATAAAAGGAAAGTGATCAAAAACCCTTTTAAGCACACCCCTTGAAAGAGGGAGTCCATCCATTTCCAGAAAATGTCCAAGTTGTGGGAAGTCAACATCAAGGTCTCAAGGCTTTTGAAGTTTCCCTTTTGAGGCCTTGGAAGAAGAACAAAAAGCATTGACCTTAAAGGGAATCTGGGTTTACCTAAAGGAGCTCCTACAAGTGGAAAGTCAGTAGATGAACTTTCAGCTATCAGTTCCCATGAAGATGAAATAAGAGGAAATAAGAAAAGAACTAGCCACCAATATTTCAGAAAAATTAGTGGCTCAAGTACCTAGAAGAATCAAGGGATAAAATATGGATTTAAAGAGCTTTCAAAGGGCACTATAAAAGGGAGGTGAGCCTGAAGTAAAAAGGGGCATTCAGCAACAAGCAATCTAGAGAGAGAACACACAGAAAATCTTTAAGTTTTTTCTTTAAGCTATTAGTTAAGTTTTAAGAAGAAGAGGCATTGTAAAAGGAACCAATAGCAAAAATACTCAGGGAGCCACTTAGATTCAAGGAGACTCAAATTTCATAAGTCTTGAGAGGCTGAGTGGAATTACTCAAGTGTATGATTTTTGAGCTTTATTGAGCCTCGTGGGGTATTCTTACAAAGCAGGACCTGATGTACTCAAGTACTTAACTTAATAAAATACAATATCATCCTCTTTGAGGGGTCTTCACATTTTATTCATTTACTTTATATCGTGTGTTTGTTGTTCCTTATTACTTGCTCAACCAATATATATATTTGTTTTGTGGAGTTCATCTTGTGCATAGATTGGTTCGTATAACAGCCCAAGGAGGTTGCAGTGAACCAAGTCCAGTCCAACCAATACCCATTAACCTCATTTGGTGGCCCAAGATCCCCTTATTAGCGTTGGGCCTGGAAAAAGAGAGACCCATACATGGTTATCATTCATTCTGATTAATAAGCATCACCCCTTGCAAAGACTATGACCTTTATCATGTTCAGTAATTAGGCAAAATAAAGGGGGCCTCAATGGCCATAAGGGTCTGAGCGCCGACCCAGGTGGTCTTTCCAAGCATCTATTGGTAGGACTGTGCAACATTGGCCTGATTAGAACTTAACTTGAAACTGTTGACCACAAGGTAAGGCAGCATGAGCCTCACAACTAAAATTGAGGGATTCATAATATTGTTTCAAAAATCATTCGTCAACGTAGCAGCTGATGGAATCCCATCAGGTGGCATCAAATGTTATTAGACAACCATCTACATCTTATTTTTCTTTTGATTTTGAAGGATATGAAGATTGTCGCATGTTCTATTCTTCCTTTGAAATGACTAAGGAAGAAGAGTACTAAGATATGGTCTATGGGCATGGGTTGCAAATATGGAATAATGAGAAATGACCATATTGCCATCCAAGAAACCCTTATAAATTACTAGTTTTTACACAAACGAAGGTAGGGCAATCTCACATGTTGAGAGTTGAGACTGCCATTTTTGTTTCTTCACCCATTGGTCTATTGACTTCACTAGGGGAGCCTCCCTAGCCAACCTCCTAGCTGTTCAATGTTGAACTGGAATTTCTCTTTCTTTGTAGGGTGTCTGTCAAGTTGCAAGGACTCATCACCATTTGGATAAATAAAAAAATAAAAAGGGTTCTTGTTGCATTTCTATCTCTTCTAGTCGCAAGTTCACACAATGCATGAGACAGTTACAATTTTTTGTGTTTTATTTTTTATTTTTTATTTTTTTGTTCAATAAAAAGTTTGGTACTTCTTCCAACCATACAACAAAGTCATCAACATAAAAAGCTTACTTCGTGCAGCTTTGTTTTTTTATATTAACTATTTTGAGTACTTGTATAAAAATATATATGATCATTCTTGTTAGGCAAGAAGGAGAACAATAAATTTTTTATAAAGGAATTTTTGTCATGTTATGTTGAATAACTTATACATTATAGGATAAGTTTCACATTTCAAAAGAAAAAAGCTTTCAAGTGCTCAAGTGAATCATTTAAAAGATTACGAGAACCATAGTTATAGCAATCTCTTAATTTCTATCTGACATAAACTTGTTTACCCATTCTAAGAAGCCAATTAGTGAATCATTGGCTAAAATTATCAAGGACTTGAAAATAAAATAATATGTAGTTAAATAAAATTAGGAGCTTCAAAATTTTGAGTAATTCATGCATTCAAATATGCAAATCATCGCATAAATTTGTCTCGCATATCCATTATTTTACAGTCTTCACAATATGAAACTTACATTTTCTATACATATAGTTGTATCATTTACAAACGAGCTACATATATTATGAATTTAGTAGTATGATTTTAAAACCTATTATCATCACTTATTGACATAATCTAAAAGATATTACTAAACTTTTGTGTCTACTTACTATTTATTGATATTAAGTAATGTAAAATACCGAGTTGTTAGTTGCTTTTTTGGATTTAATTTTCTTTTATATGATTGGAATCTCCATCACATAAATGTCCATCTTCTTCTCTTAATTGTTGTGCGGATGTCGATATTATCGTTTGAAAACTTTATAATGATTCATTTGATTGGTCATGTTTATCAATATCTTATTAAATAAAAGTAAAGCAATATGAATAATTGTGTCTTGATTTGAATAAAATGATCATATATTTATTTGTAATAAAAGAAATGCTAAAAAATTGATATTAGTTAACATTTTAATCTACAATCCTCATATGAAATGAAATTCTAATTTTTTGAATTGTACATATAGGGGGAAAAACTGTGTAACTACATAATACATTCAAAACTTGCTACAAAATCGTATATGTACCCATATCTATATGTGTTTAGTAATTGGATTATGAAAACTACATTGGAAACTAAGTAAAGCAAACACAAACAATATATAATACAATAACATCAAGAAAAAATTAAATAGAAGAGCAAAACACAAAATATTATAAAGAGAACTTTCAAAACTCAAAATAAAACTACATAATGCAACTCCAATATGGAGCAACCAAAAATAATACTAATTATAAAAAATTTATTTAAAAAAATCATTGAAAATTCAACAGCCATTTTTTTCAAGTTCATCATTTGTATTGCAAACTCAATAATCATTTCAACAATTTCTTTTATATTGATGTCGCGGAAGCCTGAAGAAAGCAAACATGTTATTCTCTTTGATGGAACCGAAACTAAACTATTAGTTTCTAATAGTAAATCTCGAATCTACGAAGGGTTTCTTGAATTCACAAGGTGATAGGTCTGAAATCTACCAGAGAAAACAATAAACAAAAGTCTGAATTTTTATTAAGGGTAGCGCTGTATATCAATCTGCATGGAGAACATCAATGCAATTGTATCGGATACATAATCCAACTCCAAGTCTATTTAATTATATATTTTTATACCTATATACATATAAACATATAATATTATATATACTTAAATGGAGATTCAAATTCACGAGCTTGTTACACATTATTATGTTGAAATTTGACTTAGTTAAACTTAACTCATTTGCTAAACAATCTAAAATAAACAAAATTTATTCTCTGAGTGGAGTCCAAATTATTCATAAGTTGTTCGAATCCATTTATAGTCCCATGCCCAAGTTGCAGAAATATTCATAAAACATTAACTCGGTTCAAACCTGAAGTCTTCATAGGCTCAAAAAAGCTCTAAGTCTTCAACGTAAGAACTTAGCCCACTGGATAGGAATTGGGTGGCTTAACATGGGCTTGAGGATGAAGCTTCTAGTCCAGCCGTACGTACCCAATCTGAGATTCAACTTCAAAATGAAAACCAACTATTGCTTCAGACAGACAGTCAAAAGGAATAATCCAAACTGTTATTTGTCATCAGCACCATATATATTTTAAATAAACAAATAAAAGGACACCATGTGGAAAGAGAACCAAATTAAGTATGATTAGAAAAATTTTGTAGAATCACATGTGCCTCACGGATGCTCATTTAACTACCTAAAACTAAAAGTTGGAATGATAGACAAAGGAAAGGAACGTACAACAAAAGAACCATATGAATAACACTAACAGACAGGACATGAAGGAAACTCTACTCTAGTAGGGACCTCTTCATGACATTAGGAACATATGATTTCTTTCTTCTTCTTTTAAAAATAAAAATAAAAATTGAATATTATTAATTAATGAGGGATAGCACTACATATATAGGCTCTTAACAATGTTGCACACTATTAGCTTGACATTTGTGTGTGTGTGTGTAGATATAGAGGTGGTCCTCTCTTTCAATCAAAAAAACAAATCCCAACCTAACGGTCAAAGTTTGCTGGCAAAGGCATTCAGATACTCGATCAGTTATGTTAAGTAGATTGGCAGGGGTGGGCAGAAGGGAAAGGTGGACAATTAAAAGGATAAAAGGAAATGTATGCAATACGCAATATGCATGGCATGATTGTTTGGATTAAGTTTGACTTTGAAATCAAGAGCTAACCAAAACCTGTTTTGTTAATGCATTCATTAACTCTCAAAGAGGAAATGAGGAAGATATGAACCATTTTATAAGTTTATTGTCTAATAAGTATTTATGTTTACTCAAAAAAGGGAACGTAGTTTTAACTCAATTTCTATTAAATTCTAAAAAAACAAAATAAAAACCTCAATTCCTATCCAGATGGTACCACTTATCTTTTTAAATGATTAGGTTCAACCATGAAACTATCCATGCCATAAATAAAATGAAATGATTGAGGATATTTAGCATATGGTAGACTTATATAAACTAAGATTTAAGGATATGTTTGCATGAGAAGATAATAAATAATGAAGAAAGATAACAAGATAAAAGAGGAAAAACGTAATAGAATAAGGAAATGCATTATAATATTAAATTGGTGATTTTTTTTGTCAAGAAAACTTATATATCAAAGTTATTAAAATGGTGAGTTCTAGTCAACTCAGTTTGTAAAGTCTTTTGTTGTCAAATAAGGAATTTTGAATTTTGAACTCAGCTTACACCAATTAGGGATGTCCTCCTAGACCAGCCATCCAACACAATTGATTAGACCCAAGTTGACCGTCAATCGATTCGATGCTTGGGTGGTCGACAATAGGTGCTCCACTCCAAAACCTGCTAGATCTTGGTTGGGTGGTGGGTTTGCCCCTTGAAAACTCGATCCAAACGCTCTCCTAATTGACCTGTAGCCCAAGGCTGTGTTTGTTTTGGCTTCAAATCACTTCCGGAAATGCTTTTCCGTAAATGCGGGTGTTTGGTTGCGCATGGAAAATAAATTTTCTGGAAAATATTTTCAGTTGACCGTGTGTTTTAATGGCTTTGACCCAGAAATTGGTTTCAGTCAAAATTTTCACTTCAAACCATTTCCGGACTCACACGCAAAGAGAGAGAGAGAGAGAAGCCAAGCCCGATTGGCACCGCCACCCAAGCGAGATCGCATCCCAGCACCCATAGTCGCTGCTGGAAGCTCATCGGCGCCGCCACCCAAGCCTGATCCACCCAAGCCAACCCGATTCACCCAAGCCCGATCGTCCTCGGTGGAGAGAAAGAGAGAGAGAAAGAGCACGAAGAGAAAGTAGAGAGCGTGAGATCGAGCTCGCGCCGTCGAGCTTAGACCACCGCCCCAAGCCCAAACGCACCGTCGAGCTCGCGCCGGCGATATAGAGCCGCGAGATCGCTACCGCCTCTAGATCGAATCACCACCCACCGATCTACAACCCACCACCCACCCCCGTCGTCGCTACCGCCTCTAGATCGAACCACCGATCTCGTCGCCCAAAGCCCCAAGCTCGAACCGCCGTTACTGATCTGGCCACCACCGTCCTCCAGGCCAAATCGGATCTCTCTCTTTCTCGATCTATCTCTCAATCTTTCTCTCTTTGATCTCTGATTTTTTTGTTGTTGTTGTGGTGGTGTGGTTGGTGGTGTTTTGGTGGTTTTTGTGTTGTGTGTGGGTGGTAATGGATTCTCTGTGGGTGATGGTGTGTGGGTGCCAGTGGATTTTCATAACGAACCAAACACCAGAATTGATTTTCCGTAAAACGAATTCCGAGACAGCCAAACAACCTGAATACATTTTCCTTTCCCGAAAATAGCATTTCCGGAAAATATTTTACATAAACCAAACACAGCCCAAATATCACAATTTTGTAGAAATCTTGTCTAGAATCTAACCTATTTGAGACAAATAATAATTTTATTATAGTACCAAAACAAATCCTCTTTAAATTTGAATTCTATTCCCACTCTATTAACTTCTATTTTTTAATAAAAAAAAATTTATTTTACACTTTGGCACATACACTTTATCTCCATACTATCCACAATTTCCCACTAAATATCCGCAATTTTTAAAGAATTTTCTTACCTTATTATTGATGTGAAAGAATATGAACACGGTTAATCTAAAATAATCAAAACGCTTTAAAAAAATAATAATAAAATCAAATTTTCAAAGTTAAAAAATTCCACTTTTTTTTTTCTTTTCTAGGAGTTAAAAAGTTCGACTTGTTCTCTCGTACATCAAAACCACTTATAACAAGCATCAATTATCAACTCACTATTGCCAGATTAGGACAAAACTCATCTTTCATTTCATTTCTTTTTCTTTTTCTTTTTTTTTTTTAAATTCTGGGCGGTGATGAGACTGATCATCTTAAAAATAAGAAAACAAAATTGCAAATAGAAGAGGAAACGAAACCCACAAGGAATTGGGAGTAGGGACCCCCAAATCCGAGTAATGAGTTAATAGTTAGGCGGACGTGGGTGTAAGGTAATGTCCAATTGGCCATGTTTTGTTCCACGTGTGAAATTATATGTTGTAAGCACGACACTTTAGTACTGTAGCCTGTAGTAGATTAGATGGTAGTAGTTAGTTAGTACCAATGAGCAAAGACCAAAATACAGATTGGGGTTTGACTTTTTTTGGATTTTTTGAGGAAGCTAGATTGTTAGGTTAGGTGGTACTGTTCTCTTCTAGTCTCTAGGTAAGAAGGGTAAGTTTTGAAAGGTAGTTAAGCCAACGGTCTTCTCCATCTTCCTTACTCTTTTTCTTTGTGTGTATTGAAACTAAAAGCGAATAATTCTAAATCTCAATCTAATAAAATAGCGTTGAAGAATGGGACATGCAAGACGACTAAGATCATCCACTCGTCCCGCCAGACTGCTCCTAACCAACGGTCAGCTACCAAATGAATTAGATACTAAATCCAACTATCCCATTTAAAACATCTTACTTTGCTCACTCCTTTCTCTTAGCTTCCTTGTACCACTCACACCCATTTCTTTCTTATAGGAAGAAGAGGAGGAGAAGGAAACTCTTCATCCAACTTCCTATACCCAGTTTTTGCATCAGTGAGTAATTCTACCACTTCCTTTTCTTTTCTTCACCTTTTGCATTTGCTTTGTATGTTTAATTTGATGTCTATTACAGTGAGCTTTGCCACCTGACCAGATGACAATACTTCCTTTTTCTTACCAATAATCATTACTTTGCTTTTCTTCTTTAAAAAGAATCCAGGGCCAACTTATTTATTTGATTGATAATGACATTAGATCTTTTCTTTTTTCTTTTTTCTTTTTTGCAACCTTAATGTAATGCAGAATCACTCTAGGTTTTTTCAATGTAACTTCTGCTAAGCTATCAGCAATTCAAGTGCAGTACAACTCAAATTGATCATCATGATGAATTTAGAAACTTTTAATATTCATGTAGTGTTACCTAGTTGAATATTAGGACTAGTTGGAATGGATCTTATTCATATATTCATGAGATTCACCCATACAATCAATTCTATAATTATTCTCCCACATTGAAGATAACTTGGTGCACAAATTTGCTAGATAATGATGATTATGACAGTTGATATTAGCACATTGTGTTTTAGGCTTTTCGAATATCACAATTTAAGAATGAAGGATTAAATGTTCATTGATTTCTTCAAGAAACATGACAACCGAGCTTGTGATTAGAATAATTTCATCATAGGGATCTGTGACACTGACCCAAATTGTTGAAAAAGGCTTTATGTACGGTTTCCGTCCTAGTCACAGAATTATTACTCCAGTACAAGTTTGTTTATCCAAGGACCTCCCTATTTATCGGGGATGGGCAATGCTAATTATCTATTTCCTATTTATTTTCTCAGTCTTCATACTATAGTATTTCTCAAAGATTTCGAAGAAAATGGATTCTTAGTCTCAATTTGACTGTAACCACAGGATTTTAAGCTTGAATTATGGCTGAAGATTTGGATAAACCATTGCTGGATCCTGAGGATTTCCATCGAGAGGGAATCGATTTGGTAAGTTTTTCAAATCACATAACAAGTGCCACATTTTGAATTCAGCCTCTGTAGTACTATCAACATCTTTGAAACACTTTGCTTTGATAGGAGAACATACCATTAGATGAAGTTTTTGAACAACTTAGAACAACACGAAGAGGACTTTCATCTGAAGATGCTGAAGCCAGACTGCAGATTTTTGGCCCAAACAAGCTTGAAGAGAAGCCAGTAAGCTCCACAGTTTTTAAATTTTCTAATTTGTATTAGTTCATGATTAGTTTTTGAAGAAATTTGAAGAGTCAATTCCACTGGAAATCAGATCAACAGAGTCAACCAGATTTGCTCTTGACTAAAATTGACCTTTATATATAGTTGACCAGTAAAAACTTGAATGCATCAAGATGTGCTGAAAATTTAGAAGTGGCTGTTGTTGAAAGCAGTTTATTTATTGAGCTAAAAGAGTGCTCTATTCAGGTAGTAATTTAGAACCTAGAAATGCATTAAGGAAAGCCCAAATAGTTGAAGATTACCACACTAATGAAGTTTTTTGAATGTTGAAAATGCTCAAAGTAAATTAGTATGAATATAATGGGTTTTATTACAGCCAAGTTGGAATCTGGTTCAAATTCACATGCTCATTTCTCTACAATCTGGTTCATTGAATTTGAGCTTAGGGAATTCATTTTTCCCCCTTTAATTTGGATGAATATTGTTAGGATGCCTAATTGCTTATGGATTTTTTTGTACCCTAATATCTATGGTGTAAAAAGTTTATCACATTAAAGTAGTTCCTAACTTTGAAAAACAATTTTATTTTGATGCAGGAGAACAAATTTTTGAAATTTTTGAGTTTTATGTGGAATCCCTTGTCCTGGGTTATGGAAGCTGCAGCGATAATGGCAATTGTCCTTGCTAATGGCGGAGTGAGTAGCTACATCTTAGCATGCAAATCACTATAGTGCTTCTCCATGGATTTTCTTCTTTTCTCTTTTTTTTCCCTTCCTCTCTCCTATACATTCTTGAAGTCTAGTTGAAGGCTATTCTGATACTCTCTCTCTTTGTGGGAATGATATTTCAGGGGCAGGGTCCTGACTGGCAAGACTTTGTAGGGATTGTCTGCCTACTTTTAATCAATTCAACAATCAGTTTTATAGAGGAAAATAACGCAGGGAATGCTGCATCAGCACTTATGGCTCGTTTAGCGCCTAAAACAAAGGTTTGCCATTTTGATGCCATCAGCTAGTAGTGAACATGGTCGAATTGCCTTGCATTTCCTTTCCATTATACTTCGAGAATACCAAACTTGTACCATTTTCTTCTCCTTAGAAATTTTTGTGAAGTGAAAGATCTAAAGAAACATACTGTGTTAATTCAAGTGCTAAAACAAATATGTGCACATGCACATAAGGGCAAACCAATGCTTAGAAGATTTTACTTTATTTTGTAAAGATCAAAAGGAAAGAAATAAGGTAATTAGTAAAAAAATATACTTAATCTGCTTAGAATTCTGAATTTAGTCTCTATCAAATGTTTCACACCACCTTTTTTTTTTCTTTGGAGGGGGGGTGGGGGAAGGGGTTTTACATAGCTCCATGGTGTCACAAGACTCATATTTATTCCCGAAAAATACACCCTGGAAGTTTAAATGATGTATCTACCCCCCCCCCCCCCCACCTTATCCTTTGAGGGATGCTTATTTTCCTGGGTTGATTTTTTTTGTTGCCTTTTCTAAATCTTGTTATAAAAACAACAACCACACTTGAGTGTACAAGAAAGTATCAACACACCATCTCTATATACAGGTTCTCCGAGATGGGCAGTGGCAAGAGCAAGATGCAGCTGTCCTGGTACCAGGAGATGTAATTAGCATAAAGCTTGGGGATATCATTCCTGCTGATGCTCGTCTGCTTGAAGGAGACTCACTAAGAATTGACCAGGCAAGTGCTTCTTTAAAATTAAAGAAGAAGCTGTTTTATCTATACTGTACTCTTGGCAACTATCTTTAACTTTTGGGTTGAGTAATTATTTCTTTTCCTTCTAATATATCCAATATAACTGCTTGATTTGATTGTAATTATTTTTCTCTAGATGGACTTCAATATGAGTCATATAATGATGTAATTTGGTCTGTGCAGTCAGCTCTTACTGGAGAATCTCTGCCTGTCACTAAGAGGACAGGTGATGAAGTATTTTCTGGTTCAACATGTAAGCATGGAGAGATTGAAGCTGTAGTGATAGCAACTGGAGTTCATTCTTTCTTGGGAAAAGCAGCATATTTAGTTGACAGCACCGAAGTTATCGGTCATTTCCAGAAGGTGATTTAAAGATTTTTAATTCTTTGCCAGCAGAGTCTCCTTGATACTAAAGTTTCCCGTGACCTTGTCCATCATGAATTAACTCTACCATTTTAATGTAGTACATACTTTGAAATTTCTTGAAATAGCTACTTTACAGTGATTCTATTAGACAATTATGACATTTTCCAGTTTTTTCTTTAACCTTAACAGTTTGATTTGGTTTGGTAATAGGTGGTGTAGTGTTCTTGTAATAATAATTTATTTGTGTTCTTGTCATGTATTAACTTTTTTTTATAGTGTCAGCATTTATATTGCAATGAGGTTGAAATAGAAACACATTTTCACAATATATGTTTCTGGAATGTAACATCAAGAACTGTCAAAATGCTGAAGATACTGCCCAAGACCAGGCTAACAGTAGTTGTAATTCAAATCTGCTTGAAATCAAAATTAGCTAAGCTGTTTTCACCTATACCTCTTTTGATGTAGTCTGACAAGGTGCTCATATTCCAAATTTAACTTCCTAATTATAATATGAAATTAATGAATTGTTTTTCTGCAGGTCCTTACCGCTATTGGGAACTTCTGCATTTGCTCCATAGCTGTGGGAATGATTCTTGAAATCATTGTCATGTTTCCTATTCAGCACCGTTCATACAGGGATGGAATCAACAACCTTCTTGTTCTTTTAATCGGAGGAATACCCATAGCTATGCCAACAGTATTATCTGTGACTCTTGCAATTGGTTCACATCGACTATCTCAACAGGTGCAACTCATTGTAGCCCTAATAATATCATAAATCTACCATGAAATTTATAATTCCAAAGTTATTGCTTCAAATATGTAAGATGAAGTGGAAACCAAAGCAAGTCATTTCCCAACTTGTCAAATGGATTTAAATTATCCAAATAAGACTTTCGTCTTTGCAATAGTTCTAGTACTTACCAAATGAAAGAAACTTCAATTGTGTGGTTTCCTTCATTAACAAACACAGCATGAAACTCAAGTATTTATTTTTATTTTTGAAGGGTGCCATTACAAAAAGGATGACAGCAATTGAAGAAATGGCAGGAATGGATGTTCTTTGCAGTGATAAAACTGGAACTCTTACCCTGAATCGTCTCACTGTTGATCGGAACCTAATCGAGGTACCAAAGCTGACTCCATGAGATCTTTTTTTATCCTACAATTAGTTTGGACAACAAACCTGTAGTTATCTGAAGGTAGCACATCATGGTGACAGATTTTGTCACTAAGTATGTTTAATCTTATATGTTTTTGCCATTGAATCCAGTTTGAGTCTCCCAAAAATTTGGCTAACTAGACAGAAGATGATGATTTAATATGTTGGACAGTTAAGTCACAAGTAGTTTGCCTTCTGCTAATAGCTTTCATTTTTGCTAATTGATTACCTAGGCTGAAACTTCCTACAATTTTTCTAATAGTATGATGCTTTAAGACATACTTATTAAGTGAAGTTTGATTGGAATGTTGCTGCTGATCTTTTAGAAAGTCCATGGAGCTTTAAACTAAGTCCTTAAATTCTTTCAAAAATTATTGATGATACTGTTAATCAATGTGCGACAATAATCATTTTGCATTGTACTTAACATAGGAAATACCTGTTTCTGAAATAAAGAAGATGCTCACTAAATGAATTTTCTAAGCTACATTTCTTCATTTTTTTTATGGGAATGCAACTCTTGCTCCACGTTTTTTCTTGAATATCGTGCTCCACGCAGGGTTTGGGAAATTTTCGTAGTACATAGTACATAATGGTCATATTGTCGGTGAAACAGTGAAAAATAAAGTATCCATGGCATGTTGGAAGAAAACATGGAGTGAAATTATTCTTTGTATAGTCTGGATATTTCTTGTGAGAATCTACATTTCATCTACTAGGTTGAAAAATCTCTGTTTCGAATACATCAGTCTCAAACATTAGACATCATGATGGAAGATGAATAATTTCCATGTGATATATAATTACTGGTTTCTCTTTTCTGATTTCCATTAGGAGCTTCAGAATTTCTGGACCAGAAACTCTAAATTTTAGTCATTTTATTGCCTCATTTGTCCTATATTCTAAAAGTTGAATTCATACCTTATGCAGGTTTTCAACAACAATATGGATAGAGATACAATTGTGTTGCTTGCAGCCAGAGCATCAAGAATAGAAAACCAGGATGCTATCGATGAAGCTATCGTTAACATGCTTGCTGATCCAAAGGAGGTTGGAATATATTTAAGACATCTTACTTATACTGAAGTTTCTTGGTTCTATTCCTTTGTTGGGGTGTATGTGCTTATATGCATAAAACTGAAAGTACCCCTTTGTCTTTGCATGCTTGTGCTTATAAGAATACAACTAAAAGAATCTTTTCATCTTTAGGCTCGTGCAAACATCACAGAAGTGCATTTTCTTCCGTTCAATCCAGTGGACAAACGTACTGCAATTACATACATTGATTCTGATGGAAACTGGCATCGTGCCAGCAAAGGAGCTCCTGAACAGGTATCCATATGTTTATAAAGTACCCTCAAATATTTCATGTTTCCTGAAAAGGAGCTCCTGATTTTAATGCAAAGTTCACTTCTGAATTTCCTACCCGTGCATTGATGAATAATATTGTAGACATAAATAGGTTCCTTAACTTAATTCATTATTAATAAACCAGCAATTATAGGATTATGGTCATGGTGTCTGAAAATTAATTAATCCACCAGGAGTACAAGAGCATGACTTTTGTTTTTATTGTTTTCCTGTATGTCAGATTCTAAATCTTTGCCAAGAGAAACAAGAAATTGCCGGAAAAGTGCATTCCATCATTGACAAATTTGCTGAAAGGGGCTTGAGATCTCTCGGTGTTGCATATCAGGTATAGCACATAGCTATCCTCTTTTGCTTTTCATTCTTGAAGTTAATGAATTAAAAAAGATTAGTTTATACTTCAAAGATTTAATCTTGAAATTAGGTAACATGATCATCATTTGAGCACATATTTAAAAGCCAAATCATTTGATATTATCTCTGAGATGTTCATTTACTTCATTTAATCATCCTTTCAGGCAGTTCCAGAAAGAACTAAGGAGAGTCCTGGAGATCCTTGGACATTTTGTGGTTTGTTACCCTTGTTTGATCCTCCAAGACATGACAGTGCTGAGACCATCCGCAGGGCTCTTAACCTTGGAGTCTGTGTTAAGATGATTACAGGTACATGTGGATCTCTGGTATATAATAAGGAGCACATATATATTGAAGAATCATTTATATTTTTTATTAGAACTCATTTATGTGTTAAAAATTTCATTTCTTTCTCCTATGAATTGTTTCCAATACAATTATTTTGGTTCAGCTCTCACTATGTAGTTTAAGTTTATTTCAGTAAATTGAAGACATCTATTTTAAAGTTTGTCTTCCATAATTTTTCTGTGAGAAACAGACATATTGCATTAGACACATCTTGGGTGCTGGAATCATGCCCAAAAATTGAAATTAGTCAGCATACTTGTATTCTTGTTACAGATTGGATTTGTGACTTCTTGGGGAAAAAAACATGGGTATTATGACTTCATAATGACGCAATGGTAAATTGGTTTGATTTAGCTGGGCTTCAAAGCAGATCCTGAATCCACCATGGATGAAAATAAGACTTAACATATCCCCTATGAAAAACCGTACTCACAATAGCAAATAAAAGCATCATTTAGACTGCTAATAAGAATATCACCTTCGAGGTTGGGGACTCGGTGGAATATCATAATTATGTACATAATTTTAATCAGGCATGGAACCAAAAATATTAACATTGTCTACCACTGTATCAACAAGATCAGAAACTAAAATCCAAAAAATAACAGAAACATGGGGATCAAGAACATGATTTAATAGAATTGATAACCTGGTCAGAGCTGATAAGGATGCTCAACCTTTCAGTATGCCAATGATTTGGGGATTTAAAAAATTTTACCTGTCTTGAATAAGTTAATAGATATAATAATGCTGGCCTGAGCTATTAGAATCATTGATGATTTTTAACATTCTTACTCAGAAATGTGAAATAAAGATACTAATGTGAAAATGTATGTGATAATGAAGGTGATCAATTAGCAATTGCAAAGGAGACAGGGCGAAGACTTGGTATGGGAACAAACATGTACCCATCTTCTTCATTGTTGGGCCGTGACAAAGATGAACATGAAGCTCTTCCCGTGGATGAGCTCATTGAAAAGGCAGATGGCTTTGCTGGTGTATTCCCTGGTATTTGAATCTATTACCTGTCTCATGGAAAGTTAATTTTATTAGATTACATACTTCTTGTTTTCTTTTCTTTTTTCTTTTTTTGGTGTTTGGTCATTGATGTAACATGAACATAATAGCATGATTTTAAAAGATGTGGAAAGGGGTATGACTTGAACAACACCAACTGACTTAGGTTCCTTATTAAATCCTCTTCCTAGCTAACACTAACTCGTCAGCATTTTTAAGATATGACAAATTGACATTGAGCTCTAGATAAACTAGCACTTCTTGCCTCCACAAGAATGGTGTGGTGCAGAGAAGTCATGGTTTTTGAGGCCCACTGGTGTAAACCTAACTTACTAACATAAAAAGAAGGGACAGGTTGGGTTTTATAATTACTTGGTTTAAATTAATGCCAAAACTAACTCATGAAAAACTACTTTCTTCATCTCTTTGTTGGAGATTGTCTCAAATTCCTATTTTGATTTGGTTGCCTATTTTTCTATTTTCTTAGTATGGAAGGAATATCTATTCATAGTCAGACAAGTAATTGGTATTCCTTGTTAAAGAAGTATTGTAGGAAAGCCTGTTCTTTGTCAAAGAAGTAATTGTTATTCTTTGTTAAAAAATTATTGTTAAATCTTGTTCACCAAGGATTTGAAATTGGACCCTTATATAGAGATTATATATATATATATATAGTATTGTAAAAGGCTTGGTGGCTTTGACCCAAGGGTCCTCCCAAATGGGGAGAGGAGAAGACTATTAGAAGAACATAAAATGAGTTTCTTCTAAGAGTAATTTGATAGTTCTTTTGGGGTTGAAAGATTCTCAAATGTGTGTGACGCAAGTCATGAGGGTAAAGGAAAACATAGAATTCTCCAAAGTGAGCAGCTGAGAGGTTGACTATTATAATCTTTATTGAATATAATAGATTTGATTTCCTTCTCCATGGATGCAGGAAGTTTTCTGAAGCACATAAATTCTTTTCTATGTTGTGTGTGTTTATTGTTTTTTATTTGACTTCACTGTTATTTGTTAGAATCCCTCTGTGTTATTTCACTACATTGTGCAATTTTTCAGTTATTTGCTTGCCCAAATCCTGTTCCTGAATGTTTGCATTCATTGCCTTCTAGTTCTCTGAAACCATAAAGCACAAACTCTAAATTATCTTTAAAATTACAAATTTGTATGGCCAAAGTATGAAAAGGTTTTCAAGTCACGAGATCATGGAAATGACCTAATGGAAGTGTTCTCTTGTATTTGATGGTTTAAGTACTAAAATGGCTAATAGATGATTGCTTATTTGCAAATCTCCATGTCATGTATATATTTCATATCTATTGCCATATCTCCTGGTGATTTGTTGACTCAAGTTATCATTTCCATAAAATTTTCAGAACATAAGTACGAAATTGTGAAAATTTTACAAGAAAAAAAGCATGTGGTTGGAATGACTGGAGATGGTGTGAATGATGCACCTGCTTTAAAGAAAGCAGATATTGGAATAGCAGTGGCAGATGCTACAGATGCTGCAAGAAGCGCTGCTGATATAGTGTTAACAGAGCCTGGCTTAAGTGTGATTGTCAGTGCAGTGTTGACCAGCAGAGCTATATTCCAAAGAATGAAGAATTATACAGTTGAGTATCGATTTTTCTTCTGTCTATACTGATGTTAGCATTATATCTGCAGGACCAAGGTCTGTATTGTGTGCATGCTTAAAAAAATTTAAATTCTGGAAAATTATATGCACCTAGTTTGCCATTCGACCAACTTTGAACTATTAGAATGATTTCACTGTCATACATGTGTTATTTCTTATGATCTATTGGAGATCAGAGTCCTCAATAATAAATGGCATTATAGCTGCACACTATCACTGGTTGCTTTTGAGGTTGGAAATATTCTAGGTGCACTAATTTTTTTGTCTAAGATCAATAAAAGTCATACCTAGTGTACAAATTTCTTACTTTTACGGAGTCTAGGAGAGGTGATTGGTAGGTAGCCTTATGCCCCCCACCCCTTTTTTCGGGAATGTTGATTCCCAGACTCGAACTTGCTACTCGTCATTTTTATGTCTAAGCAATAAGCATGCAAAAAATATCAGAAACTTTTGTAGTACCAAACATGATTGTTACACATAACTTTTTCTTTTTTCTTCTTTTTTTGTTTCTTGATTTCAAAATTGTTTAATGGTAAAACTAATTAGCTTGCATGAATATGCAGATATATGCTGTCTCCATAACCATAAGGATTGTGGTAAGCTAGGGTTATTTTGCTTTTTTTTTAGTTCATTTTCACTAGCTTAAGTGCTAAAGGTTTAATTCTTGCTTTTTTGTTTCAACTTTCATATAATTCTTCAACTCAACCTTTTTGCAGCTTGGTTTCGTGCTCCTAGCTTTGATATGGGAATATGACTTCCCACCTTTCATGGTTTTGATAATAGCGATATTGAATGATGGTATTATTTCAAAGAGCCTCTGTTTCTTTCTTTCTTTTTTTTATCACTTTGCTGGTATTCTTGGCCTCGATTTCTTTCTGAAGTAACTAAAGACTTTGCAAAAAATATATAATAAATTAAATTGATAAAGAATTGAATGAAGGATTTTTTTAGTACCATTGATGCTTTGCCATATATGGGAAATGTGATCAAAATGTTTGTGATTTGTATTAGGGACCATCATGACTATTTCAAAGGACCGGGTAAAGCCATCTCCAATGCCTGACAGTTGGAAGCTCAATGAAATATTTGCGACCGGCGTTGTCATTGGCACATATCTTGCTTTGGTTACCGTCTTATTTTACTGGGTTATAGTGGACACCACTTTCTTTGAGGTATGAAACTTGATAAACTTGTCTTATGAATATGTTTCTTAAGATTCTGTGAAACTGAATAGAAAAAAGATATAGTTGTTTTCTTTTCTATACCTTATTCTCATGTTTATTGTTATATCTGTCATTGCAGACTCACTTCAACTTAAGCTCCTTATCCAGTAACAGTGAGGAAGTTTCATCAGCTGTATATTTGCAAGTTAGCATCATCAGCCAGGCTCTCATATTTGTTACACGTAGTCAGGGGTGGTCATTTCTAGAGAGGCCTGGAACTCTCTTGATGTGTGCTTTTGTGGTGGCTCAACTGGTAAAGTTTATGCAAAAA
Organism: Notholithocarpus densiflorus; assembly: GCA_030021035.2. Lineage (NCBI taxonomy): Eukaryota > Viridiplantae > Streptophyta > Magnoliopsida > Fagales > Fagaceae > Notholithocarpus > Notholithocarpus densiflorus. Next base: position 196,644 of record JARYZH020000195.1, on the reverse strand, counting down.
GGCACAGCTCCTATACGGAGCTCCAAAAATTGTTTTTTTAATTTATTTCATATCTCACCTTCTGGACAAATCTCTTAATATGTCCAACCAAACCAACTATTATGTTGCTTCATAAAACTTGATTGTGAATTAACTAAATCAAACCAAGCAGAGTTTCAGTACATCTGCTGAGATTATTATTTCTACGTGTTAGGTTGCTACTGTAATTGCTGTCTATGCAAATATTAGCTTTGCTTCCATTAGCGGCATTGGATGGGGATGGGCTGGTGTTATATGGTTATATAGTTTGATCTTCTATATACCACTGGATATTATCAAGTTCACAGTACGCTATGCATTGAGTGGAGAAGCTTGGAATCTCTTATTTGATAGAAAGGTAACTGCAGTGTACTTTATTTCATGGTGATTCTTATTAGCCTCTATGAGGAGTAAGCCTTGGCTTCAGAAATGATCCTTCTTGCTTTATATTTCTTTTTGGTTTCAACAGACAGCTTTTACCTCTAAGAAAGATTATGGGAAGGAAGATAGGGCGGCCCAATGGGTAGTTTCTCAGAGAAGTCTACAAGGATATACATCTGGAGATTTAGAGACCAATGGTAGGAAATCTTCTTTGATTGCTGAACAGGCCAGGCGGCGTGCTGAAATAGCCAGGTACTACAAACTTTTATTCAAGTGTTCACTCTTTACAATGACCTGCTCCATGATTTTCTATATGGATTTGATCCAATCTAAATTACCTGGTTTACAGATCTTTTACCCTCCTGATGCATTAGCTTATTCTGTTGACATGTGTTATTTATATATATATATATATATATATATATATATATTTATATATATATTTTTTTTTTTTTTTGCACTAAGCAGAATAGTTTGGCATGGAGTATCAATTGAAATGTACTTCATTATAATAACCCTTGAATTTTGCAGGCTAGGGGAGTTACACACTTTGAGGGGACATGTAGAATCTGTAGTGAGGCTTAAAAATTTGGACTTGAATGTGATCCAATCAGCTCATACAGTCTGATGCAATGATATAAATAGTTTTATCCCTCAAATCTCTAGTAAAGGCAAAGCTGGCAGCAGCTGTTCACATGACTCATGTTGAGTGTATTTTGAAAAAGAAAACAACACTTTTCATCTGAGAGTTGTTGGAAATGGCATTGGTGATCTATGCAGTGTTCTCAGTTCTTTGGGCTCCAAAGGTCAGGAACTCATCTCAAAAGGGGTCTTCAACTAATAACTCGTGCCATTTCTTAGTGTGATTGCAATTTTTTGATAGAGAGAACTATGTATTGAGCTCTGGATATTCTTACTTTTATTGGCAGAGATTTTATGTAATAGTTAGGCGACTCCCAGAAAATAATGCTACTTGACACATTTTTTATATCAAAAGCTTACGTATCTCATATAGTTTGGAGTTAAGATCATTTCACTATATTGCCAAAAGCAGTCATTTGGTGTTATGGAGTTAATACTATATTTCTTACTCTGTCCTGATGGTTTATAGTTTCTTGGAACAAGATTGTTGTTTCTTGTTCTGACAATTAGGTGTTCATACTAAGTCAATGCATGAAACTGGAAATGAGATGGTTAACATAATTTAAAATGTTAGTCGCATTCATATACTAAGGAAAGAAGTACCTAACCAGACGTACATTTTCTGTAGTGATAAAGAACAAACAACCTTCTTAGGTAAAGATGTGTGTTTATCCTCATCAAGTAAGAGTTCGGTTTCAATACACTATTTTTTTAGCAACAAAATCAATGTCAAACGGGGACAGATAGACACACTATAGTTAACATCTCATCGATTGACAGGTAAAGAAAACACAAGAGTTAAGACTGCATTCTTACCATAGAAGACGTGTAACTCAAAAAAGCAACATTATTCTGACCTCTTGACTTGATGATTGCGTTCTTATTCTACACTATGACCAGCATTATTTGCAAGATGAGATTTTCTTAGAATGAGGATAACTGAATGATGTGCTCCTTTCCAAGCCTCACAGAGTTGACATAATTTGTGGGGCAATGTGCAGAAAGACCAGGAAGTGCCAGTCCTATCACCCTGAGTAGTATGGAAAACCAGCCCTCCTTATACTCTGGCCCGTGGGTGTAGCCCATTATTAAACCTCGGATTAATTCCCAAACAGCATTCAGATACTCTGGTATCAGGTATCTCATTCCAAAGTAATTTCTGTTTGGCTCCTCATCCATATGCTGCAAATATGCATAGATTAAAGAAAAAACCAACTCAGTATTGTAAAGAAGATGAAACACCAACAAAGATAATTTTAAAAGTTAAGACAAGCTGTAATAACATGACAATGAATGTTACTTTTTTTGTTCATTCTTTCAGTTATTGCCAGCTAAAATACTAAATCATTATACACATACGCACATAGTTGGATATATGTTCCTCGGTCCATGATAATTCAACAGAAAACTTCTAGTCAAAGAGTTGAAATTCATCATATTTATAACTGCGTACAAGGCAGTCAAAGATCATTGTGTTAAATTGGCTGTTTCTAAGAATTTATCTTCTTGTGTGAAAAGGGTTAAAAAAATAAACATTGTGGACAAGAATGGTGAAAAAAATCAATGGACATAATAAGGGCCCAAACAAAGCCAGACTGAAATTCCAATAGTCTTAACATCAGGTAATAACCCTCTCTTTTGTCTAATTTCTATGTTTGGTTTCCAAGAAGATACAAGAAAAACAAAGAGAGAAAACTTGCAGTCTAGTAACAGGTTGAGGTTGAAGTTATGATTGTGAAACCATAAACCATTTTATATGTTATACTTTCTTCTTTTTTCTCATTATTTACTCAATAACCAAACAAGACTCTTAGAGATTTCTTCTAATAGTTTTGAGGTCACTAATTCACTGCATGTGTTTTGAGTTAATTTGTGGTGTGAAAGTTTGTTTCTTTAATAATTGAAGATGATAATGATTAAGAATACCTATGTAAAGTTCCTATCTTTCGTTTCTTTTGCTTTGCTATTCTTCCTTTGTTTTTTGGAAAAATTAAACATGTATTAGAGGGATATAGATAGCGACAGTTTCCTTTTATTGGGCCGTTATCAGCTGTGTTATTATATACGGACACACAAGTGCTATATCATTAAGAAACTGAAAGACAGGATGCTCTCGGTTTATGATTGCAGTGACATAAGTTGTACCTTTTCAATGTATAGGCTGTCATAGTAAAGGCACACTCCAAAATGTTTATACAAAAAGGTTTTGTCATCGTAAGGCAATCTCGGCACAAGGTCGTTGCAGTAGACCATCCTGAAGTACTTTGGGACTGGATGATTCAAATGGGCTTCCATGAACCTCCCCAGTTCCTTGTTCCCAATCCGGGGCTGTCCAAATGTGTATACACCCAATAACCTTTGTATCATCTCCTTCTCCTCATGTAGCACCAGCACCATTGGGAATAATATGGCAAGTGCCCCACCTAAGCTATGTCCAGTGACTACGAATTTTGCATTCTTGTGCTCCTTGAATAAGCTCTTGAGCTTACTTTTTACAGCATAGTACGCAGTCATCTCCACCATTTCTGGTGGAATCTTCTTAATACCTGCACTAGCATGCCCTTTAGAGTTTAGAGTACAAAGAATTACCAATTCGTCCAAAAACTTAATTCGTTTAAATTTAATCATTTCACAATTTTGAACATTTTATATGGGAGCTAGAGCAGAGATAGTGTTCAAACTCAGTCAGGCAAGGGTGAATATTATTCTAACAAACAGTTTCCACCCACCTTGACCTTGTTCTTGGCCCGAATCAATGTTTGAGGATACTGATTCTCTGCCTTGTGAAGGGCTTTTGCTAACATGAACACCACCTGAATTAGTCCATTTTTCAAGGTGATTTTGGAAGGTGACAACATCAGCTCTGTTGCCCAAACCCAAGGCTTCTAAGAATCCCATGTGAACTTTTCCCAATTTTGGGATTTCATACCAAGAGTAGTCAAAATCGGTACTCCAATCATTCGCATCAAAAGGTTCTGTGCCCCTGAAGCTGATCAGTATCAAATTCGCATCTTTATCCTTGTCACACAGTATGAACACTTGCGTCGACCTCTCCCTTTGGAAATCTACCAAATCATTTTTATATGATTAGGCAAGTTAAACAGTAAAACTGGAGTATATGTTAACACAAATCATGTGGAAAATATGCTTCTCAAAGAAAAAAAAATCATGTGGAAAATATGTTTCTTAGTGTTCATACCATTCCAGCAGTTGTAGAAGTCCACAAAACGCATCTGACAGAAATTGTTAGTATATGTTAGCATGTTACATAAGGAAGGAAAAATTTAGGACTACATTCATTTGTTTTTATCATGATTCTGATACAATTGATTATGAGTGGTGGAAAAAAATGATGATATATGTGGAAATGATAAACAGTCAATCATAATCTAGTATATAAAATAGTTATAAAAAAGGCATGGTCCTAAAATTACTCTGAAAACACACATTTTAATTTTTATCTTGTTTTTTTTATTCTCTACAAAATTGTGTATCATGAACATATGTTGAAGATATGTCAGAGAAAAAGGCTGGCCGTTGGGCTTCCTTTTGTTTGACTAGGGATCCTAATTCATTAACTTAATTTCTCATTTAGCTCTTGCTCATGAGGATGGGCAGGTTAAAAGTTTCTCATGCTCGCATCAAGATATTTTAGTTCAACTGGTTAGTACTTTGTAGTGTTTCTAAAACATTTAGGATTTAGATATTCTCTTTCCATTGTAACTATCAGATTATCAAAAAATTAAATTGTCATGAGACCGCTTTTACCCTTTCTTAATATAGTTTATCATGTAAAAAATAAAATAAATAAAGTAGAAAGAAACAAGAGAAAACAAATAGAATAGCTTGCTTGCCTTCCAATGGTGAAGTACAACATTTTTAATGACTTTGGAATTCTCATATGCCAACTTGGAGGCCATGATGCAAAGGTCCATAAGGGCCCGGTTCCCCATTTCTATTCTTATGCTTCTCTCCCCAAAAACAGATGATTCACTATTATTATTAGTATCTTGCAGTGGTAGTAAGCTTTGGGTCTGGTAAAGGTCAATCCGCCCATCTAAATGCCCAATTGAACTTATGAAGGTCTCCGTGTCCCGCTCTGGCACCACCACTTTTCCTGTTTCACCCATTGCAAACGCCTTGTGCTAAATACATTACTATTATGTCGAGAATGAGTATGCAACGTTATCATTTCTTCTAAGGGGGGAACCATAGAAAAACCATTTCATTAGTAAGTACCAGAACTCACTCACAGGCAGCATATATTTGGATGGGCAATGATTATCACACACTAGTTATTGCACACTCACCTTACACAAAATGCCACGTGGACTAAAATCATGTTTTGAAAACACAAAACACGATTTCACCATTTAACAATTTTAATCGAAATCGTATTTTCAAAATACAATTTCACGAGAAGTGTGTATAAAGTATGCAATAAGAAGTGTCTAACAAGATTTAACTTATTAGGATAAATGCATGGTTAAATTTAATTGTTAAAAAAAAAAAGATAACACCCTTTTTATTACATTAATTAATACATTTATGTGATTAATTTCAATGATAATGCTAGAACTACCACAAAGCTGCATCACTTAAGTAACTATATAAGTTTTGGCCAATTGCAATCAATTCCTGAAGTTGTAATGACACCTACACACACTCAAAAGGAAATTGAAATAATGATTTAGTGTGCATTTGGATTGTGATGGAAAATTAAAATTATTTTACTTTTCAACTTATTTTTACTAATATTCATGAGCCTCACTGCAGTTTTTGATACTATTCATGAGCTCTACTGTACTATTTCAACTAACTTTTACCTTTATCTATAGTATTTTCAACAAAAAAGTTTTCAGTTTCAGCAAAATAAACAGTATCCAAACACACCCTTAATGCCACAATTTCCAACTTAAAAACCATGATTTGAATCTATAATTTCAGATACTTTTTAGAGTATATAAAATTAGGTAAAACAACTTGTTTACAATAAATTTAACCATATTTAGTTTAATTTAAATGTTATCGGACAGAAGACAATGCAAGGAAATGACCAGAAAACACAAATATCATACTGTAATCAACAAGAGGGTCAAGATATGAAGTCATATATATGTTTTTGTGTGTGTGTATATATATATACACAACACACGTATTAAGTAAAAATAGTAACAATCGCTAGAAACAAAAATCAGAAGTGATAGAAAGAAACTATATAAAATAGATATAAAAGCAGTAGTGTATTAAGTGGTATATCGATCTATTAATGAATTACTACGTACGTACCTTGTAAGAGGTTGGAGAGTAGACCAAAAAGGTTGTGATTGAGAGAGAGGAGATTGAGAAAGAAGTCAAAAGCATAGCCAGTCCACTCCATGGGCTTGGCAAAAAAGGCAATGAATTTGCGGAGTATGAGTGACACCAGTATGACCCATCTGTGATCCGCCGCCACTCTTTCCACCAGTTCCTGGTCCGAACCCTCCAGGAAGCTCAGCCCGCTCGCCAGGTCTGCCCATACCAGGTAACGATATAAGTCCCCGATTCCACCCTTCTCTGGCCGTATTATCAGGTACTTCAATCTTGAACAAGAAGAAGAAGACCTTGACCCACCGCCACATCCACATGCATCATCGTTATTATCCATAGGGTATATATGTATCTAATCTCTCTCTCTCTCTCTCAATGCATATACATATACATATACATATATATATATAGGCAAAGATTGATGTTCGTTAATTATTACTACTAGTAACTTAATAATTATACCTTAATTAATAATTCTTATTCCTTAAAAGCTTAAGGTCAATTACACGTACGTATATACGTCGGTGGATAAAGAAACTGCATTACTTGCACGAATGGTAATTACCACAGCTTAATTAGATAGCTAGCTATCTCAGATTTCGACAATAGTAGTAGTAGGTATATTTTCCTTTTTGGAATTTGGATGATGAAGGTGAGGCCTTAATTAGCTTTAGCTAGCCTCCAAAATGGCAAAACCCGTCACCACCGCTGTCTTCTTTTGGAAGTGATATATATATATATATATATATATATATATATATATATATAAGAGATTAATGTGACCAGTCACATTGCTTTTCTTTTTAACTGAACCGCCAAAAGAATATACTGCCAAATTACGCCATCACCTGATTCACCTTACGTCGTTTTTTTTCCTTTTGCTTCTACGCAACGGCTTCAACCGAAAATGGAAATCAAATTTATTAGTCACAAACAAACATTATTTCAAACTATTTGTATAAATTTTACATAAACACTTACAATTAAAGTGAACGTAATTGATGACAAGACAAAACTTAGGAAGTATGATTGATGTGAAGGCACGGCATGGGCATCATGATGCTCCTTAATTAAGTTTCCATGTTAAGATTATTTAACTAAAAGTACACTTCAATCTCATGAGAAAAAAGTCACATCACTGAATTATAAGCGAAAAATCTAAAAAACAGTATCTAAGTATTGTACTAAGTTTTGTCCTTGATGACATATATCTGCAACTAATAATATATAAATGTATGGTACCTTCTTAGGTTCCCTCTTAAGATTCTGCCATGTGACTATACTTAACTAAAAAATACACTTTCATCTCATAAGGAAAAAGCCACATGGCAGAAATTTAAAAGAAGAATCTAAGAAACAGAACCTAAATACTCTACCTAAATCTTATCTATAAATGAATTACTTTTTGTGTCAGTTAAAAGAAAATATTAATTTTTGTGTGATTAATGGCAAATTGTCTCATCAATTTGTAAGATTTAATATAAATCAATTCTGGATGGATGGTAATTAGCATGGGAATCAATTACCATTGATTCTCGGGTGCATTAATGAAGTTGTATCGACGATCATAACATATAAAGTAAAAAACAAGGTAGATTATATTAGGGATAATTTACAAGAGGATAAGGTGTATTAAAAATAAAATAGAAAGCTACTAAGGACAAGGAGTCCTAAAGATTAATGGATGAGCAGAATATTTTGAGTAACATTTGCATTTGAATTCTATTTTATTATATTTCAAATAGGTTGTATTATTAACATAATTAACCACGTGAAATACAGAAATGAGAGACCAACCCCCAAACGGGCCTAAGCTAAACAAAAATTTGATGGTCATTCCTCTTAAATCGATTCATTTTAATCCTTTTAGATTGCTGATGCTAATGGCTCATTTTCTATTGCACAATAAAGTGGGTCTTTAATTAGTTTAGGAGCCGATCATCAAGGGATTGAAACAATCCCATGCACCATGCATGAGACTGATCAATGCAGCTTATATAACCCGTGGACATAAGCGTACTGTTAAACGTCGTCAATCTCTACATTGATTTTCTCAAAAATTATCTTTAATTTTCACTAAAATTGCTATGCTAAAATCTTCAACATAAGCGAGTATCGATAAAGGCAATGCAAGTTATAAGGAATACCAGTGTGTTCCTAACTTTCTAACAAGTAACATCAAGGCATCAACCTTATCCTTGAATAGGGTATAGGAATGGTGAGTTGACTAATGCTACTAAGTGACAAGATTATAAAGATCCTCCAAAGGGTGAAGGTCGATCTACCGGTTATCATTAAAACATCAGTAACAGAGTGATTGAATATACTTTGGCTACAAAAGCTTCGCATTCCCAAGATCAAAATCTTGCTCGGGTTTGGAGATGGCTTCTTCCTCCATTAATTGTAGTTAAACTTAATGTTCATGCTCTGTCTCAAATTTCTTTACTATGTTTGATTCTCAGGATGCTATTACTAGCTCAAAGTGAATATTTGACTTCAAAGACTATGGTGTGGGGTCCATAAATACCTAACTTAATATGACTTTTTGAGAAATGCCCAAGTTAACAATGAGAATGAGAAAATTCTAATTCCTATGTAATTAAGTTGAGTTGTGACTTAAACAAAACAAAAGGCAAGCAAGAATTAAAATGCAACCAAAGCCTATAAGTTGCTTAGAAGCACAGGAATGCGAATTCAACTCTTTAAGAGAGCACTCTCTTAGGAGCTAGCACGTTGGCCAAAATTTGTATTCTCATAAAAAAAAAACTGAGTTACAAGTACGTACAACAATGAGTTGTTTATAGCTAGGGACTCAAATACTAACCCCAACTAGCTAAGTGTGCATTTGGCATGGCTTAAAAAGCCATTTTTTTTACTATTTAGTTTATTTTTGCTACTATTCATGGGCCCTACTACACTTTTTGATACTATTCATAGGTCTCATTGTACTATTTCAACTATCTTTTAGTTTTATCTACAGTATTTTCAACAAAATATTTTCAGTTTCAATAAAATAAACGAATACCAAACGGACATTTAAAGTACTGTAGATAAAGGTAAAAATTAGCTAAAATAGTGCAGTGCGACCCATAAATAGTACCAAAAAGTGCAATGGGACACATGAATAACAGTAAAAATAAGTTGGCAAAAATAATATTTGTCAAACGGACACTAAGTGACAAATTCTGTTAAGTTGTTACTACTTAACAGCTTGTAGCCAACTCTCAACATGCAGTCTAATATGCTATAGCTTCTAACTAACCAGACATGAACCTTCTCATTTACAAATATTTGATCTTTAGCTACTAATAGGGCTATTAAACTCAAAATTGTATTTAAACAAAGTCAAAATTCTCCATGGGACATCGAAGAACATTGCCCTAGCTCAGATTGAACACAAATTGTGATCGCCTGCTAACTGAACAGCCCATCTAAGAGAGAGTGTGTGGTAGAGAGAGAGAACTAATTAAAATATAATTTTTTAATGTATTAAGTGAACAGTGCTTAATAAGTATATTAAGCCTACTGCTCATTGTTATAAAAAATTTTGAAAATTTATTGAGCCTGATGCACCTTGATGCTAATGCTCTAAGGATAACATTTATTGTCGTCTCGATGTTGGATCTACCAAGCCTAGCTTCTACCAATGAGAGAAAGGTTAGAGAGATAGATATTAGATAAATGTTGGCAACATATGTGAGACTTTTCTAATGTTTTCAAACTTTAGTAAACTCTGTAATACCACAAGCACCATTAGAAGATTTTATCTTCTATGATAGAGCCATTGAAAGATGTGGAGATAACAGTGATAACCAAGGCACACTGAAAATTCCCTTTCCATCACAATCTCATACCCAGTCCAATTTGACGGCGTTAATGGAAAAATAATTGTTGAACTTGAACTTCAAAGTGAAACACTCTGAGCCATTAGAGCATTCTTATCAAGAAATGCAAAAAATTTAGCATTTACTATCTCAAAACCCAATTTTATAACATATAACACCCCACTTTATAACATCTTTTACATCAAAACTTCTATTTTTTTAACATTTCATTTAAATATTCTTTCTTTATCATTTTTTTATTTTTTCTTCTCTCTCCTTTGTCTCTTCTCTTTCTCAACCGTGGGCCCCAATTGAAAAAAAAAAAATAGTCGTAAAGTTTACAATTGGTGAACAGTGCGGTTTCAAATATGAAACCGCACTGTTCATCAATGCCAAAAAATTTAGCATTTAAAATTTTTGATAGAGCAAGTTTTTTGATCAAAAATGCTAAAAAAAAAAGCATCTTTTAGCATTTAAAATTCTCAATGAGAATGATCTTACCTCCTTCTTCATCTCCTTCCTATCTTCACTCTCACTCTCACTCTCACTCTCACTCTCTTTCCTTCTTTTCCTACCGACACTTACTTCAGCCTCAACATCAGTCACGTCAAACTCAGAAGAAGAGTCCTCAGCTTCTAGAGGAAAGTTCAGTATAGCTTTGCTTCCATGCAACTTAAACACATCTCTGTCATAAGCTTTAGTTGCTTTTACTTCAATATTGAAGGTTACAAGCAATACCGTTAAGGGTCTATTTGAAATCCGCTTATTTTGCTAAAATTAAAAATTTTTTACTGAAAGTACTGTAAATAAAAGTAAAAGTTAGCTGAAATAGTATAGTGGAACCTATAAATAGTACCAAAAGTGCAGTGAGACCCATAAATAGTAGCAAAAATAAATTAAATTTGCTATTAACTATTCTTATTACTATTATTATTAAATTGAGCAGAAAAAATATAAATATAAATATATTATAAAAAAAAAACTCAAAGATTAGTATCAATAACTCTTTAAAGGCAAACAACACTAATGACTAAACAATAATAGTAATTTACTAAAGTTTGTGTGAACTAATTAACTTTTATATAGGATAGGAAGAGCTAGTTATTTTTAAAGTTTTATTAATTATATAATATATTTTAAATATATATTAACTATATGAGTGGGTCGGGTCGGGTTTGGCGGGTTTGGAATTTTATGACCCGAACCCAACCCGACCCACTATAAAAAAAAAAAATTTGTAACCCAACCCAACCCACCAATCCCTAAAAACCGACCCAACCTGGCGGGTTGAATCAGTTTTGACAAGTTGGCTGCACACCCCTAATTTGAGCTACAAAAATAGAGTATGAGTTTTAGGTTGTAATTGGTTGAGGTTAAAAGAGGGAGGATGGAAAAATGGTGAAGTAACTAAAGGAGGCACTTTTCAAGGCTAAAGATCTTGGATTCCACAGAATCATAATATTAAGCAACAACAGAAGACTAATTCAGATTTGTAACTACACTATCACCCCATCATGGCAAGAACAAACTCTCATCTTAGACCTACACCAGTTGCAGCATCAGGGACTGATCACACATGTCTTTTTTGTATCTAAGCTAGTTATCTCACGTGTTAGAACTTGCTGTTAGAGCTGCTGGTTTTCCAGGTCACTTTTGTAGTCTATACCCAAACTCTATATAAGCCTCTGGCTTTTGTAATACTCTTTATGCTTAATGAATGTTTTTTATCTACTCTCCAAACAATAAAAAATAAAAAATAAAAAAACTAAAGGAGAAAACGGGATTTTCTCTCATTATTTAGTTGGAGAGAAAAGAGGAAGAAAAGAAAATATGTTGTGAAGTGGGGGATTTTCCATCAAGCCCACCATTTTGTTAAATCTATATTGGAGAGAAAATAAGGGAGAAAATAACCATGATTATGAAATTACAAAACTACCCCTATTATCCCATTATTTTAAATTACCTTAAGGGCTTAATAGTGTTTTTTTTTTTTTTTTTTTTTCCTTCTTGTGAGCACACTAACATGCACATGTTGTTTTGCCCCTTGGACATATGTCTCAACCGAATGGACCGAATGTAGAAATTTGAAAGTCACCACCTACTTTAGGTCTAAGAACCAAATTAGGCATATTGGGCCTTTTACATAGGTCTACGCACTAGATAATATTGCGTTTGAAATTAGGGTACTGCTTAGGAAGGTGTTAGCTAGGCATCCAAGACCGCCTGACTTATAGGCTGGCCTCCATTATGTGTTAATAGATTATCTTTAATAAAAGATTTTATTAAGTAAGCCGTAATTCCAAAGCTAAACATACATCATGCTTTAGATAAAATAACACAAAAGAAATCAAATATCACATAACAGCAGAAAAGGAAACACATTGAAACATAAATCAAACTAATTCTACAAAAAAAATTACCAATTAAATTAAACACATAAGGAAATATCAAATTAAACCTAACATGGAAAAATTAACCAAGGAAGATATGGAAAACAAATAAGCATAATTGAATAACCCAAATCAAGATCAAACTGAATCATAGAACACACGGAAAACACTCAATTTGGTAAAAACATAGATTTCTGCCCATTTTGGGTTTGGGATGCATACGCATACCAGACCTTGTGTACCTAGGGTAGAAATCTTGGGCACGTAGCCTTGATGAAGCGTACGCATTCTTAGCACAGAATATCAAGAACTCACATTTTAGATCAAATCAAAGAGCCTAACACAAGAATTAAAGAAACACATGAGAAACCCTAAAAATTATGATCAACTCAATATTAGATTAACATAACAAAAAAAGGATCATGTCAATTAAACAAATAAACATGAATAGAAAATAAACTATATTCAAAAAAACATATTAATATAACACAATAATGAATAAAAGGCACAAGCACAATATGAACAGATTAGAATCAACCCAAGATCAAATTAACATGCACCATATGAACTCACAATAACCAAACTAGAAAAATATAAATAAACTACTCCGTCCCAAATTGTTGATCATCTATTCTATTTTAAGATGTCCCAAAATGAAGCCGTTTTTTTTTTAAATTAATAAATAAAATTTCTATATTACCCCTTTACTTTATTTAAAAAGTCAATACCATTATTTTTCTATAGTTTAAATTAATGAGGTCTTTTAGACTTAGAAAAATGTGCTATTTGTTGTGCGAGTCATTAGAAAAGATGAATTAGGGTTTTGAAAACATGGAAGCACTCACTCTGGCTAGGTTTTTGGATGGAAGCATAAAGTGAGTGTGTGTATATATATACACACACACACACACACATATATATATATATATATAAATTACTATTTTTGAGACATTTTAGAGGTTTTGAGACCTGAAGACTAAAGATTTTGGGCCCTAACTATGAAAATATAAAGTTCTGGAATTAAGGCTGAGCTTGCAGCCCTAAAGGTGCGTACGCAAAACTTGATTTTAAGTACATTAATGACCCAACTTTAAATTGCTATAATTCACTTATTTTTAATCCAAATTGGGCAACATTTGTGTTTAAATTGAAGCCCAAGATGTCTAATTTTAAATTCAAAAAGCCTCATTCAAAATGTCTTTGTGGTTCAAAAGTTATTGTCAAAACAATGAGTAAATGTCATTTTTCAGCAACGTTTTCAAAGCAATTTGAATACTTTTGAGTTGTGATTACCTCTGAATGATTGAGAATACTTTAATTACCATTGGTTGACATATGTTAAGTTTATCATTGGGGCTGAGGACTAAAATTTATTAAAGGGTATAAAATGAGGTATCTACACTTCTACTTTCCCATCATCTCTACCAAATACATATGATGGAAAATCAAAACATTTTCTATCCTCCCAACATTTTTTATCTTCTCTCCCAACCAAATAGAGTCTTAGGGATTTTGATCCCAATTTTGTCTAACATTTTTGCACGTGAGGTTTTCATTAAATTGGTTTTTTTTTTTTTTTTTTAAGTTTATTTCACATCAACAATACATGTGGCATTTGAGATGGCATAAAAATTATTTTTTATTTTTATTATTAGCCACATCAGTATTTTTTATAAATCACTTAACGACAGTGAGTATCTTGACATGATACCAAAACTTTAAGAACTAAACTAACACATTTAAAATGTTAATAACTAAATTGACACATAGTGCAAATATTAAGAATTTACCCAATAAAATTTCATTTTCGTTTCGTTAAAAAAAAAATACCTTAATAAAACTTTTTAGGATAAAAAGAAAGAAAAAAAAACCTTAAGGCTAGTAAATAAACCAGTGTACACTGTACAGTACCAAAATATTTTCTATAAATATTCTAACAAAAAATAGTAACAATTCACAGTAATATTGCAGTTGGAGAGTCTATGGAACTTTTCTAAAACAGAAATCCGCTAATTGTACAAACCTGTGCGCCTAAATTTATCAACACAGAGAGATAGAGGCAGACAAATCCGTGGATAATTTGGTAACACATAAGAATAAGATAAGAGAGAAGTTGTAAGCTTAATTTAAGTTTGGTCAGAAGAGGCTAACAAAAAGTTTGGTCAGAATGCTCCTCAAAAAATAAAATAAAAGTTTGGTCAGAAGAGAGAAACAGGCACCGACTACCGACTACCGACGTAACTCAAGGGGCGGGGCCCAGTTGTGCACACGGCGTGCATCCAACGATTTGTGAATTGCGAGTTCGTGACTGCCCATTACATTACACCTGCAATTTGAATTTGTCAACAAATCAAACATATTTTATTTTCAATGTGTCATCATTTCAATCAATTCTATGAATTATTCTTAACGCTTGTTGGCCAAGTCATACAAATTGACACATATTCATATTTTTGTTTGCCTTCCCAACAAATTTATTACTATTATTTAAATAATGTTTTTTTTTTACCATTATAGGGAAAAAAAAAAACTTTGCCATCTTAATCATTTGGCAGCCAACAAAAGACTTTTTTTTTTTTTCTTGATCTCATAATATATATATATATTTATATATATATATATATATATATTGCACCCTCTTAAGAGGGAATATCTGAATGAGGTGTGTGTCATTATTATTCTTGCCATCCTAATCAATCAAAGGACAAAGAATCATGTATACAATATTATTAATTTTCTTAACTTTAACTCATTTAAAACATCAACATTTCTATGAATCTCCTTATGACCTAATAGTATTCCGCCCCCCACCCTTAGCATTTGGGATCACTCCTAATGGATTCTTGAGGAACTAATTGAATGTATAATATATAATCCTCCCAGTTATTGATTCATGTGATTTATTAGTGAATGAGATCCTTACTTAATTTCACCCAAAAAAAAGAGATCCTTACTTAAAACTTAAACATCCTTAACATTCTTGTGTTATTATGAGTTCCAACTAGCTTAAATAGTACACTCTTTCATTGCCGAATAAGAGATCTAATTTCACTTCTTATCTACATTAAAAATCAATTGATATCTTAATCTAATGATAAAAAACAATTATCATAGAATATATATCATAGGTTTGAAACAATATCATATCTATAAAAAAAATAATTCTTTATGCTATTATTATTATCATTGGGACAATAAAAATGAAAAGTGTCTTTATAAAAGATTTTAATACAAAAAGGTTTAGTATTTACTAAAAAAAAAAGTTTTAATGCAAAAGTTATATTCATATCACTAAAAACTTAAAACCACTTATGCTCAAATCTCCCACTTCAATTTATGTTACTTGCCACTACCTTTCAATAAGTGAAATTATTCACAATACTCAATCATATCCCCACTCACATTAAGGTGAGTCTCATTTATGGGTCTCGCCTTTATGCAAGAGAGAAACTTACAAAGAAGAATACAGATTTGAATTTTAAATATCTCCCTTATAAACACTAGAAGATATCAATAAATTAAGTTATAAGACTCTTAACAGAGACCTAATTTTTTAGATGTATAAAATAAGTTCTCCTTAAATAGAAGCATTAGAAACTTAATACTATTGTTAAGCATCTTATAGCTAAATGATATAGCCTACTACATAAGAGAATTAAGATTCGAATCTCTTGTTATTGTAACTAATAATAATAATAATAATAATAATAATAATAATAATAATAAAATGACCCTCATACTATATAAAATTCACTTTTATAAGTGCTCAATTTTGTAATCTACTTCTTTAAAGTCATTTTTTTTTCCTAAAAAAAAAAAAAGTTATCTATTCTATTCTACAAATAATAATGTCATTTAATAGGAAATAACCATTTCATGAAGTAAGATGCTATAATCATTTTAGTCCAAAATTTTGAAACCTTAATATGTATAGAAATTCTTATTCTCTCTTTTTTTTTTTTAACAAAAAAAAAAAAAATAGATGATTTTTTTTTTACACTAGTGAATAAAATTTAAATTCAAGTTCATTCCATGGAGATTGAATTAAGTCACAAAATTTTGTACCACTTAAACTTGTAATAGCTTCTTTTTTTTTTTTTTTTTTTTTTGAGAAACAATTAAACTTGTAATAGCTGATAACAAAACTCCATTAAATTGATTTTGTCAGTTCTAATTAGCTACCCACAACATACAGGGAATTGAAATGAAATGAAATCATTGTTTTTTTATTATGTTTTTGGATGGGAAAGGAAAATCAATTGGAAGAAAGTAAGCGAAATGCAGAGTGCAGAGGGAAGAGACACATGAGTCTTGACATCGTTGCCAGCTATCAGCATGCTCCCTCCCACATGCCACATTTGACATTCCTGCAATAGGGCTCTTCAAAGTTTTAGCTGCCTTTTTTTTTTATTTTGTTTGATAAATAATAATAGAAAATTCTAATAGTTGCCTTTCATTGGGTTATTATTATCTACATAATACTAATAATAATTACTTTATTAAGAAAATATAATAATATATATACAGGTATGTGATCATCACAAAGTCAAAAAAGTAAACAAGCGAGATTGTCTCGTGATCAAAGTCACGGTAGTTAAAATTCTTTTTTCACGTTCTCTCCCCATTCACTCTTAAAAGTTTGGTTTTTCAGGAAACAAAAATAAAATAAATAACAAAGGTTTGGTTATTTTAATACTAATTCTTATTCAACGACCCCATCTTACCAAAAAAAATCTTGGTTATAGCTTCAAAGTAATCTCTGACTGTGCCATGAGATGAGAGCTACTGATAGCTTACCATCTATACCCATTAAATAAATAAACTTAAAAAGCGGGTGATCCTTATGAAAGCTACTATTCCTATATTTTACTTTGATTTTTTCTCTTTTTTTTTTTTAATACGAAGTTATGAACAAAAAAAATAAAATATTAGTATATACTATATCACTACTTTGCCAGTTTAGAAAAAAATAAATAAATAAAGACATAAAAGAAGAAAAGAATACACCAACAAACATGTGTGTATTTTTTTAGTAAGAAAAGAAAAAAAGAAAACCAAGCAACAACTACTACTCCTAGTATTTAGTAAAAATTTTAAATTTAAATATAAAAAAGAAAAAGAAAACAGTGATAAGAAATATAAATATAAAGAAAAGCTTTCTGTGGCTTTGGATTCTTGTGGCATTTCGTGCCTGCCAGCTTTACTGGGGGCATTGTCTACAAATGTATAAAATACATTCTCTCAAAACGAAGAGAGAGTTAAAATAACATCTGGGTGTGATAGATTTTGGTCTCCGAGAGAGAGAGAGAGAGAGAGATGTTGGAGGATTGGAAGGTGGTGTTGGTGGTCTTCAGCTTCTGCATTTTGGGGTGGAGACCCAGTTCCATTAATGGCGACACAGATCCAAATGATGGTCAGTACATAGCTCCTTATCCATTTCCATTCGGCTAACCTTTAGCTCAAATCTGCATTCTTTTACTATACTTCCATGCTTGCTTCTTCTGAGTTCTATCACTTGCCTGCTAGTTATGGCTTAAATTAACGATTTCTTGTGTATTGAACTCTTTGCTTGCCATATTTGCATAAGTGTTTGCACGGATTCTTTAATGTGTTAAAGAAACTGGGGAGGATGAGTTCTGATAATGAAAGTTTCTGCCTTTAATTACACTGACCCTGTTAGAGTACTGGGAAAAGTGTGTGCAATTATTACCTTTGGGGTGTGAGCTGTTGCTTGCATTATTCTCTTTTTATTTGCCAGTGATTCATTTGCTATAAGTTTTTTTTTGTTGATATGATCGATTGGTATGCTTGTGGATGTGGTGGTGTAACTCTTACATTGTTAGCCATAGTACGTGGGGAGGAGTTCTTTTGCTAAATAATACTGTTTGTGTTCACAAAGGTTTGTTTGATGTAATTTTCTAGTGTTGGCAATCTATATCTTGATATTGTTAATAAATTAAGTTTCTTGATGCTCTTCATGATGGGTTTAACGAGATTGAAAGATCTTAAGATTGACTTTTTCTTCATCGGGGGGGCCATTTGGGGGTCTGAGAGAGAGAGAGATTCGCAGATTTGCAACAAGCTGTATATAATATATGTTTAACAATTATTGAATGTTGATTCATCCTTCTAAGAATCTAAACATTAACCAATAGTTAATTTGTTGACTGATCCTCCTGAAGGGACTGGATCTAGATGTTCTCCCTTTGCCTTATGGGTGCATTCGAGTGCTTTCTATCTCTCTATCTCTACAAATATATTTTGGTTTTTTTTTTTTTATTTGGAGAAACTTTGGGTGTGTTTGATTGATATATTCTTTTTTGAAGTAGTCTAGATTCTTCAAACTTTCTTTTGTCATAGTGGGTTATGTTTTCCTTTTTTTTGCGTTCAGCTGAACTTTTTTATGTTTCAAATTAATGATTCAAATTTCTCATTCTCTTAAGGAGATTATCATGATAATCAAACCTCATCACAAATTTACAATTCATATTACTCAAATAATTGATAGACACATTCAAATAAATAGCCATGTAAATTTTATTTTCATATAAATTCAAATTCTCACATCCAAAATATCTAAGAATTAACTCAAACCAAAACTACAAGAAGGGGAGAGAGTACATGTGACGGCGAACTCAAAAAGACACACCACCAAAATGTATCAACCCAAAGTAGAGATACAAAAAAACACAAAAATTCATCAATCTAAAGCAATAAAGAGTAAATAATAGAGAGAGAGATATAGCAAATTTATATAAAAGAAGAGGAGAAGAATACTCAAAACAGAAGGTATGATTGTAAATGCCAAATTATTCAAGCTATGCTACGTAATAAAATAACATTATATCATTATATACTATATAATGTCATAGGATAACATCTATCAATTAAAGAAAAAAAATTAACACACAACCAAATCGCATCAACCCAAAATAGAGTTCAACACAAAAATTCATCAACTTAAAGTAGAGATGTAATAAAGAATAAAAATCTGCCAAAAGAAAGAAAAAAAATAGAGAGTGAGAGAGTACTCACCTTTTTGTGTAGACAAAATATGAAGAGAGGAAGATTCAAAATAAAAGGAAGATGAAGGGATGGAGGAATTATAATGTTAAGGTAGAGTAGTGGGGAGACAAAAAGGTAAAAGTGAGGAGGAAATGTTGGAAGAAGTGTAATTGTAAGGTGAGAAATTAATAAGGAGAAAAATAATTAAAAATGAGAGAGAAAGTGTTGGAGGTAGGTGGATGATGTGGTTGCTAATGTGACCCAACAGAAGTGTAGCAACAATAGGCGTTACACTTTAGCTTTTAGATATATATAGATATGGACTAGTTGCTAACCAACTTATAAAAAAAGAAAAAACCTAGTTGCTAACCAATGCAATGCACAGAAAAATTAACACAAATAGATCAAAGCAACCATTCAAACAACCACTAAAAATAGGCATGAAACCATACTTGAGTTTGTAAAATGCTATGAACAAATTAGCTATGATGGATATATCCTCATAACTTAAGTCTGTAATATGCTATGAACAAATTAGCCTCTTTGAATTCTTTTGAGTAGTACCAAATTTCACATATCTAAGAAGTACTTGAAATAAGAATTGACCTAGGAATGCTCCACATTGAGACCAAAAGGTACTCAGCTACAGGTTCGAGACTGCATTGTTTTAATTCTTTTGTGATGAGAAGAAAAATGAAGTGATAGTGATGTTGATTGAGAAGTTTGTATCCATTGTAAGAAGCTTCCCCAATGACCTGCAGGAGAAAGGAGATGCTAGAGTGAATTGGATTAGAAAATAAATTATTTCCTTACCAAAGAATTAATAACAACTCAAATATTATATTCACAAGTTTTCTATTGTCAGTCTCCTTTTTTGACCATCAGAGATACCTCTTCTCATGGCATCTCCAACTTGTGTGTCATCAAAGACATCAAAATCTGATAAGCCATGGCCACAATAGACTTAAAAATATTAATTACATGGGAACAAATTCCATTACTTTTATGTTAAAGAGAAGGAGCTTTAATATGTAGTATGTTTGAAGAGCTCTTTCCAGTTCTTTAGTATAAACCGCTTGTTAAACAAATTGTAATTATTGTTAAAGTTGTTGAGTGATTTAAAAAGAGAAAAGTAAAGTGCGGAAGCAAAACAAGGATTTAACGTGGTTTGTATACTAACTATTGAACTTCCAATGTAGGGTTTATATACTAGAGAACCCTAGTTACTTGTTCTATAAGTACATTTGGGCCTCTTGAGTCATAATATCTCTAACACCCCCTCAAACTTAAGGTGGAACCTTGAGTTTGTGAGGTCTTGAATTTATAACTTCACTAGTCTGGAAACGCATGCAACATGTGGTTCGCAGAAGCTCAAGAGTGATCCGGTCATGGGGTGAAGTGGGATGCTTGTGCAATGGGCCTGCATGGGGGTGCATGAGGCTGGTGAGGCAGCTGATACGGTACCTATGTTATCTGGCTAAAATGGTAGGATTGTGTGTCGCTGACATGGCACTGATGACAGGCTGACATCAGGCTGGAATGACAGCTGCTATGGCAGATAGGATCCTATGTTGACTCATGTCTTAGAGTGACATGCGTTGATGCCACATGGAGCACCAACATGGCTAGCTATGTTGCTAGGGCTGACATGGAAGCATTTTTTTGTTTTGTATTGTTTAGAAAGCTGGCCATGTGGGGCCCCATTGGCAGCACTTTTCCTTCTAATTGTGCACCATCCAAAGACGCTTTACCCAACCAGGGAGGCTGAGACCAACTATTATGCAACTTCAAGACTTTGAGATTGCCAACCTTGTCCAAGAGAAGGTCATGGGCTTCACTTTGTGGGCTGCTGATCTTGATGGGGGCTGGTTTGCTTGCTGATGTTAAAGCACCTGAGTTGTTGTGTTAAGTAGCTTGGGTCCATCATGGTCTAGGTTGTGCTATCGATGAAGTCTTGGGATTGCATATGTGTGTCCTTTGTGTAGGTGACTGCGTTGCAACTAGAGGCTGTACTTGCAATTGTTATGCTAGAGGAGCCTAGAAGCTTAAAACGATTTTGTGAACTGGTAGGACCAATTAATATTGCTAAATTCAAATATGTAGCTTTGAAAAAGTGGCAATAATTATGTATAGTATCAGCGTTCACATTTCTGTACTTGAAGCATTGCAGAAGCAGATGGAACCATCTCAACTTAAAACTTACAATCTTACAAAAAGTGACTTGATGAGTATCTTTCAGAGGCATCTTGAGAAAAGAGACCATGTGTTTGGAGTGGTGACTATAGCAGTGGCACCTCACGCATCAAAGTATTCGTGATAACTTTTTTCATTTTAGGTTGTGTAAGAACGCATCAAAGTAATTGTGATAACTTTTTTCATTTTTGGTTGTGTAAGAAGACGCAAGAATTTAGTGGCTATGGTTATTAAACGAAGACAAGAACAAATTTGGCTCAGATACGATGTTAAAGGGTTGGGTGATTGAGTAATTGAGAAAGAGAAGAGAAAAGTAAAGTAAAGAGTGGAATCAAAACAAGGATTTAACGTGGTTTGGCGTGATGGCCTACATCCGAGTGGGGAGCCCTTGACAGCTACATCTTGACTATTGAGCTTGTTATATTACAATGAACCCAATGTACAGCTTATTTACTAGAGAACTCTAGGCTAATCCTAGGCTAAAGTGTTCTTGTTCTACAAGTACATAGGCCTACAAAAGGTTTGGGCCTCTTGGGCCATGATTTCTCTATCAATCATAAAACATTATAGCACATAATGAAGGTGAGAGACATGAAGGATGAGATGCTTGATGTACCTTCATGTAAGCGTCTATGTCTGGATCTAGGATAATTCCTGTCCCTTCCTTTCAGCAGGCCCCATTATAGTCTTTTCATAGGCAACAAATTGAGCATTACTATTTTCATCATTGTTGTGCTTTGATGAGTCGTCTTTACAAAACCATCATCACATAAAAACCTACCTGCTCAGCTTCCAACAATCTGTCAATGGGCTGAAAAATTAAGCATTTCCCTCTAGTCATCTCAGGAATGTGTAGGTCATCCTGGCTTATACATGCAAAAAATTTGGCGGGGGGGGGGGGGGGGGACACTTCTAGTTTGTATCCATTTAAATCAAAGTGCAATGATAACTATATTTCATAAGGACTTTTGTTTTAATTTTTTAATTGTAAATTTCTTATACAGTTGGAGCACAAATCACGGAACATACTGCCTAACAACATACAGAGCCATGGTGGGCAAACACTAAACAAAGAGAGAAACCAATTCGTTGAAGCAGGCGATCTGACTCTTCTTTTTGAGACCATTTTTGATGCACAAGCATAACTAGAAACTATCTCAATATTTTATTTTGGATTTTCATTGGATAATTTTAGATTTTAATGTTTTTATTTTTTTAGTTTGAGTTGTGATAGGGATTGAATTTCATATCCTTAGATAAGGATTAGTTTAGTATTTGGATTAGTATTTGAGTTCAATTAGGATTTGTTTTAGGATGTTTATCTTTATCTCTTTAGATTCCTAGAAGCCCCATATAAAGCTCCAGATGATTTATTTTGCAATGAGACTATCAAACAATTATTAATATTATTCAGTGATTATTCATGCAAAGTTTGCATTGCATTTGGTGGTGAATCCAAACAACCTTAGGTGGTGAAGCTTAAGGTTTACGGTGGGATTAATCTAGGTGGGAAGCCTAGGTTGTCCTGCATCAACTTTGGTATCAGAGCTCAATTTGATCTATCAATTTTCAGCAACCACAAGAAATATGTTGTTCTTTCAACCACTGCTTCTAAACCCAAACATCCAGCAACTCCTACATCCCAAATTCATTTTCAATCCAACAGTACAAACCAGATCCAGAAAACCTGAAACACACACCAACAGACTAGAAAAGTTCCAACAGACAAGCATTTCGCACAGCCCAATCAGCCCATCAAGTATTCTTGAATTTTCAGCAGTGCCAGCCCACATTCATCAAGTCCAGTAACAGCCCAGTTCAAACACTTATTGTTCCAGCCGTGCAAATCATGCCCCACATAATGATTAGTACAGAGCACCAGCCAAAGCCCAGGTTAGCAAGCCAATGTTCATTTCAAATTGTTGAGAATCTATTCCAATGAATCATGTTAGTCTTAGAAGCACCAATATTTGATGGACGTCCAAATCCATGGACCCTCATCAAGATGGATCAATTCTTATAAGGTTAGGTTTGCTAGGATGAAATTGATAAGCAAAGTTAGAGACTTTTGGTGTAGTATTGAGAATCATCGTAAAGGAAGAAACAAGCCTGAAGAAACAAGCCTGCCATAATTGATTGGAATGAAATGAAACAATACTTATAAAGAAATATGTTCCCCAATCCTATCAAGAGAATTATCAACCTTAATCCCCTCATGGAAATTTTCTACATCACATAGACAATATTCAGCAAGAAAACACCTCATCCATCCGTCAAGACTTCACTAAAGACTTAAGAAATATAATAAAGGTTTTGCTAGACTCTTCTACTTAAAAAAAGGATGCTCAGGTTCCACCAAAGACTAATGTTGAAATAGAGGTACAAGTGCCAATAGATGATGTTTCAACATTCGTGCAGCAAGAACCTATTGTAGAGTCTACACAAGAAGAGAAATTTCAACAAGTGAGCGAAGATTAAGATGGTGCACTTGATTTGAAAGTTGATTTTGATGAAAGTGCTACTGTTCAGCCCTTCATGATCCATGAAGATCTACAGGTTGATGAAGTCCAAAAGGTTGATATTATGGTACAAGATAAGATTGTGCCAGTTCCACACATTGATTTTGTGTTTCCAGAGGAGTTTCATGGTGTCGTGGAATTGAAGGTTATTTGACTCTCAATGCTTCCTAGGGTGATATTGAAGGAAGTATTAAGCACCAGAGTCCTAATTCTTCAACACTACAAAACTCGAGGTTGAGTTTTCTCAAATCAGGGGAGTATGATGCAGGAGCATAACCAGGAACTATCTCAATATTTTATTTTGGATTTTCATTGGATAATTTTCGATTTTAATGTTTTTATTTATTTAGTTTGAGTTGTGATAGGGATGGAATTTCATATCCTTAGATAAGGATTAGTTTGGATTAGTATTTGAATTCGATTAGGATTTGTTTTAGAATGTTTATCTTTATCTCTTGAGATTCCTGGAAGCTCTATATAAAGCTCCAAATAATTTATTTTGTAATGAGACTATCCGACAATTATTAATATTATTCAATGATTATTCATGAAAAGTTTACATTGCATTTGGTAGTGAATCCAAACAACCTTAGGTGGTGAAGCCTAAGGTTTATTGTGGGATTAATCTAGGTGGGAAGCCTAGGTTGTCTTGCATAAATTTTCATAACTTAGTGCAGTATAGAGGCATAACAATTGGTTTTTGGTGGAGAGAGAGAGTCAAAAGCATAGTAAAGCATGGTTGTAGCTTTGTGGGAGTAATGCGCAATTGTGGGTGTAGCATATTTTAGGCAGTCCTCGAATGGTAGCCAAGAAGGTGAAGATGAAAAAAAATAAGTCCAATGTGACACAAGAGGAGGAAAGCTCCATCAATGCTTACGGACATTGTTTTTTGATAAGTATAGATTCTAGGCAAGGGGAACAACTGATGAGCTATTATTTGTCACTCAAAGTTATGCCTTATACAAGAATATTGACCCAAGGAAATGTGAAGATTTTAGTTTTTGGGATTATTCCAAAAAACCAGTTCATACTCCTAACCACATGCTTTTCAATGAAATTTGTGGCAGCTTAAGTTCTTGTTGATTCAAAGATGCTTAATTAGTTATTTAAAACTCAACTTCTGACATTTGTCTCAAATTCTATGAATGCTATGAATATATGTTCTCTTTCCTTCTACTGAATTTCTTATTCTGCAAAGCGTGGTACATTTATCCTTGTAGATATTGTAGTATAGTTTCACTGGAGTTTTGGTGTGGAGTAATGGATCATTTTCTTAGATTTGTGCCACCTCTATTGCCCATAGCAACATGATGTGGTTGGTTGTTGTAGTTTCTCTTTGTCTGTTAATATTGTAATAATCAATAGTATATTACACCCATAACCTAGCAAGCTCATCCAACATCTCAACATTGATCTCCAGAAATGAATTCCTATTCTACTGATATAATAGGTTGATCCTGCATTGTGTACTTGATAACAAGCTGTGTTGTAATTTAAAAAACAGCCAGGGAGGCAATGTATGACTATTCTGCAAATTTGATGCAAACTTCTTGATTTTATATGATAATTTTATTAAACTAGTGGCATGTTTGATGTACAGCTGGTGTTCTAAGGGTTATGTATAGCAGTTTAAATTCTCCTAATCAGCTAACCCAGTGGAGTTCAACTGGTGGCGATCCATGCGGGCAGTCTTGGAAAGGCATTACTTGCTCAGGCACACAAGTCACAGAAATGTGATCCTTTATTTCCCATTACATACCTTGATATATTTTGTCCATGGGCATCAATATGAGCATTAATCCTTTTATTCATACTCTGTTATAATTTATTTATTTTTTGTTTCAGTAAATTATCTGGGCTTGGACTTTCTGGATCAATGGGGTACAGTCTCGACAGTTTGAAATCATTAACCAACCTGTAAGATGAGAGGTCCTATATGTCATAATGATCCATTCTTTTCATTACTTTATTGATTTGGTGATTTACAAAATTTGGCAGAGACATGAGCAATAATAATCTTGGAGGCGGGATACCTTACCAACTTCCTCCAAATCTGCAGCAACTGTATGCTTCATGTTTACTTGTTTCCTATTATTTTGTGTTCTTTTTCCCATAAAATTTTTGGTGACTTCTACTTTTATTTACTTTTTCCCATAAGTTTTTTGGTGACTTATATCACTATTGTTTTGTATGCAGGAATCTTGCTTATAATAACTTTAATGGACAACTCCCTTATTCTATATCCCTGATGACTTCTCTTAATTACCTGTGGGTAATTTCATCTTATTCATTGCCTATTGCTACTTTTCCAAACATTCAAACTAACATTTTTTTTTTTTTTACTTTCTTTTTGGGAGCACAGAAACGTTGGTCACAACCAACTTCAGAACCAACTGCCTGATATGTTTGGAAATGGAAAACTTACTTCTCTCACCACAATGTGAGATCTCCCCTCTCTCGAATGAAATCAAAAACTAGTCTAGATGTCTTTCCACTTTGGCTTAACTGAAGATTTCAAAGCAAATTCCCTCTCTCTCTCAACTTCAAATTGCAAGTGGCAGCATTTTTTTTAAAGAAAAAAATGTACATGCATTCAATAAAATATTTTTTAGAAGACTTTATTTTTTGCTAAAAAATTTTAATATTATAATTTTGATCAAATTCTTGGGGCTATCTATCATTTCTTCATTGTATCTTTTAATTTTTATATTTTTCTTTATGAACTCCACTCACCTCCTCAGTTACCATGATAGGATATTGTAAAAAAATATTTTAGATTGATTTTTCCTGAAGGAGCAAGTGACAATCTCTATTGCTTGCTGCAGGGATCTCTCTTTCAATTCTCTGTCAGGTGACCTCCCAGAGGGTCTTAGCTCCCTATCAAGTATGGCTTCAATGTAAGTGTTGAAACATTTATCTACCCTTTTACAAGTGCTTGGTAAATTGTGTTGATCCTTCCCCGGTCATCTTATCTATCTTTAAACAGGTATTTGCAAAACAACCAGTTTACAGGCACCATTAATGTCCTTGCCAATCTTCCCCTGGAAAATCTGTGAGTAATTAAAATATAAATTCAGCTTAGTTAGGAAACTAATATAATTCTCTTTCCTTTGAGAATCTGGTATTTCATCCTTATAAAGTATGTATTTTTGTGCTTCGTAGGAATGTTCAAAATAATCATTTCACTGGCTGGATTCCTCAACAGTTGACAGGCATTAATCTGCAGTAAGCATCTGATAGTATTATCAATTATCATAACATTTCTTCATTTGAAAAATAAGTTCTTAGATTTTCAATCGGAACAATCTTTACAACAGGAAGGATGGCAACTCATGGAGCTCAGGTCCTGCACCCCCACCTCCACCTGGTACACCTCCAGCAAGCAAAACTAATCCAAATCACAAATCCGGTGGCAATAACAGCCCATCAGATGCAGGTGGAGGTGGCAACAACTCAGGAATAGGGGGTGGTGGCATAGCAGGAATAGTGATATCCATCTTTGTTGTTGGGGGAATAGTTGCATTTTTTTTAATGAAGAAGAGAAAATCCAGGAGGTCATTGTCAGATATTGAAAAGCTTGATAATCAGCCCTTCACTGCTCTTGCCTCAAATGAAGTGCAAGGTAAGATCTGCATCATACATTGCAGTTAAGCATCATTAGGAATTCACTCCAGTCATTTGCTTCAGTTCACCCTTTATGCTGTCGTGATAGGTTGATTGATGGTGTTATACAATTTTGTGTCTTTCCTAATTGGAAATGGAGAGATGTTTCTGTTACTCCCCACCATCCCATTTTGTCTTTTCTTATTTCTTTTTCAGTATTTCCCATATAGATGTTTACTTTGAAGATGACTTTCCTAAATTTTCCTCACTCAGTTTGAAGTGGAAATGAATATGAGGTGACCTAGGAATATATTAGAGGGGAAGTTTCTAACAGTAATGGTTTTCATATGAATTTATTAAATGGTTTCCTCTTAAAATATGAGTTTAAGATGGACAAACAAAATGGGATATAGGCATTGTTATTTGTGGTTAACTCCTGTACTGTTAATCGGATTTCATTTTTACAACACACACACACACAGTCTTATACTGTTTTACTTGTGCCTACTGCCATGTTTAGAATTAATTATCTGTTGCAAATAATTTGACAGAAAATGGACATTAAAAATTGATACATACAGACCTGAGAGTGAAAGATCTTTCAAATGCACGGAATTGCTCAAGTACACAGTTCAGAAGACAATGCGTGCTTAACTTCATTGTCTGATGCCCACTTTGATGACTATATTTAATTTATTAAAATTCTCTGTTGACTTACCATTAACTCCTATCACTGAACTGGATTGTACCTAGTGCAAAAGGGCACAAGGCTACCTCTTCTACAAGGTTTGATAAAGATGGTTGGTGGGCAGCTGTATTCCCAATTTTGGAGAGGCTGATTCCCATACTCAAACTCACAACAAATCACTTGGGTGAAGAGCACTTGCCATCACACCAAGATCCAACCTCTAACTTGTATTGCTGAACTGATATTATTAAAATGAACTAACCTTAGCCTATAGAATTCAGCAATACCAATTAGACCAGAAAAAAACTATTTGATGTTGGAGCAGGACTACATTCAATGGAAAATTAGGAGAATACGATTTAACTGAAAATAAATGATAAGATGATAAGTCCTAGAAATTAGCACCTCGGATTTGCTTGAAATAAGCACCAAATTTGATAGGAACCCAGGAATCAGCACCTAGGTTTGCTTGGAATCAGTACCACGCACTGTAAGAAAACCTCCACTCCAGATTTTATAAACATGTAATCAAATGCATTTTGGGACCTTTGAATACGACTCTCAAATCACATCAAAGAAGGAATGGAAATAGATTTCTAATCTAGAAAGCACGGACGCGGCTGGGAGGGTGCCGCACCCGAGTCCAACGCGGTTGCCCGCATGTCGGTGCTGTGTCTGAGTTTTTTTTTTTTTTCTTCTCGGATTCGGGCCGACTCGGCTCGATTTGCGTTGACGCGGCTAGATTCGTGCCGAATCGGCTTCGATTCGCGCCGAACCGGGCTGATTCGGCCAGAATCGGGCCGTATCGGCTATATCAGGTCGTATCGGCCGGCGACCGAAACGGCCAATACGGCCAAAACAGGCCAGAAACGGCCGAAACAGGCCGAAATCGGCCTTGAATCTATTCGGAAAAGCCGAAATTCTCACCTCAGAGGCATAGTAATGTGTTTCTTGCCTTCTTCTTTCTTTGTTTTGTGAATCAAGGCATAGGAATGTGTTTTTTAAAAATATTTTAATAGTAAAAATATATAGAAAATATAAATAAAAATATTTTTAATAATTTTTTAATCGCCGAGTCCCACACCCGCACCCGCACCCGAGTCGCGAAACGCACCCGTGCTTCATTGTTTCTAATCTAACAAGGAAAGAAAATAACTTTTAATCAATTACAATAAATGAAAAAAAATAAGAGAATAAAATCATTAAAATGTCTTGACATCCTTCAGCATCAATCATGATCAATCAACAAAAGCAATCATCATTACTAGAGTAGAGCATATTTGGTGTCCACACCAGATGTATTCATAATTTTTGGCGTATTTTTTGTACACTTCCTGTGTACATGGTTGTGCCTCTATTGCACTTTTTATAATAAGATCATTTACTTATTGAAGGGGAAAAATAACCATATCAGATGTATATGCTAGCCTGTTTCTTGGTTAAACCTATTCAGACTTGGCTAAAATAAAATAAAAATCTCTTGCCAATTAGGTAAATATACTTCACTAATCTGGTCTATATCATCAACAACATTGCTATTATTCTGGCTTTTCACCTTCAAGAAAATCTGCTTCAATGGCTTTGGTCTTTATCTTCATCTGATTTTAATACTCATTTATTGTCTTTAACATTGTATTGCAGAAATGAAGTCTATACAAACTTCATCCACAATTAACATGAAGGCTTTTGATACTACTGCGTCAATAAATCTTAGACCACCACCCATCGACCGTCACAAATCATTTGATGAGGATGATTTCTCAAAGAAGCCCACTGTTGTCAAGAAAGCTAATGCAGCTCCTATAAATGTGACATCATACTCGGTAGCAGACCTGCAGATGGCCACTGGCAGCTTCAGTGTTGAAAACCTTCTTGGTGGGGGGTCTCTTGGACGAGTTTATCGAGCTCAATTTGATGATGGGAAGGTATGCTTCCTGCCTACTAATTTCATTTTCCATGTCCATGGTTTTGTGTCACATCATTTTATATTGACATTATATTTCAAGCTGAGAAGTTCTAGTTTGTCATTATGATATTACTGATCTCTACTTGTTACTTTTCACAATATTAAAGGTTCTTGCTGTGAAAAAAATCGATTCATCTGCCCTTCCCAGTGAATTGTCAGAAGAATTCACAGAGATGGTTTCAAACATCTCCCAGTTGCATCATCCAAATGTCACAGAGCTAGTTGGTTATTGTTCGGAGCATGGACAGCACCTGCTAGTCTACGAGTTCCATAAAAATGGCTCACTGCATGAATTCTTGCATCTGTCTGATGATTACAGCAAGCCGTTGACTTGGAACTCCCGTGTCAAGATTGCTTTGGGAACTGCACGTGCACTAGAGTAAGTTAATAGTGGATATATAGGCAAAATTATCCTGATTTCTGTTAAAACAAAAGAAAATAGATTTACATGATTTCTTTTGTTCCTTAGTCTTACTATCATATATCCCCTCCCCCCTTTCCTTCCTTTCTTTCTTCTATTCATTTAATATCGACGGGGATTGGGACTTTATTGCTTTAGTTATAGATGGAAAAAGGAAAAAATATTTGATATTGAACTTAGTTTAGTTCAGTGTTGTGAGTACTAGTGCCTCTACCAACATTGACAATTTTTCAAAAGTACATCAAGTTGCCTTTTCATCAAGTTTTCTTGTGCGGCTATAACTCATGATGGAATAAAAATTTTGTTGCAAGAAACTCCTAGATTTCTCTCCCCAAAAAGTTGCTTATGGGACTCACAGTTTCATTAACTGAAAAACCATCACTTATTTTTCTGCCCAATGAACCAGGTCAGATCATTTATTGTTACAATTACTAAGTATATTGATGACCCACAATTCTTGGGGACTTCTTGGGTGACATATATTTGTATGATGTTTAGGAGTGTCATATTTATATTCCTTCGAAATACTAGTTTAATTTAATATTGCGGGAGTCAGGTATCCCGCTTCCACTGTATTAAAGATACAAACAGAATATATATTGCCAATTGTGTGTGCGTTTTTGTTAAAATGTAAGGCCAGAATCTAAAAACTGCGCCGGGTGAAGTTCAATTTGTTAACTTTGCCATACAGAAAAGGGCAACCAAGATTTTTATTGGAACATAGTACTTCTCTCTATTATACTTGTAAATGGGTTGCCTGATTCTCAAAAAGAAACTGTTCAGGTATCTGCATGAGGTTTGCTCTCCATCAGTAGTTCACAAAAATATCAAGTCAGCCAACATATTACTGGATGCAGAACTCAATCCTCACCTTTCAGACTGTGGCCTGGCAAGCCTTGTCCCAAATGCAGATCAGGTAAATTTTGAGCCTTTTAAGTTTACTAGTTGATAACATCATTCAGTGTGAAGAATTTGATATCCTGGCAGCATTAGACAATTCCAGTCAAACTTCTCATGATCGGACTTTTCCAAGCAAAAGAGACTTATGCCACCAAGCAAAAAAACTTCTCAAGATGGGGGTCTGCTCTATTTGCTTCTATATTTCTTTACTCTATTGTTAAGTCACCACTTATATAATCCATCTAATTGAAATTTTTATTGGTGTTGATGACATGCTACTATATCTGAGAAGTTTATTCTGGATGTTGTAGCAGACTTTGAGATGGTTCAGAGCTTTCCAGTTCTTGATCTTTCCAACCATATCTACTGTACAAAAACTCCATAATACAAGTGCAACAAATTATACCACAAGAACCACCAAGAGAGAAAAAAACACAAAGAAACCCATCACGTTAATCTCGCTGACAACCACGCCACCACGCCGATCAAGAAACCTACCACGACAATCTCACCAACAACCATGCCACCACGCTAATCCCCACCTCACCACGCTGATCAGCAAACCCATTACCCATGGTAGCAAACCTAAGACTAAAATCCACCAACCTACGACCAAAACCGACCCATGGCAGCAAACCCACCCACGACTACAACCAGAGAGAGAGAGAGAGAGAGAAACAGAGAGAAGACAGGCAGAGAGAAGGGGAGAAACAGAGAGAAGAGGGAGAAGAGAAGTGAGTGAGGAAAAGATAGATAGAAGAGAGAGTTAGAATAAAATAATGATATTTAGAAGTGTATTGTAGTAGGATTGTAAAAAATTTATCAAATAGGGTGGCATTTAGGTTTCCCCAAATCTGTGGGAAGTACGTTTAGGCCTAGGGTGGACCATGGTAGAGAAAAATGGAGTCGCCACTTAGATTAGGTCTAGGAATCATAAATATAACGTCCTTCATGGAATGACTGATCTTTTACCAAAGCACGTGTCCAGAGTTTAGGTATAGGGATGGGAAGGTGTTAGGCACCTAACCTCATTCAACCCATTGGTCGGCTTCCACTCATTGTGTTCCAAATCTTAATCTCAATAAAGGTAGGTTTAATATGTCATTCTAACTCACACACACTCTAGCATGCATCTAAGACATACAACATGGCATCAATCATCCCAAGCCTAATCATTCATCTATCATGGCATTGAGTAAACATATCCAAGGACAGAAGCATCGCATGGCAGAATCAAACAAGCATGTTTATGACATCCAAACATCAAAGGCATGGCATTCAACCCAAGCATAGTCATATTATTTAATCAAAACAAACTTATATTCAAACCAATGCATGTTCATGGTGAATACATGTTCATGGTATTTACACAATCTAGAACCCTAATAAACAATTAAAAGGCCAAAACAAAACAAAACAAGATAAAACAGAGCAAACAAATATGTACAGATGTGAAACTAGGCTTAAAAGAGGCTAAACATGTGAATAAAAACAAAAGAAAACAAACAGAAGATGAAATTAGGATTCTGGGCAAGAGTATGCGTGTGCATACATACATAGGGCACGCATGCATAGCCCAACTGTACGCTTACGCATACTACGAGTATGCGCACGCATGCAAGCTACATGCGTACGCATACACACCCTAAGAACCCTAACTCAAAAAACTACAGAGCAGAAACACGAAAATAAAGAATCTAACAACCTAACATGCTCAAAATATAAAAGTAAAGCAAACCTAGACTAAACAAACATATTAGAGCATTAAAACATATAAACAAACCAAAGAATTACAGAAAAACTAAGAAAAGTGAAAAGCCAAAGACAGAACCTTTACCCCCACACAAGAACTCTCTAGAGCTTGATTTTGACCACTTCCCTCAGTCAATCTAGTCACAACCAATTCAAAAACGAGTTAGTAAACTTAGAACTTAAAGATCAAGACCAAAATAGGTCTCAATCAAGTAAAATTTGACTTGAGGATGTTTTGTGAAAAACTCTCTCTTTGATTCACTATTTTCTAGTGAATCTTATGTGCTTTACCACTAGAGTTCTTCCCCCTCTAAAAATCTACCATGTATGGCTTTATATAATTGAAAATAGGGGTTTGGGACAGCTCCCAGACGATGTGGGATTCATTCCAAACCAAATTTTAATGTAGAAAATCTTTCCTTTCTAGAACCTTAGCATGTGCACGCATGCTGGTGTATGCGTACACATGCATGAAGCATATGCACACAGACCTTGAGCATGCATGTGCATACGCGTGTATGTGTACGCATGCCCTAGGGTTTTTCATGACCTTTCTTTTCCCAAAATAGTTTATATGGTCCAAAAAATAGTTATATTTTCCATAAATACTTTCCTCAAGTCAAATTTCATCTAATCGGGCCCTAAACCAACCTCGGGCTTTAGAATTCTTACATGATTAGGGAACGGGGGCCAGAGTCGTAAGGGGTAAAAAATGCAATGTCTACACCGGGTAATGCATGTATTTGGTGGTTTGATGCTAAAAAAATAGGATATCCAGAGTTTACAACCCTTAACACTAAAGCTCTAACCTCTTGGCATATCCAATGTCAAAGAAGGAAATGAAGGGAACGAAATGGATAATGGTGTTGTACTTGAAACTCATCAACACAAATGAAGTCAATGGAGCCCAATTCGTAGACTAGAGTTAAGAAAATAACCTCTAAGATGATTAGATGTGGGACTTTTCTTTCTTAATGGTCTTTCATCAAAGCTAATTTAAGTAAGACTAATTGGAGCTTAACTTTTTTTTTTTTTTTTTAGAATGTATGGGGGAAAGCTAAATGAAAAATTACTATAACAAACCATCACAGGACATAACCTCATGATCTCCTACATAAGATTATGCTTTCTTACATAATTCTTTTAAAAAAAGTTAACCACAAACAATTTTTATATAAATAATTAATGTACACCTTTTTTTTTTTAATATAGGAATTAATGTACACCTATTGATAGTTAATATGTGCATTTACATCATTAGAACATTCAGTAAACTAATATTTTGGAAAAATGCCACAGCCACGTGTGACAGAGTATAAAGTTATGCCATATGGAACATTCCTTGATACTCTCTTCATTTAAGCTTCAACCTTAATAAAATTTGCATTTATATCATAGTATTAGATCTTTGAATGCACCAATTGAGTAAATTCACATATTATGATATTAGGGAAATAAACCTTTTTTTGTAGAAGAATATTAAGGAAATAACCTAAGTTTTTGTCATGCAGCAAGTTTTTTGATACTCTTCATTTAGTGTTACACCTTAACAAATATTGCATTTATGTCAAAATATTGAGTAATGCTATAGTTAAAAACTATTTTATGACATTTTTACACTTTATTGGTGTGACAGATTCTTATTAATTCTCATTTGGACTTGCCACTAAACATCAATTTTGTACTTACCCATAACCATTCACCATGTTAACAGTTTGTGAAATAGTTTGTCGCTTAACCATTTTCCTTTTATATATATATATATATATATTTATATATATATTGCTTTTAATGGATTATATTTCATTGGACATAGCACTCAGCCAATTGTGCTCTCTCTATAGACTATCTTAATTAATTGTGTTAAAACTTAAAATGTTATTCTATAAAGGCAATACCTTGTACAATATTTTACACAATTCAATTTATAGACTTTTACCCTAGTAATAGAGCCTAGACTCCAGAAAAACCCTTTTCCATTTCTTAGTTGTTTTGTCACCTCAAACACCATTTCCTTGGCTATAACATTTAACAAAAAAGATCTAGATGTTATTATGATCTAGTTTCATGATTTTCAAAAAATTATTAATTATGAAGTACTTAAAACATATTTTTTTAAAAAAAAAACATAAAACCAATTAAATATGTGTGCAAAGAACAAATGCCTCCTATTTGATATAGTGGAAAAAAAATGTATATATATAGAGAGAGCTGGGTTTAAGGTGTAACTCTAACTAATATTATACCACTTAATAACTTGTTATGTAATTCATATTTTGAAAATCACACTGTTAAATTACATGTTTTATATGTTTTTAACATGCATATAAATTTTTATGTCACTCAGATGTTATTTAGATTCAATCCATAAACTCATCTTTTATGCATTATTTAAAATTGCATTATTTACATTCAACCTCATTTTTTTGGGTAGGGTTTGAACTCTTTGTTTGCCCAGTATCTTGTGGACACGAGGGGAGGGCACCTAGTTTTTGCAATGGTCTAGGAACCATATATATAACGTCTTCTTAAGAAATGACCTTTTGATCTTACTATCAGAGATATGGGTTCGGAGTTAAGGTACAGTCTTGGGAAGGTGTTAGGCATCCAAAACCGCCTAATCTTAAGGTTGGCTTCCTATTATTGTGTCTTATGTCTTAACCCTATTAAAGGCATACTCAATACTTATATCTAACTCACATACACACACTAACATATATATAACAATCAACATGGCATCAAACATCCCTAATCATACATCTATCATGGCACACCGTAGCATTCATCTAACATACATGTCAACCAACCTATCATTCATCTATCATACTTCTCATCACACCATATTACATCATTCAAGGCAGCAGCATGTGAATCATTGAAATCAAGGTAGAAACAAGACAAATCATGTTATCACCCAACGCATTAAGAACATAAACATAACATCAAACCTAAGCAAGATCATATCACAAATGTATGTACATTATGAATGCATGACTTACCTCACTTACCTTGCAACAACTCAGCACCTATGACATTATGCATGAGCATGTGAATACGTGTTCATAGAATCAAAATAAAAAAACGTAAAATAAACCCTAATTTTAACATGTGAGTCATAACAAATCTGACCTTCTTCATCCTCCAATTGGTCAATTCTATTTCTTCGAAACCTATGAGTGGCCTGACTATGAAAATAACGAGTTTTTTTATCCCCTCATGTAACCATAGGGCACAAGAACGTTGTTTCCACGTTTTTTTCTTCCTTGGCCAAACGTCAACTGATCTCTTTCTTTAATCTTTGAACTCGAGCCATGCTTCCTCATGAATGGTAGCATCTTTAGCTCTTCTTAATTGTTCCTTCTTTTCTTTCAATGCTCGAGTAACATTGTCAAAATTAGCACGACTCCACCACTTCAAATTTTTCTGTCATCTCATCAATTTCCCCTCCACTCATGCCATTGGACAACCTGGAAACTCATGCAACCAAGCATCTTCAATTGCTTCACGGCAACCCTCATCATCCATCCACATATGTTTAAACCTCCATGGTTTTTGGCGCTTCTTTGGAATACCAGCAAGAAGGATCAATACAGGTTTATGATCAAACGCTCCACTCTCCAAATTAACAACCTTAGTAGCTAGAAAAATGGAAAGTCAATCTACTGTAGCCACTACTCTATCCAACCTTTCCCAAACTGTGTGTCCCTCTCTATGGCCATTGCACCAAGTAAACTTACCCACTTCAAAACCCAAATCCTGAAAACCACATTCATCTAACATATCTTTAAATTCTTGCATTTGCCAATCCGATCTCAGTCTACCCCCAAGCTTCTCATGAGCCCTTGTAATTTCATTGGAATCTCTCTCAACAACTAAGGAATGGAGTGCTTTGCTATCAACCTTGTCAAAGTCGCCCAAGACACATGGTGATTATTTGTATCAGGTTCTCCATAAAACCATGTAAACCTCTGTTCATCCTCCTTACCCTTATTGACAATTGCATCTATATGATTAGGTGAATAAGTATCCACCGCAAAATCCACTTCCTTCTTCCAAAAAATAGCAACACCTCCCCCTTTGCCACCCCTTAAAAATTCTAGCATTCCTCTAAAATTGAACTTATCACGAATCTTTGTCAGCCTAGCTTTGTCCAGCCATGTCTCGGCCACAAACACAACTAAGGGACCTTGTGCACGTATTATATCACTGAGCTCTTATTCTATCTGAGGGTTCCTAAACCCCCGACAGTTCTAGCATAAGAGATTTATTGGTACTGGCGGGGCTGATAATTAGCCTCCACCACTGAAAAATATTTTTCTGATCAGAGTACGAAACCATTCTTCTTTTACTAGGTAACACACAATCATCTGTTTCCGAAGACAACCATTTGGAAAGAGAGATCTCAACCCTCGCCTCATCCACAACTATGATATCCCTTGAAATTTTCTTCCACTTCTTTCCTGGCACTTCAGTATTTTTTTTTCTTCCCCACAATTATAATTTGAGACATCCAGGAGAATAGAGGTGGTCACGTGCTCACTTGCATTGCAACTATCCAAGACACGTGAGGGAGATTAAGCTATACCACTAGGTGGGATTTCGATTAACTTATCCAAATAAGGAATGGGGTTATTTACCTTATCTGGGATAGAATCTCCCCCTGATTTCTCTCCTTTGTTGTCAAACTTTTTCAAATCACAATCAATCTCCAAAAGTCTACTTTCAAAATCCTCACAGCTATTTCGGACTTCCATTTCCTGAATGAGACCTTGCATCACGCCTAATGTTTCTTTTTAAATTAAGTCGCCATTAACTTCCCCCTCAAAATCCACAATCTCCATATCTTGATGCTGAACCACCAGAGTAGCAGCATTCGAATCCACAGCCACCACCGGCGAAGAATTCCTCCTCCCATGCTGACCAGAACTCGAACCACCCTTCTTCCTAGATTCATAGAAACCTAGCACTTTCACAACTGACCTCTATGATTTTGTAAAAGAAAGGGCACGAATCCAGGCTCCATATTCTTGGTTTTCCTTTACGAGCATTCCCTCACTCTCTAGCCACTGATCACAATCTCTATCGACGTGGTTCAGGCAACCACACCAATAGCATAAATTGGGTAATCTCTCATACTTGAAAGACACCCATCCTTTCTCCCCATGTTCTAGAGAAAAAATTCGACCACGACATAGGGGGATAGTAACATCTAGAGTAACTCTCACATGTAAAAAACTACCCTTATCCGTCTCACTGTCCTCTGTATCATTGTTATCCACACCGATAACTTCACACAGTTCCTCAGCCACCCCTTGACTTATAAAACAAATCGGAATATCATGTACTTGCACCCATACAGCAACCTTATCAAATTTCAAGTCACGAATCAGGGTATCCTTCTCTTATCGTTGGAGCACAACTAAATGCTTATCAAAACTCCAGCTTATTTGCTAGAATCCTCTCCACCTCTTCTTTGTTGTCAAACACAATTAATAAAACATGATCCCCAGTGTTTCGAACCTCAAAGCCCTTAACGGACCTCCATAATGGATTAAAAGTCTTAACAATAGCATCGACATTCAGAGCTTTCTTCGTAAAAAATTTGGCTGCTAGAATGAACTCAGCATTTGACTTTTCCTCCGCCAAACATAAACCACCACCATCCCTATCGTTCAAAGAAAGTTTGCTCCAATGCCTCGTTAGACTATCCATATTCAAAAAATAAATAAATAAAAAAACGTGTTTCCCAAACCCCAAAAAGAAAAAACCACCAAAACCTACCGACAACGTTGTTATCTGAGGGACAATAAAATCCTTGAAGGAAATGACTATTCTACAACCTAAGAGAACTCCCTTGGTGCCCCAGGAGACTTTCTTAGCAACAGAGAAACCCCCACTCACCTTGCGATCTCAAATCTTTGTTGTCTCTTAAATTGAATTTATGACCTGATGCAAGAAAAACCGTTTTACTCAGTGACCCAATTTCTAAGTTATGGTAAGGCCATATCGCACTATAATATTGTTGATGTGATTGAGGAGTAATAAAAAAAGATTCGACTGCTAAATTGGTAGTCTAGAAGACTAGACGATCAATGGATGTAGTTTTGTGGCGAAACATGAAAGCATTTTGTATAAGCATTGTGGGGGTATTTTTTGCTCCTAGGCATGCTTATTGTGCAACCCTTTGGCTATTATACGATCCCACATCGAAAGAATCTCCCTCCCCCTTAGGCCTTATAAGCGTGAGCCTGAAGAAGTAAGGGTACCATTAGCTCTGCAAAAAATACCCCCACAAGCATATTCTCAAACCTCTAATTAAAAAATAAAGAAAAGTTGAAGACTAATGTCCATATAATAAAGGATTTAAATTTATTTCAATAAGCAATAATAAATATATGCTCAGCCATTGAGGATTTTTTTTTTTTTTTTTTTTTGGTCTTTGATGTGTGCACTACTGGGTAAGAAAAAAATTATTTTGTTTAAAATTTTTTAAAGGGTCGGGTTGTTTGTTTTGGGTAAAATTGGTTGAGTATGCTTAATTTTTTTTAGTTTTACTATTGGTAATTTTTGTTGTTGGACTAATTTTTTTGGACTTGTATATTTTGTTTTAGATTTTAGATCTATAAATTTTTTTAATAGTCTTTAAAATGAGGAAAATACTAGATCTACAAACTTTTATATAAATTGCTGATGTGATGAGTGGTTATTGGTAAGTAAAAAAAAAAAATATAAGTGGTAGGCCCAAATGCGAACCAATAAGAATTTGCTACCTTAACAATTTGTAAAAATGTTGTAGAATAATTTGTGACTATAAAAATACTCTTAAAAGAATCAATGATATTTTTAAGGGGGCAAAAGTGTAATTTTATAAAACAAAATTGCTAAAATTAGTACCCATATATATGATAATATTTTTATTAAAAAAAAATTGGGGGCATGGGGGTGGTATTGCCCCCCAAGTCCAACCATGGCTCCGTCCATATGTCATTGTATATGTTTTACTCTTTAGTTGAAACCTAATGTAGTTTTTTTGACATTTGGTTATAAAAAATAATCATTTTTAAAAATATTGATGAAAAATTAAGTATTCATTAATAAATAAACAATTCGTAATACATTTTTGCTTCATCAAGTTACCAAATAAGCACTATTGATCCTTATGTTAACTATGGCTAGTTTACTCACTTACGTGACAAATGGAGCAATGTTATTAGGAGTAATTATTGTGTAGTCTGGGAGCATTGCTCCCTCCTCTCACATGACATGGAGAAAGTATACTGTGTTTCAATATTATCAGGTCAACAACTTATTTGGTGTTTCATATCCAATAGATGATTGACAACTGTTAAAAAAAAGC
Source organism: Notholithocarpus densiflorus (assembly GCA_030021035.2). Lineage (NCBI taxonomy): Eukaryota > Viridiplantae > Streptophyta > Magnoliopsida > Fagales > Fagaceae > Notholithocarpus > Notholithocarpus densiflorus. Next base: position 155,675 of record JARYZH020000195.1, on the reverse strand, counting down.
CATTGTAACTTTGCCAACACAAACCAAAAGATAAATTTTACCTTAAAATTTTTCAAATCCCTGCCACTTTCTCTCTCTCCTTCTTCTTCAAATCTTTCCCCCAAAATTACTCTTCCCCAAAAAAAGTTTCAAACATAAGTTCTCTCTCTCTCTCTCTCTTCCCAAAATTTTTGAATTGAAGTTCTCTCTCTCTCAAAAACACTCCCTTCCAATGACTACTGATACACCATTTGCATGGAATTATATAATTATTTTGAGAAATTGTATAATTTATAATTTATTCTCTAAATTTTATTGTAGATAATTTTGTTCTCCCTAAAAATTAAACAATTTTTAAAAGTAATTTCTTTACCTCCATTTTTACAAATATATAATGTTATCAATTTTGGTATTTTTTATTGATTTTTTTCTTTTTTTGAAGTGGTCCATATTCTTCTAACTGTTGTTATTATGCATTATATTTTCCTAATTTCTTTTGGTACAACTAAAATTTTTAAGTTTCAAACTTATTGTTCAAATTCTCATCCTCTTAAAGAGATTATCATGATAATCAAATCTTATCATATAATTACAATATTTATTAATCAAATAATTAATACTCTCAACCCAAACCTGTCTTTTCCCATTCTTAAGTAAGTACACCGAAGTGGAACGAAATAGACTGAAGTGGACCAAATGGACAAAATGGACTAAAGTGAACCAAAATGGACCTAAGTAGATCTAATTGGATCGAAATGGACCGAATGGACCAAATTGAATTGAATTGAACCGAATAGGACCGAACTGAACCGAATAGACCAAAATTGGACCAAATTGGACCGAAGTGTAGGAGTGGCAGTCTGAAACAATCAGGGGCTGGTTTTAAGCTTCTAGTCCAAAAGGTTCCCTCTCCCGCATTCAGTAGCTGATGTAAGCAGTAGCAGCTGGTAAAGCTCTAGCCTTCCCTCATGATATTGGCCTCTCCTCCATTATTCTTAAGGGAGACTTGGAAGTGGTCATCAAAGCCTTAAGAAGTGAAGATGACTTCTTTGCCTTTTTTGGTAACTATATTGTTGATGCCAAGTCCTTCCACACCTTTAGTTGTATTAGTTTTTCTCACCATTCATAGATAAAGTAACTTTGTAGCTCACAACATAACTAGGCATGCAAGACATGTTGTAGATAGAGAATGATTGAATCAGTTCGGTTTTTTTTTAAACAATATTTACTGCAATTATCGACATCAAACAAACTTCCAAGAGAGTATTTGTCCCACAACAATATTTATGGAGTGGTTTGACTTGTGGATTAGATGATACTCCAAGGATCGCTTCACTGAGTGCACATCCAGATGTTTGTGACTAGAGTCTAGAGGATGGTTGTGGAGAGTGGAGACCAGTAGCTGTGAGAGGATGGAGAACAGCGTCGCTTAGGCTTCACTGTGTGAGGACTGCATCGCTGTGATGGGAGGACAACACTAGTTTAGGGATCACGTTTCATTCTAGGGTTCAGATTGAAATGATTCGGTTGTGAATCTGTTTCTACAAGTTTTGGTTTTTGTTGGGTTATGGGTTTTCAGGTGGCAATACTGATACAGACTTTTTTAAGGCCTAAAAACGTGACGAGATAAGAGAAGAGAAAACCACAAAATTGACCCCTTGTGGCTGTGGGTTATAGACCAGATAGATGATAACACTTGCATTTAACACATTTGTACATTGGCAGATAAAGATATCTTGGACGGTTATGTAACATCAACTAAAAAACCTTGGTACTCACTTAAAATAAGTTATCATTTCTTACTTGACCAAATAAAGTTTGAAATCTTTCTCAAAAAAAAATAAAGTTTGAAATAGTGTGGCACAAAACAAAAAAAAAAATATATATATATATATATATACAGAAAAACTGAATCTAACCATGGAGTGAATTCTCTCCACTTCAAGACAAATGGAGAGAATTTTTGTATACCATTAGATTCATGAAAATTAATTCTGAACATGGAATGGATAGTCTCCACTTAGAGACAAATTGAAAAAATCCTAATCAAGATTAAGCATAATAAACAAGCATACAAGGAAAACAGAAAGACACCACTAGCTTTCAAATTCCTGGCAAGTTACAATGACAGCAAAGGAATAGTCACTGAATAATGTTATAGCAGAGCATAGTTTGATACACTTTCACTAGTTTACATGGAAAAACCCACAGAAATAGAATTATTCTATAAGCTATGCAGCCAAATAATAAATGCTACAATCCGAGCAGAGGCAAGTCCAAGTTCAAATGAAAGAACCACATGGATATGGCTCATATCATGCCCAATTCGAAAGGCCTATAACTGCTTTCAAGGTTTTTCTTAGGAAGTGAAGCAGAGTGAAGCAAAACAGCTGACTCAGTTGTAGACCATGTACTTGGGTGTTGCACTGAACTTCTGGTATCCCTTGATGACCTTGTTCACTGCATCGAGGAAGTCTTTCTCTGTCACAGTCTTTCTCCGTGCTCGGATGGCAAACATGCCAGCTTCTGTGCACACACTCCTTATATCAGCACCTGAGAGAGAAACTCATGTCAGAAAACCAATGCACTAAGTACAAACATACCACTGGCATAGTGAGCAAATAACAAGCAACAGGGCCATTGAGGACTATGGGAAAACATCAAGGAAGGAGACAAGTTGAAATTAACCCTTCACCATCAAGGCATCAACAAGGGTTCTTACCAGTGGAATTTGGGCAAAGCCGAGCCAAAAGTTCAAATCGGACATCTCTTTCACAGTTCATCGTTCGCGTGTGGATCTTAAATATTTGTGTCCGACTCTCCATATCAGGAAGGCCAAACTCGACCTTACGATCCAATCGTCCAGGCCGTAGAAGTGCTGGATCTAGCGTGTCAGGCCTGAAAAAGAGGCAAATGAAATCCAAAAACATTAGCACTTACATCGTTAAAGATTGTAAATACACCCAAGAAGCAGTTTCCAGTTCTATTTGAAAATTGAAAATGAGGTTGACTTAAGACCTAGAAATGATGTACCAACATCAGGCAGAAATATAGCCATGATAGGTAACTTAACCAACCTATTTGTAGCCATTAGAACTTTGATGTTTCCACGAGCATCAAAGCCATCCAGTTGATTGACAATTTCCAGCATTGTTCTTTGAACTTCATTATCCCCACCTACACCATCATCAAAACGAGCCCCTCCAATGGCATCTACTTCGTCAAAAAATACAATGCAAGCCTTCTTTGAACGTGCCATCTGCAGCATACAGCAGCAAGAGTTAGACGATAACTGGATAATTAAAACAATATGAATAAAAAACATAAGTTTTGAAACTACTGAACATGCATAATTGATAACCTGGAATAGTTCTCGAACCATCCGAGCTCCCTCACCAACGTATTTCTGAACAAGCTCACTCCCAATAACTCGAATGAAACAAGCATCAGTTCTATTTGCCACTGCTCGAGCTAGAAGTGTTTTACCCGTTCCTGGAGGACCATAGCAAAGGACACCTTTGGGAGGATCAATTCCAAGCTTAACAAATTTCTCTGGATGAAGCATTGGCAGCTCAACGACCTAGGAAACAATCTATATCAGCAATGCATACATGCCAACCGTGTCTGGTTTTATAACTATCTCCAAAAAAAAACTTTATCTCGTGCATAAAGTATATCCACATTCTCATTAAAGAAAATACATCAGAATGACGAATAATATATGGTAAATTGATATACGCACTTCTCGCATCTTTTCAATTTGCTCCTTGCATCCACCAACGTCATTGTAGGTCACATCAGGCTTTTCCTCCACTGTCATCATGGTCACACTTGGATCGATTTTAGGTGGCAAGGGAATCTGGATCTGATATTTATTGCGATCAACCCTGCAAAGACAGGCTGAAGATCAATCCAAAAATAAAAAGGAGTACAAGCTCTGCTTCTTTAATACACACACACATTCCGTTAAGGATCAACAATAAAGGAAAGCTGCATTTACAAGCCATTTCTTTGCGTCTGCTCTAGTTCCTAGGTAAGAATACCACTAGCACCTCTTTGATCTAGCCCTCTCTTTCCTGATGAAACTAGATGTGCTTCTGGTTTTCGGAATTCCCACAACACACACCAATCTGAAAGTGATTTTACTGTTCTTATATATTGATGCAGGCAGCAAGGAGATAATTTAATTTAATTTAGTTTGTTAATTTTAGGAGTTGGGGGTATTTGTGTGATTTTTAGAATTCTGGAGTGGACTATATTTGGTCCATAAGATCTTATTTGGGACTCAGATCTCCACGGTTTAGTAAAAGGGAGGGAGACTTTCTAGTTTCTTCTATCCAAGGGCATTTATTTGTGTTATTAATTTTTTTTTCTTTTTCTTAACAGAAGTACGTTTTGGCCCCAAGCAGAGATGGGAGGAGAGACTCAAACTAGTGACCTCTACTTCGTGAAGCTTGGTCACCAACCGATGAAACTACCCTTTGTGTTGTGGTTTTTAACTTTTTATTAGTTATTCAGTTTGGGTTTAAAAGTCAAGCCCATTAAGTTGTACTAGGACTAGGTATTAGCCCTCTATTTATATGGATGTAATATTTTCTATTCAATAGAGAATACATTTTGCTAAATTAGAGTTATGAAGCTTTCTTTGATGCTTTTGGGGATCCAATCCTTCACCAAGTCAGAGCAGGTGCAAGTGAAAGTTCGCCTAAGCCTCAAATTGGGTTCTCCTTCCATTTTAACTTTAACTATAATTATAAGCAAACCCTTCATTTAATGCTTAGGTTTTATTGTTCCTTTTTTATTTGACTCATCTAGCATATTTCCATCAAATTCCAGCCAAGACTAGATCTAATAAAATTCTAGCACTAAGCATCCCAAAACTCAACAAACTCATGCTGCTAATTAAAATCCTGTAATTATTTAAACCGCTCCAAGATTCATACTTTTCAAGCTCAAATCGATCTCTCCTCCTTCCTTTAAATCCAATCTCACATATGGTACTAACATTTGGTCTCTGAAAACCTTTGAAGAGACTATTCTAAAGGTTTTTCATTGCTGATGTCCCACATCATATACAAATTATGATATAAAATAAATTAACAGAAAAAGGTAACAAATGACCTCCCCTTGGCAACAAACTCCACACAATTTATGTTGAGACTTGCGAGAATGTAAAATAAGAATATATATATATATATATATATATATATATATATATATCTCAAGAGAATTAAATATATTTTGCAATAGTCGCAATCAGGGAGGGGGGAAAGAGACAGCATTAAAGACTTGCACAATACAAATATGTTTTAGCAAAATCTGAGAAGGTAAAAATGAGAAACCTACCCCACACGCATGCCTTCTTCTATGTCAGTTGGGGAAACTTTGTCACCCAACCCAACAACAAACTGCAGTTGAGAATGTAGAATTATATCAGATCCCAATGTTACAAGAATGAATATATGAGTAACTTAAAGATTCTATCTCTGAATGTTCAAAGTAAAATGCCAAAGAAACTATCCATTTAAAAACCTGTTGTTGCATGTTTGCCGGGCATAAAATATAAGATACTGAAGGTAATTTAAAAAGGACAGATATGATGAAAGATTAACCAATCATTATTAATTTTTAAAAAAAATACAATTTCTCATATTTCAACTAAAAAAAAGAGAAGTCACCAATACAAAATCTCGGTAAACTTAAGCTTATAAAAGACTTCAACTAATGAAAATAAAAGTAAAGAACTGGAAAATGACAGACTTATTTCTTGTGTGTGCAGAAAAATTTCATATTTCAAACCCGAAAATATGTACCACACATAAAGTGAAAGGCCAAAAAGATGTATACCTTTGCAATTTGCTTAACATTTATTACATATTTGGCATCTTCAGTGTTTGGATTAATGATCTTTGTACATCTTGCCACCTGATTTGACAAGGCAGTGAAGGCTTCTCAAATTTATATACCAATACTAAACTTTATTGCCAAACAAAACCTTAAGCAAAATACAGACCTGCAGAGGCTGCTCCTCTTGCATCATTTGCTTATCAGATACCAGATCCCACTGGCTTGGTGCAGCTAAGCCAGTGTCAGACTCCTTAATACCTATAGAATGGTGCAGATCAACATTATGATTTCAAGTATTCAAAATTTTTTTAAAACAGAACAGCCAGGCCATGCAGTAAAGACATTGAACAGAAACAAGCCAACAACAAAGAAGAAACAGATAGACCAAGTTGTAACACACAAACAATACATGAAAAACAGAATCAGTAACACATTCTGAAAATTGGCAAGAATTCAATGTTATGGAAGAAATTAACAATTAAACACAGAAAACATGTAAATTCGTTGACATGAGTTATCGGAGTGTTATCCAATCGAAGTGTTTATTAGAAATGTGTAATTAGAATGATGCATGCCAATACCTTAAAGGTTAAACAGTAAATTCTTTAGAAGCTAAGTTAAAAGCAAGCATTTGAGAAGAAGGTAAGGTTTCACAAAAAAAGAAAGGAATGCATACCACACAAATCATTGACCTTCTTAGCCATTTCCTTAATTTCCTTCTCTACTTTCTTGATACTATTAGAATAGGGACCCAAACCCTGCAAAAGAAAGAAAAAGCGTGGGATATTAAAATATTTGTATCTCACTCTCACAGAAGGGGAAAAATATAAAGCAAGAGAAGGGAAGGGAGAGGTAATTTGATTTGATTAATAGTAATTGAAAGTAGTCTGACAGAGAGAGATTGCATGTATGTAACCAATCACAAACAACCAATTCCTGTCAAAACACAAAAGGTTAGTTTGAGTTTGGAGCAAACTAAACTAAACCCCATAATCATAGTGAGACAAGAGAGAGAGAAAGCAAAATCTTTTGATGAAATGGAAATTTCTCAGTCACTAAACTAAACGGCATCGTTTGGTTTGAGAGCGATAAAGCAAATGTGTGTAAATTCCCAAATAAATGACCAGTTTAGTTATAGTTATAGTTGTGGTAAGAAGGAAATCAATAATAATAAAATCCAATCTTGAAGATGAAAAACACAGCAAAAATCATGGGAATTAAGTGTAATCGCGAAGAGCTGAGAATAAAAGTTGAGATCCACAATAATAATAAGAAGTTAAATTAGGGTTTATAAGAAGAAGGAGAAGGAGGGAGGGAGATTACGTAAGTCTTGAGCAGAAACAATATCGTCCTCATCGAGAGGGCGAGTTCTTCGTCCTTATCAGAGCCTCGGCCTCCTGCCATTGATTTTGATTTTGATTTTGATTTTGATTGATTGATGATTTGCGTTTGTGTATATGACTCTGAATAGAATATTTCTTCTTCTTCTTCTCCTCCTCCTTGACTCCTTGCTCAAGCAAACCAAAACCAAAAGCAAAAGCAAAAGCCAAAAGCAGTGTTGTACTTGTATTGAGAGGAATGACGGAGGGGTATTAATGTAATATTCTTATTATTACAAAAACTCCTCTCTGGGCCTGGGCCTGAGAATAATGGGCCTTCAAATGCTAAACTAGCTGAAAATCATATTAACCACAGAACAGAACAGAGCAGAACAGAAGCATGAGATGACCAGCCGATTCGATCTCTCTTAGTCTTTGACAAGTGACAACAAAGCTCACCTCTCACTTTTGCTGTGCTGTTTGAATTAGCGAGATGGTTTTCGTCCTCTGCCCGTTGGGCTGTCATTTATAAATTGGAAGAGAGGTGGAGGGAGTTAATCTGGGTTGTTTGGCTTAGTTTAACTTTTGTTGATGTTGATTTTAGGGTTGTATTATGTTTGTCAAGGGGTTGATCTGTATCTGAGTGAAAGAAGGGAAGAAAATATTTATTGAAAAGGGCGGAAACAGAGGAAGAAAAAGTTAAGAATGTAGTGGCTAAAACTTTCGAATGCTTGTGAATATAAAAATTTAGTGGTGTCGCGGATCAAGCAATATTAGGCCCCAACGTCTAGGGTGTCTACAAAAGTGGGATTCAGAGATAAAAATCGAGGTTTTTAAGTGCTCGATTTGTAAGAAGAATGGAGTTAATTTGGAAAAAATTCGCATGAAATCGAGTTTAAGACTGGGTTAAATGGGAGTGCTGACATGTATAGGGGGCACAACGATCAGCTATAGAGACTTAAAAATGTGACTATGGGGCTCCTTAGCGCAGGTATGGGGTGATCGACATAAAAATTTTTGCGGAAAAGCAGCCGCCTCTGGGGCTTTAAACGTCAACGTAAGGCTTAAAAGCAGCGAATTTATAGAGGAAATTTTTTTGCATGGGCTCGATGCTTGGGGCTCGAGATTTATGTGACATTTCGATAATATGGATGCCGAGTTAAAACTCGAAGATCAATACTTTAAAGTAATTATTTGACGTTGCCTGTAACCATATACATCCTTTTACTTGCCTATTTCTTATTCCCCGTACTAGTTGATTTGGGTTGAGAGCAGAGCAGAGATTATGAAAAAAATTTTTGAGAATGAGATGGTGAAAAAATAGTGGTAGGAGATAAATAAAATAATTAATAAATTAATATTTTAAAAGAATAGTGATGGGGAAGAGACTAAGTGTAGCTTTCGTCCTTGAGATGTCGATCCAGAGAAGGTAGGAAACCGACGATTAGACTCTTTACTCTTTCGTCCATTGTATCATTCATAAGTTATCCTTTTTTTCTTTTCTTTTTGAAGCCCGTCTAGACTAGGGAAAAGTCGTCGGACATTGATGACCCTTGACGCCGAGAATATTTCAGAATGAACTTCATACCGACAACTTATATCTTGTACTACGTTCTTGTTTTGGAGTATAGCAATCATAAGCTTATTACTGCAACCTTACTAAACTCTCAACTTCCAATGGCAGTTATAGAAGATAAAGATTAAATCTTTAACTTATGGCAGTTATAGAAGTTGTGTAGGCTGCTGTAACCGCACATGCCGGTTTGAAGTTACCAATCAAATAACCACTCAGCACTTTCGCTATATAAAGACTCATCTACATCATATAAAGTAATGGCTGTTTGGAAGTTTAGAGATAGAAGTAGAGGGGAGGAGAGTAGAGGGAATGGTTCATAATGCTGTTGGATGTTTTTAAAATTAGTAAGGGAGGGAGTAATTAACTGCTTACTTTGTTTGAATGTTTAAAAAATTGGGATGGGGAGATGAGAAGAAATGATTAAAATAGACAGCCCTATTTGAAAACGGACTTGCAACATTAGTCTATTATTAATTTAGAAAGGGTAAATTGAGAAATTTATCTGTAGTCAATAATTTATCTACTCTACTCTCTCCAAATCTCCTACAATTTGGGGAGATTAAAAATGAGGTTAAATTGGTTGAAACCCACCAAACTCCTCCCTCGCCCATTAAAAACTTAAGCAAGTGGTGAATTATTCTCCCTCCCTACACTCTCCTCCTCCTTTTTAACTTCCAAACGAGGCCATAAATCCACTATTCCCAAAAGTTGGAGATGCAGGTTACCTAACTTAAGCATTGGAGGGTTCTTAGCCAGGTTCACCTCGTCTCCTTTGATCTTGTGTCACTTTTCTTTTAGGCCTTACAGCAACCAGCCCATTGAAGCCCAAAACATTCTTTCTTGATTTTTTGTGCGTAAATCAAATAGTATTGAGTTTGACAGAGCACAAATAATATTTAAGCGAAAGATTAATGATATAGCATTGAAATTTAGGGCTGCTCAGCGTTTGGCCCGAGTTTTGGACCCTAACCCGCCTTCGACCAGATTGGGTCAAGTCATTTGAAAATTGATTTGCACTTGTAAAATACTGGTCGGACCACCGTCAGGTCATCGGTTGGGACGAGTCAAATTCAACGATTTGGTGGGTTTGGACCACATATTGGAGCCAAATTTGTAGATTTTCATGGATTTAATTTTTGAGCCTTTTTGACCAAAATTATTGGGCTTTCTAATTTACAAGGATTTAAAGGATTTTTGAATCTTGTCATATCGAGATGGGCCCCTTTTTAACTTCATTTCTTTTAAAATTGGTCTTCAAGCTCTGCTTGAAAATAATATCGATCAAATTTATACTTCCCAGAACCCACACGTATTGACATTTAGAACAAAAAATGCAAAGAAATGCAAACACAGGCACAATAACAAACAAATAAAAACACACGAAAATACCATTATTTATCATGTTAAACATCGATAGCATGTAAAACTTGGGCATTAATCAAGCAAATAAAAACACAAAATACCATTTTTTTACTGCACATTAATTATCCACACATTCTGACAAATATTTTCCAAATTGCCTAGGCCTAAGGACCTAGGCACTGGAGTAGTACCTCAAAAATTGACTCCGAAAACTCAGGCATATAAAAAGTCAATCTGAGCACATATTAAACACACTAACCATTCCACACATCAAGTAAATTTCCCGAACCACTAATGTAGTCCCTAAAATAAGAAAATCAATTCTATTTGGTACTTTTACGTTAACACTATGAAAAGTCCCTACGTGGCAAATGGTGTGCCTAAGCATTGACATGGCACCGAGCGTGGATATTAAAATATTATTAAAAACTTATTTGGCATTTTGAAATGCCACAACGAACCCAAATTAATAAAAAATTAAAACAAAAATCCCGGATCGAGAAAATTAATAAATAAATAAACATTAATCTAATTAAATTAAGAAAAAAAGCTTTGTTAGTTTAAAAAATTGAGTTCATATTCAAAAAAAAAATTAAAAATTAAAAAATTGAGAAAAAAAAATTTATAACAATTTTCTCAAATTTTCTTAGTCACCATGAACAACATCACAAAGATTATAATTTCCAATATTTAGACAAAAAGAAAAGGAAAAAAAAAAAAACTAACCTAATACTCTACTAAATAAAAAACCTGTTATAAAAAAATAATAATAAAAATAAAAAACCAATCCCATGAACCCCAACCCAAATCCATTCAATCTCTCTGCCCATTTCGTCTCTCTGATTTCTCTTTCATCTGCTCCAAAACCTCTGCTCCAAACCCAGACCACCCATGGCTAGAGAACCATTATCCCAAAATCAAAACAACCATCCCAAAATCCCTACCCTAACCCGTCTGAGAGAGAAAGAAGGCAGATGAGATTGAGAACGTGAGAGAGAGGGAGAGACAAATCGAGAGAGAGAGAGAGAGAGAGAGAGAGAGAGAGCTAATGAGTAAAGGCGGTAGAGGGTTTGGGTGGTGGATTGGTTTGGAGCCGCTGAGTTTTTGGCTTTCCTAGAGTTTTTGAGTTTCTGGGTTTGCTCGAGCAGCTAAGCTTTTGGGTTTGGAGCGGCTGAGTTTTTGGGTTTCCTGGAAAATCCAAAAATAGCTTTCTCTAAGTGGGGTCGGTTAGGGTGGTGAGTCAGTTTGGTGACTTTGGGTCAAATCGGCGGTGCGTGGGATGAGTTTTGTGGGTCATGCTGTTTGGGTTTTGCTAAGGTTTGTCTTGTGGGTCATGCTGTTTGGGTCTTGAAACCGAGAGAGTTGTTCTTGTTGGGAATGAATGGGAGAGCTCGGGTTCAACAATGAAAGAGTGTGAGATGATAATTTGTTTTTTTCTTTTCTTTTCTTTGTTTACCCAACCAACAATGAGAGCTTCAATCTTTAAATCTAATTCGCTTTTGTTTTTGTTTTTTTTTTAATTAAAAGTAAAATTGAGAAATCTGGGAAGAACATGGAGAACAAGTTATAATGTTCTTGAGTTCTTCCAAAAAATAATGAAAAGTAACAATTTTTTTTTCTTATAATCTGGGTTTGAGTTCTTGAGTTCTTGTAATTTTCTTATGAAAAATAATAATGAAAAGTTCTTGCTGGGTTTGATCTAGGAAGAACATGAAGAACAAGATGAAGAACAAGTTGTAATGTTCTTATGAAAAATAATAAAATGAAAAAGTAACAATTTTTTTTAATTAAATTAGATTTAAGGTTTTAAAAAAAAAAATTAATTTCTTTGTTTATATAAATTTTCTGACATGGCTTTGTTTAAAAAAATTAAAATGCTAACGTGGCATTTAAAAATGCCAAATAATTATTTTTAATAATATTTTAATAGTCATGTCAGCGCCATGTTAGCAAGCATAGCACTCTGTCTACCACGTAGGAGGTTTCCGTTAATAAGTTGACGGCAAGGACCAAAATAGAATCGATTTTCCTTTTTTATGGACTACACTAGTAGCAAAATCAATTTAGGGACCAAAATGAGAATTGACCCAAAATATAGGGACCAAAAGTGTATTTTCGCCTATATAATAAGCCATAGAGGCAGCAGAGAAGGCAGTTACTGCACAAGTCTGTAAGGCAGTAAACCACCAAGGCAATAGGCAATATTCCCAGCAGTATATATAATTAGTTACAATTATGAAATACTATAAGTATTTCCAAAAAATAGCTTTTCTAAAGCAGTAAAGAACTACTCTATTATCTATAGTTAACAAGTCCATAACTTATAGAAAGGAAAGCCTACATAGATGCTAAGTTTTCCTTCCTATAATCAAGAGTTCATGTATAGTTAGAAAAGCTATACATCTGTCCAAAAAAGCTTCCAAAATATATCCAAAAAACTGCCTCCTATACAAAATGCAACCCTCCTTCCTCCTACAATACAAGGGGAAAAAAATATTTATCAATAATATATAAAGACAAAAAACAAAGGCTACAGAATGACCGAAAGGAAAGTAACCAATATCAACAAAAATTACAAGGACAAAAACATACCCGGTCAGTGATCATTCATCAATACTAACTGTGGTATGGGTACCACCTTTGCTTGAGCAGGAACTAGAACTTGCTGCTGTTGTTACTTGATTCAAAACTAGAAAAGAAAAAAATTGAGGCAATAGATTAAATTTTGCTCAAGTATATGACACATTTAATAACACTTAATAGACAAGAAGTTTGGAAGTTAAACATATTACCTAAGTTATGAAATTCATCCTCCAATGCCTCCATCTCGTCCTTTGACTTGCGAAAAGAAATTGGGACATGGGCTTGCAGCCAGTTTTAAGCACAAACAAGATTTTGAACCATGAGAGGAGAGAGTGAACTTCGAAATGGATCAAGTATGCGCCCTTCGGTACTAAATGCCGATTCAGAAGCAACCGTAGAAACGGGGTACAGCCAGCACATCCCTAGCCATTTTGGACAGCACTTGGTACCTATCTGAATTAGCTTTCCACCACCCCAAAATCTCAAATTTCACATTTCTTCTACTCTCACAATTTTCAGCCAAATATTTTTCAATCTCATTGCTACACCCTATAGACTTCTCAACCTCTAAGAAACCCTCATATCGAGAATTAACCATCGCATATGGATCAATACAACCAATTGTATCACCTTTTATGTGTGTCCTCTTACTCTCACTTGGTACTACCACATTTGGCGAATCAACACAAGAGTAATAATCATACAACCTATGGTCTTCCTCACCAAATCAAACATCACATCAAACACTTCATCCCCATAAATTTCAGAAAAAGAAAACTTCAAAAACCTCATTTTCTTTCTTGGATCAAGAACCATAGCAACATACAAAAGTTGATTAATTTTATCCCCTTTCCCCCAATATTTTTCAAATTTAGCTTCCATTTTAGTTGTCATGTTTTTAAGAGATGATTTTGAGATTTAATTAAATGAGCAATATTCTCTTGAATCATAAACATCTCATCAAAGAAGGTATTTGAAGTAACATACAAAGAATCGAAGAACTTCTTTGTTGCATTGAAAAAAAGTTTCAAGAAACCCACAAATGTCCTACAATTTTGAAAATCAACCCCACAAGGAGATCCCAAACCACCACTATTTTCCTTGTTCATAAAGTATAAAGAATAGCTATCATCCTCAAAGTCCATTCTTAGGAACACTTTCTCAAATTTTCAGCAGTATTTAGCATGAGGTAGGTAGAGTTCCACCTAGTAGGTACATCTAGACTTAGTAAACACTTGGATTCAATACCTAATCTCTCCATAAAACTCCTAAAAGTTTGGTTTCTATTTGGTGAGGACTTCACATACCTCACTACTTCACACACCCTAGCAATGGATGCATCAATTTCTTTCAAACCATCCCCCACAATCAGATTTAGGATATGTGCACAACACCTCATGTGCAAGAACTCATGTTCTAAAACAATCCCCTTCCAATCTTTAGTTACTGTTTGTAAAATTTTTTGTGGTAGCACCATTAGAGGAAGCATTATCCAATGTCAAGGTGAATATGTCATCAACACTCCACTCACACAAACACATCTCAATCTTTCTACCTATAGTCTCCCCCCTATGGTCTTCAACTTGACAAAAAAATCAGAATTCTCTTATGCAAGTTCCAATCATCATCAATAAAATGACATGTGAGGGACATATAATTTAGATTTTGAATACTAGTCCATGTGTCCGTAGTAAGGCACACCCTACGACCTTTCACGGCTTCCCTTAGTTTCTCTCTCTCAACACCATAAATGCCAATCACATCCCTAATCACAGTTTGACAAGATGGGATATCCCTAATTCGCAACTTAGGTTGTAAGATTGTTGAATATTTTTGAAACCCATACCCTTCAACAAACCTAAAAGGTAACTCATCTATTATAATCATTTCAGTGAGTGCCTTCCTAGAAGTCTTAACAGTAAAGGCCGTTGGTACAAGCTAAAACCCTTCCTCCCATTCATTTTGGGTTCAAATGCTAAGATTTGTTGCCCTTTAAGTGCATCTCTATTAGGGTTCTTAACACAGTTTGGCACATGATTCAATAAATTAGTAGTACCATGCCCCTTACTATTAGCATGATAAGTTTTTTGGCAATAATGGCAAACAGCCTTAAACTAACCCTTACTAATCTTTATTTTTTCAAAATGAGCAGTAGTCTTTTTCCTATTATTACCACAATCAGCAGCTATCTCACTCACCTTGGCTTTACCATTAGGTTTAGGTGGAAGTGCCTTAGCATTAGTTGGAGTGGCAGCAGGTTTAGCTTGGGCAGCGGGTGTTGTTTGGGAAGGGAGGGCATCACTAGAGGGTTCCATAACCTAAAGACATCAAATTTAAGCATTAACAAACTACCATAACAATGATACTACTAACCCAGTAACAAGAACACACACAAGTGACACAACAACAACAACAACAGGTCAAAGCGACAACAAAAACGACAACAAAAGTAACAAATAAACAATAACAAGAAGTTAAAAGAGAAACAACAGAAGAGAAATGATACCTCAGAGAACTCTTAGCTGTTAAGGATTCGACCTTGAAAAGGAAGCAAAAAGAGTAGCCTACTTGAACAACTTTCAACTCCTGTATAAAATTAGGATTTCAATTTTTTAAGTTAGGAAAGCAAAATGAATCAAACAAATGAGCAATAAAATACAATCAAATAAGCAAAATAAAAATGTGTTTGGATTTCATATTTTTAAATTAGGGGTTCATCTTTTTTTCTTTTTTTCTTTTTTTACAGTGAAGATACAAGTAAATTAATCATAGAAAAAAAAAAAGGAATAAAACAGGGCAGATACAAAGCACACTCAGATCACACTAAAATAATGAATCAAACTAACTATAATGTCTGTCTATAAAGAGTAAACACGAAAAAATAAACACAAAGCACACTTAGAAAAGTGATAACTCAAATCTTTGAAAAATGATAACACAAACTAGCATACTCAAATTAGGGGTTCATCTTTGAAAAGTGATAAATCAAGTCTTTGACCCAACAAATCAAATCAAAAAAATTAGGGTTTCATCTTTGAATCCAATCGCTTGATCAATTTTGGTCCCTAATTTTTAAGTTTTAAATCATTTGAACAAGATGATAAACCCATATCACAATATACAGAAAAAGAGGGATGAAAAAGGAAGAAAATTTACCTAATCTGAGACTAGGAAGCCGAGACTGAGAGGCTGAGAAGACCCATGGTGGAAAGAAAGTGAGGCGGCGGTGTTAGGTGTGGTGTGAGGCAGCGGCAGCGGTAACCAGCAACTAGGGTTTGGTCCATTGGAGTGAAGAAAGATTTTGATGTAAAGGACTTGTTTGTTTCAAAATAAAAAAGAAGATTTTGAAATCAACCCTTGAGACTAGAGAGACTAGAGAGCAAATAGAACGGAGAGAACAAGAAGACTGATTTATGAGAGAGAGAGAGATGAGGGTTGAGGCCTTGAGGCTGAGGGTAATTGGCTAAGTCTAAGGAGTAGGGAGTAAGGACTCATCATGGCCATGGGCATGGGGAAGTGGAACTCTGATTTTGATTTGAAGTTTAGCCGTTCTGAATCTTCTAATGAGATTTGGTTGATTTTCTTTTACGTGTAACTGTGTAAGTTTAGTGCTTTAGTCCAATCACTCTTAGCTTTAGTCCAATCACTCTTAGCAACTCAGTGCTTTTGATTTGAAACTTAGCGTGTAACACTAAACAACTCAGTGCTTTAGTCCAATCACTCTTCTCTCTTCACGTGTTCTCCTAGAAATAATCGAAGTTTTTATTTATTTATTTTTTTAATCTGAAACCATCGGTTGGATCGGGTAATACGGGTTTTTAATTCCTTAACCCGCTACTCGACCTGAATATCGGCTTTTGTAAGAGACAGACCCGAATATGACCAACCATGGGTATTAGGTCCACCCGCTGGGCTTCGGGTCAGTCGAACTTGGTCGATTTGGGCGGGTCAGTGAACCGCTGGACAGCCCTAATTGAGGCTGATGTATATGTATAAAAATAAAAGATAATCAAAATTTAAAAAATAGATTTTTTAAAGTTAATTTAGCTAAATATTTGATAAGACTGCTTTGAATACATATCAACAGAAATAGATATATACAAAGTAAAATGTTTCTTATCCAATTCTAAGACCATTCTCACCAAATAACCCAAACTGGGCCTCTCATTTCAGCTTATTTTACAAAATCCAATTAGGTGGGATAAGGATAAAATTGAAAGAGAATCAATACAGAAAAATCCTCCAAATTTAGTTCATCCAAGTCCCTAGAAGACTCATTACTATGGTTCTGTAACCCCATCAAGTAAGTACTCATCTAAATCAGTTTATCAATTGACCTAACAAGGCAAACAAGTAGAGAACAGTACACTAGATAGCAAGGAATGAAAGAATTTATGGAAGTTGTAGAAAATCCAAGTTATTCTTGTGGGGGTAAAACTTAGATACAATACCTTACGTACTGTTCCTTAGGTACCCTTTTTAATTTTTTGACATCTGTCTAATTAAATAAGTCAGATAACAGACGTTAACACCGTCTCTTTTCTATTTTCTATTTTTTTATTCTTTTATTTTTTTTCACCGTCTCCTTCAACGAGAAACCTAATAGCTTCGTAGCTCTCAGACTTGAGACTTCTCACGCACAATCTCAGAAGAACTAGGTACCTTAGGATTCTCAATCAAAATCAAGCAAAGAAGGACAAAGGGGCTGGTTCATGCGCATCATATCATCAACAAAACTCTTGGATTTCTCATGCACAATCTCAGAAGATCTCGTTGGCTTTTGTAAATCGACAAACCTTCAATAGTACCAGGCTTCTCACACTCTGAAATTTCTTATTAAAATCAAGCAAAGAAGGATAAAGGGGCGATTTTCTTCATTAATCCCATTATTTTCATTATAAAACAAGTCGATATGTCCCTATGCTCACACAAGATCAACGAATGATTGGCCTTGGTTCGTGAGGTTCTGTTCGTCTCCATTATACCCTTTATTTACATTTGAACTCATCCTACGTTTTTAGCCCCAAAAAAAAAAAAAAAAAAAAAAAAAACTCATCCTATGCGTATAAAAATCAGTTTTGCCCTCTTTAGAATTCTAGGTTCCAAATTATCTACGCTTTGAAACCTTTATTGAAGCTAGATCTCATCTTCTTTAAGCGTAAAAAGTCAGAGAAGTTGGGGTTCAAGGGTTTTCTTGTGGGTTTTAACACAACCATGAGAAGTTTGATAGATCTGAAAGAGACGATGAACCAGAAAAAGAGAAAAAGAAAATAGAAAAGAAACAGCATTAACATTTGTTAGCTGACTTATTTAATTAGACAATGTCAAAAAAATTAAAAGGGGTACATAAAGAACAGTACCTAAGGTACTGTATCTAAGTTTGCTCTTCTTGTGCAGATAGCCAGCCAAATAATTCCCACTAAGGCAGTAATTAGGAAATCCAAATTGAGGGGGGAAAAAAAAACTATGTACTTTGTAATGCTAAGGAAGAAACTTTAGAACATAATTCCATCAAGTGCCTGTTGCATAAATGGAATGGGCAAACGCCTCATGACCAATTAGATTCTTTGACATGTAATTCAATTCCATTACTGATTGGGTTAGATTGATACTACAAGCAAAAGAAAAGTTGAAGCTCACAAAAAAATTGGCAAGAATATTCATTTTATTTGCAACAACTATCTGCTGCGACATAGTATGAATGACAAAAAACCTTGTCCTATACTCTTAATTTAGACAAATTGAAAAAAATTATTACAATCATCTAACTTCTTGAGATCTTTTAGGTTTAGTATCCACAAGGAGCTTATGGGATCCCCCTATCTCTCATTTTGTCAGAGTAAATTTTAATATAGTCATCAATACAGAAAAAGCATACATAGTAACAACGGGAAGAAACCACATAAAACAAAATCATCTTTGGACAGAGCTTATTGAAGATCAAGATCCCTTTGTAGCAGTGCTTATTGGATAAAACAAAATGCATAACATTAAAAATGTCTTGAGACTGACATTGCAATACTTGATAAAGTAAATAAGTGATCTTCATAGTTTCTTTCATGAGATGCAAAATAAACACAAATTCAAAAGAAGTGAATACCTATAAGCTAAGTTTGCATCTCCTATTTGGGAAAGAGTAGATCCTTCATCAATGATCTTATGTAAACGATCACATGTCAGACTGAATATCTTTATCAAGTTATAAATCAATTTTCAAGTGAGAACTCCGACAAGTATCTCCAACCAGTTATAATACGCTAATATGATTAAGTCTCCTTCTAGTTTCAAGCTCACCAATGTCAATCATATGTGTAATTTCAATAATATGAGTAGCTTCTTTAATACATAAAATTAATATTTATCCTAATCCTAAACCAACATTGTTTTATTTATTTTATATATTTAAAAAAGTACTAATAGGATTATGATAAATACATTTAATTTGTTATATTAATTATTTTAAGTGGTGAATTCATTGTTCTCAAAAAAAAAAAGTGGTGAATTCATTATCTATACGATTCACCTCTTTGAACTGAATTTTTATGTAGTTCAAAAATACTCTCATTGATAAAGGGTAACTTCTCTTAAAAATAGGGTCATAAATATCAAACAAATAATCAATCTATCTATAATTTTTTTTTTTCTCATAAAAAAAAAAATCTATACTTTCTACAACACCTACAGCTACTATCTTTACCACCACACACCCTTGGTACAATGGTCACTCCACATATATAAGTGCTTGTGGGGTATGGGGTCAAGGACTAGAATTCAAGTTTTCAGGAGGGAGACTCACACACATTACACTTAGATTAGGTTAGAGTAGAATTTCTATCTTATATCAACAACAAAAAAAGCTACTATCTTTTTAAATTAAAAAAGGGAACTCCTAAAATTTAGGCTTTTTTTTTTTTTAGGTTCATCTTTTTAGAGAGATGCTATGTCTACAACAATTTTACAACATTTTTACAACAAATCACAGATGGTTAGTTATTATTGGTTCAAATTTGAAACTAACAGTAAGATTACTTTTTTGCCCCAACAATAACAATTAGTAACAACCTGCCACTTAGGATTTGTTGTAAAAATGTTGTAGACATATCATTTCTCATCTTTTTATTCTCTAAAATTTAGCCATTTTTTATTTCCTTTTTCATCCAAATAAAACACCACCATTTTTTTTTTTAACTAAGAGAACTCCTAAAATTTAGCCTTCTTTCCCCTCACATTCATCTTATTTTTCCTACTCAATCTTTTCTCTATATCACTAAATCACTTTCAAACACACATTCAAAAAAGAAATTACAGTTATTGCTTAAAAAATTTTAGAAAAAAAAATAGAAAAGTCTCTGAGCACACACAATGCATGTGCATAGAGGCTGGTTTAAGTATAATGAAATTTTGATGTCATTTTTCTAAGAGTTTTATTAGAAACAATGATTTGAAATATTGTATTCTTGTTCAAAATTAATTAATTTTACAACAATTGAAATAAAATCTAACAAAAAAATATATATTAATACACAATAAAAATGTAAAAAATAATTGAATGTTATTTGTATTTTTATTTTAACAAAACAATATTTTCATTCTTGAGTAAGCATGAAACATGTCTATCTATATCAATTACTATATCATGTAATTTTGAAATTTATAAATACATATAATATGATTAAATAACTACACCTCTGAGATTGTCTTTCTATTTTATATATAAAATAGAACACTAAATATTTTACAATTTTTAACAAAAAAGAATTATTGAAATATTGGAGAAAACTAATAACAAGTTATTGCAAGGTATAGCATATCATGCATTAACTCAGATAGTAGTGTATAGAATGAGACACACAAGCTCCTAATACTCTATTTATTTGGTTGTAGTAGTGGGTGGTATGCAAAGACTCACATAGTAGTGTATAGGATGAGACACTCGAACTCCTAAGAAAGGTTAAGAGCTTTCTTTATTTGGTTTTTGGTTATAGTAGCAGGTGGTATGCAAAGACTCACATAGTATTGTATAGGATGAGACACACGAACTCCTGAGAAAGGTTAAGAGCTTTCTTTATTTGGTTGTAGTAGCGGGTGGTTCTACTCTTCCTGAGCTGTCTTGCCGTATCTAAAATGGCTTCAAGCATCTGGCTTCACCAACTGCCTGCTCTCTCCTTCTTCGGCACTTCCTAGTCCACAACAGACCTGATCTTCTCTTGATCCATCTGAAGCACACCCTTGCTGATCCAATGGCCGAGAAAGAGCATTTTCGTCTGAGCACCGTTTCGCGTACAACTTCTTTTCCTGCTACACCAGGAACACTGTACTCAAGGTTCCAAACCTCTTCCTAACGGAAAGACCACTATTAAGAGCTTTCTTTATTTGGTTGTAGTAGTGGGTGGTGTGCAAAAAATTGGTCTTGATGAGAGTAGGTGAGAGTCATGTTTTTGCAAAAAGTGCGAAAGAAGTTTTCTTTGGGTATGACCAAGTTTGAAAAATACTTACTTAGGGAGAGCTATAGTAAAGCTATGATAAATTTCATAAATAAATCAAAATAGGTTTCAATTATTACTAAATAAATCAAAATAGGTCTCTGGTAAAGTCTCTGATGGTTGTATAAGAAATTTGAGGTTCAATCCCCGCCTACACCAAAAACATAAATAATTCCAAATTATTAAAAAAAAAAAAAAAAACTTTAAAATGAAATAACATATGTAAGGGCACGGTTAGCTCCTAAAGCCCAAATGGAGGGTCAATGGCCCAAAAAGCCCAAAACAATAAATTTATTAGAGAATGGGCTTAAAGATGAACTTTCAATGAGTTAGGTGGATAGTAATCATAGTAGGTTAGCTATTATTAGAAAGAATAGAACAACAATTTTGTTCAAGAAAAGTCCTCCTCGATGAAGTCCGAGGATGGTTTGTTCTTATATATCTCTCTTAAACTTATACAAAATTACAGTTCTTGAATCTATAGTAATTTTTCCTTAGATTTTTTGATGATCCCCTTTGTAATGGGGTTTTTTTCCTTTATATTCCCCTTCCTTCCTTCATCTCAGCCCTCCACGTGTAGATCAGATTGCTGGTTTTGATACTTGTCCCATCAGCACTTTCCTAAAGTCTCTTTTGGGTAGTTGTAAGGCTGAGTATTATTGTTCAGGTTTCACCTCCATATTAATGCGGCCAAGAGGTTAGCTGCAGAGCATTCAATGCGGTGGTAGTAGCTTTCTTCTCAGATATTTCACACCTCTCTTTTGTCTTATCTCTATCTGATGTTTATCTTTGTCAGCACGATTGCCTGTTGCCTTGTTCTTGATAAAGGATCAGACCTTTGACCTCTACTTTGCTTAGCTGATGAGGTACACCCCTCTTCGGATAACATTTCTAGCTCCTTATGACCAGACTTCTTCCACGACCCATTAACATGTATGTCTTTATTAGCATTTACCTATCCTTGGGCTATCTGATGTCCTCGGACACGGCCCACTTCCCAATACCCATATCTGGGCCTTCCATACCTACAACATAAATAATTCCAATACAAAATAAATGTGGAAGATAAACAGAGAGATTGATAAAATATACAATATTTATTGCAAAATGTAATTTGAGAATAAAATTTCCATCAAAATGATAAAAAAATTTCATGTCCAAACAACTCATCAAAGTGGAATTTGGTTATTACTAAGATCCTATATGTAACTTACCATAAAAATATCATGTTAGTCTTGATCTTCATTCTCATAATCTAGCAGAAAGTACATAGTTAGTGTACTTGACTGTGCAAAGGGGGAGACCCAATTGAATTTTCTATCTCAGTTTGGTTCAAGTCTACACCAAAATCAGCAGTTTATTTGAGCATTCACATTCGGTCTCTTAAATGCCATACGTTGGTATATTTTAGCATCAAACCACCAAAATGTAACGTTACCCGGTCTTCTAATTGCAAAACAACTTACAATGGTGCTACAGTACAATAGTAAATTTACGAGCCTACTCTAGCAACATTGTAAACGAAAATATTAATATTTTATTAACAAATATCAGTCTCTTTTTCTCTCTCTTCAAAGTCTCTCGTCCTCTCTCTCGCCAGACTGCACCTCACCAGGCTTCTCTCTTTTGCTCCCATGGCTGTGCCGATTACTCCTTCTCTCCCCATGCCACTCAACCCAGCACTCTAGCCATTGTCCCTCTACCCATTTAACTCTTCACTCTATCGCTCTCTCTTCAAACTGAAGATTCAAGGGTTTTTGGGTTTGGCTAAAAAGGTTTCGTCTGCAAAATCTCAAACCGAAGCTCCGTCGGTGTGGGGGTTTTGTGTCCTCTCGGTGATGTAACTGTCTCTCACCATTTGGGTCATCAATCGTTTGGGTCAGCTGGGATAATTTTCTCAACTTCATCGCGGTGGGTTGTCGCTCTCCGTCACCGGATTGGACGCTTCAGAAAGTTTGCTCAGGTTCAACTTCAATTACCAGTAAGTTTCATGGCTATACAAGTTGCATCACATAAAAGGTTCAAAGAAATTTCTAGAATAATAAAGTAAACATGTTAGATTGATTTTTCAGATCAGTTTATATTTGAGCAAAGAGTTGGTCTGGTACACACACTTTTTTTTTATAGTTTTACTTACATTGGTGTCTCTGTTGTAGCGTTTGGCTTTAACAAAAATTCCTATATCTATTCATTATTTGTTCAAGAATGCCACTATTATTGGTGTCTCTGCTGTAGCGTGTGTTTTATCTTTTCTTCGCTGATTTTTCTGTCATTGTATCTTGGTTTATAATTGGAGGAAAAAAAATTTCTTATGAAATATTCTATAGCATTTTGAGTTAGATAGCATGAATTATGATTATGCCTTCTTCTTCTTTTTACTTTTATTTTTTATATTTCCTGCTAGAAGAGTTCTGATTATACACTCTGTTTGAATGTCTAGTCCATGGATATAGGCTGCCAGTTTGTTGTTGACACATTGTAATCAGTATTGTTTAAAGAGTCTTGGTAGTTTACTAGATTTTTCATTCTTCTGATATGCTCGCATCTATTAGCACCCCAATGGTTTCCAGCTGCACAACTTATTAATATTTTACCAAGCAGCTGAGTTATTTGGTATTGTTTTAATATAATTTTTTGGTGAAGAAACCATATTTCTACCTGTTGCCTATACTTGATCATCAGTTTGATATTGGAAACCAAGAAATGTATATACTCTTTTTGCTTCCAGAAGTTTTATTCCTAGCATATGGCAATGAAATTTTAATGCCAAGTAAAAAAAAAAGAAACATCAAAGTTTCCGTAGGACGGACAATGTTCAAGAATAGTGGAATAGTAGCTATGAGTTTCTCAACCCATTGAATTTAGGATTCCTTATTTTGGTAGTGGCTTATTTTAGGCTTTGGTTTGGAACATATAGATGATGTATTGTTCCAACTTTAATTTGGCAGTAGAACTTGGCAATAATTTGTTATTTTGTTATCTTATGCCACTTATGTAATCGCAACATTTTAGCTTATATGAAAAATTTATGTATTTTCTATGTTTGATATCATATCTTCTACACTTTGTCTTGTTGCGAACTTATTTTGCTTATGTTCATTTCATCTACGGGGATAATTTCTTCACAATGTTGTCTTGAAGGTTGTCTCATATTTTATACAGTAGCTTGTTTCTTTGCCCCCTAAACATATATTACATAATCTGTTTTGCTTATGTTCCTTTCATCTATAGTGATAATTTGCAAACAATGTTGTCTTCAAGATTGTCTCTATGGGTCGCTCTCTTTTTCGCAAATTGCTTTTTGATGA
Organism: Notholithocarpus densiflorus; assembly: GCA_030021035.2. Lineage (NCBI taxonomy): Eukaryota > Viridiplantae > Streptophyta > Magnoliopsida > Fagales > Fagaceae > Notholithocarpus > Notholithocarpus densiflorus. Next base: position 131,218 of record JARYZH020000195.1, on the reverse strand, counting down.
CTCAGATGAGGATGAGATAATGAGGCAAGTTCTTAAGGGTTCAACATCACAACGTAAACGTCGTCAATATATCAAACGTAATCATTTGGCAGGCCATAAAAGATTGTATCTCGACTACTTGGCTGACACAATGGTGCTAGAGAGACCAATTGGTAGAAAAGCCGAAAAGGCTAAGCGAAAGAGAAAATATGGTGACAATGAATTTAGGGAATATTTGGCGAAGAAATTGCACTATTTTCAAGAATCACATGAACAAGACAAAGAGACTCTTTGTATCAAAGTGGAGAGGGTTCGAGTGGATGCACAAAGAGCTGATATGGAAAAGGAAAGGCTTCGTCTTGAAACTATTAATGAGGAGGAAAGAATAATGACGAAGGATACAAGTGGCATGTTTGAAAAAGAAAGACTTTATTTTGAAAATCTCAAGGATCAAATCCTTGCAAGACAAAAATTAGAGTAAATAGTTGGGTTTGACACATGGAGATGATGTCTTGGTCGTACCTTATTTTGGTAGTAACTTATTTTAGGATTAGAGTTTGGCATATGTAGATGATATTTTGTTCCGACCTTATTTTGGTAGTAACTTATTTTAGGCTTTGGTTTGGAACATATAGATGATGTATTGTTCCAACTTTAATTTGGCATTAGAACGTGGCAATAATTTGTTATTTTGTTATCTTATGCCACTTATGTAATTACAACATTTTAGCTTATATGAAAAATTTATGTATTTTCTATGTTTGATATCATATCTTCTACACTTTGTCTTGTTGCGAACTTATTTTGCTTATGTTCATTTCATCTTATTTTGCTTATGTTCATTTCATCTACAGGGATAATTTCTTCACAATGTTGTCTTGAAGGTTGTCTCATATTTTATACAGTAGTTTGTTTCTTCGCCCCCTAAACATATATTACATAATCTGTTTTGCTTATGTTCCTTTCATCTATAGTGATAATTTCCTAACAATGTTGTCTTCAAGGTTGTCTCTATGGGTCGCTCTCTTTTTCGCAAATTGCTTTTTGATGACTCGGATGAGGATGAGATAATGAGGCAAGTTCTTAAGAGTTCAACATCAAAACGTAAACGTCGTCGATATATTAGACGTAATCATTTGACAGGCCATAAAAGATTATATCTCAACTACTTGGCTGACACACCAGTATATCCTCCCACTTTATTTCGGACGAGATTTTGGATGAGTCGTTCTCTTTTTCTTCGTATTAAATCTAATGTAGAAACTTATGAACCTTACTTTATCCAAAAAAGAGATAATGCCCAAAGACTCAGTTTATCTTCTCTTCAAAAGATGACAGCTGCACTTAGAATATTTGCATATGGAGTTACAGCTGATTTTATGGATGAGTATGTGCGGATTGGAGAAACCACTGCAATAAAAAGTCTGAAAAAATTTGCTGCAACAGTGGTTGATATTTTCTCCAAGGAATACAGAATACTTGAGGTCTCCAAACAACGAAGACATTGCTAGATTATTAGCCAATGGTCAAAGATGTGGATTTCCAGGGATGCTAGGGAGCATTGATTGCATACATTGGAAATGGAAAAATTGTCCAGCTGCATGGAAATGTCAATATTGTGGTCATATTCGTGAGCCAACCATTATTTTGGAAGCAGTGGCATCATATGATTTTTGGATATGGCATGCATTTTTTGAGTTACTTGGGTCAAATAATGATATTAATATATTAGAACTGTCTCCTATATTTTCTGAGCTCGAACAAACGTGCTCCTACAGTTAATTACTCAATTAATTGTAATGAGTATACAATGGGATACTACCTTGCTGATGACATATATCCAAAGTGGTCAACATTTGTTAAAACAATTCCAGTTCCACGAAGACAAAAAAAAAAAACAATTATTTGCAAAAGTCCAAGAGGTGAATAGGAAGGATGTAGAGCGTGCATTGGAGTGCTTCAAGCAAGATTCACAATTATGCGTAGACTTATAAGATTTTTCTATCTTGAAACGCTCCAAGACATCATGAAAGCATGCGTAATTCTTCATAACATGATTATTGAAGATGAGCGAGATGTAAATGAAGTGGTGAAGTTTGATTACGAACAAATCGATGAAAATATTCCTCCTATACAAGTGTCACGGGAGCAGACAAATGAATTTACGAAGTTCATTGAAAGTCATCAATGCATTCGAGACCATGAAATTCATTCTCAACTCCAATCGGACCTCATTGAGCATTTATGGCAATTACAAGGGGAGTTGTAGGAACTTAAGTGTGTGAGTTATGTATGTGGGGTTTTATTGTAATTTGATATATGTATGAGTTTTCTATAGACAACATTGATAGTTATGTATGTGAATTGCATCTATAAATATGTATGTTGATTTTTAAAGTTGGTAGGTTGATTTTTATACTTGGCAGGTTGAGTACATTGATAACATTGATAGTTATGTATGTGGATTGCATCTATAAATATGTATATGGATTTTTAAAGTTGGCAAGTTGATTTGTGTACTTGGCAGGTTGAGTACATTGATATTTTTATAATACATCTATAAATAGTTTATGTTTTGCGTAAATGAATTTTGACAAGTTGATAGTTAATATTTTATGTAAATAGATTTTGACAAGTTGATAGTTTATATTTTATTTAAATGGATATTGACTGGTTGGTAATCAATTGGAGCAAAAATGAGTTTCCATTGTCACTCTTCACAGTTAGTTTATGTTTTGCACAAATGGATTTTAAGAGGTTGATAGTTTATGTTTTGTGTAAATGAACTTTGACAGGTTGATAGTTTATGTTTTGCGTAAATGAATTTTGACAGGTTAATAGTTTATAATTTGCATAAATGGATTTTGTCAGGTTGATAGTTTATGTTTTGCGTAAATGGATTTTGTGAGGTTGGTAGTTTAAATCAATTAGAGCAAAAATAAATTTCCATTGTCAATCTTCATAGATAATTTATGTTCTGCATAAATGGATTAATTTGGTAGGTTAATAGTTTATGTTAAAAAAATAGATTTTGACAGGTTGATAGTTTATATTTCGTGTAAATGGATTTTGATAGGTTGGTAGTTTAACTCAATTGAAGGAAAAATGAGTTTTCATTGTTACTCTTCAAAGAACTTATTTGATCGAAAAAGGAAAAAAAAAATTCAAAAAATGATTGTTATGAAAAGACAGATTTCCAAAAATACGAACGTTCAAAGAAAAAAAATTATATGTTAAGAAAAGTCAAGTTTTTTTAAAAATACGACTGTTACATAAGTCGATTATTTAAAAATATGACTGTTGGAAACAAATAATAAAGAAAGATAAAAAAATAATATTTTAATAAAATGGTAAAAAAATAGAGTTTGGGATGTTGGATGTATTGAAAAATGGTATGGTATAATAGATAAAATAGTTTTTGAGATGGTAAAATAGAATAGTTGGAAAATTTCGGATGTGAATGCTCTTATGTATTTTTATAACATTTTATTTTCTTCTTGCATGACCCAACACCATGCAACCTTTATGGAGATTTAAGAAAGCGTGGTTTGGTGGGTAAGATTGGGTCTATTTAAGCTTTTTCATGGACTTAGAATATGGATTTTGCTATGTGGGCTAGGGCCATTTGTAAAATCTGGTATTCATGAAATAAGTCACAAGTTAGCCACTTTCACCCAAATAAATGGGCCAAAATGGGCAAATGCCCTTTTCGCGCAAATTATACAGCATTCTGCCCCCTTTCCCAAACTAATTGGGAAAATGCTCATCTTTTGTAACTCGATTTTCTCAAAATTGAGTTTCAATGTAAAACTCGATTTGTAGTAAATCGAGTATAAGGCGATCAAACTTAAAAAAAAAAAAAAATTGCATGGAACTCGAGTTCCATAAAAACGCCACTATAGGCCTCCATGAAACGCAGCTATAGGTAAAATTAAAAATAAAATAAAATAAATAAAAAAATTGCATGGAACTCGAGTTCATAGAGCTCGAGTTCCATAAAAAACGCCACTATAGGGCTCCCTATGGAGCGATCAGACTTTAAAAAAAAAACTTGCATGTTAAAATGCCACTACAGGGCTCCCTATGGAGCGATCAGACTTAAGAAAAAAACTTGCATGTTTTAAAATGCCACTATAAGGCTTTAAAAAATTGCATAGAACTCGAGCTCATGGAGCTCGAGTTCCAGTAATTTTTTTTTTTTTTTTTTTAATTTTTAGTTTGTTATAACTCGATTTTCTACAAATCGAGTTTTACATTGAAACTTGATTTTGAGAAAATCAAGTTACAAAAGAGGGACATTTCTCTAATTAGTTTGAGAAAGGGGGCAAAACTCTGTATAATTTGCGCGAAAAGGGCATTTGCCTATTTTCTCCTACATAAATGTATGTAGCTCCTGTTCTATGTTGTTGAAATTGCGATTACCCATTTTAGCCCATATACGCATGCTGACCAGTTTTGCCACATTAAGTGACTTCCCTAGGAATCAATTATCTGGAAAAGTGCAACCAATCAAGCTTAGCCAACAAATTTCCTTACACTGATTAGAGTAGGTCCTTTCTTTATCTAAGATAAGGGCCATAAGGCAAATTTGACCTTTACAACTTGTCTAACAACATGAGGGTCAATAACTTCGCTTCTTATTCAAAATGACTAATACGTAGAAAAATTGTCAAGCCTACTATAAAACCTCACATCATATCTTATACAAAAACACCTTCCATTACTACTTGAACCAATATTCACTACACTTTGCCCTCTCAGCATAGTAGAGTCATGTCTCTCTCACTTTCTCTCAATTTTTTTTTTTTTTTTTTTTAATATCTCTTAAATTCTCAGTCTTGCTATATGTGTAAAACGATGTAGGCTTAATGCACTATTCATGTTTATCCATCATTTTGGTGTTTAGCACTTTAGGTGTATTCTTGTGATGCACTATTAGCCTTTATTGATTGAATATCGGAATTTTGGACTTTGATTCTTCTCGTTTCATCACATTTTAAAGAATCTGAGGAGCGGTTGGGTTAGTTTTTCTTATCTCAGTCTTTCCAGAAATCATCCTCAAGAATGATAGTAGAAGCGGTGGGCCCCAGTTGGGCCGGAAGCACGAGCAGTTAGTGGACTTCCATTGTGCGATAGGATTAGGGCCTTTTTTATTCTTGGAAGTGAGTCACAGTCCACCAAGTCTAACAAGTGTGTAGGCGAGGGCTTCCAAAACTACAGTAAAAGCGCGCCGCAGCTTCACTTTTTGTTAACACAAACTGTTTTCGGTTTCGGGTTTCCCCGTCTCTGTCCTCTCCTCTCCTCTGTTTAGGTTTAGTGATGTCCCACTCCCACTAGGACTTGTACTACACACTACCTAATTAAATCTGAACTGCAACCTCGCCAACTCTCGAGTCAAACCAACTCAGCCCAGATCTCTCTCTCTCATTTTTTTTTTTTTTTTTCTCTATTCTTATTTTTGTAAAAAAATAAATTCCATTGACTTTGTCTAAATATTTAAAGTAACAATATTTGATAATATTGACTTGGAATATACAGATCCACGATGATTGATTCCTTTCCTTACTCTCAAATTCAAAATTTAATTGAAAATACTTAATTGATATCAAAGTCTAGTGTGTAGTGTAGGCTGCTTTGCTTAGTGGGGTAGGGTAAGGGTTTAAGGGCTAAGGGGGCAGAGCAGAGGTAAAGTTTATATTTTATGATGAGAGCGAGATTGGTAGTGTTCCCGATTAAAGGGAACAATTGGTGCTTCACTCGATCCATTAACGACTCGCTTGCTTCTACTACTTTCGGCTCAGGTCATTCTCAAACACCTTCTACGCTCAGAGAACTTTGGCGCAACATCTCCTCCAATTCCAAACCCTTTAACGCCAATGCGGAACTCCTCATCGATTTCGTCTCTCTCAAGGTCCCTCCTTTTTCACTTTTTCACTTTTCTAGATTCATCACTAATCTCATTGATTCTCACCTTTTCTCTTCTGGGTTCTTTTCAAAAAGATGAATAACGCTTGGATTGGTTTAGAAAAAGCTCCTCAAGGAACTCTCAAGAACAAGATTCATTTGTGAGCTTCCTTTACTCCTCATTCTTTCTTTTGACCTTACTGTTTTCTTTCTTTACTCTCAGTTTTATATTTATATATATTCATAGGTTGGGACTGCGGCTTTTGTCCCGGGTTAAGCCCTCTGAGATATTCTTGAAGTCTATATCTAAGGAGATTACAGATGTTGATATTACCTACCCGTCAAGGTTTCATCTTTTTCCACGTTTTTTGTTTCTATGAAAATTAAATGTTTTTCACTTCATTATTCTCTATGCAATCATTTTTGGGTTTTTACTGAGTTACCCACTAAACCAATCACTCGCATTGCTTGTTAATTGTTATATACAAATTAAAAACGAAAAATTAAACCTTTTTTTGCTATAGTGTGTGTTCTACGGTTTTAATTCTTCTACATTTCATTACTGGCTGATATCTAATCTGAAACAAAGTTGGCAAAGAGGCATACACTACTCAATTATGTTCTTGCAAATAATTAATGTTACCACTTTTAGCCTATAACTAATAATCATATGGAGTTTACATTTTTTTTTTTTTTTTTTACCTGCTATAGTATGCAGGTTCAGAGCTCTAACTTTGGTTCTTTTTGTATTATTTCTCTGTTCTGTAATCATACCCTTTTTACACTGTTCTTACAATTTACAATCTTGCAGTTTAAATGCACGACTTGTGCGTAGAAGGTTACGGCATATTGCCACGAGGTAATTTATTTTCCCTTCTTTTTCTTGTCTATCTGATAAGTCAGAAGTTGAAAATTACTGCTAGCTTTGTTTGTGTCACTGCTACTTCTCTTTGGTAATAAACTAGAGTTTGGTTGACCCCCAAAAGATACTCTTTTACCAGCTACTTACCACTAGATTCTCCAATACTGGAAATTAAAAGCAGTGCAGACCTTGGATTTCTGAATGAATATGAAGGAAGATAATGAATGCTAATGAAACTTTTTTTATATTCCTACCCAATCCCTTCCTCTTTGTTTCAAATTTTACTAGACTTACACTCCATGTAATTTTTTCATAGTCCTGCTTAACCTCAACCTTTTAGACACTCATCATCTGTGAAAAATTATCTTATGGAGCAATGAGTGGAATTGAGTAGAGCGGCCAAAAAGAATGCACATACCCCAGTTAAAGTAGTTTGAGGCATTATATTCTTGAGTATTTCTGTGATCTTTTTAGCCATTTTGTTCAAGGGCATGTGGAGTAGGGGCACATTTTTTTCAAGGGCTGCTGAGCTTAATGTCCTGTAAATGACTTTAAGATCCATTAGTAAAGCTTCTTGGATAATGACCCTAAGAACTAACAAGCTCATTTGCTTATTGTTTCATTTATATTTGTTTCTTGTAGATCTGTTATATTTAATTTCTGATTGGATGAAATTGATTTAGATTTTATTGTTTTTCTACAAGTGGTGGACATTTGATATGAAGTGCTATCTGATTATCAGGGGAAATATCATCCACAAGAAGTACTTCTATGGTTCAGTTGCATTGCTTCCCTTGTCAACTGTATTTACTGTACGTATGTGTTTACTTTCACAATGATTTTGGATTCTCAAGTTTTGAAGTTATATACATCGAGACATCTCAATATCCATATTATTTTTTCAAAAGCATTACATCATAATTCTTACTTGTTTTATTTCTTATTCTATTATAGGTTTTACCTTTGCCTAATATCCCATTCTTCTGGATTTTATTCCGGACTTACTCTCACTGGAGGGCTCTCCAGGTGTGTTCACGTTCTTACATATTGCGACTTGCAACCTAATTTGTTTTATGATGCATGCAACAATCTAAAAGTACGTTAGGGAAGTTCTAAAAAATGGGATTTGGAGTTACATTCTTCACATGCTAATACTTGCAAGTAACAGCTATATTGTAAATCTGTTGAAATATTTGTTTTTTCCTATTGAAACTCAACTTAACACAACAAATATTTATCCCAAAAGTTTGGATGACCTTACATGAATGATGCCTTGAAACCCTGCTCTAATTAGGCAATTATCACTTAGAAACTATGCACTAGAATGTCTTTTTCATGGGTAGTCTTAAAACATGTTTCCCTAATCTTTGTGGCATATATATTACTTCAATCATGTGTGCACCTAATGGTCTTTGGATAGATGAGAAAAATTGGATTTTGACATACTTGTATGCATGTGTATATGTAACTAATTTCCACTTTTTCTGAGAAGAATATTTGTATCTACAACTGAATTCATGTGGCATGATGTTTCTTGGGCTGTCAACCATATTATATCAACATAGTAGAGAACAGGTAGGCCTTATAGCTAGCTACCTTGTAAGTTGTCATGTTAAATATAAATTAACGAATGCACTAGTAAAGGAAGTCATTTGTTTCAAGTTGAATAGCAGAAGGCCTAAAAGAAAACGGTTTGAAAACAGCTGGCAAAAAGTATTGTCCCATAATATAACAGAGGATATACAGGACTGTACCAGATCCTCCCAAGTGGTGGATAAAAAGGTTTCCTTCAAGGCAGTAGATTGTAAGGCACTGTTGAGTTCATTTGAGATGTATGGGGATCATCACATAAGTAATTTATGTGCTGCCTCTAGATGTTGACTTTCCTGTTTCTATCATTTGCCTTGCCCCTAGTTTTTAGTTTTTCTTTTGGATGGTGTCACTGTTGACCCCAGTGTTAGTTTTAAAAGATTTTGGAGCTCATTTAATATCAATGTTTTGGTTCTGTGGCTGTATTATGCATGAATTTACATTTCCCTCTTTATGTCTTCTTATTTTTATCTATCAAAAAAACAAAATGTCTTATTTATTTTATTTTATGTTTTTATATTGTCCTCCAGGGAAGTGAGAAGCTCCTTCAGCTTGTCTCAGATAGCTCTTCAACTCTCAACTCTTCTATGGGGAATGAGAATGAAACCAAGCATGATGGCTCTAAATATGGTATCCATAATTCAGTTGGTTCTCCATGGGTAAGTTAATGACCCCCGTGGGTTGCCCCGGGCACCCCTTCGATTATTACCAGTTGTCTTGACATCTATCTTTGTATCATCCATTATTTTGTTGCTTTGACCATTGATATTTGAAATTTTCATTTGGTCTCCATATGCTGGGTTAGATCTGACACACTATCTTTGAGGCTTGTTTGGTGAGGACTTTTTAGGTTAAATCTTAAACTTACAGAGCAAGGGTCTCTTTGTTCCCGAGTGGTGCTACGTGTAAACATCGAGGGGAGGACATGAACCACTTGTTTCGTCATTGTGACATGGCAAGGGATATGTGGTCTCCTGGGTGTTTTTTGGGTGATGCCTTTTTCAGTGTTGGAGTTGTTGGCGTGTTGGATCTGGTGGTTTGGTGGGAGAAGTAGTAGGGAGGTATGGCACACTGCTCCTTTGTGCCTCCTTTTGTGGTGTATTTAGAAAGAACATAGCCCTTGATTCTTTGAGGGCCAAGAGCTTAGCGTGGTGAAGCTGAAATATCCTTTTTCAGTACAGGGGTTATTAGACTTTGCGGAGTCCTTGTACATTTCTTAGTTGCTTGCTGTTTTTTTTTTTTTTTGGTGTTTTCTTCTTTATGCAGTCAGTGTATTAGGATTGCCTTCTGTTTTAATGAATTTATTTACTAATAAAAAAAATCTTAAAAAACTGTTATAAAAAAGCCTTCTTTTTATACCTTGTCATTGAATTTACCAAACCAAACAGGCAATTGATATGCCAACTATGGTAGCTGGATTATTTGCATTGGTCTTAATTCTATATAACAATTCGGCATATGTATAATTGGAATGCTTTGGACCAATTAATGTTAATATAGACTTCCATTGGGGCTGCTCTTGCTAAAGTTTGTTAATATCTTTCTTTGTAATCAGGTTTTGCAGCCATCAAAGGAACTTGAAGAACTTCTTCATTGTGTAGATGGGCATGACGGTCTTAGTAAATGTGCCATTTCAGATATTTGCAAGATCTTTGATTTGAACACCAATGATGTTCTAAAGTACAGGGATTCAATGTAGTTAATATCATTGTGTCGTTTGCCATCTGAATTGCAATTGTCAGATGGCATTTCATGGAAATGAAATACACTTTCAATTTCTTTCCCTTCTTTTGATATTTGTTATTGGAATAACTATGCCATGTCTTGTAACCTTGAACGAACAGAAGAAATTTTGAATATACAAGTAATGATTGGATCAAAGTATCCAACCATGCAAGGTTTTTCCTGATACTTGAACAGGGCTCATGAATAATATTTGATTGATCTACTTGAGGCTTTGTATTTGCTAAAGTGAAGGCTTTGATAAGAATGGAAGTTTGTGTTTGCATCTGGTAAAAATGGATGTGATAAAATGGATGTGTTTGCATCTGGTAAACCATCCTATCTTGTAAAACACATTTTGAGATGGCCATCTGAAGAATATACTTTACCACACCTGGCTTATACAGCCCTCTAGGCTCTAGCTAACCGACTCTCCATATGGGCTTAAAGTTCTAGTAAACATTTTTGGTCAAAGCAAACGGTTAATTGGAATTGTTGACATCCCGCAGTATCAAGAATATTCTTCACAACTTGCAATCAAAAGAGATTATAATGCCTAAAAAAATAATTTTTCTTAAGAACATTGGTTAAAAAACACTTTTTGGCATTGTTGACATCCTCCAAATCTGCATTGCTAAAAAGAGCTCAATAAAAGAAAAAAAAAAAAAAAATCCTATACCACCATAAGTTTCCCAAAAATTTTCAAACTTTTCCAGATATATATACTCATGTATATGAGTTATCCAAAAAAAATTTATTTTTTCTCAAGTATGTAAGCTTACTGGGCCCCCATTTCATTAAAATTTTGATTTATATTTATATAAATAGGATTAATAGATAGGGTTTTTAGTTTTTTCTGGTTCCACATTAGGAGGAAAAAGAAGAAAAAAAACTATCTTGCAGCACAACAATACATAGATAGATGTTTGGAAATGTTTTCAGTGAATGCATAAAAATACATACACACCAACAAAAGATCAGTACACCCCAAGCACTCAGGCAGACCTCAACAATCTAACAAAAACTAGGAATTTGAAGGACCAAAGACTCCTAACGAGAGCAGGCTCGGGATATCACACACTTAACAGGGGATTTATATATGATAATCCTCTTATGGAGCAGTAATTATCTTTTGCACTTGCTCTATAGATTAGGCCTCTCACAATATTAGGCCTAATCCACCCGTGGGAATCATAAGCCCATTCCAATAGTTTAATATTTAGATTCTCTTTACATGATATTGACTTGAGCAAAAGAGTGGGTTCGGCCAACCCACCTCAGGGAAGCCCATCTCACGAAAAAGGTTTATTTTGGTCCGTTTGGATAGAACTTATTTTGCTGAAACTGAAAACTGAAAACACTGTAACAAAATAATTTTTAAATGTGTGAATAGTACAGTGAGACCCATTTTTAATGAAAAAGTTGATAAAAACTGAGATTTGTGGGTTAAAATAGTCAAAAGTTGTGGTTACTGTGCATAAATAGTAGCCGTTGTCCCCTGAAATGAATGCTGCAGCAAAAAAAAAAAAAAAAAAGAAGGTGAAAATGCAGGAAACGCAGACGCACAAACGCAACGCGTATCCAAACCTTCTCTTTGTCTTATAAGAATACTAGAATCAAGCAATTTGAGCAATCATTTTTCCCTTTCTCACACAGTTTTCTCCATATAAAAAATTAGAAATTCATCCCACCATATATCCCAAATATGATATATTGAAATCTTCAAAGAAATTGTGTAGATAGCAAACCATATTTGTTGTCTTTCTAACCAATACAAATAAACCATTATAGTTTTCTGTAATTATGTGAATTCTTTAAAATTAACCAACGTGATCACTCGACTATCTTTTCCGTTGTATTGAATAATTTCTACCAAATCTATATATATATATATATATATATATATATGATATATCTCTAAAAATTGAAGCGTAACATTTATTGTTGTTACACTCCAGTTGAGTCACATTAACGTCCACGTCATTATCTTTTTTCTTTCCAATTTTCCTATAATTATTTTTAACTTTTTTTTTTTAATATTTACACTTCTTCAACCTTTTTCCACCCCTTACCTTTTCATCTCTCCACTACTTCTCCAACTTTTCTCCATTCATTTCCTTTTCATCTCCCCACTACCTACTACCCTCTACATTAATATCATTCTTCCTCTTTCTCTTCATCTTCCATTATTTTTGTCTATTCTTATTCACACATTTTTACTATAAATTTGTCATTATCTTTTCCATTCTATTCATAGTTTTCTCTCACAAAAAGAAGGTTCTCTCTCTCTCTCTCTCAATTTTTTGGTGGATTTTATTTTTTATTTTTCTTGCATCTCTGCTTCAGGTTGATAATTTTTTTATATTTTTTAAAACTCTATATTGGGGTAATGCGATTTAATTTTGTTTTTTAAATTTTTTTTTTTCTCTTTGATTGTTAAATGTTATCCTATTGCGTTATAAAGAATTAAATATAGCATATAAAATATAATATTATTATATTACATAGCATGATTTAGATAATTTGGTATTTATTGTAATTTTGTATTTATTCTATTACATAGCATGATTTTTTATAGTGCTCAATTTAGATGTTAAACTATGAGACTTTACTAGTGTTTGTTTATTTTTTAATCCTTTGTGATGGACAAAGTACTCTTAATAATTGTATTAGAAGTACTCTATAATGTCATTTATTTAGAGAAAAGTAAAGATTAGCCAAACGAAAATAATCGAATGGGTGACAAATTTTAGCCTTTGCAATTTTATTTTTATTATTATTATCATTTTATATCAATGCATATATAGTAATTTAATTCTTAGATTTTGCTAATAATTGTTTATTTGATAATATGTTTTGGGTGGACAAAATTACAATTTCTGCAAAAAAAATAACCTTAATTGATTATCAACAACAAATTGTTTTCCTAATTGGTCAAATTAATCATTTTTAAGTTTTATTAATTTTTTTAGTTACATTTTTCGATGTTTTGGATTATAGGCAGAAAAAATACGGTTTGAGAAAGTTTGTTTAAAACTAAAAGAATAATTTTCAAATTTTATATTCTTTTTAATGATTCACAAAATGTTATAAATAACTTTTATTAAAAAATAAATATTTTTGTTAAATTGCCTTTTGAATATATTTGTATTGTTTTCATTATGATACAACAAAATTTATATTTATGATTATTCCTATATTATATTTATGATTATTTTCATAATAAATAAAAATATGATTACGAAATATATTACTTTTTATTAAATTAGTTTAAATTGTAAAAAAATATTTAATAAAACAACTATAAAAATAATTATTATGCGTAACATGCAGATTCACAACTAGTAGACTCTAATTTAAAAAAAAAAAAAAAACCTTTAGTTAAATCAGCCAACCAGAACCACACAAATCGTGACCTCCAATAATGATCTACCGAGCAAATTTAATATGAATTCAGGAAGAGAAAAGCGTGAAACCCAAAGTTGAAAGTTGAAAGCTGAAATGTTTTTGGTTTTGGGAAATATTAACAAGCATTGTGTGGTGCTGTTAAAATTTCCCTTTTTGGGTCTTATCTAAAAAAAAGGAAAAAAATTATCAAAAAAATTACCAAAAGAGATTAAAAAATAATCAAAAATTGCCTAAAAATTTGAAAAACTATCAAAATATGTGTTGTTAATGGGTACTTTATTTTTTACCAAAATAAATGCTTGCCAGTTTTCTTTCCATTTTTTTCATTCGTCAGAAAAACAAAAAGTTTCCCAGAGCACTTTTTGAAACCACCGACACCTTTACACTGTTTTCTGAGCAAGTTCTACAAAATTTCTGCTAATTTCCCATCTTGCTTTGCTTTACTGGTGGGAAAAAAGCTTCCCATTTCCCTTTTGACTGCCTTTTGCTTCACAGAGTGAGAATATTTTCAGCAGCATTTCTAAATTTTTGTTCTATTTAAAGGGTGCACAATAATATTTAATTTTTATCTATCTACTTTTTAAAATAAATTTTTTAACAGATTCTATATTATTTTTTGGCAAAAATAGCTAAATACCACTATTTTTTGAAATTATTAGTTTGAGAGAAACTCGATTTTGACCTGAAACTCAAGTTTACAAAAATCGAATATTTTAAAAAAATTCACTTGGAACTCGAGTTTATAAAACTTGAGTTTTTTTGCCTCTATTTTCCACGTGACCCTGACAGAAGAAAGAAAAAAGAGAAACTCACATTGTCCGTTTAGATATCGCTTATTTTGCTGAAAATTGAAAATTAAAAACTGAAAATACTATAGCAAAATAATTTTTAAATGTGTAAATAGTATCGTGGTACCTATTTTTAATTTTTTTTTAATAAAGTATTTATGAACCCGTAAACAGTGCACAGGATCCACTGAACTGTACATATTCCTGCTAAAACGCACTGAAAAAAAAAAAAAAAACAAAAAAAAAAAAACAAAACAAAAAACAAAAAAAAGAAAAAAAGAGCCAAAACGCAGACGCGGCCAAAATCATCACTATCCAAACGCACAATCGTGTGGCGAAATATTCATTGGAATATACAGAGTGGGTCGACATAGACATGTGTCCTTCTGACACAACCCTTTCAGAAGAGGACTCTTAGAGCATCCACAGCCGGTTTTGCTATCTTATCTTATTTTACCATTCCAAAAAGCTACTTTATCAATTATACCATACCATTTTACAATACAGCCAACATCCCAAAATTCTATTTTCCTTTACTACTCATTAAAATAATATATCTACCTAATAAAATATATATTTTTACTTTTTTTGTTTTTTCTCAATTTTCTCCCCCCACACGTCCCTTCCAGAATCCTCCATTACTTTACTTTTCACCTTCTTCCAGCCAACTCCTCCATCATCCATATCAACCCAACTCCTATCAACCCAGATCGGCGAAACAGAAAAGAAAAAAAAAAAAAAAAAAAACCATCACGCCTATCACAACGCCACAGCCACCACAACGCCGATCACATATACCAGAAAACCCAGAAAAAAAAAAAAAACAAAAAACAAAAAAAAACAAAAAACCATTAACACCCACGCCGATCACAACGCCACAGCCACCACAACGCCATAGCCACCACAGCTCCACCGATCTCGCCATGCCACAACCACCACAACGCCGATCACATATACCAACAAACCCAGAAAAAAACAAAAAACAAAAAACAAAACAAAAAACCATTAACACCCACGCCAATCACAACGCCATAGCCACCACAGCTCCACCGATCTCGCCACGCCATAGCCACCACAACGCCGATCACATATACCAGCAAACCCAGAAAAAAAAAAACCATTAACACCCACGCCCACCGACCCACCGTCATCAAAACCCACGATCTCCACCGTTGTCAAAACCCACACCTCCAAAGAAACCCACCAGCCTAGCCTTGTCGGGATCACTATTGGAGCCATCGGAGCTCCGATTCAAACCATTGGAGCCATCGGAGCCCTCACGCTGACCCATCTGATTTCACCGTTGAGGAAGCCACGGGGTCTTGGGTCTGAAGAGAGCAGAGAGTAGATGAGAAAGAGGGAAGGAAGAGAGAGAAAAGAATAGAAATAATGGGAGAGGAGAGAGAAATTCTCGGTTAAAAAGGAGGAGAAAGCATTAAAAAATTAATTTTTGTTTATACCATTCAGCTACAGTACCATCTTACATTTAAGATGGTACTGTAGCTATATGCCAAAAAAAATTTAGCATTTCCCATATGGCCTTCCAATTGCTGAGCACATTTTGGGCCTAAATGCCAAATACACCTTACATTTGGCATTTGGCCCTCCAGCTGCGGATGCTCTTACATGCATAAAGTTATGGAAGTACTGTACCTCTATGAATATGATGGACTCATCAAACCAATGTTCAACGGTATCTTCTTGTTCTAAGATCAGTTTGTTAGAGAAGTTTAAGTAATGATATTTGGCTATTTTTGTCATCATTTTTTAATTTCATTTAAATATTATTTCTTCTTTCTCTCTTTAATCTTTCTTTATTCTTTTTTAATATTTTTTTATTCATTTAAATTATTTTTTTACTAATAATTACTAATAATATCCTGAATTTTTGAAAAAATATTATAAAAATATTGTGATATAATAGTTCTTTCTTTTTCTTAATAATTTTTTTCCTTTTTTTTTTCATCCATACGTTTCATAATCTCTATCTTCTTTTTTCTTTTTCTTTTTCTTTTTTCCTTCTTGTTTTTTCTCCTCCACACACATACCCACTCTTCTCCTACGTATCTACTTTTTTGTTTCTTCTCCACACATGAATCCCATTCTTCGTCTTCTCCTCTTCTTCTGTGCTTACCTTTTTGTTTTTATTTTCTTTCCTCTTCGGCTCACTTCACACACACAGCCGACCATGATCTTTTGACTTCTCCTATATGTTTGCATTTTTGTTTTTTATTTTCTTTCTTCTTCATCTCACTTCACTCACACACACAGCCGGCAGAGAGAGTTTGCCTTCGTCTATCTTTGTTTTCTGATGAGAAGAGAGAGAGTTTTTTCTGATGAGAAGTGAAAGAGAGAGCAAGGAAGAAAGAGAAAAAAAATTATTTTTTATTCAACCAGGTGATTATTTTAATAGATAAAATTGTTTGAAGGTGCTACAGTAAACGCTACAGTATTCTCTATTTCAAGAGAAGTATTGTAGCAACTCCATTCCAAAATATAGAGTTAGAGAAGCTGTTGGAGTGAATTTTTGGTGTGTTTGCTCTCCAAAATTGGCTTTAGAGAGCCTATTGGAGATGCTCTGACTCTTCTGCTCACCTCTCTCTTTGCAGTAAAAGAAAAAAAGATTGCATTTAGATAGGAGAGCTGCTGATCTTTGACGCCGGGCGATTGTAACTTGAATCTCGTGGATTCTGTGCTATGGCCTATGGTGTTTTTTTTTTTTTTTGCCTTTTGGTCTTTGTGACTCTGTCACTCTATGTTTAGACTAGACTTCTTCTTGTATTATATAGATAAGAGAGATAGAGAGAGAGAGAGTAGAGTTTGTAGAGATTATCATATTAGAGAATATTTGTTTTATAATTTGTTTGTTCTTTTGTTGACTGGTAGTTGGGCATAATAGGGACGAGTGACAGAAAAAAAAAAAAAAAAAAAAAAAAAGTAAAGCTAAGAACAGTTTTGTTGTAGTGGAATAAATTCTATAGTGTCGATAGTGGGATTGGGTTAGTGGGTCAATGTCAGAAAGATGGAGACAACACAAAGACAAAGAAATAAAATTGATAAATAAAGGCAGACTAAAGACAAAAAAAAAAATTCATATAATATGTAAATTGGCACAAATTTAAGAAATAACATCATCTATCATACTTATCAGTTAACTCATAACGCAACTGTATAAATTTATAATCAAGGTTTGAGAATACTAAATTTATAATTAAACGATCACGACATTACTCGATTCTAAGATTTGTCTTTAATTTGCAACAACCATTCGCGTAATAATATATACGATTCTTATTTTATTTTAGATCTTAAAAATTAACCATGCTCGATTTTTCAAAAGAGCATTCAAACTCTTCGGAAGTTTTAACGCGGATCGCCAACAACTAATGCCTATTCCAATTCTGTAAAACGCGACGTTTCAATTCTAAAAATATGCATTCCCAATTCGAAAACGCCGATTTATCCACCAGGGCTCAAATACGCATCCATTGGATGCGTATTTGATTTTTTTTTTTTTCGCTTAACTCCGGCCCAACTTGAAATTCTAACCAACCTAATCTTCGACAACCTTCTTTCAGAAGAGGACCCTTACATGCATAAAGTCATGAAGTACTGTACCTTATGAATATGATGGACACATCAAACCAATGTTCAACGTTATCTTCCTGTTTTAATGGCTGAGAATTCATGTTCAACGTGTGGTATTTTTTATAATACTTAATTTTCTCTTAAACTCGAATTTCATTTCTTAAATATAGTAAAATATTAATTCAGCGGTAAAATATTAATAATTTTAAAAATAATAACATTTGACTATTTTTACTATTATTTTTCTATTTCATTTAAATATTATTTCTTAATTATTTTTTTATTATTTTAATATTTTATTCATTTAAATTATTATTTTGCTAATAATTATTTAATAATAATTTATCATTTAAATTTTTAAAATATTATAAAATAACCTTACTCCTTTCCCCACGTATCTACTTTCTTTTGTTTTTCCACATGAATCCCATTCTTCGTCTTCCTCCTCTTCTGTGCTTACCTTTTGTTTTTATTTTCTTCCTCTTCGGCTCACTTCACACACACAGCCGACCATGATCTTTTGACTTCCTCTATGTTTTGATTTTGTTTTATTTTCTTTCTTCTTTCATCTCACTCTTCACTCACACACAGCCAGCAGAGAGTTGGCCTCTGTCTATCTTTGTTTCTGATGAGAAGAGAGAGAGTTTTTCTGATGAGAATGAAAGAGAGAGCAAGGAAGAAAGATAAAAAATTTTGAAGGTGCTGGCAGTAAACGCTTATAGTATCTTTTATTTTGAAGAGAAGCACTGTGAACTCCATTCCAAAAATATAGATAGAGAAGTCATTGGAGTGGAATTTCTGGTGTGCTGGCTCTCCAAAAATCATTTTTAGAGAGAGTATTGGAGATGCTCTGACTTCTGCTCACTACTCTTCTTGCAATAAAAGAAAAAAAGATTGCATTTAGATAGGAGAGCTGCTGATCTTTGTTGTCTTCTTTGCGTTATTTTAAGCGTTATATCTCCACTGTAATCAGTATCTTTGAAGGAATATCGGGTGCTCAAGCCCAGCACATTACCGTTTCTATCCAGGTATACTTTCACGTCTTTCTATTGTCATTTGTTTTCCCAATAGTTTGTGTTCTAAAACTCATTGTACTTTTATGGATATTCTATATTATCGTGCATGTAAATTGGGATGGGATTTTTATTTTATTTTATTTTTAAAGCTAATCAGTAACAGATATATATATAAAGTGGTTCCAATCACTAGTCATTAGCTTTACCTTTACGTACACTTCGGCTCCTTCTAAGTTTATATCCACTTTCTGGGCCACAGAAATTTAAGATTTTTCAACAACTCTCTTTGTGGCTACAAACTACAAAAGTAATTGGGTATGCAATGGGCTAAAGGGCCAGGAGAGGAGCTAGTGAAGTGGTGTTGGTTAGGGTGGTGGGCCTGGTGGGTGTGGACTGTGGAGGTAGTAATGACTCTATTGTCCAACAATCCTTGGATCCGTTTAGAATTATCTTTGATTTACATTCTTCATCTCTCCCTTTTTCTTTTGCATTGTAGATCAGTAGATGTTATGTTTTCAAAAATAAAAAAAATTAAATTTTTTAAAAAATCCATGTATCAATACTTACTTATCAAAAGAAAAAAAGAAAAAAAGAAAAACTACTCAGTAAGACTATTGATGTGCCCTGTCAACACTTAAAAGTACTTATTTTTAACAAATCAAAATTGGGAACTACAATGCTTTCTGTCCTTATATCTAATTTCATTTTGTACATGGAGAAAATGTTTGATGTCCATATTGGTACATGTGATATCATACAGGTACTTGCCAAATGGAGATGGTAGGCTCATTTCTTGAGCTTAAGGGAAAATAATATTAGCTCCGATTATTGAATATTATAATTATTACTACAGGAATTGCTGATGAACATTTGAAAATCTAAGAGAAAACGAGATGATTTGAGTACCAAAAAGTCAGACATAGAATAGAAATGAGGGCAGAACTTGTTCCAGGAAAG
This sequence comes from Notholithocarpus densiflorus, assembly GCA_030021035.2. Classification (NCBI taxonomy): domain Eukaryota; kingdom Viridiplantae; phylum Streptophyta; class Magnoliopsida; order Fagales; family Fagaceae; genus Notholithocarpus; species Notholithocarpus densiflorus. The sequence continues at coordinate 111,404 of JARYZH020000195.1, read as the reverse complement.
AAACCAAAAGAAAGTTAAATCTTGGCTCCAAGGTAGAAACGATTAATGAGGAGATACAAAGATTGAGCAAGGGGCTATCAGAGGAAATATCTCACGTATGCACTTTTGGAAGGTTTGCACTTGCGAGGAAGATACACTAGAGGTGACAGAATTAATTGATCAAAGGATTGTGGTTTCGGTGATTGTTTGGTAATTGGTCCACCTGTAAGGAATGGAGATGGTGCCAACAAGAGCATTAGTGGGAGAGTACAGCCAAAAGAACATTGGAAAAGATTTGGGAACACTTGGTTAGATGAAGATTTTAGATAATTGGTGTTTACGGTATGGGAGGAATTGGTAAAACAACTGTGATGAAAGAAATCAATAATCGCCTATTAAAGAGAGAGACAAAGTTCAATTATGTAATTTGGGTTACCGTATCAGAAGCCATTCAATGTTGTTATCAAACTACAAAATGACATTGCATGCCATTTGAATCTAGAGAATGAACTCCCAAAGTTCAAGGATGAAACAACGAGGGCAGGAAGTTGTATGCAGAATTGAAAAAAGGAAGAAGTATGTGCTAATCCTAGATGATATGTGAAAGCATTTCCTTTGGAAATTGTAGGGATCCCGGAGCCTACTTCAGCAAATGGTTGCAAATTGGTGATGACGACTCGAGATGTTAATGTTTGTAATGGAATGAATTGTGTAAATATTAAAATGGAGCTTTATAATAAAGAGTCATGGGTTTGTTTGAAAACAGTGGGCTGTGATGTTTCAGATATTCCAAAGATGTTGTGGAAGGAGTTGTCAAAGAATGTGCCCATTTGCCCTCTTGCAATCATCACTGTAACGGAAGTTTGAAAATGTAGTCGATATTTCAGAGTGGAGGAACACATTGAATGAGTTGAAGACACCAGTGAAGGGTCTCGAACATGTAGATGTGAGTATTTCAGAAGCTTCGACTTAGTTATAAACGGCAAACGATAAAAAAACTCCAACGTTGTCTCTTGTTTTGTGCACTATACCCTGAAGACTGCAAGATTTATAGAGACAATTTGATAGTGCATTTGATTGATGAGGGAGTAATAAAAGCATGAGTAAAGGCAAGCAATGCTGGATAAGGGCCATACTATGTTGAATAAACTTGAAAATGCCTGCTTATTAGAAGGTGGGTCCCATGATGAGTTTATTGAAAAGAGTATTTTGTGAAGATGCACGATCTAATAAGAGACATGGCCTTCAGATTGCAGGTCCCAAGTTCATGAGCGCATCGAAGATGTTCCTGATGAAGAAGAATGGGAAAGGATGTTGAAAAGGTTTCTTTGTTAAGCAGCCGTGAATCAAGTTTCCTTATATATCACCAAAGTGTCCTAAACTTTCGACCTTGCTTCTACAAGGATATGCGACCATCCCAGATTCATTTTGGTGCATTTGCATGGACTCAAAGTTCTTCATGTGTATTTGGTGGTAAGTTAAATCTTTGCCGAATTCGATCTCTCTGACTTGGAGAATCTTACTTCATTAAGAATTTCCGTTGTTTTGATTTAAAGCGTGTGCCTTCATTACTTAAAGCTTACAGCATTAAGGAGCTTGGATCTTTTGGAATCTGCAACGAAAGAAATACCTCATGGTTTGGAAAAGTTGATCAAATTTGAGATACCTCCAGTCTTCGTGCATACAATCAAGAGATGCCACCTGGGATTTTGCAAACTCTCTCAATAGGTTCTCAAACTTAATTGTGGGTCAAATTCTTTAACGGTGAATGGAAGGAGATAGTAAGGTTGAAGAAAGTAGATTTTTTAAAGGCAAATTTTGTGGCTTGAATGACTTCCAATACATATCTTGAATCCTTAGAGGAGGACCTAGCCATTACGTGTATTGCGCGAGAAAAACAAAGCCAGCTAGCGAGTTGGGTGAAACTGTAAAACTGCTCCCAAAGGACGTTCCAGGCCCTAGCAATTTTCGGAGGAGGTCAGAATTTAAGATTTTTACAAATGCACGAAGTCCGTTTGTATGGGAATATAAGAAATAGAAGACGTTTTCTTATTCTTACACCTTTCTCTTCAAAATCTAGAGAGATTGTACAACTCGTAAAATTGGATAAGTTACTGGTACTATTTAGGGAAGAAAGTCACACCAGCACCAATTGTCCCACCTGGCCACCTTTTCCGTCTCAAAGAATTTACAATATGTGAGTGTCGAATATAAAGCAGCTCTTTGCGCTTGGGGTGCTCCTAAACCTGGCCAACCTGGAACAGATTGCTGTCTTTCTGGTGTCTGCAATTAGAGGAAATAAGCTAGGCCTGAAGCATCTAATGAAGTTGACAAGAAGAAGCAAAATTGTAGAAATATTCCCCCGATTGAGGAGATTGACATTAGGAATTTCACCTGAGCTGAATACCATGCAGTAGCAGTAATGTAATACTTTGTGATTCTCTTGATTCTATTGAGATAGAAGAGTGTCCGAAGCAAGAGATACACCTCTTTCTCTGCGCCGTATCAATGGACAACTATCTTCTCCGCCTTCTTCATTACAAATCAAATAGAAAAGAAAGGTGGGAATTGCTGGAATGGGACAATCATGATATGAAGATGGTCCTTGAACCTTGCTGTGAGTTCTTATTTCAAGGGTATGACTCTCTCTATTCACATTACATATTTGTTTTATCTACTTCTTCTCCTCACTTTCTTTAATCTCTTTTCCCTTTTCTTTATGCCCAGCAGTGAAATCTCAATGTGGGTGAGAGCAGTTTAACATGACTCTTCTTCTGTAAGTCAAGCCCCCCGAACATACATGCTTATATACTTTTTAGTTATTCTTCCTATAAAATTGTTTTCATTGGTTTGTTTTCCTGCGTTGGTTTGATATAGGATATGTCACCAAGCCAAAACTGACTCAAGAAATAATTTTGTGGTGTGGATTCACCAATGAAATTGGCTCTCAAATGTGTTTATGTGTACTTTCTTAGCTTTTTGGTTCTGATTTGGTTCTTATTGAACTTTGTTTATGTTGTGATTTATGAACGTGTGTTCTTCTCTTTGACTGAGTGGATGATCTTCGTATGGTGATACTCGATGGTAATTTGTTTGGTAATTCTGCAAGGATTCAAACCTTGTATGTTCTGTTTAAAGATAATGTAAACTAGATAGACTGTGTGCACGCAAATGTTCCAATTGGCAGGCACCTGACGCATCTAGAATGATTCCAAGCACTGATGGATCTTGGTTTAAATTTTCCACTTGGAGAGTTAATTATGATCTATTTGCTTATATAAAAGCTAACTTGCAGTCAATAAACAAATTATCAATTATTTCTTCTGCATTACAGAAGACAGAAATTATAACATTTAGATTTTATTTTGAGTGTTAAATCTTAGTACGCAAAGCACTGATTCAATTCACATGCATTTAGATGTTGACTCTCCTGTTTCTATGATTTGCCTTGCCCCTAGTTTTTAGTTTTCCTTTGGATGGTGTCACTGTTGACCCCAGGTAGTTCTAAAAGATTTTGGAGCTCATTTAATATCAATGTTTTGGTTCTGTGGCTGTATTATGCATGGTTACATTTCCCTCTTTATGTCTTCTTGTTTTTATCTATCAAAAAAACAAAATGTCTTATTGTTTATTTTATGTTTTATCATTATTTCAGGAAATTGAAGCTCCTTCAGCTTGTCTCAGATAGAAACTCTTCAACTCTCAACTTCCTTTCTTCTACGGGAATGAGAATGAAACCAAGCATGATGAAACTCTAAATATGGTATCCATAATTCAGTTGGTACTCCATGGTGAGATTAATGACCCCCGTGGGTTTTAGGCACCCCTTCATTTGTACCAGTTGTCTTGACATATATCTTTGTGTCATCGTATTTGTTGCTTTGACCATTGATATTTGAAATTTTCATTTTGAGTCTCCCATATGCTGGGTTAGATCTGACACACTATCTTTTAGGCTTGTTTGAGTGAGGACTTTAGGTTAAATCTTAAACTTACAGACAAGGAGTCTCTTTGTTCCTGGAGTGGTGCTACGTGTAAACTTTAGAGGGGGGACACCAGAACACTTGTTTCTTCATTGTGACATGGCAGGGAAATGTGGTCTCCTGTGTGTTTCTTAGGTGATAATGCCTTTTTCCGTGTTGTAGTTGTTGGCGTGTTGGATCTGGTGGTTTGGTGGGAGATAGTAGGAGGTATGGCACTGCTCCTTTGTGCCTCTTTGTGGTGTATTTAGAAAGAACATAGCCCTCGATTCTTTGAGGGCCAAAACTAGTGTGGTGAAGCTGAAAGAGCTTAGCGTGGGTGGCTGATCTTGCCTCAGTAGGGGTTATTAGACTTTGCGAGGTCCATGTACATTTCTTAGTCGCTTGCTGTTTTTATTTTTTCTTTTGGGGTGTTTTCTTTACGCAGTCAGTGTATTGAGTTATCTTTATCTTTTAATGAATTTATTTACTAATAAAAATATTCTTAAAAACTGATTAAAGCCTTCTTTTTTATACCTTGTCATTGAATTTCAAACCAAACAGGCAATTAGTGTGCTAACTATGGTAGCTGATTATTGCATTGGTCTTAATTATATAACAATTCTGGCATATGTATAATTGGGTGCTTTGGACAGTAATGTTAATATAGACTTCCCATTGGGGCTGCTTTTTTGCTAAATATGTTAAGATCTTTCTTTGTAATCAGGGTTTTGTATCAAAGAACGAAGAAACTATTTCATCGTGTAGATGGGCATGACGGTCTTAGTAAATGTGCCATTTCAGATATTGCAGATCTTTGATTTGAACACCATGTGTTCTAAAGTACAGGGATTCAATGTATTAATATCATTGTGTCGTTTCCATCGTTACTGTTGTCAGATTCTTTCATAAACAATACACTTCTTCTTTCCTTATTTGATATTTGTTCTTGGAATACTTCTTGCCATGTCCTTGTAACCTTGAACGGAACAGAAGAAATTTTGAATGTACAAGAGAAATGCTTGGATCAAGTATCCAACCATTCAAGGTTATTCCTGATTCACTTGAAGGGGCTCATGAATAATATTTGATTGATCTGCCAAAGGCTTTGTACTTATAGTGAAGCTGATGGAATGGAAGATTGTGTACATTTAGTACAAAAATGGATGTGATAAAATAAGTAGACAAAAGATTGTTAAACTTTCGTGTTGCTCATAAAAAATAATAATATATAAAAATTCGGATTAAAAATAAAATAAAACTGTTCAAGCTTGAACAAATTAGTTAGACATTATCAAAAAAAAAAAAAAAAAAAAAAAAAACCTTTACAAATCAGTTCGAGGGCATTGAATTGTGGGACAATATATAGTATATAAATAAAGAAAATTTATTTTTATTTTGTTATAAATCTTTTTTGAGGTAATAAAGTGATTTTATTATAGTTGTGCCTTTGTGGCAGACACATCTTCCCTGGACCCAAATCCAAATATTATGAACAGTATCAATGGGCTGCCAGCCCTGCCGACTCCTCACTGGCAATCTTAAGCAGACCCAGATGCCCAGTCCATCATTTGGGAGATTCAATGCCGCAGCCAAGAGGCAGTCCTCATAAACAGTAGTGCCATGTAGTTATTAGTTCGCCACCTCGGCATCTAGGAGTGCCTTAGGAAAGCACTACTGCCTGAAGACATCATTTGGCGCCCAACGCAATTCCAACATCCAAGCTCCTATTCTCGTGCAAAGTATATTACAGTAGGGAATAAATCATTGCGGGCCTTCACGTTGGTGCCAAGACAATCATTATCAACACTGTTATGTGGGCTGTATCTATGAAGAAAATAAGAAAAAGGGCTAGACACTAGAGTGGACTGAGAATGTCAGACATAAAGGGAGGCGTTGATTGCAGAGGCTAACGACTTCCGCAGACTTTGATGAATCGATCGAGATTACCCGTTGTAGGAACTTCAGCACATAAAACAATGCGGTGTGGCCGATTCTTTAGTTGACCAATCAGCGAACAATTGGGCATGCAATAGTTAATAGTAGTTTTTATTAGTAGACTTATTTGATGGAATGGTATATTGGTAAAAGAAAGATTAAATTAGAAGAACAAATTGTAATTGACCAAATTTAAAAGGTAGGAAATAGGGTTTATTACCATAACTCAGCTAGTTAGTATTTATTGGGTATTTCAAGACATCAATTCTATTTTATTAGAACATTTGTAAGTGCTAGCGTTATGAGTTTGTCTTTACTTTCTCATTTCTTTGTCTTAAAAAGAAAAAAATCTCTGTCTCTATCCTATAAAAAAAAAAAAAAAACCATAAAAGGGTCAAATTATCCACCATTTTAAGGGGTGTTTCATGAATTCGACAGCCGTTGATCACAAGGGGTGTTTGGTTATTATTTTTCAAGCAATTTACGTTATTTAAATAAAATAACGCGTATTTTAAATTTATTAAATTATTTTCATGAAATGTTTTAAACAAGCTGTATTTTCGATATTTAATCATGTATACCAAACATTACTCTAAAAATATTGAAGCCGACAAAGCTGCTTTGTATATTCTATCTGAACAGAGTGAGAGGGAGAGAGGAGAGATGGATATTTCAACTCAGGAGAGGAGGAGGAAGTGGAGTATGGTCCATCCATCCCGACCCACAGCCACAGTAATACCTCTACACCTTCCAATCAAGACCACCTCTACCTCAATCCCCAACAACCACAATCACAATCACAACAGTTTCAACTTCATCACAACAGCAACAACAACAAATGCACTATCAGCAGCAACAACAGCGTATCCTTCAACTATAACAGCAACAGCAACAGCATCAGCACCAATCACTCGCCTCACTTCCACCTCTTACATGTACATGTACCCTTTTCTTTCTTTCTTTCTTTCAATACCCTAACCCTTTACTTTTACTTTACTTACATTCTTATTTAGCTCTAATATGTTGGGTGGTTACAGATGGTGGAGAATTTAGCGGAAGTTATTGACCATGGAACCAGGGACCAGCAATCAGATCACTTTTTGGTACTCTGCACATTTTCTATTTCTATTTTACTATATTCTTTTCTAATATTTTGCAAAATCATTTTTTTCTTTCTTTCTTTTGAGTTTTAATTGCTTTTATGCAATTGTTATGAAAGGTGGCTGAGTTGAACACCCACTTTGAGAAGTGCCAGCTTCTGTTGAATTCAATTGCGTCTTCAATTCACCACCAGGCTATAGTGTAATTGCCAACTCCTTCTCTTTTTTTTTTTTAAATCAAAGTTATTTATTTATTTTATCCTTTTGGGTTTTATATAATTTATGCTTGATTTAATTGGAGTGGTGTTTGATTATGGTGTTTGTTTTCCATGTTATGTGCATTGTAAGTATACGAATCCATTATTTGGAATCAATTGTGGTGAGAATGGATTAGACGGACCATGTTGAGTTGTTCATTTACAATGCGTTTCTCAGAGTCACAAATATCTCCATACTAACCTATAATGTAATGTGGGCTTATTCAGTTTTCATACTACATTTGAGGATGACATTGTACCGTTATTATTATGTCTTACTATTTTGGCATAATGAAGATTTTTATGGGGTTCATTTTACCTTGTGTTTTAGTTTGTCCTACGGTATTGGAGATTTGAGAGTTATTGATGTTTTGTTTGCAGACGGTTGACAGTCAGAAGCGGAAGCTGGAGGAAAGTGAGCAGTTGTTGAATCAGCGGAGGTCTGTATTGCTTGATAATTTGAAATTTGTTGCAAATATGTGCTTTAATTCAATATGTGTTATCTATTTATTAATTTATTTCATTACCAGGGATCTGATTGCAAAGTACCGAAGCTCTATTGAAGGACTTATCAAGTCCGAGCCATAACCCTATCACCCTTGTTATATGTGGTAAGATATATGTTATATTTGTTTAATGGCCATGTGAAGTTGAATGGGGAATGAATGCTTAGTAAATGACATCAATCTTTTGCTTTAGTTTTAGTGACTATTTTTGTCCTTCCAAGTTACATAAGATTTTTTGCTAAATGGTCTTCTTGTTTCTTGATGACCTACTTTGGCCTTTTCATCTTAAAAGTTATTCTTAGGAAACAAACTGAAACATAAGTGAAGAAAGAAAGCTGTTTGGGGTTGGAGTTTCATTGTTTTTGAGAATAGAGGTATGTGGTACAACTTCTATGACATAGACAAATTAGGTAATCTCCACATCTTGTGATGGGTTCAGTGTTTGGTACATAAAAAGAAAGGAATTTTGTTGGGGTTATAAGGAAGAAAGAAAAAGAGAGGTTTTTATGGTGAACAGTAAGCGTGAAACAAATACTATAAGAAATGAGAGAAGAGAAGAAAAGAAAAGAACAAACAAAGGACAACATGCCTTAATGCTCAAAACACTCAATAATTTCATTACTCGTCTCCATCTCACTCTTTCTTGTACTAGTAGTATTAGGACTCCTAGTGGTTACTTGGGTCTGTCTTGATTTCAATAAAATCTTTATTACTAATCAAAAAATGACTCCTAGACCCTAGTAGTATAGCACCCATAGTTTGACTAGTAAACTAAAACCTAATAAAAGACTAATTTGGATCCAAAGAAAATAAAATCTAAGATAGTTAGTATTTTAGAAAATTTTATCCGCAGGCGGAACAACCCTACCTCCACGTTCTTATTAGCGGCACCACCACCATCGAGTTCAGCCGCAGGAGGGGTTGGGGCTGCGGAACAGTGGTAGTGGGCGCTTGGTTACTCCAGGAGCAGTGCACCCAGTAAAATAATTGTGAATAAGCAGAATTTGTAGTAATACTTTCACATCACTCCTAATGGACTTTGTTCAGCTGAGCTAGCTGAATTGTAGTCACAAAGCTAATTAGGTATAATCTTCAGCCTGAATAAAGTGTACTACCATCATGTTCTTTGATGCAAGGCACATTTGGGCCTAGATTGTGAGGCTCACCTTGCAGACTTTCTGGCATATTTCCCTGTCTGTAAAGTTGGTGTCAGTCTACTTGTGTATTGCCGGATGCATCGACTTTGTGAGTTTTGTTTTAGTCCAGTTTTGTGATAAGTTTGAGATACAATTATTTCTTTTATATTTTTGGTCTGCTTTTGTAGAATTTACTGCAGATAGTTTTTAACTAAAATTTTATTTTCCCTATATGTAGAATAACCGAGTTTTCACTTTTATAATAACATTTACCAAATTTTGGAATTTTAGGAAACAAATCTCTTAAAAGAATCATTATATTGTATTTAGATTCCCTTTGGCTATTAACAAACAAAAAGCAATTACAGTAGAGCGTTAGACACTTAATAATTATAAGGATAGAGAACTAAAAGTAGGAGAGGCAAAATGAAAAAAAGGAAAGAAAATACATGTAAACTAAGCTGAAAAATCATGGGATTCCACTTAAGGAGCACAAACCTTCTGCACTTCTCGGAAAATAGTATTTCTGGCACAACTCGATATTGTAGATTGTGGAACATTCCTGGTAGCACTTCTAGATGTTCAAAAACCGCCAAAGTCTCCCAGCCTAGTTTTTGTTTTGGTGTAATATATTACAAATCCTGTCCATCTGTAAAAGAACTAAAGCTTCTCTATAGCCCTTCCTTCAAATCTTAAAGTGCCACTCTGTGCGCCAGGATGTCATGAGTTTTAACGGGCTAGGAGAAACACCCATTTAATAGTCTAGAGCCATTTCGATCTTTGCAAATAAAAGCAGATCCTTTCCAATGGTATTTTTTTCGAATTTCAAAATCCCCTCCAATCATTAATTCCTATATTTACCACGTTATGTGAGGAAGTAGTTTCAGTCTCAGTTCAGACCTAAGGTTAACAAGCTTTTGGGAATAAAGCAGTACTTGACTAGTACTTCAAATCTTGCCTTCAAAAGCAGCACTTTAAAAAAACTAGAATGTGAGTAAATCCCATTGTTGGAAAGATTTTCCAGTCAAACAATGATCCTCTGTGCAATTGAGTGCAGTTGAATCTCATCAGGCTGAATCGATTGGCCCGATCCAAACCAATAGTCTGCATGTAGTCACAATCCAGAAAAGCTGATCCTAAGGTTTCCTATGCATTTTTACAAAAAAGAGCATGTCAACAGGAACATTTCTATGCTGTAGTTTCGCTTTGATGGTTTACGCATTATTGCTAAGGAGCTGCCACATGAAAGTAATTACTCTGAAATGAATTTTAAGATGCCACAGATTAGTCCTTGAAAGAACAAACGGTGCATTAGTTGTGAATTCCATCCAAGTTCTTGTTATCAATAATTGGTAAGTCTTCTTAACCAGATATTAACCAATCACCATTATGCAAAATGGCAAGATTATAGTGCTTGGAAAGCCAAAATTTGAAAAGCATTGATTTAGGATGTTCCGAGAATCACCACTGTGATACTGCTTCTTAACAAGTCCAATATTCCAGCTACCTAAATCAGTGATGATCAAATCATTCACTGTATGCATCTGGTTATTTGACACCCTAGATATCCTGTAGCTTTGGATGGAATTGATTAGCGTTGTTCAAGTCAATTTCCTTACCTGATCCAATTTGCCACTGAGGTTGGGTTAATAGGATGCCTTGACAGGAGATAATTCCCTTCCATTTCCATGTAGCACTTGGCTTTGCCTTTGCGTCCTAAATGAAATTTTGGTTCTTAAAGTGACCCCACTTTTAAGTGCCAATGCTAGCAAAGTTCTTGGCTTCTAAACAATTCTCCAAAATTGCTTTGCAAGGAATTATTCAGACGCTAATAGTGGCTCCAATGTCTTACTGCTAGTTTAATATCGTGCAGATAAATGACTTTTCAATGGATGTCTTGGACATTGCTGAGGTTAAAACCTGGTTTATCAGCTCTGTATCAGCACACCCTTTATGTTGTTATCAGAGTGCTTAAGGTATTAAGTTCATGTTCTTTTACAGGGAAGGTAAATTTTTGTTAGATGGAACATGGAAGAGATGAAAAGAGCTCACCAAGATCTAATCCTGGTGGTCATTCTTGTTATATATTTTTTTTTGTTGGTAAGTTACACATTTGGTGGGATTAGAACCCATGATGTCACCCTCCACCTTACTTTTTTTTAATGAGGAACTCCCTCGAGATATGGGCCAGTGGGACCACCCGGTAAAACCCTGGACGCCTACACACCCCCATTCTCCTCCTTACTCTTACAAAAGGAGAACAGGAGGTGCCATTCTTGTAATCACCATTGCCTTGGTGTAATAAGCCCAAGCTGCAAATCAGCCCGATAGCATCACTATGCATGTGTGGAAGACAAGACATGAGACTAGGATCAAGAACATAGTGCAAGACTAAGACTAAACAAGAAATGTTAAATAAATTGTTACAAGTAGTTGTATGAGTTGTTAGTTAAAAAACCGAACTTTAGCTTTTCTTGGTGTTAGCTTTGTATAATCCTAGTATAAATACTAGGCAAATGTGTACTCAAGGCTCATTATGAAAGTTGATGCAAATTTCCCTATTCTCTTCCTAGACTCTCTTCTTATTCCTTATTCTTCTTCTCTTGTAGGGTGACTTTATTCAAGGTAGTCACTAGTCAGTGACTACCTTGAATAAAGTCAAACCCCTTACCCCCATGCACTTACCATTACTACAAAACATTTCATCTCCCAGCCATGTACCACAAGCAGTTTCATTGCACTTAGATTGGTCACTGTTATCTCCAAATAGTGCTTGCAACTTTCGCAGATATTGGTTAGGGTTTCCTTCAATTCGACCTCAGGTTTGCAAGAACAACGTTTCCTGTCTGTTCTTACCAAGGAGTGGATCTTTTCTGCTGAATGTCATTAACTAGCCTTTCTAGGCCATTTTGTTGGCAGACTCCTTCAATAACATAATATCCTCAAGGCTTTGCAATTTCAGGTAAAAAATATGGATAGGGTTGATTTCATGGTTTTAGGATTTTCTGTCAATAAAGCATCGATGCCTTTGTAATGAAATTGCAAGAACACCTAATGTTTCCTAGGGATGATTTTTAGATATAATTGTTTCTGATTTCAAAGTCAGATATATTTTGCTCACATAAAACTTGTCTGGAGATAATATTTAATGTTTTCTCTGCTTGGCATTCTCATTTCAGGTCTAGTTGCTTTCAGAGCATTCTGTACAAGCTCCTAAGTTCTAAAGGAAAGCCAGAGGTCCTACAACTGTGGGATTAGATTTGTTTCTGTAGTTCTTCATGTGCTATGTTGTTATTATGTTTACCTATTAACATGTATGACAGCTCCATGAAATGGTCATTGGTTGATCCAGATTTAATGAGACACTTTGGTGACCTAAAAGCTTCTCTCCAAATTGCTTCTATTTATTCTGTCCATCTTCCCTAACAATGTCGCCACAGCATATTATTTTGAGTAATGGCTTTGGTAGCAGTGTTACGATGAAGTTTACAAGTAGGAGGTAAATCAAAGTTTATAAACAGGACAAGATGTAAAGTCATTTTTATAGGCAATGACCACATAAATTTTTAAAAATTTAAAAAGCACAATATTGTATTATGCAAGTGACATATTTAACTTAAACTAGTTTGTAACTATGTTTGTGTGTATATACAATTAAGAGCAATCACACACACACACACATAAATATATATATAAGTTTCTACTAGTTGTAAGGCTAATGAATTTGAATCAGGCTTTTATATATTCAGGTTTGAATCAAATGAATCGAATTTGTTAAAGATGGAATGTAAAACTTATGTTTTTACACCATCCAATAAGAAGATGCCACATCGGCATTTTACTTAAATTGTACATCCCTATCACACCTAATAACATCTCAATCGACATTTTAATTTATTTACATTTGTTTATTTTAGGTAACAAATAATAAAGGCATAAAATTAAATTTAATTAATTAGGGGACATGTGGCGAGCTTTTATTGGTAGAGTATAGAGTAGAGTAGACAAATGAGACGAGAAAAAATTTGAATTTCTAATTTAGTATGAGTTATATTTATATGCAAATTCATTTGAAATTAAATTCGACAGCGGCGTGGTGTAAAAAGCAGCGTGTTTCTCTCCGGTCCCAACATCTTTGTCATCTTATCATAAATTTAAGAATGGCTTATACTTGCTCAATTAATTCTAAATAAAGTATATAAATTCATCATATAATTGAAGAAGGTGTAATATGAAAGCTGGAGCGTATTTGAAATTTAAAAGACACTTGAGTGGAGTGGAGTTCAATTATAATCCCAATTTGACAACTCTTGCACAAGTTTGTAGAGATTTAAATTGTCTGTCGTGATTTGAAATCTCGTGATGCAGAATGTTAGTTGGATTCTTTTGTCTTATTTGATCTCGTATTTTTTGTTTTTGTGTTTTTGGAGGAGAGAGACATAAAAATGGAGCAAAATTACATATTTAGCCATGTTTTTAATAAATGTTGGTTAAGGAAATCTAACTGAGCAAACCTCGTTTGGGTAAGTTGTAATTTGCTCTAAAACTTACAAGAAAGAAAAACAAGAAAGGAGGAGGTGGTATATAAATCATATCTTATATAATAAAAGTTGGGAACTAGAAAATTTGGTTGAACAGTGTCTTCACCAAATTCTGAGCGTGGTTAACGCCAAGTGTTTTCACCAAATTGCGAGAAATTTTTGAGATTTTAAAAAAAAAAATAGATACAATTTTGTTTATCTTCTTCTCCTATAATTTTTAAGTTGAGAGCAATCTTAACTTGATTACAATTCAAAATTTTCATCTAATCATTTTATTATTAATTTATTTGATACTATTTAATTTTACTTAAATTATATTGCTATACAGTCATAAGAAAAACACAAAAAAATAAATAAATAAATAAAAAATGGCAACGTTATTTGTTCATACTTCTTACAGATTTACCAAAATTTCTTTGGATAAACTAAAAAAACATTTGTAAATAACGTATTACTCCTAAGTATTTGAGTTTAAAGTAAACACCTTCTCCTTAAAATTTTATATATAATGAAGGGTATACATATATACTTATATTCCACTTTTTATGGGATAGCAACAAACACATTTATTATATTAAATTTTTTCTGAAACCTTTATATTAAAAATCTTAATTTCAATAGGATTTAAATTTTATATCAAAGTGAACTTTACTCTATATATAAGCTTACTCTAATATGTGAATGCTTAAATCCTATGACAACACGGTATACATTCTTTCTTCATTATTATTTTTCATATTATTTATTATTTTCTTTTTAAAAAAATTAATACTTCTCACACAAGTACTTAAATTCATAGATGCATTATAAATTGATAGATAGATTAACCTAATTCATAATAAGAAAGGACCCAAAAACAACGACATACTTCATACCAATTGTGAAATCCATTGCAATCAGCTAGGCGAATCAATAGATATTTGTAAGAGTGAGATGTAATACAAGGAGGAGAAGCAGCCCAGAGATAAAATCAAGGAAATGACCAAAGCTCAAGTTTAGATATATGAGATGCTTTCTTTACAAGTTTGTGCGAGACAAAACTCTTATACTAAATAATACATGTTTGCTCTAACTCTTAATGTTCTTGCTCTAATTTTCTTGTCCTTGAACTATTTTCTCGGCCCCTTTTCATCTGGAGCTCCGCTTCACTTATATACTTCTCAACCCATCGAATCCTAGCCCTCGTCTCCACCTACCGACTACCCTATGACCTTGTCCGCTTTAAACTTACATGAAGAGTTCAACTGCATTGTCAAATTCATTTGTTCGTCACTTTCTCATCATCAGTGATAGTATTGCGATCATTTAATGCGGAGGCGTAGGTTAACTTTCACTTTGAAACTTCCTTTACCTTCCATGATTCTCTCTACACACCCCATCCTCACTCTTGAACTTCAGTCTTTTGTCTCTTCTCCTCCTTGTCTTGAGTGAAATCCCTCTTCGGCTCATGATGCCTCAATATTGACAACCACGACTCATTGCATCCTTCCTCGATCATCGGCTACAGTGGTAAACTTTGTACTCATTTGTTATCTTCCTTGAATTCATTTAGAAGTTGATAGATAAAGTGCTTAATTCATAACATTAAACTTTTGTACTCATCTATTATTTTCTATTCATTGGTTCAAGTTTTAAGTAGCATCTGTAGGCTTTCATTTCTCAAAATGATAGGAAGCTGCCGTCATTATCTCTATTTGTTCTTTTTTCTACATTTATATCTTCATTTATGATTTTTTGTTAGTTTCTTAATTTTTAATTCATGAATAAGTTGAATTATATTCTTAATATTAAATTTAAATTATATTGTTTATAGGTTTTTTGATTTGTGTTATATTCTTCTAAAAATAAAGTTTATATCAATTTGGCAACAAAGATAAATAGATAGGCTAAAAGCGTTTACTAATAATAGTTTTTATGACACCATCATTAATTTATTAATGTGATTTAAATTTGAATAGACAATTAATTGTGTGTGATTTAAACTCCACTAAATTTTTTTAAGGGATTGGTTTTAAAAAAAATTCAAAGTGATTTGCAAATTATTAGCATTTATGCATATGCTAACTTCTAACTACCAAAACCAATAATTGAAATATTAATCCATATGAAATACTACTTAGATATTTGTATAAAATAAATAGATTATAACAAGAATTAGCTAGACAAGGATAAGACACCATCACTACCACTGACCTATATGCAAGTATTTTTTTACACTTTTAATGAACAATGTTTTTGGAGTAATTATATTTATTTATAGTTATAATAAATGTTTTTGGGCGATTATATATATTTATATAAGATTATAATTATTTAATCGTTCTTTAGTCATTCAACAACATTAGTTATATAAATATATATATATATATATATATTTTAAGAGAATTTATTTATGGCGTCAGCTCTGGAGTGATAGCTCTTTGTCGTCAGGACGAGACCCGTCGGGTTTTGGTGTGGCGGATTGAATAGCGATTTCTTTATATAATTATCGAAAACAGGTTGAGTAGCGGGCCATTAATTTTTTTTTTTAGAATAATATGTAATTCATTGAGTTGACGTTATAGCATATTTATTGGGGCATTTTGACTGAAAAATATACACGCATATAACACCATTTTTACTTTCAATTATATAAAATAATAATTCATTTATTTATTTAGCTATTGTTTTTGTTTAATAAAATTATAGAGTGCGCCTATGCAGGAGCAGGTGCAACACGGGTTTAAATATAGCAAATGATGTGCGCCTATGCGCTGGCATGTACCACCACAACCTATTCAACCCTCCTGCACA
This sequence comes from Notholithocarpus densiflorus, assembly GCA_030021035.2. Classification (NCBI taxonomy): domain Eukaryota; kingdom Viridiplantae; phylum Streptophyta; class Magnoliopsida; order Fagales; family Fagaceae; genus Notholithocarpus; species Notholithocarpus densiflorus. The sequence goes on along the minus strand of JARYZH020000195.1, from coordinate 95,195 downwards.
AATGTTAACAAAGCAAAATGTGCTTCAAATGGCTGGCACTTGCAAAGACATGATGGCATAACCACCACTTTACACTGAACTTATAAACAAAATACTCATCTGTTGATAATTCTGTAGTACCTATATGAGTTTTAGGATCCTCAACTTTCTAGTCAAGCTAGATACCAACTTGATACCAAGGCATACATGCTGATTATAACCATCTCCTCAGCATTTTGGTCAGAAAAGCTAGTAATGTCAACTTGATATCAAGGCATATATGATGTACACAATAAGGCTGCCATCAACATATCTACCTCCACAAAAAAACCAAAAACAAAAAAACAAAAATACCCATACCCCTTTGTCCAAACAGGTACAGGATTATATTAATATCCCCAACCTAATGGATGCAAATGGTAATCCAAGGCATGCATATGCCCTCAAGGTTGTTCTTTCTCTCATTGCATTGAACTCGGCAATGAAGGTAAGAACAGTCTCAGACAGCCCAATCAGTTGTATGCTTGATACCACAGTATCACAAGTCTGGCTATTCACCTACACCAAATGATTCAAGATTGTGGTCATGTGCTATGCAAGTAACAAACACTCATGGAGACATGTTAATTTTACATGATTTGGAAAATTCCCAAGATTGAATTTGCCAACACCACAGCTGCAAGCTGCAGAAACATTGACCGCTAGAGTCCCAAATGGCACCCATTTAAACAAACCAGCCCTGCCTAACCCACGTCATTAAGATCTGGCTAAGAACCACCTGATCCAAACACCTGGAGGTCAACAAAACAAGCCAACCATAGCTGAGCACCACTGCTGCCACTGCTAAACTCCTCCCTCAACAATTAACTCACATACACCCCATAACAAGCCTAGCATCAAAATCAACACCACCATGACTGCCAAGTGACGCTTGAAGCTGTCCACCCTCAGTACTGCTTGAGCTTGGAGTGCCACTTCCTGTACACTTGTTTCGCCTTGTTAAAGCCACCTGAAACCCACTTGGCTGTCTCAATCCCAAAATAATAATGGAATAGGCCGCAGAAACAAACCTGCATGGAATCATACAGGTTAAGGACAATCTCACTCTTAAGTGCAAAGAGTAGGCTATAGACTGTTGTTAAGTTTTGAATATTAGACTAAAGTGGGATATACAATTCAAATATAATATTTCTAATTCTAATGGACTAGATTGCCTGCACTACTGCACATCAACATAGTTCTTACAGTATGGATTTTTTACCTACAAGAAAACCAAGAAGCACAACCAAGCACCAGTGGCCATCAACAATAAGATCAAGCATTTTCTGGTTCCAACCGCTGAAAGTTGTAAGACTTCCCAAATAACCAGTCGCCAATCCTATTGCTAGGTAGTCTGACACGCTGGATATGTCTGCTTTGAAAACAATGCCCCACCACCCCATCAAAAGAAAGAACCAGCCTAAAAAATGAAAAAAAAAATTTTATTATTATAATTTGAAGCAGAATATCTTATATCTTCCAATTAATGTCTTTGTGACTTTATACACACATATGAAGGGTTGAAAGCAGAAACTGCATATAAGAATGTCAGTCCTAGGGCACTCTTAAGCTAACTTCCAAGCACAACACAAAGTTCCATCACAAAAGACTGCAAACCAAAGAATCAAGATGAATTTCTAATTTCCCAATCCTAGCTATCCTGTACTGTGACACACCTTCATAATTTATGCCAGACATAAGTTGTAATTTCAGGAGCATATAATCACTTCTATAAGCAGTTCTTCAGAGCCGGAAAATGCGAAGCAAACACTCCTAGTCTCATCCACTATTGTATTGAATGAGTGACTGCCACAAACGTCCCAACTCTAGAAGCAGATGTTGTCCAAAACAATTGTATCTTTGGAGTAAATGTAAAAAATACCTCTCAAACAATTTTACTTTGCGTGACCATAAAATTAGCTACAATTGACTATAGTTATCATCAGTGCATGTTCAACATATTTAATTCATTTATCATAAATTAACTTATCTTGATTCTTTATCATATCCTCAAATACTCATAACTTAATTTGATTTTTAACAAAGTAAACATTGAACTATCACCACATAGTTCAAGAATGATGATTCCTCAGCACATCACCTACTATAAACATTTTCTCACAAAGCCCAAACATATGAATGATATTCACATTGAAAAAATGACCAAATCCAGTGATTCTAAATGATTCTTCCAATGGAAATCAAACCCTTAAAATAACTTTATTGAAATAAGACACATCTTAATGTCAAATGTAAAGTAGTTCAGATGCATTTTTCCAAGTGAATCCTTTAAAATGCTCTGAATGTGTGTGCATGCATCAGGGAGAGAGAGAGAGAGAGAGAGAGCATATTGGAAGAAAGTTCAAGGTACAGAATGTTTTCATCGTTTGTCAAGCCAACGACTCCGGGACCAAACAGCTTTTGTAGCACATACCTTGTCAAAATACTGCATTGTGGCATGTTAAATATCATAATATTGCTGAGCATACTTACCACTATGAAATTTACAATTAATCAATGCAAGAGTGGATCGAGATCGTAGTCATTGTTGGTGGATCACGAGACCAGCCACCCTATTAAGGTGCAACAAGTATCCCCAGAAGTGGGGGCAGATCTCCATTCTCTAATGCATGATCAATAGAAAAGCGGTGGCTGCTACTCCCTATATTGCCTGTTGCTATGTAGAGGCCCGATCCCACCCCATTATCTCCTGCCTCTGAGACAATCTCACTTTCAATGTCATCATCAATATGAACAGGTGCAGCTGCTGACAAACATAGAACATATCTCAATGAAGAATTGACACTGCTTGTGCAACTAAATGATCCACTCGTCTGGGTTCAAGTCAGCAGTCCAATATCCATGACTTCCCACAGAACCTCAAGGCTTGATTACTCTTGGAATAACTTCCAATAGTCACTGAAATAAATTAGGATGTTCATTCAGAATGGAAATCTATATGAATATAATAATAGTCAGCTACTGTGACAATGATGATAATGTTAGTACTTTTAATTCCTGCAAACAATTCTCAACTGCTACACTTTTGAAAAACTAATTATGTACACATAGGCACAAGTGATGACACCATTCTAATTCATTTTTGATTAAAGGTCAATCTTGAGGAATATAAGCTCATTAATATGTGTGTTGGCATCTAAGTTCTGTGAGTCATGACATCAAGAGAGATAAAGACACAAAAGTAATAACATAAACGTGAGTACCTCCACCTCTCACATTATAAGCAAATAAAAGTTATAGTTCTACATTGCCAAGGAGAGAACTTGAGATTCTCATTTAAAAGCACATAAACGTGATTAGAAAAACTTCTTAACCATAAAATAAATGACAGTTCACACAACTTTCTCAGTAGTACCTCCACCTCAGATCTAAAGTTCACCAAGAACAAAAGAATATTTTTATTTTCTATGTACAAATTCCTGTTTAAACAACAGATAGAATTAGATAAAAACTTTTATTTCTCAAAAAAAAAAGAAAAAAGAAAAAAAAAGAAAAAAACTAGGGAACATAAAAACAAAATGGCATTCTTTGTCACCTGACACATGGCACATGCACTAGTGGATTTTTTTTTATAAGTAATAAGAATGTATATTCAAGAAAGCGCCTTGTGCAGAAAAGCATAAGGCGAGAGAAAAATACAAAGAGAGAAGAAAGGAAAAAAAAAAAAAAAAGGCTAGAAAGAAAGAAAAAAAAATACTAGTACAAAAGAGAGAGTTAAGCATATTAGGGAGAGAATGCTAGTGGTGAGTCATGAAGCCCTAGACCAACAAAAGGGATGGTTAGGCCAAATGGGTTGTCATAATTTTATAGATTTGAAAGAGGAAAAGATGGATATTATGGCAATAAAATGATTCCACTAGGCTAACTCATTGAGGTTAAGTTTGGCTTACGCTCAACTCTGAGTCGATGATTTGGGTAGGTGGCGCTGCTTTTGAGCTTTGGGAACAAAACGTGCGCTTCTGATAGTTTTATGACTTTATTAGTAATTTAATAATGTGATATAAATTTGAATAGGCATTGTTTATTAATGATTTAAACTCCATAAATTTTTTTTAAGGGATTGGTTTTAAAAAATTCAAAGTGATTTGCAAATTATTAATGGCTATGCATATGCTAACTTCTAACTCTTTGAAATCAACAATTGAAATACTAATCCGTATGAAATATCCACTTAGATATCTGTAGAAGCAAAATGGATTATAGCAATTAATTAGACGGGGATAAGACACCACCACCACCACCATACAAGTATTTTCTTTTATTTTACATTTTTAATGAACAATGTATTTGGAGTGATTATATTTTATTTATTTATAGTTTATAATAAGTGTTTAGGAGTGATTATATATATTTATATAAGATTATAATTATTTAATTATTTTTAGTCATTCAACAACATTAGTTATATATATATATATATATATATTTTAAGTAATATTATGTTCATTGAGTTGATGTTAGGCCAACTTATGCCTTTAATGGGAAAGTTTGACTGAAAATATACACACATAAGTAGCACCATATTTACTTTCAATTATATAAAATAATAATTCATTTATTTAGCTATTATTTTGTTTAAATAAAATTATAAGTACGTTTATGAGTTTATTATATTTAAACTAGTATAAATACAAAAGAAGAAAGAGGTAGTCGCCGAAATGAAAACGAAAACGAAAACGAAAACAGATTGGTTTTCACTTTGCACTACACTCACAAGAAAAAGAAAGCGAAAGCATCGATGGCGCCGGAAGCCGATCACGACGTCAAGGACGATGATGAAGAATCCTCGGCACTCTCGACGAGGATGATGTGCTTTGCTTAAAACATGTAAATCTTTCCTTCCCCTCCCTTTTTCTTTCTTTCTTTCTTATTACAAAGCCTAATAGCAACTATATTGGATCTCACTTTTATTTTTCAGCTCGATTCATTCATTCCTGCTGAGCAGTTTGCTTACAACATGCTATGTTTTAATTTTTCATGTTCGAGTTCAAGATTGGATTTTTATTATTAATTATTTTTTTCTTACTACAACAAAATCAAATCATGCTGGTTGGGGGATAGTTTACAAGTTTAGAGCACTTGAAATTTTGGATATAATTATTTTCTCTGTCTCACTTTTGGGGTTTAGTTTGTTTACCTCAGAAATTGGCTGTTTCTGATTCAGACGACTAAATACTAATTTTTATTATGAATCGAAATTCCCACCCAAAACCAATACTCTTTCTTTCTTTCACAACAATACAATGAATCTCTTTAGCTCCCAACCTTCCTTCTTTCTTCTCCCATTATTATTATTCTTATTGCTTTTATTTATTTATTAATTTATTTATTTTTTTTTTTTGCAGGGTTTGGGTCCCTATTCTACTAGTATAAAAAAAGTAGAGAAGGAAATTAAGGAAATGGCTAAGAAGGTCAATGATTTGTGTGGTATGACTATCTTCCCTTTCTCTTCTTTTTCAAACTGTCTTCTCAACTGATTACTCTTTAACTTCTAAAGAATTTCGAAAAAATACTTCTTCAACTTTATTCCTATACGTGCAAGAATTTAAATGGTTGCTGCCTTTCCTGGTTTAATTGTTAACTTCTCTGATATCATCGGGTTCTTTTCTGTTTTCAGAATGTGTCTCTCTAATACCCTATTTGATGCAGCTTTTGTGTTACAACTTGGTCTATATGTTTCTGTTTGATGTCTTTATTGCTTGGCCTGGCCCTTTTTTTAAATGAATACATGAAATCATAATATTTTGATATGTACTATTCTATAGGTATTAAGGAGTCTGACACTGGCTTAGCTGCACCGAGCCAGTGGGATCTGGTATCCGATAAGCAGATGATGCAGGAGGAGCAGCCTCTCCAGGTCTGTATTTTGCTTAAGGTTATTAGGCTTTTTGGCAATAAGTTTAATGTTTTTATATAAATCTGGCTTGACCACTGCCTTGTCAACCAGGTAGCAAGATGTACAAAGATCATCAATCCAAACACTGAAGATGCCAAATATGTAATAATGTTAAGCAAATTGCAAAGATGCCGCATCTATTAGCGATTCACTTTATGTGGTACATTTTCTTTTGGGTTTGAAATATGATCACACACAGAAATAAGTCTGTCATTTTCAAGTATTTTCCTTTTTTTTTCATACTGAAATCTTTTCTAAGCAAGTTTCTCCCAGATTTTGTTTTTCGGTCCCTTTTCTTTGTTTAGTAGAAATAAGAGCAATTCTGATTTTCTCTTTGAAAAAAAAATTTAATAAATTGGTTAATCTTTTCATGATATCAGCCTTTCTGGAAGTTCTTTTCTGTAGCTTATATTTTATGCTGTGCAAGCATGCTATAACAGGTTTTATATGGATTGTTTTGGTGGCATTTACTTTGAGACATTCAGAGACAGAATCTTTATATCTTTTTAGTAACTCATATAGTTATTCTTGTAATTGTGGGATCCTGATATAACTCTACTTTCTCAACTTTGCAGTTTTGTTGTTGGTTGGGTGACAAAGTTTCCCCAACTGACATAGAAGAAGGCATGCGTGTGGGGTAGATTTCTAATTATTTACCTTCTTTCATATTGTGCTAAACATATCTGTATGATGCATGTCTTTAATGCTGTTTCATTTTGAAAAGTCTGATTATTTCATTTCTTATTTTACATTCTCAACATAAATTGCATGGAGTTGTTGCAAAGGGAGGTCATTTATTACCATTTTCTTTTAAATTTATTTATATCATAATTTGTATATGTATAGGACATCGGCAACTTTTAGGCTAGTCTCTTCAAAGGTTTTTAGAGACCAAAGGTTAGAACTGTATGTGAGACTGGATTTAAAGGCAGGAGAGATCGATTTGAGTCAGAAAAGTCTGAATCTTGGAGGGTTTGGAGTGTTGGAAGATGAAATTTCGATTGCAGGATTTTTATTTAGCAGCATGGAGTATCTTGGGTTTTAGGATGCCTAGGGATAAGATTTTATTTAGATCTACTCTAGACTGGAATTTGATGAAAAATGCTAGAAAATTCAAATGAAAAAGGAACAAAAAACTTAAGCTTCATAACTCAAATTTAGAAAAATGTATTCTCCATTGAATAGAAAACATTACATCCATTTAAGAGATGGCTAACACCTATTCAATAAAATTAATGGAAGCCGACTATTTAAACCTGAAAAACTAAATCTTATTCTATAAACCACAACTGACGCTTATATCCTCGGAATATGTGTGTACAATGGTATTGATGTGGATTGTTTGGATGAAAAGAAATCGCTCTTTTGAGAATCTTGAGAAATCCTTGATTCAATTACAAACTCTATGCAGAAGACTTTGTTTGATTGGTCTAGGTGTTAGGGCTTCTCCCTGGTGTTCTTCTATCATTGGTTTCTTTCTTCTCTTAGTATTACCTTAAGTTTTTCCTTGTTGTTTGTTCTTTGTTTGTTGTTTGTTGCTTTCTTGTGTTCACCATCATGTACTGCTTGTATTTGCTTTCTTCAATTTTACAGTTTTGATTTAATAATACTCTTTTTACCTATCAAAAATATATATATATATATATATATATCTCTGAGGATATGTGTGTACAATGGTATTAGAAGCAGTTGTACTCCTTTTATTTTGTGGATTTACCTTTAACCTTTCATTGCAGGGTTGATCGCAACAAATATCAGATCCAGGTCCCTTGCCTCCAAAAGTGGTGAGTGTGACTATATGATGACAGTGGAGGAAAAGCCTGACGTGACATATAATGATGTTGGTGGTTTGCAAGGAGCAAGAGTGAAAAAAGGAATGAGAAGTATTATATATCAATTTTTCCCTATATATTATTCTTCATTCTGATTTATTTCTTTGTTTAGTGAGACTGTGGATATATTATGGAAGAAATAATGAGTGACTTCAAAGATAGGTACTAGAACTTGACACCATTGGCATGTATACATTACTGATATGAATTTTTTTTCTGAGTTGTTGAGCTGCCAATGCTTCATCGGGAGGCTGACCCAAGCTTGGGTGATCCTCCCTAAAGGTGTCCTCTCTGCTATGGTCCTCCAGGAACGGAGTAAAGCACTTCTATAGAGCAGTGGCAAATAGAACTGATGCTTGTTTTATTCGTGTTATTGGGAGTGAGCTTGTTCAGAAATATGTTGGTGAGGGAGCTCGGATGGTTCGAGAACTTTTCCAGGTTATCAATAGTGCACGTTCAGTAGTTTCAAAACTAATGTTTTTTAATTCATAATGTTTTAATGATCAAGTTATCATCTAACTCTTACTGCCATATGCTGCAGATGGCACGTTCAAAGAAAGCCTGCATCGTATTTTTTGATGAAGTAGATGCCATTGGAGGGGCTCGTTTTGATGATGGCGTAGGTGGGGATAATGAAGTCCAAAGAACAATGCTGGAAATTGTCAATCAACTCGATGGTTTTGATGCACGTGGAAACATCAAAGTTCTAATGGCTACAAATAGGTTGGTTAAGTTACCTATCATGGCTATATTTCTGCTTGATGTTGGTACATTTCAAGCTCTTAGTGAACCTCTCTTTTCAATTTTGAAATGGAGCTGGTAATCTCTCTTTGGGTGTATTTACAATCTTTAGCAATGCATGTACTTACATTGTGGATTTTGTTTGCCCCTTTTTCCAGGCCCGATACGCTAGATCCAGCACTTTTACGGCCTGGACGATTGGATCGTAAGGTTGAGTTTGGCCTTCCTGATATGGAGAGTCGGACACAAATATTTAAGATCCACACACGAACCATGAACTGTGAAAGAGATATCCGATTTGAACTTTTGGCTCGGCTTTGCCCAAATTCCACTGGTAAGAACCCTTAGTGATGGTGAGGGGTCAATTTCAACTTGTCTTCTTCCCTGATGTTTTCCGATAGTCCTCAATGGCCTCTTTGCTTGTTTTTTGCTCACTATGCCAGTGGTATGTTAGAACATTGGATTTCTGACATGAGTTTCTCTCACAGGTGCTGATATAAGGAGCGTGTGCACAGAAGCTGGCATGTTTGCCATCCGAGCACGGAGGAAGACTGTGACAGAGAAAGACTTCCTTGATGCAGTGAACAAGGTCATCAAGGGATACCAGAAGTTCAGTGCAACACCCAAGTACATGGTCTACAACTGAGTCAACTGTTTTGCTTCATTCTCTAAGAAAAACCTTGAGTGCAGTTATGGGCTGTCGAATTGGGCATGATATGAGCTATATGGTTCATTTGGAGACTGTATTGTTAACTTCATATCTGTCATTTGAGCTTGAACTTGCATCTACTCGGATTATTTCACTTATCATTTGTTATAGAACAATTGTATTTCTGTGGGTTTCTCCTTGTAAAGTGTGAGAGTATATCAAGCTCTTTTTTGCTATAACATTATTCCGTGACTATTTCGTCTTTTCTGGAATCGTTGCAACTTATTAGGAATTTGAAAGCCTCTGTTCTTACACCCCCCCCTTCCTCTTTGAATGCTTGTTTATTATGCTTCATCTGGATTAGAAATCTCTCTAATTTTCCTGAAGGGGAATGGATCCATTTCATGTTCAGATTTAATTTTCATGAATCTAAGGGTATATACTATATATAGTGTCATGTGATTTGAAACACAATTTGGTCAAATAATAAATATTAACTTATTTTAGAGTAATTATTAGGTATTTTGGAGTACAGTTACGTGGTGTTTTCTTCCCTTTAATTCATAATAGGTCATACTAATTAAATTCATGATGAGATTTATCATGAATGTAAAAGGAAGGAGCACTATGTCACCGTACTCCGAGAGTATTTAATAATTTCCTTTATTTAAGTGATAGTATAGTACATTACAACTACTCATGGTATCATCTTCCTTTTAATAAGTGTATAAAATGTTGAATGAAAGTGTTATTTTGAATGTACAAATTTTAATTTAAAAAAAATTACTTATTTAAGGTTTCAGAATTTTAGTATTCTCTTACTTTAATTGAAACCAGTCTCTTCACATGTGCTACGCCCAATTTTCATTTTATTTATATTTTTGTTTTAAATGAATTTTTTGAGGTCAAGATGTGAAAAAGAGAAATTATCTTATGAACCCTTCTCATGGAACTACTCTCATAAACTGTGGGTTTCCTACACCTAATGAACCATCAAAATATTTATTAAAGAATTTGTATAAGCGAGTACAATCAAACTATAGGCAACTTTTGTTCATCCTCAATTTGAGTGCAGGATCACATATTGTAGACAATTGAATTCTCTTTAAAGTGACTGCTCACGGGTCCAAATTGGACTTAAAACGAGTAAGAAGTTAACTAAATTCAATGAAGGTCTTGATAATACTATTAATTAATTGTTTTAATTCTTCAGATTTTCCTCCTGGTAAAAAGCCGCTGGATTGGCGTACCAGGATGGAAAATAGCTGGAGGAGGACTACAATACTTGATGACTTTGCCAACCCACCAGTGATTCATCATGACTTTAATGCATCTGATATATTATTAGATGAGGAATGCAATCCAAAGCTCTCTGATACTAGGTCCTCCTGAAGGACATCCAATCTTTTCAAGCGGGAATTCACTCAACTTTTCAATGTCCAAACATTAGCTTATTGGAGACATGTTGAAACCTCAAGTGCCGCTCTGATAAACTGACTTGTTGAAGAGAAGGCAAGGAAGTCTCAAAACAAAATATATTAAAGAAAAAACCCTTTATGTGATGCAAAATGCTCTATGCAGACTCTCTGTTCATCTCAAGGGAGATTACGAATTTACCAGAATATTCAATTTTGAATGCCAACCCTAGTGCACCTTAAGGGACTCTTGTTTTTTCTCATTATCAGCTGCCCATTGTATTATGAGAACACTTAACGTGTTTAGGAAATGATGATCCCATTAAACCACATTGGCCTTTGTACCCCACACTTAACGCGCTTTCAAACATCACCTCCTACCGTGCATGTTTTCATGTACAATTTTGGTTCCCTTCCAACATATTTGACGAGGAAAAACGAAAAGACCCACAAAATTGATACTTAAAAAGCACCGGTAAGTAGTTTACACCCAGACAGAAGCTTAGATTCATAAGCACCATGTACACCGCAGAAATCATACTCAGCCAAGGTTAAAAGATCAAATAGATCAAAAGTGCTATTATCATACACTAGAATAACAAATTTTGAACCAACTATCTAAATAGGTGTATACACAAATGGCCTCTTAATTCACAATACATCACTCAATTTCTGTATCTTCTTTCATTCATTATCTGCTATAAAGTTTGGCTCTTCACCTTGGCAGAGGTACTCATCACACATAGATGCCGACTCCCAATCCTTCCGGAGTCGCAAGATGTCCTCTGTGAAAGTGGACCCAGGGGCTCCAATGAACACACTTGACATGGCACAGATTGTCTTATCCAGCATAGCTTCCACCTTCAAGATGAAACCAGGCAATGCATGTTGCTTAATACATGGATTGGGTTCAGATGATTCTTTGTATTGTCCAGACCAAATGTAAATCAAATATTGTAAATGCTCGTTGAATTTTGCTAGGGTGTCTAAGTAACATTACTATATGCAGTGAGAAGATAGAGATAGTTTTCTCATTGACAATTTTTGTATCCAAAATATAACTACTTGTCTCTCATTCACAAAGCATTAAAATAAAATAGATTTCCATAACATTATGAAAGCAAATCAACGAATCTATTAGGAAAACCTTGGGGGAGGGGCACAAAGTTGGATCAAGCAATTTAGAAGATCCAGGGCAAGATGCTGATTGATAAGATAAGGAAGAACAGCCTTGGTTTATCACATTATGCTAGAGCACAATGACAGAATTTTCAAGTCAACATAAAAAAAAATCCAACAAGATATCACAATGAAATTTACGGGAGAACATAAGGTTGTCTTGAAGACAACAAGAAATGAATGAGTTTTTTTAGCAATTGGAGCATGAATGTCAACTTCATTTCTATTATGCAATGTACTTCGGGTTTGGTGATCATTGGTGTTCTATACATGCAATGTGTTCTGCACTTTATCTTTGGCTCTATCTGAGCAAGTGGTGTTATATATGAGATTTCCTTTCATGCAAGGGGCAAAGGATGCATATGACCATTATTTTGTCGAAATAAAATTGTTCAATTGACCAAAGAAAAAAGCAATACTGAACTATTCCATGGCTGATCAGTGACAAGACACTTCAGCCCTATGTGGAGAAGGGCTTCTCCCAGTAAGAATTTCAGGAGTCAGAAATGTAGGTGCCCCATATGTGAATGTTATCTGGAGATCAGGATGCTTTAATTCTAGTGTCCACAACCATGCACAAAAGCTAAATCATATTCTAGGAGCAGTGTCTTGTTAACACCAGTTGTGGTAACCAAGGACAGCCACCTACAGGGCCATGCAATGATCCACAATCCAGTAGATTTAAAACATCTAGGATGTACAAAACAAGTAATAAAAATTCCAATGATTATAATATTCATTGTATGGCCATTACATTAGCAGCAAAAAGTTATACTACACGAATAGAATGACTGATTCTATTAAAGAGAGAGAGAGAGAAAGATCCTCAATAATTCGGACAATCTAACATAAACATGGGCCAAAAATTTACCCCATTAATATGAGTGTTTTAAAGAATAAATAACTCTAAATGAATTTAATAACACATGATGGGTTGAGCATTGAAGAGTTTGCTTTAACAAAAACACTTGTGATGTTATGGATTTGAAACAACATCTTACACCTAATCATTTCAAAATCCACATATTAAATGGGCTTAAATCCATCCTTAAATAAATTTCATCCATAGAAAAAAAATGTATCCTTTTCATAGGATAAATGAAAGGATAAATTTTGGCCTTGTTGGAGTGTTGGAAAGGAGGGTTTGGTCAGCATTGTATGGCAGATGTTTGAGGTGCCGTTCCATTATGCCTAAAGTAGATTATTTGGAGAGAGTGTAATAATCTTATGTTTAAGGGACAGTAGGCTTGCCTTCAGATATGAAGATGGTATTTTTTCACACTTTGTATGTCTGGATGGCAGCCTTAAGCTGTCATTCTTTCTCTGATATGCTAGAGTTTTTGGATTTATGCTCTTTCATATGATTCTAACAGCCCTTGTACACTGCCTGTGTACAGTGGCTGTTTTGTACTTATATTTATTTGAATAAATTTGACGTTTACTGATTAAAAAAAAAAAAACATACTTTCATATGTCATATAAATAATTTAAACTAAAAATTCAAATTCAAATTCAAATCCTTCTCTTCAAATAGTTCCATCCAAACCAACCAATTGTTCTTTGATACTGTATTCACTGATTTCATGCTTCATTTGGGTTTCAAAATTTGGGTTTGCATGGCTTCAGTTATCACAAATCTAGGACTGGAAGCCTGAAATACATTTCAACCTGCCTGTTGTGATGGTTGTCAATTCGCGTATCACAAGGTGGCATTTGTGTCAGGAAGCATATAAATATTTTAATTAAATTGGAAAGAAATGACACTGATGTAAAAAAATCCAATATTTGGGAAAAGTTATAAGAACTTGTAGAATATTTGTTCCTTCAAGTCTAACATTGTAAACTTGCATTTTATAAAGATAAAAAGTTTCACCAATTCCACAAGATTTTTACAACATTGTGCTTTGCTCTTAATGGGATTTTCTTTGAATCATATCTTTTTGCTTAAACAGACCGACTATTATGTGTATATTCAAGGTAAGTAGAATCTTAACTAGTGCAGAACTTAAATATCAGTTCACATCACTATCTTAACGTTGAACCCAATAGAAAAAGGGTATAAAAGCCCATTACCTAATTTTGGCCTCAACAAGGAGTAAGGGGTAAGCACTAAGCACTATCCTTTTTTTTAATAAGTGATAAATTTTATTCAAAGAGAAGAACACAAAGAAACAGGGTATCATTAAATAACATGTCTACACTCAATGGCCAAACAAAATATGAAGGTGATCAGTCAGGTATACATCGAGGCAACATTATCGAAATCAATTACATGCACTCATTAAAAAAAAAAAAAAAATCCAGGTATTCACGTGTGCAAGTAAAATTGTGAATCCAAAAAAATCTGACATAACCACTCCAAAACAGAGACCTAAGAAAGCAAATACTATTGGCAACAAAATATGCAGTCAAATTAAGAAAAATTCCCACAATACCAAAGCAAACAAACAAAAGATACTAATTACTGGTATGAAGAGCAATCAGGCATCACAGAAAAAGCTCTTCACAATCAACATACTTATTCATTAAAGAAGCACAAAAAGGGGTGCAACCCAAATACACAGGAGGTATACAAAGGAAGAGACAAAAAAGAGTATTAAGACATTCACAAATAGTGATATGATGTATGCATAATGACATTATTTGGGCCTGCTTCTCAAAAAGCTTGTGCTTGCAAGGAAATTGGCTTCAGTTGGGCTGGGCAAGTACAGTTTGGTAGGTAAAAGGGAAAAATTAACAATAAAAAATGGTACACAAAAAGTTAAGCGTGTAATGTAAAATCAAATAAGATGAAATAAATTTTAGTTTCAGGTGGAAAATCTTGGATAAATAAGAAGGTTGGGATCAAATTACCCAAAATTACGAGGTTTATGGGTAGGGAAATGGGCAAAATGGCTATCCTCTATTGGGTCAGAAATTTGGGGTAAATTCTTTGCATTCAACCTACAAGTCATTGATCAGTGTCATCCAAGCTAAAGAAATATGAACAGGAGAAGAGAAGCACAATTCACCTGAGAGTCACCCTCAAGGCCATGTCTGTATAACAAAGCATCCCATTTTTCAGCTGAATTACGAGGAGGCCTTTTAACAAGTGGTACAGCCTTTCCGTTCAGCACAACTAGCGACTGCAGCAAACTAGTTTCACTTTCTGCTGCATCAGTTGAGAGATATATGACCGGTGCACTGGCTTTTTCAATTACTCGGGTGATGCAGTCTGCAGCTTGGGGAATGGGGAAAAAGCAACTGTGCGTTTTGACATTGCTGAAAAAATTAAACAAGATTACAGGCACTTAGAAGCCAAAGTCTACACGATACTTGAATAAAAGTGGGATTGACTATGAGCCCCACCACACAGTGATTAAAAATGCACCTTAATTGAAGTATGAATAAAATAAAGATCCCCTCTTTTTATTATATGCATTGGAACATATCACAGAATTGTCATGTCTCAATCTTAATGTGAAACAGAATCTTTGAAGGTATTTAACTCAACCGCAAAATGTTCTATTTTCCTCAATCAAGAATAAAGGTTACAATTAGCATAAGGAGGAGATGGCAATATCTACAATAAAGATATGAATATAACACAAAAAAGTCAATACAAAATGGATCCTAGTGCTCAGCTGCCTTGCCTCCCCACCCCATAACCTATAATCACTTGGCACACACTGTGCACATGAAGAGCAACCATAGCTAGTTTGCAACAATGACAGAATTTAAAACACTATATTTCTATAACAAGATTGCCTTGGGGGGAATATTTTTTTTGACAATGAAAATAAGTTGTAAAAAGTGGGTAAAATGCTCAAGGCAGAAGGGTTCTAGTTATATAATTTCAGTACTGTAATGTAAGAGTCAACAGAAGTTTGATGAGCTCTCCCAACGCAAGAATTTATGATCGTTTAACTTTCTCTTATATTTATGCCACCTATTTGGGTTGTAGATGTACAATATATTTGATAGTATGCAAATTCTTCTAGCTAAAAATAAGTTTACCAAAAATTAACAATTAAAAAAAAAAAAAAAATCTAGCAACCTAAAGATGAACCAGCTTGATACATCAACAAGAGCAAGAAAGGATCTCTCATATCATGAAAATGGTTGTCCTTAAAAGTTAATTTTGTGTCCTCCAAAGTCCTTGACTTGGTGCAAACAGTTCTCTTAACACAACCGCCCAAAATTAGACTCCAGAATTCAAAGTGATATGAGAGAGAGAGAGAGAAACAAACTTAGGTTGATGTAAAAGGAGGCCTGACTTAGAAAATACGTGAAACAAGGCAGGGCATGTGTTATTGGATAAGTGTTTAAAATATGCTACAAGCCAAGAAGGAATTCATTTGTAATCAACAATGGAACTGAAAAGAATTACAAGAAAGACGAGTGTTTAAAAATATGCTACAAGCCTACAACATTAAATTGGCGATAAAGTTTGTGGCATTGATATTCCAATTCACCACTTATAATTCAAATGCTGATCATTTCTAACTTTATCCCTCTAAAGATTTTCAACAATGTCAACAAAACATGCATTTACAATAGGTAAAGTACTGTGAAAACAAACTATATATGTTATATACATAACCATAAGTGATAAAGTTTCATTTTTGGATGGTATGCAACACAAATGTGATAGCTTGATATCCAATTCTAGTAGGTGGGAAAGGCAAAACATACCAGAACTTCAAAAACCCATGTCTCCGGAAATGTAGAGCAACGAAATTTTTTCCCAAGAAAGTCTGAACAAAACGTTGGGCAGTGAGCATAATAAGCCGACTGGGTTCGATCAGCGTCTTACATTGATGAGCAATGGGACCACCAGGCTGCATTACCCAATCTTGCTCCAAATCCGCATAGAAAACATCCCCGATTGCAATCACATCCTCATCCGATGAGAATTTGGACTCTACATCTTGCACAGTCCTCTTATTGGGATTCCTAATATCCTCTTTCCAAATGGGTTCAGGCTTCCCCATCGAAACCCCTAAAGATTTGAGCTTTTTGATGTGGTCCTCATCCAAATAACAAGGCTGAGGCAGCGAAAAATAACAAAACAACCTATCTATATGCAAGTGATTCTTCTTTGCCTCTAATAAATCTTCAAACGAAATGATCACCTTTCGTCCAAGGCATTTATTTATATGATCGAAATCCAATACCCTGTCGTATTGGTAATCGAATTTGGAGCTGGGAATGACCAAAACCCGGTTAAGCAAAGCAGCGAAGAACATGTGCTTCTCCAAGCAAATCAAATGGTTGGACATTTGTCCCGATAAGCAAATCGCAAACAAGTATTTATTCGGTTTCGGTTTCCATTCAATGGTTCTTCGCTCGTTCTTGTTCTTCTGACCCACCTTGGCACACGTGTCGAACCCGAAACGAGGATCGGAAACATCGATGGGTTCGGAGGAGTTGCCGGTGCGGTGTGGCGATAAGAGAATTTGTTGAATTTGTCTGTTCAATGAAATCTGGTTGAGCACAGCGAGGTTAAGGTCAGATTGGGAGTAATTGGAAGTGGAAGTGGAGTTAGATTGAGGGAGAGGGAGAGTGAGAGTGTGTGTGTGGTTCCACAAAGTGAAAAGCCCTAATTGTTGTTGTTTGAGCAAATAGAGAGCTTGAAGCTCGGATTCGCGCATGCGGTCGCGAGAGGAGAGGGAGTCGAGACGGAGATCGGAGGAGGAGGAGGAGAAGGAGAAGAGGTGG
Organism: Notholithocarpus densiflorus; assembly: GCA_030021035.2. Classification (NCBI taxonomy): domain Eukaryota; kingdom Viridiplantae; phylum Streptophyta; class Magnoliopsida; order Fagales; family Fagaceae; genus Notholithocarpus; species Notholithocarpus densiflorus. The sequence goes on along the minus strand of JARYZH020000195.1, from coordinate 77,744 downwards.
CGGAGGTCGGTGGAGAAAAAGAGAATGAGGATGAGGAGAGGGAGGAGAATGGCGAAGAGGTACCTTTTGTTGTGGAGGAAATGGTGGAAACGCCGTCGTATTGTGGCCGAGTGGAAATCGTTGACACTAATGTGGAAGGCAGAAGGAGGTTGATGTTGATTTTGAGTTGGTGGAGGAGAATAATGGTGCTTGGTGTCGTTTTGCTCGATCAGGTTCTGGCGATCGTCGTCTTCGTCTGACGAAGACGAATCTCTCTCCATTTTGCCACCGCACCCAAATAAACACGCGAATGCCGATTCCTTAGATTCGAGTTCGACACGAATTGAATTGAATTTGAATGAAAGCAAAGAAAGTGAAAGTGTTTGATTTTGGTTTACTTTTAAAGTTTAAAGCAATGTGTGTGTGTGTTAGAGTCTTTAGTGGGAGAAAGAGGTGTCTGTTTGTGGCAGTTGGGGAGGGGAAAGGAAAGGAAAGGAATATGATTTGTGATGATGATATGACAAGGTGTATTGTGTCGGTGGATGAAAATGATCGGGTAGCGTGAATCGGCCCATTTTTGACATTCCAACCTCTGGTTGTTGCCCCGCCCCGACTACCACCTTTTAACCCCTTCTTTTTTTAATTACTTACCAATGCAACTGAACTAACTAACGAAATTGGATTTTGTTAAAAAAAAGTCTCGTTAGTAATGCAATTAACTAATGAAATAAAAATTTATAATATATTTTTTCATGTGAAAATAATTTTTTTTAAGGGTAATTTTTTTAACAAAATTGATTTAGACTATAATTAAATAAATTGAAAACTTAAAAAACTGAAATGAATTTTAACCAAATTTAGAAAGTGCAATTTACATTTTAGCCAAAAATAAATAGTCTAAAATTACACACAAATCCACATCATCCCACATATTATCCAACTTGGGTTTTCACAAAAAATACTTATCACATTAATACTAAAATTGGGCCACAAAATTATACTATCTCCACAAAAAACCCAAACTCATTTACCTTGTGGGCAAAATCCAAAAAGCCCAACAAAACTCTTTTATAAAGCCCGTTACTACACGGCGCCTCTAAAACCCGTTGCTACACAGCACCCTTACTAAGCCCGTTGCTACATGGCAATATTATTTTACAAAATCTCAAAAAGCCCAAATGTTACTTTGGCACCTATTTATAAAGCCCAAATACTATTTTGACACATATTTACAAAAGCCCAATACTATTTTGACACCTATCTTACAAAGCCCAATACCATTTTGGCAACTACTTATAAAGCCCAATATTATTTTGGCACATATTTACAAAGTTCAAATATTATTTTGGCAAAACCAATTACATTATGCTTAAAGCCCAAATCTTTTTCTTGGCAAAAACATATTTTCATATACTAAAGTCTCTAACTCATGGAAAATATAAATTACTCATCTCTCAAAAATACTTCTTTTACAAAATGGGAACTATGCTTATTTTTCATAATCAACTAACTACAAAAGCCCATGTATATCACTCATGGCAAGACTATTCATTTTGTAGGGATGGACAAGCCCAAAGAAGCTCAACTACAAGGCTCAGCTGAGCCAGCCCAGCTCACATGCAAATCTCAGCAGCTGAAGCTCACGTGAGTTGTCAAGTCAAAGTTTAGCACAACTTGACAGCTGGGACCCACTACCATCAGTTCCAACTTGTCAAATCATATTAGAGGAGGACACGTGTCCAGCAGGGGTTAAACCATTTCTTGCCAAGTTCATTTCATTATTTCTCAAGTGACATAAAGCTGGGATGACATAACATAAAGCTAGGAAGCTTCAGCCAGCTATCTTCCCTTTCTTCTCCAACCCATTCGATCAAAGGCCAAGGGCAGCCATAACCAGACCATGAAAGCTCCTGGAATAACTTGAAAACAGCTCATTATCATGCCAAAAACGTGTACCTTCTGGTTTATGGACCAAGCACATGAACCCAAATGGGAAAACTTAGGGAAATGTGGTTTGGAGGGCACCAAAGGGATCTCTAGCAAGGGCTCCAAGATTAACACCTGGCTTGGGGTGACACAATCTGCCCTAGGGAGCTCTGATTCTAGTAGCAGCAAAACTAAGATCATTAGCCTAATACATGCTCTAATCCCATCAGCATTTAATGCTAAGTTAGAACTCCAGTTGCCATTACCCAAAATAGCAAAGAACATTCTAAAGCTGAGCTTACCACTCTTGGCCAAATCCTACGAATGATTATCTAAGGATTTTCTGAAGATTAAGGATGATTTAACAGAGATTATTTGCTAATTACCTCCTCAAGCTCAATTATAAATGGAACTCTCCACTAATACCTCAACACAGACCAAGAGATACACTAATAGGGAAGAACTCTCTCATAAACTTCTTTATTATCTCCATCTCTAATCTTCTTTAAGCTCTTAGTGAGGTTTTAAGTCTCTGAGCTCTCAGTTTCAAACTTAGAAACTAAGTTCTTTACCCCTAGCTTTCAAATACTCATTGATGATACATAAAAAATTAGTAGGCTGAATGCTTCGGGTTTCAATAGGATGATGGTTGCTTGGAAGGCCTAAAAAGAGAAACACACGATCAAAAGGTGACCAGGGTGGACCGGCCAAGAACCCTTCGATGCTCAAGTTAGTTTTCTCTGGAAACTCAAGAATTCCTAACTTTTTTGGAGTAGTCAGAAAACTTACTTTCATTTGAAGTGGATGAGTCTTTATATAGTAAGCTTGGGAGCGGTTATTTGTTTAGTAACTTCCCCAATATATGTGGAAGGTAGAAGGTTCAGACAACTTCCATAGCTGCTATAGAAGTTAGAATGTTCAATCTTATCTTCTACAACTGCCATTGGAAGTTAAGTATTTGGCCAAAAGTTATAGCGATGAATAAGGATTTTGCTCATGTTTCAAAATGGTAACACGCGGTCCGGATTACAAGCTGTTGTAGATAAATCCATCTCTAGAAATTTCCTAAGTGTTGAGGGGCCGTCCATGTACTTTCCTGACGGACGACCCTTACATCTATGGTCAACCTTCTAATCATGGACGACCTTATGTTGGGTTGATCTTTAGCTCTGGACGACTCTTATGAACGAATTGGAGATGGTTCGATTTTTAGCCCCCCATCACTCCTCACACCTCTACTTATAAACTCTTATCTATCCTAGCAAAAAGCTCAAGCAGCCTTACTAAACACTCTCACTCACTACTCATACTACCCAAAAATGACCCTCACTACTCACTACATATACTATATCCATAAGCATACCCTAGCATCATAATGATCTTGCTGCGCTAGCTGGAATCCCTCTCTCTCCCTTCATCTCACACTAAGTTTTTTCATTATTTGTTGTAATGAAGCCCATGATGTTTGTTTATTCATTTACCATTGATGGTTATGATATAATTGTTACTATATAGTTTTTCCCTCATGTTATTGTATCAGAGGACTTTTCTCTAGAACCAGTGGATGATGATTCTGAAGATGCAAATATTTCCCTTAATTTGTGAAACAATTATCAGCTGGAAGTTCATTCTGTTCTGTTTCATTTTACCGCTGGAATACTACTGTTGGAATATTTTACTTTTGGGCTACTTCTTTATTACAGTATGCTTTTTTATTATGCTGACGTGTCTGCTGTAGGAAATGTTTTTGGGCCGTCCCATAATTCTTGTTAGTTCCATCCTAGGCCCAAGGCATAAAATAAGGTGAAATCTTCAAAACTTCACCAATAGCCCTTGGGCCATGCTTCAAGTCCATTGTCAAGTTTCGATTTAGGCCTCCAACCCAACACAAATCTCATTTGTCAGAAGGAAGACTTTTCCGCCCCCCGACAATATGGAACCGAATGTTATGTTTAGGAGAAAATGCACTTTTCATTCTTATTTTATTAGCCACATTAGTATCTAATATGTCATCTATGCACTCTATTTGTAATAAAACCCCTTTATTCTTATTTATTTTATTAGCCACATTAGTATCTAATATATATTAAGAAGATTCAGAAAGTTAGTTATGATTTCAAAAAAATGTCAAAAATACCCCTAATCTAATTAGATCATCTTTATTCTTAAAAAATAAAAAACAGGGTTAAAATTGTAATTCAAAAAAAAAAAAAAAACTACCAGAAATTTTTTTTTTTCCTAAAAATTAGCACACTCTCTATTTAAATATATCTCACGTAGAAAGATGCTACCCCACAACATTTTAATACTTTTTTTCCTAAAAATTAGCACACACTAAACCCAGTAGTTTACACTATTTTAAATTCTAAATTTTAGTTTCTACAAATCCCTTCATGTGTAACCTTACTAACAGTGGATAAATTCAAATTAAAAAATCACATTAAAGTCAAAATAAAAAAATAGTCTCATCGCACGTGCTGAGCGTGTGTGATAAGGCTAGTATATATTAAGAGGATTCAGAAAATTAGTTATGCATTCAGAAAATGTCAAAAATGCCCCTAAGCTAATTAGATAATCTTTATTCTTAAAAAATAAAAAAATATAGTTAAAATTCTAATTCAACAAAATCTATAAATAAATATTAAAAAAAAAAAAAAAACTACCAGAAAAACTTTTTTCTTAAAAATAAGCACACTCTCTATTTAAATATATCTCACCCATGTCGGATATATATTTTTCTTAAAAACTAGCACACACTAAACCTAGCGGTTTACTCTATTCCAAATCCTAAATTTTAGTTTCTTAAAAATCTCTTCCCGTGTAATCTTACTAACAATAGATAAATTCAAATTGAAAAATTACATATTATATTATATATATATATATATATATATATATATATAATATGGTATTGCTATATAAGAATAAATTGTTGGAAGATACCAATAGAATGAGGCAACTTAGGAGAATACAAATTACATCATGATATTTAGTAATTAATCATTCATAAGTTATAAAATATAAGAAATCGCAGAACCATTTTAGAAGGATAAGCAAGCAAGCAATTATTCAAGCGTTTGTAAGCATGCGAGCAAATTTCTAGGCATGCAGGAGGCATATGTGTCACGCCCCAAACCCGATACCCGAATTTGTGACCATGACCGGCATGCTAATATCAAGCCTAAACCTGATATTAACAAGAACCAACTTAACTTTTACAAAACTTTTACCAAAAGCTTCCCTCTTTCTTTCTTACTTGTTTAATTACTTAAATGATATAATTTTTCACTTGATATTCAGAGCATCTACACCGTACTCAAAATATAACATAATCCACCAGTCATTTAATTTCCACACTTTTACATTATACATCTCTTAATACTTTTAAGGTACACAACTTTTATTAGATCCTAAAATACACAAAACTACAAAGCTACACATCAAATTTCTAATTTAGGATCTATACATTAAAACTAAAGCTAGCTCCTTCCAAAACTCGACTAAGACTCCCTCTGCTCCAAAATAAAACCTGTTGACTGAAAGAGTGGAAGGGGTGAGCTACACAGCTCAGTAAAGGTAAGATATATAAGAATTTAATAAGGATGCATGTAAATCGAATTATTTCTTTTCATTCTATAAATGTTCAGATAGGAGAACATCTTTTCATGCATAGTACTTTATACTATTCATAATAATAATTTATACACTCTTCATAGGAAAATAGTTGTTCTCCTTTTTCTTATCAGAATAATATTACCAAAACCTCTCGGATTAACTTTCTTTCATTTCTTACAAAGTCACCATATATATATTCTCATTACAAAATAATCATTTTAACTTAAACCAAATAGTTGGTAACTTTGTCTTAAACTGGAAACGTCCTAAAGAATAACAAAATTTTTCTTCATAAACTTCTTCTCATAAAATATTATAACTTTCATAGTCATAAAACTTAACGTTTCATAAAAAATAGATATCTGATAACTTTTTAACATAAACTTGTACTTTCATCAGAAGCTTTACCTTTAAAGAACAACTTTTCTTTTCGTCATAAACTTCTTCTTTTCATAAGAGCTTTCAACTTTTCATAATACATTTAAACAAAATAATTCTCTCATGATCAATAACATAATATAGCTATTCATAACATATTGGTTAGTCCATATCTGATAAATCTGTACAGAGAATGCCTCATCACATTTGGGTGCCCCGTGTGTATGATATTGTCCCCTTTGGGAGGCCTGATGGCACATCCCCTCCAGGTTTTGTTCCTCCCCGCCGTCCATACACATTGGGGAGAAGGCCTTATTCAGATTAGAGTTACGGGCAACCCCATTTCCTCTACTTTAAATGGCCTAGAGTTACAGGCAGCCCCATTTCCTCTACTTTAAATGGCCAAACAGATAACATTTTTCTATGGAAAGCCAGTAATTAACCCCTACTGGCCGAGTTCAAATCACCAGAGGACATAACCCGAAAACCTTTTATTTTTATACATCATACTGAAATTTCTTATTTTGTATAACATTTCATAATAATAGCATTTCCATTCTTTTCTTTTAATATCATGTTCGTGGAAATTAGTAATGGCATCAATATGTTTAAATCATATACATAAGGTTTCGAAAGCTCACGAACATATCTTTGTCAGAATAATGATTATATGTCATATCTCTAATCAAAAACCTTTTAATGCATAATATACTTTAAAATAACCTCATGACTTACCAAATACCCATATAACTTATCCCTTACCTGAAAGCAGAGGAACCGAGAGCCTACAGTCGAAGGAGCTTAGACCTGGGGAACTGGTAACACCTAAACCAAATATCAAAGCTTATCACTATCCATTACTCCTTATCATAAACTTACACATTCATCTCAACACCTATCTCTTATAATCAATGAAATCCTAATCCCACCTCAACGAAGTTTCCACAAACATATAATGCACACATCAACAAATGATGTACCAAACTAAAGAAAAATCAACATTCTCATATTAATATCATATCTCTAGAAGAGCCAACCTCATTTCAAAAGGTGCTTTGAAATTAGGGCAATAATGCATGTATAAACATAAACTCTTTTAAGCACGTCATATAATCATATACACTCACATGGCAACATACAACGCATTGAACAAGATAACTTTATAAAAACAACAGTCAAATGGTTTAGAACCCCTCCTTTGAGTACTAAACCTTGAACCAAGTTATACAAAATTTAGCTATGATCCAGACATACCAAATGATGAGCATAATAAATTATAGCTCAAATCATTCACCCTAACTTTAGAATTAAATCCTCAAAGTTAGGCATGTCCCTTACTGTTCACTGTTTTATTCCAGCAGCATATGCCTCATTTGTAAAATACAAATGGGCTATCTAAACACGTCAAATCTTCATGAAATTTTACAGAGCAACTCCTCTGGATGTCTATTAAATACCGTATCAATTTCAGGGTCAAAGAATAAAGTCATGATTTATTAAAAATCATACAAGACAACATGCTCAAATCTGTCCTGACAGAATTTCATGCAACTTAGAAATTAAACCATTATTTCTATATTGATCCAAATGCTGTGAGACCACTTCCATAACAACCACATGTGTCTTAGATTTCATAGGAAATATCCCTAGCATCCAAATTCACTGTATACAATTTAATACATAATTTACCATGCATAAACACAGAATCTGTCACAGCGACAGCTTTGCAACATCTTCTGTAAATTCACAAACAATTATCAAAGGATGGTATTTTCATAGGGGGATTTTTATGCACTCATTAGACATGTTAGAAAACACTTATATACAGTCATTTAACCATTTAGATGAAAATTAAATACCACACAAATCCCAGCAGTAACATCAAAAGTACTCATCCTAACTTTTTCTTACTTCCTTAATCATATAAAATCATTAATTAGGAAAAACCCTAATCTATCTTCAACAAATCATCAACACAATTTCAAAGCTTCTTAAAACACTATATATATATATATATATATATATATATATATATATATATAGACTTACAAGTTTCCTAATTTCACAAACCACAAATACCAATACTAAAGATTCCATGAAGAATTTATGAATTCTAAGGTGAGAGTAGCTAGACTCTTACCAAATTTCTGGTTCCAAGAAGAAATAGAATCACTCTTGCATGGAAGGATTTCCCCTTTCCTAGTGGTTGGACCCGAAAGTATGAGAGGTAGAGAGCTTGAGAGAATTTTCTTTCTTTTGGTTTAGGACCCGTGGGAATGAAAGGGAGAGAAGAGTTGAAAGAATTTTCTTTCTTTTGGTGTGTGAACCCTTGGACTCAAGAGAGCTTCTAGCTCTTTCCTTAAGAGAAAAGAGAGCAAAATGAGGTGAGAATTTCAGATTTGTGTGTGGACCCGTGGAAAAATGAGAGCATGAGAGTTTCATGAAAATTCTAGTTACATTGAAAAGTCAAAGAAGAGATAAGATGAAGACTTATCTTTCTTTTGATATATGGATCCGTGGATTTGAGGGAGGGAGAGAGAGCTTTTTGAGTCTTCTCTTTTCTTTGAGAAAGTCAAAGAAGAGATGAGGTGGAGTTTGTTCATTGCATGGTACTTTGGCATTATGCGTTGAATTTTCATTGGTTGCATGTGTAAGTGAAATTACAACTATAATATCTCATGCATCATACATAGTTAAAACACCAACAACTATATATATATATATATCTCATAACTTAACCACTTAATATAGTTTTGCACATACTAAGTATATATTTATAATACAAATATCCATTTCAATTATTTATAATCTTTACAATTCTCATTCAATGGCATTATAAAATAATATGCTTATTAAATACTCTTATATTAATTTTAAAAAGTAAGCAACTCAAAATAATAATTAACCACTTGAACACAAGTTAACTATAAAATTGGGTCGGGGTGTTACAATATGAGTGTATGTGCAGTTATTTGATCACGTGAAGAATACATGGGCATGTGAGTTATTATTTTATTAGAGAAATTACTTATTCTAAGTTATGAGATGATGTAAAAACCAATAATGGGGTTGGGCCTTCGTAGCACCGGTCGGGCCTTGGTGGCTCACGGCGGACTATCTCTGGGGAGATCGGAAAAAACCCACCTCGGGAAGGAGGTTCTCGAAGCCTGTGGTCGACATTGATGACGATTTCGAGCTCGATTTCCAGGGCTTCAAGGACAATGACGAGTTTGATATTGATGAGAAAGATGAGGTCCTCGGTTTTGATTTCAGGGGAAGGGGAACGATGACATCGTTCCCCTTAAATGTTTTCTTTTTTCTTTTTTTTCTTTTAATTCCCAAATTATAAAAAAATAAAATAAAAATAAAAATAAAAAAAAGAAAAGAAAAGAAAGGAAAATGGCGTCATTTCAATGACATTAACGGCAACCCATTATTGGGGTTTAATGAAATCCTACATTGACAAAAATTGAAAATTAGAGGACTAAATTGACAAAACTGAAAGTTGGAGGATTGAATTGAAAAAGAGTGAAAGTTAGAGGGTCAATTTTGCTTTTTTGCCCAAAAAAAAAATAGCATACTCATTTTATCATGCTTCTAGTCCCACTTATGATTAACCATTATTCAAATTACAACTTTACATAATTAAAATCCATCCATTCGTCCTTCCTTGTTTATACTTTCAGCAATTGTTCAAAATACAATTTTTACATTCATATTAGATGATGAAGAACTAAAAAAAGACATGTTTGTAATTATTATGAATGGGAAAAAACTAACATGTTTTATAACTTTACATTAGATGGTTGGTAGGGAATGATCATACATAGTCCACTTATATAAATAAATATATATATATATATTTATATATATATATATATTATGGGGGGTTGGGCCCAAAAGGCTCGTGCAAGCCCACTTAATCAGAACCCAAAATAGGGCCCCAGGGCCCATTAGAGGAACTCAGTATTGTATGCGTGGAGGGAGTTAACTCCGAGCCTTATCACAATGAGCCCAACCCTAAGATCGGGATGACGGGTCAAAGGGACAACTCTCCAAGGAAGTCTTAAGTGGTCGACTTAAACATTGACTAGCAACGAGGGAAGTTGGGATAGGACGCATACATAGTGAGGTTGGTAACCGAGGGCTAGTAGTGTCATTGGGGAAATTCGTTGCCGAATACTATTTGGCGTCTAGAACAAGTTCCAAGGGAATCCTTTAAAATTGTGAGGATCCCTTGGGATTCTGATGAACGTGGGAATACGTGTGAAGTGGGAGAATAATGATGATCATCCCACTAACAAGAGACTATAAAAGATGAAAGAGGGTGAGCAGAAAGAGATTGGAAAATTTCTAAAGAGTGAGATACAGAGAGAAAAACACAAGAAAACACTGGGAAACTGAGGGAAACCAGAGAGAGAGTCTTGGATTGAGGCTTGGAGAAGGCTAACCAGGCGAAGTTTAGAGCCCAATTGGTAGGATGTGAGATAGGCCACATAGAAATAAATTGGGGGCCCAAATACTATCACCTAAGCAGCATTAGGTGTATATAAATATATATATATTTATTTATATATATTTATATATATAAGTAGTGCTTGGTTAGTATAGAGAGAAGGAAAAAATTAAGGTAATAGATAGTGGTCTCATGTTGGTCATGTCATTATTAAGATATGTATAATGAGCTTATTTAGTAAACATATATAAACTTATAAATAAATCTATACTTGAATTGTTTGTATCAAGTTTTAAAGCTCACGAGTTTGTTCGTAAACAATTTTTTTTGCTTTAACTTAGCTTGTTTATTAAACAAGTTTTAAACTAACTCTCAAACTTAGCTTATCTCTACACAAACAAATATGCAAGAAACTTTTTATGGAGACCAGCCCAAATGCCACTCCAGAACAAAGCAGAGATATACAGAGGATGCCACGTGATGAATGAATTTTGAAGACACGTAGCCGCTGTGCTTGCATGCCTCTAAAATAAATAATGCAACAATTAATTTCCAATTAGCTTGACATTGACATGACATATTGCGTTTCAACTTCCAGATGCTACCATTTCTTTCTACCAGTTTCTAGTTCTACCCTAGTACAACTAATTAATATAATAAAAAGCTAGCTGACTCTCTATAGCGTATAGATTATAGAAGACATGAAGATGCAGCAGCAGCTGGGAAGAATGAGAGTCATGGTTGGGGCGTTGCTGAGGCCGGCTCAGACTCTGACTCTGACTCGTGGCCCTGTCAGCCACCATGAACATGAGCAGCTGCGGTTCATGGCAATTAAACCGCCCACACGTGCTGCAGTTCATGGAACAAGGCTGCCCGTCGCTGACACCCTTAACGTAGGTGCTTTTTAGTACTCTCTCATCAATTCTTAATTTGCATATATTTATAATATCATTCATTCATTTCTATTCATATATATGCTAATTTCTATGTTTATTTACTACTTTTTTTTTTTTTAATGGGTGCTTGATCAGAGAGAGGAATTGGAAGCGGAGATTAACAAAAGGAAAGAAGAGAAAGAAAACAAGAGAAAAGAGGTGGAGAAGGCTGTGGACTCCCAACTCAAACTCTCCGATCATGACTCTTCTAATAAATCTCCTGTTGATTGACATTTTATTGTTATATATGCTAATCCTCAGCATCGCATGTGTGTATCTGAATTCTAAAATAGAGAGATTATCCATGTCCCATGTTCTTATCTCATGAACCAAATGCCATGCTTCTTATTTGGATTTTGCTTGTAAATTTAATAATCAGTGTAAGGCTTAATGGAAAATTTTAGTAGTTTGATTTTTTTATTTGTTCTTTAGAAGTACTGAAGCCAAAACAAAAGCTTGATAATAAAGAAAGAACAAGAAGAATGAGATGTAGCTTAACCCATTGAACATTTGAACTAACAATTCAGCTACTGTGTGTGTGTGTAAGCAAACCAACTGCACTCTGCAATCGCATCCCCCAGAAGACCAAAATCACCTAATAGCTTTGCCTGCAATATAGCAATTATCATTATTTACCAGTAAGTTTCTACTTTTTATGGCTTGGAGGTCTTTGCGACTCCACAGTCCACATGGTTATTAAGTACGAATCACACTGAAGAAGCCCTCTGTAGTCTGTACCACAGAATGCCTTGTCATAGATTAGCCATTTGAGAGTTTAGAAAAAGAGGAAAATATATGTAAAAGCTAAATTGAACGTGGATACAAACTATAATGTTATTACGACTCTAACTAATCTACATTGGCAGTTGGCACTAATATTGCTTAAAAAACTGCAGCATCCAACTTTAAGCCTTTAAACTAAGATGGCAAAGGCCTTTTGGTTGGAACCGCAGTGATCAAGACTTGCATTATACATTCATATGTTCAAAGAACGGAGATAACAGTTACATAATAAAAAAAAATTTATGAAGTTTCCTGCACCAACGCTAAGCTTCTTCTGCCACTTCAATAAGCCTCCCACGAACCCATTTTTTTGTTACGGGAACCAATTTAGGTGTTTCCTCTTTCAGGGACTCAACCTCGGTTCCATTTAATAGAGGGTCTTTTTGACACTCACCATAGCCATTTGGTTCATCCTGGTCCAAGTCGTTCCTCGAACATGATTGCTTCATTAGACTATCAAAACCAAATGGGGACGAACCAGAACCACTGAAGCTTGATGGAAGAAGTTCCTCCTCATTATTCAGTAACTCATGTAAGGTGAACTTGCTGAAGTTGAAGTCGTCATCCTTGCTTGGCACAATTGGAGTCCCATTTACTTCTCTCAGGTCTGCATGGTTTAGAACTTCAATTTTTGCGCTTGAATCCTTATCAACTTGGCTAATCAGATCGTCTGAGGCAATAGAAGGGAAACTGCCATTCTCATGGGAACTGATCTGACCAGTCTCTATGGATTCAATCGATTGGATTGCTTCGGCTATAAGTTTTCTGGTTTCCATTAGGGAAGCTCGAGCAATAGGGCTCTTTGTTGCAGCAATCTCAAGGGCCTTGGCAGCCTTCTCAGCTTCCGCAATCAATAGCCTGCAGATTGTCACATAAAACCAGTGTAGATTTTTCATGAATTTCAAAGTAGCTAATGATAATGGCAGTCAGAAATGAGAAATATGAAGCCCTTGAATGCAGATGGGTTCATTCAGACTAACATTATTTTTTTCAGTAACTAGTTAAAAATAGAATAATAATATTGACAAAGGTTTGATCAGGTAAAGCAATGGCATTAGTTTCAGACCATTAAACGATTTGGAAGTGATGACTTGGTCTTGGTTGGCCATTCATCCTCTATGACTCTTTTCTTTTCTTTTTTCTTTTTTTTTTTAGAAGACTTTATGACTTAATTGTGCTGGCCAAATGTCTCCTATTCTCAATTGATTCAATGGTTATGTACTAAACCAATTCAAGTTTGAGAGTAGAAACATATGAACTTACCTTGCTCGTTCAATGGCTTCCATTTTCTTTGTTTCTTCAACTGCTCTCTTTGCTCTGATGTTTTTTATCATCTCCAGCTTAGAACTCACTAGGGGATCTTTGTAAAGGGGTGCAATATTTCTCCTCAACCTTAAACGCTGATTTTGGATTTTAGCCTCACCCTCAGAAGAGTTACTCGTATCACTATCCTTCTTCTTCATAGGGCTCCTTTTAGACATTCGTGTACCATCACTTGGCCTTCTCCTTGACTTTCTTTCGGCACCAGGTTCTATGCCATGATATTTAGCCAAGCCAGAGCAAACCCGATTACGGTAATCCTGATAAAATGCAACAAAATACATTTTGGAGAAGAAATTGTTCAGGTGCACAGCTAATGTTACATAGAATAACTACAAAGTAGAATTGATACCAACTAGTATCAGTTTTAGTCACAAGTGAAACTTGGCTTCTTGGGAAATTTAACAGAATTTCTGTGCATCCCAATGTTTTGAGCTGAACTAATAAGTAGGCTGCAGACAATTGGCCTAAGGGAGAACAAAAGACTGATAGCCTAGAAGGGAAGAGGTTGAAAAAAAATGGAAGTATAACACATAGTTGTACAGCTCAAATACCATTGAGATGCATTCAGAACATCTGTTTTAACCTCTTTATGAAGGTTAGACAGTGTTGGACAAGAACTTGGAATATTTCAGGTTTAGGTTGGAGAAATAGGAAAACATTAAACAAAATTGTCATGTTTTGAACCAACTTAAATTTAGAATAGGTTTGACAAAAAAAATCAGCACCCTTTAAATTTTTTCAGTTGAAAGATCTTGTTTTTCCACTTGGAGATGTGGAGAGTATTATGAAACTTGGCTTTTACAATAAGGATTTATCAGTTTAGCAAGAGAATCAATACTGTGCATGAAATCCTTGAATTTATCATCCCATCAGTTGATGGCAGTGAGAACACATTTTGTTTTCAGAAGTCTTAATAAAATATAGGTGTCATGGCATGCACCAAGTCTTGCACTTGGAATCTACATTTTTATGGATTACACAATCCTCATTTCCTAAGTTCTTTTTCCGCGAGTAGGGGCAGAGGTGAGTGATGATTACTTGATACTAAGTTCTAAGAAGAGCAGTTTTGTTATGAGTTATGACCCTCAAGACAACCCATTATCTAAATGGGGAGTCCCAAGGTAGGACCTGCCCAGTAAAGTTCATGCAACCACTTCTAGATACCATTGTAAGTACTCACAGGATCAGCCCATTTTGCAGAGATGGCTTCTGCAATTTTCCTCCTTTGCTCAAGGGACTTAGGTGCTCTCTTGCTACCTTTTGGTCTTTCCATCATTTTCCTTTGTTCAACACTCTCCACCCACTCTTGCTTGAGCTGCCCATCCAAGATCTTGTAGGTATCCCACTGCAGCTCTACCTCACCAACAAAGCCTCGTCTAGAAGCTTCTGCAATCAGGTTCTGCCACTCAAAGTAGCAATTTTCCTGCACCATGAGCCTCTCTCGTCGCCTTTGCCACCCCATTCGCACTCCAACTGCAATTTTCATCCTTGTCTCTTCGCTGTACAATCAATGAAAATTTAAAAGAAAAAAAAGAGTACAACAAAATTGTGAATTGGTATGGAGAGAAATATTATGAATTCATGAACTTCAATGTCTATCATGGACATTAAAGATCCTAATACAAGCTGAATAAAGGCTTATAAAATACTTTAGATGATTGAGACTCCGCTAAGAATCTAAGAGAAAAATGCTAATGGTACAACTAAATCCCTAATAAACAAGATGGCAGAAGACCTACCTCTGAGCATGTCCAAGGTTCATTAACTTCATTTTGACCTGCACATCCAAATTTGTTAGAAAAATAAGCAAAGCTACTTTTGTCCCTAATGGACTGTATTTATGAAAAATGATAGCATGAAAACCTCTCACATTATGAGCATCAAATACATAATCTGTTGGACATCTCATAATCTAAATCATGTCACTGATATCCTACTCATTGGGTTGACCATCTAAAACATCATCTCAAAGATTGTCCAAGGATACTAGACTTAAAAAAGCTTATTTAAATTTAAAAGGGTGTTAATGCTTCATTTTGGAAAAACCTAGAGATGGCTTGTCAGGTCAAGACAAAACCCAACCTCAAAAAGACCCAAAGCAAATCAAATATTTAAAACAAATATTATAGAGTTTGTTGCTTACTATTTCATCATAGTGTGTACATTAACTGGTATTAAGTCTAGCATTAAGTATTGAACAAGTAGCAGACACCTTGAATCAACTCAAAAAATTAGTTTATAAGCAGAATATTTACAACTACACCTAGCCATCTCATCATGGTGTAGCATGAAAAGTTTATCTTATTCAAGGATAGATGTACAAATTAAATGATCAATCACCACACCCCCCACATGTGTGCAATAAGATAAGTGTGTGTCCAGTTAACCATTTAAATGATGAAACAGACGCATTTAAAACATCCAGACTAAAAAATTTAGAAAAAGATCCACCTATATAAAGGTCTTCATTTTAAACAGACTAAGGTCACTTTGAAAGTACATGTAAAATTACTCTTACATGACATCACCTTAGGATCCTGCATTGCGAGCTTTGTTCTCTCTTTGATCCGTTGAAGGGTTTCTGCCAATGAAATGAATTGTTAAGCTATTGGAAAAACACAATAATGGAAAAAGGACTGATAAACACAGAGGCCAGGCTCTATTTAACATATTGTTACCAGCACTGTGCTTCCTGCCTTTGTTCCATGGCGTCTTCCCCTTATTTGCTTTAGATATTCTCATTCTTCTCAACCTCTCTCTCTCACCCAATTCGTTTGAGTCTTCAACAGGTTGAATTGTTGGGAGACCGGAATTGGCACTAACCTGTGAAACATCATAACCCTTCTGTCCATTTTCATTCTGAACCAATCCTTTGGTCTCAAGAGTAGCAACTGCATTGATTCGGAGTCTACCCCTTCGTACCTCAAGATTCTTCACACTAAAGAATAGTTCTTTAGCTAAGCCCAAGGATTTCCAAGCACAGGACAAACTTTTCTCATTCGCCAAGGTAAATGCAGTTGATGATAGTTTACCCTGACTACAAAATTGAGCCCTGTGCATACACAAATGACTTTGGAAGGCAGGCTGCGCAGCAGCAATCTCTGCCAACAGAAGCAAAAATAACAGAGACGCCCTCAGTGAGTATCATCAAGCGGAAAAACAAGTGCAAAGACTCTGCATAACAGTTATGAACAATTGTAGATTCAAAATTTAACCAATAGGTAATTACACTCAACCAAGTTCCTTATGGGTTGCTTGCTTTATGAGGTACTAAATTATGTTAAAAGCAAGTTTTCTGGTTTCAATCACATAAGCAATTCATGGAGATAAAACTCTCAAAACAAAGTTGAGTGCTTGGTCTCATGGACAAAGTCTGGAGATGAGAGAAAAATGAACAAGACAGTGAATTTGGTTTTCAACTTAAATAAATAAAAAGAAAAACTTTGAACTGAATTCGTAAGGAATTGAATGTGAAGTTGTATACAGAAGAAACAATCTGAAAATAAAGTTGAGTGGTCTCATGGGCAAACTCCAGTAACAGGAGAAAATTAAACAAGACAATGAATTGGGTTTTCAACTTAATTTAATAAAATAAAATAAAATAAAAAGAAATTTGAACTGAATAAATACACATAAGGAATTGAATGTGAAGTTGGAGATAGAAGAAAACAAAGAAGAGTAGAAGAGAGAAGAGTACCTAGTAAAGGCATGGGAGCTCATTCAGCCAATTTCAAGAGCTTAGTGAAAAAGAGAGAGTGTATAGGCATAGCATTTGTTAAGACAGCATTTTGGGTTTCAGGGGATAGCAAATTAGTAATCTTTCCTTGTTAGTAACAACAACTATGGTATTGGTAGTACTAGTGGGAGGGACACACAATCTGATTCAAAGGAACACACTGCGAGAGAGAACCACACAGTGTGCAGGTGCTGGATAACGAAAAAACGATGATGCTTGCTAGTCGCTAGTGCCTAATGCCTATTGCAATTTGCAGCCCATAAATAAAAAAGGCCACACAAAAATCCTCAAACCATAAGAAGGCCAACCCATATATATTTTGGGCCTCAAGCTCTGCAGGTTCAGGGCCTTCCCAATTTAGGTTAACCCAAAAAGAAAAGTTTTCTTCTTCTTTTATTACGAGGCTATTTCAATACAAATCACCTGTTGAAATAAGTTTTTATTTTGGGGATTAATTTTTAAGTTACTAAAAATTTTACTATATAAAATTTGCAGATTGATGTGGCACTTAATGTAATTGGTGGGCTTTAACTTTCTAATAAATAAGTGTTTGAATTAATTTTTTCCGTGATTGGTAACACATGAATCAGTTTGTAAGTTCGAACATCATCCTTTTTATGTTGTTTTTACATAATTGAAAGTCATGTTAACAAGAGAAAAAAAAAAACAAAAAAATTTTAATTTTATGAATTGTTGCGAATTTTGTATTGAAAAACCAAATACAAATTGGCCTTTGCCAACAAATAATGTACCCTATTCTCTACATCAAAAAAGCCCACAGCTATATTATCTATAAAAAGTTGATGCGCATAATCTTGACATGTGACCACTCTCCAATGGTGCATTTGGATTTGGATTTGGGTTATTAAAATCCAAATATTTTGTTTGGAAAATTTTAAGAAGATCAAGAATTTGGATTTGACAAATAAAATCCTCATATTTAAAATAACACTTAAAATCTATGGATTTGAAATTAAAGTATTTCACATCTACTAATTTAAAATCTAAATTGGAGTTTCCAAAAGCAACTTGTATACATCATGAAAACCTGTATACAACTAAGTTGAATACATTAAGGATTACACATTCCAGGTTTTGACAGCAACCCTCATTAGCATTAGCAAATTTGACCCAACGCAGTAAATATAACAACTCCCTCTACTAGACTATTATGAACCTAATTATATTTACTCAGCAAGCCAAATTGGCCTTATCCTAATAGATAAATAGATCACATCATCTGTATCAAAAATGTTCACAGCTACTTTTATCTACAAAAGGTGCTGATACACGTAGTCTTGACATGTGACAATGGTATTAATTTTACCCCACATACAACATGAATCCCTTTATAAAACATAGTCAAATACACTAAAACTACCCATTTCAGGCTAACAACATACCACTTTAGCAACTTTGATAAAATATGACAATAATAAATAACTCCCATTACAATGAATTCGACGCCATGGCATGCCTAGCACAATAGGGTCACACCATAGACCTCTATTAATTAAGGGTAGATGGCGATGTGAAGGGGGAAGAAGGTTTCTTCGGCTGGTTGGGATTGGATTATTTGGTTATTTGCCACGAAAGTCCACCATCCAACCAATTACATTTGGATTTAGCACATCAAAAACAGCCTCCATATGAATGAAGCTGCCAAAACCATCCAAACCTGGTTGGTTTGGGTTGGGTCAGTCAAATTAGGTTGCTGGTCAGATATGTGGACAGGACTAATATATATAGACCATAAAAAGTTACAAATAAAGTGTTATTACGGTTAGAAAATAGTTAGAAACAATCCCCAACTCTCACAAACATTCTAAATGTCAAGTAGTGCAACTCACAGCAATAAATTCTGTAGAAACAATTTTTACATAATCTTGCATGTCCCTTAGTTGACCGAGTGTCTTACAAGAATTAAATAACCGTCAAGCAGAAACTTTTATACGACCCTTGTTAGACTCCCGATCAATTGAGGCTTCGACTGACATTTTTACAAAAACACAACAAATGCAATTTTCACTTATTTTTCTATGTTTCTTTCACTCACTCTTATAAAGATACAATAACACTCTTACACTACCAAAGTGGGATCAAATAACATTGTTCTACCAGTGGGATTAAACTTGCAGTACAACCTACCTAATTATACAAAATATTCAACAAAATTGATAACATTACTAAGTTATAAAACTTTTTTTTAATGCAAAACATAATAGATTTTAGGAGTAAATTTAAACTTGGTACATCCATCTTCACATCACATGAGCCTTACAATAATTTTTTTTTTTCTATTAATAATTCAATATTTACAAAAAGGAGGAGGATTTGATAATTATGATATATATATATATATACTGCTTTTACATGGAACTATTAAATATATAATTATGATAATATTAATAGATATTTAATATGATTGTGTTGTTTATGAACTTATCTATTCTATCTTTTAAAGAAAATAGGATGTAATAAGATTTTAATTGAAAGTTTAAGTATAAAATAGAATATAAATTCAATTAAAAATATATAATAGAAGAGATTAAATTCTGTAAGGATGTGGTGTAAAACTCATGTTTTACCCCTCTAATTCCAACATGTCACATCATCTTATTACATATTTAAAAATAAGCATAACCACACCCAATCAACACTAATATTCCCATAACCAATGCGCACTCTTAGCGCGATGGTCACTATACAAGTATAAGTGTTTGTAAAGTGTGGGAGGTAAAGGCCAGAGTTCAAGTCTCTAAGAGGGAGTTTCACACACATATACACTTAAATTAGGTTAGAGTAGAATTTTTATCTTGTATATAAATAATAAATAAATAAAAAACTCTAATACCCAAATATAAATCTAACCAAATTAAGAGTTTATTGAAATGTTATTAGGTGTGGTGGGATATATTGAATTTTAAGTAAAATGCTGATGTGAGAATCTTTTATTAGATAGTATAAAACATAGGTTTTACGCCTCATCCTTACCAAATTCTGACTCATATTAGAATACTGATATGTAAAATTTTAAGAATTAAAAAATTTTGCCATAGGAGTATTTAATTTAATATATTAATCGACATTGATACGTTGCCATAGCAGTTTCAACTTTCAACCATATTATTGTTCTCTAAATAAAATTACAGAGAAATTAGACAATTTTGCTCAAGTGTCAGAAATGCAATTTTTTTTAAGGGAAATAAAAACTAAATATGTTTCTTAAAAAAGAAACACTAATTACTAAATATAGGAACTTACTTTTTTTTTTTTTTTTTTTTTTGGAGAGTGATAGGACCTTACAATCTTGTAATGGATGTTTCCCTCTCCCTTTTTTTTTTTTTTTTTTTTTTGTTAATTTGATAGTATGGATTTGTCCTACTTATTTCTCACACTATGTATATATAAACCCTACAAATAAATTCTATAATAAATTATATAAAATGAAATGTTTTGACCGGTTTTTGACATTTTTTAATGCTTTTTTATGTGAACATTTTTTTAATATTTCTTTTCTACATCATCATTTTATTATATATATTTTAAATTTTCTTTATAGATTAAAAAATAGAGTTAAACTATTCTGATTTAAATTAATTAGATCACATTGTATTTTTGCATAAGCAACAAGATATTAATCAACCAATCCTAAAATCTCTTAACAATCTTATGTTTAACATCTAAATGTTCTTCACAATTCTAAAGGAATAAATGTCCCAAAATCTCTTGAAAACGTTTGCCTTGTGGTTGATATTATTTTTATTTTATAGATTTTAGATATAATTATCTTTTAAAAAAAAGATTTAACAAAATCGAAAAAGTTAAGTTTGAATATTTGAAAATAAGACATGACTAACGTTTTAAGGAAAAAAAATTATAAAATAATATATAGAAAATACAAAAGTAAAATCCCATAAGGAAAAAATTTTAGCTGTAAACATATTTAGAGTTTTGAGCTCCAACCACTAATAGAAATTTATGTCTAAAATAATTTGTTTTACCAAAAATATAAGAGGGAAAGGAGATTTTTGAGAAGTCAAGGCTTCAAACGTATCCATCCCATAAATTTTTTTTTGAGAAAAGTATCCATCCCATAATTAATAATATATATCTTGTAATTGGCATTAGGATCTTGCCATAACAATTTAAATTAATATTGTCTAAGTTAGGAAAATATATTCGGATTTAAATTAATATTGTCTAAGTTAGGAGAATATATTCGCTGAATTATAAGGAATTCCATTATACTTTTTTTTTTTTTTTTAGTAACACATTGAAATACTTAAAGTAATCATAATGTGTAATATGTAAATTATACTAAAATGTTTATGGGATGTTTATTGGGAGAAATTTATTGTCTTAAAACGTCTAAAAGGGAAATTTATTGTACTCACTACTCATAAGGCTCTAATAGGAAAAAACAGTTAGTAACCATTATTGACTTCATTAATAGGTTGTTCAAATAAGAATGAGAATCGAAAATAGAAAATAAAAATATGCAAGGTAATGTTAGATCACAACTAAAACCATAATTTTGTCTCAACATATCCATGTGAGTTGTAAGTGGTGGAGTTGTGGACCCACCACTTTTACACCATCACCGAATCAGTTCCTAAAATCTCTTAATATTATTATATGCTTAACGCGCGTCTAAATGTTCTTCACAATCCTAAAATCTCTCACAAGTCACAACTTCATAATGCCTCACAGAAATTGTTACTAAAAGGTGATAAGAACAATTCAATCAAAAAAATTGATAAAATCTAAAGAACCATATAAACTAATTTAATAATTAAAAAAAAAAAAATGAGAGTCTTACTAAAAACTATTACCAAAAGCTGAAAGAACAATTTATTAAAAAAAATTTGATAAGATGAAAAGAAATAAACAAATATGGTAAGACCAAACGAGATACTTAAAATAATTCAAGCAAAAAAGCTAAAACAAAAAATACAAAACAAAAAAAAAACAAAACAAAACAAAAAAAAAGTAAAATTTCCATAATATATGGATTCAAATCTTCTAGATTTTTTAGGGTATAATATATAATAATTGACAATGATATTTCCATATTAATGTTGTCTAAGTTAGGAATATTTGCTAAAAAAAATTATAGGAAATTCCATTGTAGTGTACATATATAGAATTGACATTATTTATATATATATATATATATATATATATATTTATATATATATATATATATGCATGGCATACGTGATGGGTAATACAAAGAAACAAACTGTACGAACGTTGTCCCAAAGCAAGTGGTGAAAATTGAAAGATCAAAGATGGGTAGAGTGAGAGTTAGTCTCCCCTCACTATTATTCCTTATGGTGGGCATGATATTAATCTCCAGTAGTTGCAACCAAGTCGCCAGCCAAAGCCAAAACGCAGCAGCAGCCCCAATAAAATGCTGCTTCGACAACCATATGCCCAACTGCATTGACGCAGATTGCAACACCATTTGTTCCAACAATGGTTGCTCTAAAGGAGGCTTTTGTAAGTTTTTTAAGAACGGCAAGCCTGAGAAGTTACATTATTGTCATTGTTACTGTTGAGTAGTACTGTTCATGTTCAATTTATTCATTATGTTGTTGCGTCGTCATTCAATAACATGCAGGGTTTGATGTCAAAAAAAATAACATGCAGGGTTTGCTTTTACCTTTTGTTCTTAATTAAAATGTCTATGTATGTCCCCTCTACAGTTTCTTCCTATATTGTTGGAACCAAAACTAATAAAATCACCCATCTTAATTATATGAATACTGCTTCATATGTCTCTCATCTTTATCATTTTATTCAATTTAGTTTAGATTTTTTTTTTTTTTGTCTTTTTCCTTTTCCTAAGAAGAAATGTCTTATTCATTTATGGCATGTTTGAATGGAGGGGAGTAGAGTAAATTTGGCTAAAAATAAGCTAATTTTGTACTAAATCTACTCTATTCTACTCTCCCTCTCTCTCCCTCAATCCAAACGGACCATTAAATTTGTTGTCTTATAATATTGGCAGCCTTGTTTTAATGAATTTGTATGATTTATAGTTTTTTTTTTTTTTTTGGTTGAATTTCCTTACAAAAAGTTGTGAGGCAGCCGCAGAACTAAACTTAGGCTACACCGAGTAATGCTATTGAATCACAATACTCTTCTCCTTTATATGCTTTATTTGATATTCAAATGACATGGCAAATTGGCAATGCAATTGCCATTTTTCTGGCTAGGCCAAGGAACACCTTCAAGGGAAAATAACATTCAAAAAGTGCTCAAGGGCGTCAGACAGACTTATCGATTATTTCCACTCCCACCAATTGAATTTTCCTATAATCTATTCTTTAAAATTCAATTTCTAGGGGAAATATTTTTCCTACTTTTTCTCCCATTGTTCACAACATATTGGAGAAAAATTAAAGGTAAAAAGGATATTAGTCAAATATAATTAATCCATTAGTAACCAAATAAAATTAGTTACTTGTAATGTGGAAAACTGATATTTCCTTCTCACAAGGATAATATTCACTTATTACTTATCATTTTTTTTTTTATACAAAATAGAAATCCTATTTTAACCTAATTTAAGTGTACGTATATATGTGTGAAGTTTCCTCCTAGAGACTATAATCTCGATCCTTACCTCCCACACCCCATACTCTATAAACATTTATACTTATGAAGTGACCACCACACCAAAGGTGCGCAGTGGTTACTTACCATTAATTCTAGTAATGGCATATTTGGTATACTGTAATAACTCATATAATGGAATGATTTATGTGTTTTAGAAATACTTAATGAATGTATTGTATTTCTCACTTAATAAAATATATATGAGTGCTTTTTATAGGAGGCATAGAAGTGTGGTACAAAAGTCACTACAAGAAATTTGGTAATTTTTAACGGTTGAAACCATTGAAAAAAGTGTGTGTGTATATATATTTACAATACAAGGATGATGAATCTAACTCTTATAATTTCTTACCAGATATCTAATTAATTAAAATAATATGTTTCAATTATAATTTAGTTATTAATTATTACTATAAATTTGTTAAGGGGTTTATTTTTAGTTATGGTGCTTATTATATATAGAGAAAGAGTAAACTAACCAAGTAATAACTAGCAAATAAAGTTAGAAAATAAACCAAATGTGGACATGTAATCTAACTTGATAATGAGTTTAAACTCGAATTTTATTTGAAATAAAATTAAGTGAATTATTACTACTTTTAAATTTTAATATTAAGGATTTTAGATGACATGCGCCAGCTTGAGCTAGTAGACCAAATTTTATAATTAGTACTAGAGAGTTGATTATTGACTATCGTGGTTACTAATTACACTACACGATGGTGATAGCCTCTCTCTCTCCTCTAAAACCATTGTTGCTTGCATAATACAATTTTTAGTAAGTAATTAAATGTTTTCAGTTTCTTGTTTTGAAAAACTTATTTTTAAGAGCAAAAACAATTTTCTTGCTTTTAAAATTCATAAATGCATTTTATAAATTAAGGAAAAAATAGCATTGCGAAAAAAAGAAAAATTTTTTTTTTTTGATTAATAGCTTGAAAAGAAATTTCAAGACCGTAAAAGTTGTTGCGTAATTGTGTATGATGATTGAATAATTGAATGATGAGTGAAAGCATGAAAGAGAGAGAGTACACACAAACAGTTTACATGGTTCGGCCTAACAGCCTATATCCACAATGAAAAAGCCCTTGACGACTATATTATATTAAGTACCTGTGTTACAATGAATTCTATGTAAGGTTTATATATTAGAAAATATTTGATTAAGTCTAATCTAACCATAAATTAACTTAACGTTAATATGCTTGTTTTATAAGTACATGAGCCTACAATTAGTTTGTGCAACTTGAGCCATAATATACTACCAATAAAAATGGAAAAAAACATAAAACTCTATGCAATTTGAGATTCCTTCTTCCATTTCACAAGGTGATGATACCAATAAACCAATTGGATCATTGGCAATTGGCCTAATTCCCTCCAACATGAGTTTCACCATTTACATAAATAATACGGTATATGAGTTTGGGCCTCTTAATCGATCTAGCTCAATTATGCATGCTCGAACTAATCCACAGTACTAGGCCCAACAGGCGGGAGCAAGAGACAAAGCCCATTTCAAACAAAAACACTGGCCATTTCCTGTGGCATTAACGTAGCACTTAATAAAGTCACTATCGCCCAGCTTTCTTATTAGCCTCCCCAAAAAAAAAAAAAAAAAAAAAAAATCTATATTTTAGGTACTTTCTCAAAAGACAAAAAGTTATGGATGTCATGTGCCAATTGTACACGTTTCTGTTTTTATGCTTTTTCCACTAAATGGCATCAATGTCCATAATGACAGGAAAAATTAAAATTAAAAAAAAAAAAAAATCATTCCCAATTAATCATTTTGTCTTTGTATATTTTATTTTTTGACCTACGTCTTCTATATTTGATTTAAAGCCCAAAATTGTGGCCAGTGACAGGAAACCAATTAACTTGCGGGAAAGGTTTGATTGGTTCGGAGCTTTACGCAATTCCTTTATAACCTCCAAGGAATTAAATAAACAACAAAATCTCTGAGAAAAATTCATGAAGCTTTATTAAGCTTCCATGTATTTTATAATTGAAAATTTGTTGTGACATATGCGAGAATGTAACAAATTTTCTCATCTTTTTCAAGACTGATAAATAAGTAATTATTGCTTCTATAGTTACATGGATCATGTTGATTCTTACTAATTTACATTCTTTCGGATGATTAATTCTTACCTTTTCAGATTTGCTTTACCCCATTTATCTTGAAATATGATTGCTTCTTCTTCTTCTTTTTCTTTTTTTTCTTTTTTTTCTTTTTTATTTTGAAAAACTTATGATTGCTATTTCTGAAACAAAGAAGGGAAATGGAACAGAGAAAGGCTACTATACCTGGCTTTTAATATAAAGGTTAGGACCACAAGAGTTTATTGATTAATATAATTCCTTTCTTAAGAAGACCAAAAACTATGATTTTTAGGATAAGATACAGTATATTCTACTTAAATTGATATAAAAATTTGTCCTTGAATAAGAAATTTGAGTTCGAATACATTTACACCAAAACTAATTGATATCTTTACCTAATAAGATATTTTAAAAAAAAAAATCATATCGAAGACATGTCATAGAACTTGACCAATTGAGTTAATTAAAATTTTTAAAAAAATAAAAAATAAAATTCTTCTCCCATTCAACATCACTAGGGGTGGCCAAATTTGACATGAACTGCTAACCCGATACGACACGATACAAAATTAGCAGGTTATAAGTTGATGTTTAATGGGTTTGTGTCACATTCGGGTTGACATAATAACCCATTTAATAAACGTGTCAAGTTTATGTCTAACCCATGAAAACCATTTGACCCGTCTGATCTGTTTAATTAAATGACATTTTATCAATATAGCCTTCAAACCCTAGGTATATAAACTTATTAGTTGTTCTTGTTTATTTTTTTTGACATATTATAATTGATTATTTGTAATATTGAGATATGCTTTAATTTGAATAATTATTTGTAATATAGTTACTCGTTAGTTCTGAATTATATTATTAAAAAATTTATTTGTTTTTTTTTTCATAATTTAGATCAATTTGGTTAGTACTCTTTTTTTTTCGTTTTAATAAAATCTGATAAACGGGTCGATACGATTAACCCATTAATAAATAGATTGTATTAAGATTAAGAAATCTTAACCTATTTAATAAACATGTCGGGTTAATATTGACTCATACAATCAAATACTCATGAGTCGATACAATACAAACCTAACACACAAACATAAATTACCACCCCTAAACATCACATTGTTGGATTTGGATGCTTAAGCAGCTTCTACCGATAAATAATCATTATTTTTTTTAGTTTAATTTTAAAAAATCAAGTAATCTTGAGCTTTGTGCTAAAGGAGTGGTAAACGTAAAACATTAGCATGTGACAATGCTGGGCCACTCCATTGCTTTTCTTATTAGTTATTAAGCCTAATTGCCTCTAAATTAATTCACTCATCCTTAAATCTTGCACAAGCCCACAGTATTTGTATGCATCAAAATCTCCTGTATATTCCCTTCACTGCACATCTTTTTACTTCTTTTTTCCCCCCCCCACAAAATCAGGAGTGTTGGATTTGAACAACCTTTTTCATTACCAGATCTTTGACTTGGATGGCATTGTGTTTTCGTGACTCTAATTTTTATTTTGCTTAGGTCAATGACTGCAAATCCAACCACTATTAATCCATTGACTAGCTTCAATACCCTAAGTGCTATTTTTTATATATTTATAAAAAAAAAAAAAAAAAAAAGAGACCCAAAATGCTTGACCCTGCATCTTATCATAAACTTTGGTCCATTAGATGACCTCTTTTTTTTCTTTTTTTCCTTGTATCTGCTAGATGAACTTATTTTTATCTTCTTCTTTTTTTTCCCAAAAAGTACAATAAATAAGCTTTTAAAGGTAGAATCTTGGGAGAAAGTTACTTTTCATTATCACAAGTTAAACCCCGCACTAAATGGTCCAGCCAACCCTAATACTAGTATGTTTCACACAACTCAAACCCAAGTGCTAAGGTGAGGCGGAAAAAATGCTTAACTACTAAACTCCCACCTTAGAGTCAATTAACTAATAGATATAAGTTGAGCCAAAGTCATGAATTAAAGTTCAACAGTTTTCAAAAGTATTTAGTAGCATTATCCTTTTGGTCAATAACATGGATTTATTAATAAAATGGTAAATTGTAAATTACACCTCTAAAGTTTGGGGGTGATTGAATCTTACACCTTGAAATTTCAGAATTTGAATTTTACACCCCGACGTTTTAGAATTTAGATTTTACCTCATATTTTTTAGGAGTGTTTGGATTCACTCCCTAAAGTTTTGGAGTGTCTGAATTTTACACTCTAAAGTTTCAGAATTTAGGGGTATAAAATCCAAAAAACTCTCAACTTTAGGGGGGTAGATTCACGTTCTAAAATGTCTAGGTGTAAAATCCAAACACCCCAAACTTCAAGAGATAAAATCCAAATTCTGAAACTTTAAGGTGTAAAATTCAATCACTCCCAAATTTTAGAGGTAATTTGCAATTCACTCTTAATAAAAAAAACATGGTGTAACAAAAGTGTGACAATTTAATGGTTGATATCAGGGCAAATTGATTGCTCAAGCCACAAGTAGCAGCAATTTTAAGGCTCTTCTAGCTATTGGGGGCAATTTAATTATTGTTATTTAGTTGGGTTTGAAAGTTTGAAAATTTAGCAATCTGACACCACGTTGTTAGATTACTATCAGTAATTTTTTAATAGCTTTACAAAATCTTAGGATCCTATCTTAAAGATTATTTCTTTGATTTTAGATTAGATTTTGTCCTTAAGAGCCTTAATTGGTTCCTTATATAACAGATTTCTCAAACCCTATATGGCAAATCAAAATATTATTTATATATACTTTTAATCATATGACCTATTTAATATAAGTGGATAGTCTTATAATTCGCTGCATAATAAGTTGAAGAAGATTTCTCCCACGTGATTTTAAGAAAATTTTATCCGTACCTTATGTTTTTATCCTATAGTACCTATTTTTGATCCATTACCATAATAAGATACATAACAGGATTAGTTAATAACTTAATATACATGATGACAATTATAGCAAATATATATGTATATATACTTGATGACAAATTTGGAATCCAAAATCCACAAAGAATGGTAATTGGTAAGATAATGAATAGAGGATGTGAAAGAGAATCCAAATGTGTACAAGGCCATAAAACAAGTCAAAAAAGAAAAGGCAAGCAGCAGCCACCAAGATTCCAAGAAGCAACGGAGGAAAGGGACCTTCTTCTACAGTGTCTCCTTTCGACTTTTGGACCAACCCCAACCCAAAAACCAAATACCGTCATCTTCTTTCCTTCTTCCTCCTCATGTCCAAAGTCTTTGAAAAGTCTTAAGTGGAGGGTTTGAAAAAACACGCACACTCTCTCTCTCTCTCACGTAGTTGCCCACCTCATTATTTTTAGCCCAAAGAACAAGTCTAACTTAACTTACTCCTAGTTTTCCATCTTTAAGTTTAAAACCTCATTCAATTCAATACATTAGCCCCCAAAGACCTGACTAGTCTTTGCTTCAACAGCAAACCAGAGAAAGTCCATTTGTTCTTGTGAGCATCTGAATCTCTATAAGACATCAAAGTTCAAGCTTGAAAGTGAATCCTTAGCTGATACATTCATTTGGGTTTCAGAGAAAAACAGAGAAAGACACAAACTTTGATCATAAAACTATCAGTATTACCATGAGTAGCTCCGGGCCATCTAAACTGGATGACTCAGCAGCAGTACAAATAACAGGGAAGATAATGGTGATAGCCATAATTGTACTCTTCGCGGTGGTGGTGTTTGTGCTGTGTCTCCATCTCTACGCCAAATGGTTTTGGTGGAGCATTGAAGAAGCTAACACTACTTCTCCTCGTTCTCGCCGCCGTCGCCGCCGCTTTGTCTTTGCACCAGGCCAAGACCCTGCTGTTGCCAACTTGAGAAGAGGGCTTGAGCCATTAGTCCTGCGTTCACTTCCCGTATTGGAATTCAATCCAAAAGACTTCAAAGATGGTTTGGAATGTGCTGTTTGCCTTTCTGAGCTTGAGGAAGGAGAGAAAGCTAGGCTGCTACCCAAATGCAACCATGGTTTCCACGTTGATTGCATTGACATGTGGTTTCAGTCACACTCTACCTGTCCGATTTGTCGAAATCCGGTTGCTCCTCCTCAAGGCTCCAACTCCAATAGTACTAATGCTGAAATGGTAGCAGAGAATGCTTTAGTCCTTGATGAGCCTCAAGGCGAGAATTTGGCTTCTGGGTATTCCATAGACTCTCCAAATTTCCCAACAAACGTGTTGTTTTGGGGAAACCAGACTCAGGTAAGCTCTGGGACTGCTTGTTTGGAAGAAGGCCCTTCTTCGTCTTCTTCCGCTTCATCGGGTATTGCTACTAGGCCAGCGGATGGAGTTTTGGTGATTGATATACCAAGGATGATGACTGAGAATTTGTCATCATCATTATCCCCTTCAGCAAGCAGGTTTGTCGAGGAGGAATCAAAGTCACCTATGACAACAAGATTGAGGTCATTAAAGAGGATTTTGAGCAGAGAGAGAAGATCAAATCCATGTAGTCCCGGTTCTGTTGATGTTGAACAAGGAGGGAGAGTACAGAGTTAAAAACTAGTTTTATTAGATTGAACATATTAGCTAGTATAGAAACTATTCTGGCAATGAGAAATTGTTGTTTTGGAAGGCCTTGAATGCTCAAGCTCGGTTCTACCATTCTTGAGAATTACTACTTCGTTTTGGAGTGAAAAGAATTCCCTCATGTTACTTTGCTCCGTGTTCTTTTATTCTTGATCTTGACAAATTGAGGTTGAGATCTCCACAATCTTATTTTTCTTGTTATACTAGAATATTGTATATCTGTTCTTGAAACAGAATTGAACAGTTACTTGAAATGTCCATATCGTATGAAAGTAAAATTGGCTTTGCCGTGTTAAAGAGGGTGGACAAATCATCTTCTTTATTTATTTATTTTAGACAGAAGATGTATTATGCAGTATTCTTTTTTCTTATTGATACATCAAAGAAGCACCTCTGCCCCCAGCTCTTTGCTCATGTGAATCTGATAAATTTTCATGTTAGGAACATGATCAATTACTGATGTTCAATTCAATAGGGAATTGGGAACATGCATATGGAATGGAGTGGTAACGGGCTCTTGATCTTGGGATGCATTTGTCACAGTGCCATTGTTGACAACAGACTCTAGCTTTTTTTAATTAAGTATACCTGCCTTTCAGTTAGTTTCTCTTTACTTGATTAGGCGACATTTAGGTTCATTTTTAAAAGAATTTACTAACCATCCGGTACCCACCTACCCCACCCACAAACTCTCTTTTCTCAAGGGTTGGTTTGTAACAATCATGCATACAGGAAAGACTTGTCGAGGATAGTATAGGTGGAATAAAATCAAGATGGAATGAGGTAAGTAGGGACCGTTATTGTTTCTGTGGACAATCATGTTGTTGTTTCTATTTTTTTTTTTTTGTTTCTCAAAAAAAAAAATTCCCAAGTTTGCTTGATCATACCAATGAAGCAGAATTTAAGCAGTCAGTTCCCTTGAGAAATAGAATTAAGAACCTCCTGAGGTCATTTTTACCACATCTAAGTAACTAATACGTCTTTTGATGAAAACTTGGTATGTCATGATATGTTGGGTTGAATTGCTTTTAAAAGACTATAAATTCTGTTCTCTGACAGTGCATCAGCAGTAAATGTAAAATTAACATACATTTCTGAAAAATCACATTAGGTACCAAGGAAACAGGATATTAATGACAAAATGGAATAACAATTGATCAGTAAGAAGTTCTCTTGTTACTTGGATGACTCAATTATACAAAATAGGTCTCCAAATTTCTTGCTTTTTCAACAAAATGATCAAATGCCATACTCGCAATATTTAAAAACTTCAGAAATCAATTGTTGCACCTCAACATATAGTTTTCTCCGTCCTCAAAATTCCCCCAATTTCACAACAGACCAATGAACACTTTCATGTGGAGAATGCATAAGCACCACATTGGGGGTTGAATCAACAACTTCTTGTTGATGCCACTATGTTACCAGGTAAACAGGTCCATAGGTCTGAACATCATGAGGTCTGTCAAGCTGGTCAAGACACATGTAAGGTATCTCATTCTCCACTCTATTAGTGGGTTTAAAAAGGCCAGTAATAGGCCCAGATGTGGGATGCCGGTACCTGCAATCATTAGTCTTGCCACTGCCATGTATTGGACCAGAAACAAGACGCTGTCTTGGAGCTGAATTGTAAGAACTAACTTCTGGTTCCACTTGAAGCTTGCTCTTTTTGTCAGTTTTCCACCATGACAAGAGAGAATTTTTCCATGATTTCTTTACCTTTTTCTCTTCGGCCAATCTTTTCTTTCCATTTTCTTCTGGATGCAGTGATGAGCTCTGGAAACCTACTTCTCTTGCATGGTGTCTTGCTTCTTGTAAGAACTAAATCAAAGCCAAATCCAGAAATACATTTACATACTGATCAACACTGTGACATTGATTTTTGAACGGATTACATATCAACACACAGACACCCGTATATATTGCATAATAGTAGATATCATATTTATGAAAACATAGATGATTTACAATGACAAACTCGGTTTTGAAGGTCAATCAATTGGTGCAACACTAGAGATAATCTAAGTCAAGGGGGTAGTAATTGCAAACACTTGAGGTGGGAACACAATGTTCATGTCAAAAACTCAACTAGTCTCTGTTGACTAGGATTCAACATATTAAAAGTCCTCTCCAACATCAACAAACTGACAGGAAAAAAAAAAAGTTAGAAAAATCACCTGCGAGAAGTCCACAACATGAGAATCAAATCCATCACCCTCATAATCAGTTGTTTCATACTTCGGGTATATTGGAGATTTCTTCATTTTTGCCTGAAAGTTGTAAGTCCAATATCAAGAACAAAGCAAGAAAACTCAAAGAACAAAGCTTGACAAGAATCAAAAAGAAACATTCAGCTTTACAGGTTGGGAGAGTTTGTGAATATGATCCTCCAAATTGTGGAAAAAATAATAGCTAGAAGCAAGAAAAGGATTTTGAAGTAAAATGAGAATTTGCAATTTGGTGCTGTCCTCAAAGAACAAGATGATGGAATGCTGGGAAACAGGGAGCTCTTAAATGAAAATAAGATGTTTTAACCACTTCGACTAACATATTCGACTAATAAGAGATTGTACTTCCAAGCATCAAAAACAAAAAAAACAAAAGCCAACTACCCTATTGATATCCTCCTATCTATCACAGTGAGGGTTACAGAATAGAGAAATAACAGAAAATCTTTTGGTAGTTGAAATGGCAGTGTAATCTTTATAATTCACATTTGTTTTAGAAAGAATGGGCAGTGATGTGAGTAAGAAAGTGAAAAATTCACAATGTATCTCATCTCTCTACTCTAACATATGGCGTTTAATAATAACTCTTTATCATCGGACCAAAATTTTGTAACTAAGGTTTAGTTGTAATTGTCGTAGAAGTGACAACTTTTTGAGTATGAAAGATATATAATCAAACTTACCCCGCAAGGCAAAAAGTGGTATATTAGTCAGCAGTGACATATATTAATGGGGACTAACTTTTGTTTGCATTCATACATACTCTTTACCTTTAATGGGACCAAATAATGAATCAACCCCTCAACACGCAAACCCCTCTTTTGGGTTAGACTTGTGACTTTCACAACTTCTTCAATGTCAAGAGAGAATGGGTTTATGTGGGGGTTCTGAACTTGATTTTGACAGTATGTGATTAAAAAAATGGACTGAAATTAATCATTTAATAGTAATGATATAAAAAAATAGTAAATACTGGAGTAATTATAAAGCAAAAAGGATTAAAGGAAATAGATCTAGAGCGACAAATCAGGCGCATGTTTCGGGGACTCCGAGGCCTTTAGTTTTGGAAGTTTGGGAGGGAAATGCAAGAACCTTTTTTAAATGTCATAATCAATAATCATAATCATATATCCTTCCCCTTGGTTTAAGGCGTGTTGTACGGTTCCTGTTGTACAAAAATTCCAATTTGTGTTTAAAGAATAAAGACCAATGCCACCCTCACCAACTTATCAAGAAAAGACTCACCAGACAATGCGCTTGACATGAAATGAGAACAAATTCGATTTTTTTTGAGAAGAGAACAAATTCGATTTTGACCCCACCACCATGTGTAAAATAAATAAATAAAAAATGAGTCAAAAACAGAAAACAATATCATTCATACCACAACTACAACCCCTATACAATGATTTCCCTAGAAGAGACAGTGTAACATGGTTTGCTAATGATAATGTCTTTTAAGACAATGGTACAATATTCAATTCAACATGATCATAAAATTTTCAAGAATAAATCAAACTCTTTCCTCTCATAGCCTATGCCACTAAATAACAATGGAATCAATCATCAATAAAACTGGAACAGGGAACTAAATAAAGCTCCTCAAATAAAGAATTGATTACATAAAAAAAGACAACCTCAAAAAAAGAATGAAAGCAAAGCATAAATGCGCTTTGGTTGGATAGAGGACTTGAGAACAACCCTCCGCTCAAGGGCAAAGAATGGAAAAATCTTTTTTTTTTTTTTTTTGTTGGAGAGAGTTCCGACCGTCTGCTGCTAGTGATAGTTCTTTATCATCAGACTAAGACACCAATCAGTTTTTAGTGTAGGCGGGGATTGAACCCCAGATCTATTATTCAACCATTAGAAATTTTACTAGTTGAGCTAACTGGAACCCACAGAAAAATCTTTAGAAGCTAAAAATTCAAGAAAGACAAACTTTTTTTAAAAAAAAGATCTTTCTCTCCTCTGTGTGTGTGTGTGTTAAAAATACTTAGTATTCTTAAAAGAAACACAAACTATTATTGCGGAGTATAAGTTGGCATGGACAAATAGTCCCAACTAAGTCTATAATCTAAAAAAAAGGACTAATATAGAGAAAAAAAAAGTGTATTATGAGGCTGAGGAAGAAATCATTGAATAAGAGTCTGTTTGGGATCCACATATTTTGCTGAAAGTACAGTAGATAAAGGTAAAAATGAGCTGAAATAGTACAGTGAGACTTATGAATAATAGCAAAAATAAGCTAAATAGTAAAATAAGTTGGCAAAAATAATCTTTGCCAAAAAGACACTAAATATAAATGCATTGCCTAATAACAAAACTTATTTGGAGTGACTCCCCATCGCCTATTAGATTTTTTTATACGCATTTTGACTCCATTACTGACGGTTGCGATAAAAAAAATTAAAATAAAATAAACTTTCATTACTAATTGGGTTATACCTGTCTTCTCAAATAAATAAATAAAGATTGGGTTATATCTATGATCCAACCAAAAGAAAAGTTGAGTGTTCCAAAGGAAGAAGCAATGAAATTCATATTATTTACGGTAGTATAATGTGACATAATATGATTGACAAGAAACCACGTCCTAAAGCAATCTTAGAGGGAAGTAATAGATTTTTTGTGCTTAATTAGTCAAAATAATAAAATATAATATGATCACTTAATGTCTTGGGATTTTGGTAAATGAGGAGGTCTCTAGATGCAATTCATGGGATCCCCTATCTCTCTCTTGTGAAAGTGAACTTTGACGCAACGATCAGTAATAAGAAGGCATATATTGCAAATAGATAGTAAGAACCACAAAAGAAAATCTTCTTTGTGTGGGAAGAAATAATAGAAGATCAAGATGTGTTGATAGCATAAGATAACTTTTTTTTTTAAATAATAGTTAGAAATCCTATTCTACACTTGAACTTCAAACCCCCACCCCCCCCCCCCCCCCACTGAGAAGGTGACATCCACCTAACAGATTACTTGGGTGGTGCGCTCCCCTTAACTCTACTAGGAGCAAAAAAGGCAATAGAATCGGGTATCACTCATGTAATTTGTGAAGGAGATGCTCCATTTGTGATCTAACCACTTCAAAGCTTTGTGAATTCTCCTCATTGGTCCATTGTAAATATTATTGCTAGGACTAGGTCTATTTAAAATCCTATTGATTGGACCGTAACAAACTTTGTTGCCCATAATAGAGCTAGATGAACTCTTTTGAGTAATTGTGAAATAAAGATCTCCATGACCTTTATCCTTGATTTTTGGCTTGACAAACTTAGAAGAGATGGTATCAATCTCCCTATGTCGTAATTTCTTTCAGTTTTTTTTTTTTTTTTTTTTCATTCAATGATAAGAATTATTCATTAAAAAATGTTTATGATTAATTAATATTAGGGCAACCAAGGCCTTTTACAGATAGTATGGAAGTATGTAGGGGTGTTCATCAAACCGCATAAACCGCACCAAAGCGCCCATAAAATGGCATAATCATGGCTACTGTCTGGCAGCGTAGTGCGATACGGTTTGAGATTTATAATAAAGCCAGTATGAAACAGCACCACACCGCTACCCTCTCTATATTAATATATTTATTTATTTTTAATATTAAATATATTATTAATAGTTTAATAACCTTAGTTTTCAAAAAAAAAAAAAAAAAAATTAATAACCTTAGCAAATGTTGACTAGAAAAGCCAACCCAAAATAAAGAAAAACTAGCTCAATAATTTAAAACTTGGCCCAAAAAAGGGAAAAATTAGTTTTGGGCTGAGTAGGAAAAGCCCAAAATTCGAAAAATATACCGATTTCAAACCGCATCTTATACATAGTATTGCACATGTAACTGCAAAAATGAGGTGCGATGCAGTTATGGTTTTGGCTAAACTCTAAACCGCACCACACCGCACATGTGACCGCAAAAATAAGGTGCGGTGCAATTATGGTTTTAGCTAAACCGCACCGCAAAGTACGGTATTAAAAATAGCCTAAAACCGCACCGCATCGCGAACACCCCTATAAGTATGCATAATAAAAATGTCATATCCCACCTCATCTGCCCCAAAGAAGGGACAACCTCACTCCATCTCAGGTGTGTGTGTATATATATATATATACCACCTATGTTCCAAATTATTGATCCTATTTAGAAAATCTAACTTCTAAAGAGAACATTTTTTATTGTGTTGTCTATAAGCTAAAAAAGTACAATTTTTCAAAACTATCCTTATTAATTTAAATTAGATATCATAGTCTTAACTTTCTTATTAATTTAAATTAGATATCACGGTATTAACTTTCTAAATAAAGTAAATGGTATGACAGAAATTTTTTTTTTTTTTTTTTTTTTCAAAAAGAATTACACTTTGGGACATCTAGAATAGAATAAAGGATCAACACTTTGAGATATGTTTTATTCTATATCTATATAAATATATATTATCTTACCATCCCAAAAAAAACTTAACACTCTCTTAGAACGCTCTCACAGTGACCCTTCCCTTTCATTAAAGATAGCAAAACCAAGTCAAATTTATCCTGCCCCAGCCTACTCCACTCCTACCCCCTGAAGAGATGAGAGATGGCACAAATGGGAGAACCATGATCCAACGCCACCCCACCCTACCCCACCCTGTTGGCCATCCCTATTGTTAAGCCAATAAGAATCCCATGAACACATCTGCAAATGGTTCTCCAACTGTCTTCCAAACGGGCACAGGCCTTGGCATCAACGGCAGCAAGGAACACATTAATGGGTAATCAATCTCTAAATGAGATGGAGCTGCAGAGATCTAAAGCAATCATAAATGGTCTAATGGGTAAATAGTTTTGATTAGCTCAAGAATTCGTGCTAAGTAGCAACAGAAAATCACCACCTCCAGGCTGTAAGATTTCAGCGTAGGCAGTCCAAATAGGAGTATAGAGAGAATTAAAGAAAAGAAGAAATAGAAAAAAATAAGAGTACCAAACACAAAACTGACTACAATAAGAGAACATCACAGGCATGTAAATGTTTGAACATCGACTACCAAACAGTCAACATTGACTTAAAGGAGAAAACATCAACAAGAGGGAGATCCAACTGAACCCCCTCAGCATCAACCCTATACAAAAATTATGTTAGACACTTGACAAACTTAAGAAGCATTTATAATGCATCCCTTGTCTTCCAAATGCCTGTATGTTCAGTGATCCTATGAATATATTTTTTGTTGCCTAGATATCAAAGTTGAAGCAAGGGCAGTGCCATTACGATGCCAAAGATGGAAACAAGCAAGAACATCATCCAAGTAGGGAATGACTCCTTCTTGGCTTTCCTCCTATCTTGCACTGCATCTACTCTTTTTACATCTTCTCCCACAGATTTGGGAACTCTTTCCAACATGAGTGAGGAATTTTCTACTTGGGACGGCTCTGGTGACACCTGCTCTGCAGCAAGCTTCTCAGAAAGCAACTGCTGGTTATACTTCTCCACATACTCGGGAAACAATTTCCTGAATGTTGCGCTGTTGTGATTACAAAAGTCAGATCCAGTTAGAATTTAAGATTGAAACTACCATATAGATGCTGAAAACAGTTGAAAAGTAAGAAATGATGTACGGTGACAATTGCAACAACCGACAATACTGATAAAAAGGAGTTGTTCGTGTCTGAAAGCAGGTAAAAGGTAAAGAAATTTAATATTAAATCTTAAAAAAAATTGTGGCAGGGGTTCTACAAAGCCAAATTCTATTCATCACCTCTATTGCATGAATTCAGGCCTAGTTTCAAGCAAACAAAGTTATAAGTCAAAGCAAACCACTTTTACCATAGCTAAAGTTGAATATTAGTCAACAAGACCTTTGGAAAGAGATAACAGGAACATATTTAGACATCTGGTAATGAGCCACACACACACACACGGATAGATATAACTCATAGGCCATTCATCCATATGTCATGGGCAAGAATGGGCACCAGTATATGCATAAAATGGACGTAAAAAACTACTTACAGGTTCAACTTAGAACTGGGGAAAAAAATGACAAAATCCTGTCTTGATGATGCAATGTACTTACTTCTTACAATTGAAAGCAAGGGAGGCCTTTGCTAGACGTTGCTTCTCAGCAACAGTAGTGTTCACACTGCCAGTGGTAGGACTGTTGTCCATCTGCAGGAAGGAAATGTATCCTCACATTAGCACATTTTAAGAATCAATAAGAACTTCAGATATGCTTCAAGCATATGCCAATAAAAGTTGCTGTCAATCTTTGAGCCCATAAAAGAAAAATTCACATTTCTTTTTTTTTTTTGATAAGTAATAATTCACATTTCTTGAAAAGAGTGGATTTCAATTTCAACTCAATCCAACTAAGCCTTAGTCTGGGATGCACGGACGCGGCACCAGAGGAGCCGCATCCGCGTCCGACGCGACAACGCACGAGGGATGCCGCTGACCGCGCATCGGTGCCGCGTCCGCCACGTGTTTTTTTTTTTTTTTCCCCGACTCGCGCCGACGCGGCTCAGACTCGGGCCGATTTGCGCTGAATCGGGCTGACTCGCGCCGACTCGGGCCGTATCGGCCGTATCGAGCGAAACCGCCGAAATGGCCGGTTCAAGCCGAAACCTCCGAAACCGGTGGATTTGATACGCCGCTGTCACCGTCTTCACCAGCTTAACCCCTTTCTTCTTCTTCTTCTTCTTCTTCTTCTTCGTCTTCTTCGTCTTCTTATTCCAGCGTTGCGCCGTTGCTGTTCTGTAACTTCTGTTCTGTTTCTTTTTTTTTATAAGTTTCGCTTTTTTTTTTTTTTTTGAAAAGGATTGTTAAATGCATTTGGTCAGGGAGGCTTTATTTTGTTTTTTGTGCCTCTCACATGAGCCACATCTCCCCTTTTTTTTTTTTTTTTTTTTACATTGAGCCACTGAACCACTAGCCTTTGGTACATGAGCCACTTTGGTCAAAGAGGCTTTTTTTTTGTACAGTACATTATTATTATTATTATATGAGTTTTCTATTATTATTATATAAAAAAACATGCTTAGCAATATATACAATATATAAATAAAAATATTTTTAATAATTTTTTAATCGCCAAGTCCCACTGCACCTGCACCCACCTTTTTCAAAAATTGCCGAGTCCCGCACCCGCAGCCACAACCGAGTCCCGAAACTCACCCGTGCTTCATAGGCCTTAGTCCCAAAACCAAGGTCTACTATGGATCCTCATAAACTAATCAGGTCAGCATTAGTACAATTGCATTTTTACAAACAATTGTTTGTAAAAAATTGCAAACAAAGACAAAATCAGAAGGTGCCCACTATCCAAACTGCTGAAATGTGAGCTACTGTTCATGAAACTAGAATATGAAAGGGTCACAATAACTCACCATGAATGAAAGAAGCCCAGTGAGTATGCTGCATTCATGAGGAAGAAAA
Source organism: Notholithocarpus densiflorus (assembly GCA_030021035.2). Taxonomy (NCBI): domain Eukaryota; kingdom Viridiplantae; phylum Streptophyta; class Magnoliopsida; order Fagales; family Fagaceae; genus Notholithocarpus; species Notholithocarpus densiflorus. Next base: position 37,683 of record JARYZH020000195.1, on the reverse strand, counting down.
ATTTTAGTGAAAGACTAAAAAAGTACTATAACTATTCCTTTTAAAAACAACTTGTCAGTATGCAAATAACAGAATGTAATATAAAACACATACACAAAAAAGAGTACTTCAGAACTAGAATCTGTCCTACCTTGATACAGACCACATCGGATTCCAACTTTCAGGATGAACTGCAAATAAAAAAGTCAAGTCAAACATAAAATCAGTTGTCAAAGATAAGAAATGGTTTTCTTCAACTAGTAACCTGAAAAACTTACAATCGCTCATAGATAAGCAGATTTTCTTTTGTGTCATGAATCGTCCATTAGGAGTGGTCATGCTACAAGGCAGGAAAATGTGAATCAAAATTAGAAGTGACAAAAATAAATGCATTAATAAGAGATTTATTAGAAAAGTCTGGCAGCTGAAAAATAGATTATTACCTAATTCCAGGAGGTTTATAGGGATATTCTGAAGGAAACTTGATCTTTCCATAGTAATATCCACCTTATCCAGTAACAAAATTAGATAAACGAATCTCAGAATACTATATGATCAGGACAAACAAAAGAGATAGGACAAAATACGTTCAGTAACTAATACTACACACTGATAACAAACCTGCAAAAGGTGTTCCTTCACTTCCCTCCAACACATAATCTGGAACATAAAGTCAAAATTAAGAATGTCCAACCAAAATAATGATACTTAAGTAGCTGAGAGAGCAAAAAGACAAAATCAAGATCAGGAGATAAGGAATATCATGTAGATATATGACCCCATCTTATGCACAAAGAAGCATCACATGTCAGCACATGCAATAAACCTGGGTGAAATTGAACTGAACACTAACAGTAAAGTGTGTTTGGAAGTTTGGAGGGAGAGGAGAGGGGAGGGGAATGGTTACCCTTTCCCTATACTCTCATCCAAACACATTGTAAATGTTTACCATGCAAAATGCTTGATATGTTAAGCAATGACTCTTCAACCTCACATGAGGTAGAGGTTAGTGCCATTGGCCACCAATGAGTAAAGTTCTTTATATACATATTGACAAAAAAAATTTGGAAAATATGACCAATAATCTCACAGTTCGTTTTTCTTATCTACTATAGCATCAGCCAAAATGTAGAGACCCAAAAGGGGGTCTTGCAATCCATGGAATCCCACATCGCCTAGGGAAGCACATGGAGATGTGTTTATAAGGGGTGACCTCTCTTTAATGTGTAGAGGCCTTTTTCCCCACTGCTGTGTGCTTTGGGGGAGAACAAAACTGTGAGGGGTATGGGCCCCAAAGAGAACAATATCTACACAATTGGGGCGGGGTCGTTACACAAAATGCCTAAATGTCTAAATAACTCCTTATCTCATATGCATAAAGAGAAAAACAAATGTGGCAGCAGAGTCCAATTATTTTTAGAGAAATAATTTTCAATTTATAACATTGAGGGTTTAACGATATTCTGCAGAAGAAGATAAAGATTTGGATACACTTACGCCACTCAAGAATGTCATTTGGGGAAGGACGGGCCACAACATGGGAAACTGGTTCCTACAAGTTCAAAGGAAACACAATCAGCATTGTCTAAACGTCATATGTGGAATTAGTTCTGGCAAAGCCAAAAAAAAAAAAAAAGGCCCATCATATGCATTATTTAATGCACATTTATCATCCAAGAAGATCCAGTCCAGGAAGGAAGACAAATCAAATGTCTGACAGATGATCCTAAATTAATCAGGATATCTTTAATCCTTTCTTGTTCAATTTTAAGGCAAACAATAGGATTTCAACATATGGCATCTACTCCATGGTGTGGATCACCACCAGGCCAAAACACATTTGAGACATGGGTGATCCAACTTACTCAAGCCAGAATTAAGCTGAAAATAGTATATTACTGAGGGACAACATTCTTTTGATAAGTTACTCCCAGTAAAGATTCACGTATTATAAACCTCTGAAAATAATAGTTAAATAAAAAATTAATGTAACAAAAGAAGACATACTTTACAAAGTGCTCTATATTCCTTCTGAAGGCGCTTGATGCACGACTTCTCTGCCATCTAATAAATTCTGAAACTAGTAAATCAAGCCCTATCCAATCCTTTCTTCCTATACAAAAATTACTGTGTTCCTGAAAAACAGAATAGAAGATGAAGGCAATAATTAGATCATTACAAAAAAATATGTTCAAATATTTTAATACTATAAACCTCTGTAAAGGTTAAAGAAAAAACTAATAAAATGAGAAAACAAATCAAATTGTTGAAAAAGAATATGCAGCCCATAATTTCTGAAACAGTAAATGATATTAAATGAAACCCAAAAAGAATTTAAGTAAAGTCTAAGTAGATGTAAAATGAAGGAAAGCAATTGAGACAACAGCATATTTATGGAAATAACCAAAATAACAATGTTGATTCTATAATGGATATGAGAAGACATATATCAAGTTTTGATAAAACACAAGATGCTTTCCACACACAACAATTTCCACCACTATGCATGTTGGCATTTCTGACATGGCATAAAACTATTGCAGAAATTGCAGACTAGTCCTCTCTACAAAGATGTTCTTCTCACATATCCATGCAGTTAAAATAAAAATAAATGAAATCCCTCAAAGTGGAGACTGAAATGCTATGGTGGATTTACAGATTTAGCTGAATGAATGAATGGAAACTTTTTGTTTTTATAAGTAAAGAAAATTTCATTCAAAGTTACAAAATGGAGTCGCCCAAAGTATACAGGAAGTATACAGCAGGGGACCAAAACAATCAAATACACAAATTACAAGCATCCATCAAATCATAAACCGAAAAAATAGAATGACTTCCTATGGTAGACATCCAATCCGATAGTGTTTTAAAAAAGAGAAGTTTTAAGTCAGCTAATGTCAAAACACCGGTTGTTTCTCTCCTACCAAATGCACCACATCAAACAATGAGGGACAGCCATCCAGATAACACCATTATTGTGGTGACCAAAATTTCCTTGCGAACATGCTAGGAGCTCAACCACAATCTTTGGCATTGCCCAGTATATACCAAACAAGGTGAACACCATAGAACACAACTCAAAAAAAATAGGACAATGTAATAAAAATTGATCTACCGACTCTCCCTTACTTTTGCACATATAACACCAATCCAGAATCACCACCTTCCTCTTACGTAAATTATCAATAGTCAAAATAATTCCCAAAGCTGCAGTCCAAACAAAAAATGCGACTCTATAAGGAACCTTTTGCTTCCAAATACTTCTCCAAGGGAAGGACTGAATACATACACCCAACAAAGCCTGATAATAACTACTCACCTCAAAACCCCTGCTCTTAGCAAGAATCCAACACATCCTATCCTCACCAATACCCCTCAACAAGACTCCATATATAACATCCAAAAAAATAGACAAAGATTCCAATTCCCAATCCTAAATTGCTCGCAAGAGCTCCAAGTCCCAATAAAGAACCCCATTAGGGAATTGCATGAGATCAGCCACATAAGCCTCCTTAACACTACTGATTCTGAATAATTCTGGAAAACACACGCTCAAAGGATTATCCTCTCACCGGATATCAGGCCAGAATTTCACTCTAGGGATCTCCAATCTCAAACTGAATATGGCGAGAAAAAGTAGACAAGCCACTACTAATAGTCTTCCATAAACTCACCCCAAAGGAGCCTGGAACAAAATTAGAGCACCAACTTCCCTCCTCACTTCCATATTTAACCCTTATAACCCTTCTCCATACGGCTTCTCTCTTTAGACCCAAATCTACACAACCATTTTCCCAATAGCACTTCATTAAAATGTCTTAAATTTCAAATTGCTAGACCCCCAGACTAGATAGGAGAGCAAACCTTACACACATCTCAAATGAATGCCCATATGAAGTATTATCTAAAACAATATGGATACTGCTTTGTATCAAGTATAAAGAAAATGCCCATCATCATTATGAGTTTTAAAAACAGCAAAAAGATAATTGAATTTTACTAAAATGGTATCTCATCCACCACCGCCAATATCAATAAAATTGTTTAGAATCCATTATTTGCAGGAAGTGTCTCGGCCATTTACACATTTATGCCATTATCACTTCAAAACCCAGAGCAAAGTTTAAATGCATCAAATTTTCCATCCATATATCAAACCCATCCCTCCTAAAAGGGAGCGTCTTAAAGGAAGTGAATAGGTAACTAGATAAAAGCCAAGGGAGAAATATCATGAGTAAGGAGCACTCGCCACACTCTACTCACAAATAACTAGAACTAATCTTCCAGACAAGACCTCAAAACCTCCTTACTCCACAGTCTAAAATGACCGCAGAAACCATATATCGTTTGGAGTGTTCAATAGAACTAGAAATTATTGCGAATATGATGGTTCTATAAGACCCTAGTGAAGCCCTAGATTGTAATGAAACAACATAATTCAGCAAAGGACTAATTTTGCAATGAATAGATTTTGAACCCATGACTCTGCCCTCCACCCATTTGACCCAGAGTTCATTGGTAAAAGATTTTTTTTTTTTTTGGGGGGATAAATTACTACCATGTATGTGGACATCACCCAAGAGACAATCATTCCATTGTAATATCAAGGCTCCTCAGAAGAGGATTACATATATATTTAACAGTTTAGCAAAACATGTAAGATTAAGAGTATTGAAGTAACAGGCATGAAAAGCCCCTAGCTCTCTTTAATTTGTCTTAGGGAATACTAATTTAGGTTAGATTGCTAAAAATCGCAAATTTTCAGGTTCATTTAATTTAATTTAATTTAATTTAATTTAAAATTCACAAATATTTGTCTTCGCTTGTAATACACATGCGGATCGAAGCAAAAAATAAATAAAAGCTATGAAATTAAAAACAAAAAAAACAAAAAAATTAGAAACATGGAAAATCAACAGCTCTAAAAGAATTATCAATTATAATGAGAAAATCGAGAGGGAAAGAGAAATAACCTGGAGTGAGATCTGATGAGAAATTGGAGATTGGGTTGGGGTGACGCTTTGCTTGATAATTGAGCCGACTCAGTCAGACCGACCAAACTCGTTTTTACAGTGAGTAACCTCTCTCCTCTCTCCTCTCTCCTCTCTCCTCAAAAACAAAAGCAAAAGCAAAAGCAAAAGCAAAAACCGAAGCAGAAGCTTTCTGACCTCAAAATTGAGCTCTCTCTCTCAGCCTCTCAGGTATGGTGTGGGTATGGCGTTGAAGACGGTTTTTACTTTTTTGCCTTTTTGTTTGGCTTAATTTCGTTTTTGCCCCCCAGCTCGTGTTTCTTCCGCGTTTGCTAGGACAGTTTTGGAAACTTCACTTTTCTTTCCGCTATATAGCTTCCTTCTAGATTCTACCATCTACATTGAATACAGATATTGCTTTCTGTTTTTTCTTTTTCTTTTTCTTTTTCTTTTTCATAATATAGTAGTATATACAACATTTAACTTTTATGTTTTTCAAAAAGCTAAAGATAAAGATAAAAATTAAAAAAAAAAACAAATTAATCAGGATTTCCTCTCTAGTTATTGGTTCTTTTTTTTCTTTTTTTCAAAATATCTTCTTTTAAAAAAAAAAAAATCAATACATACTTGATCTTTCTAATTTATTTGAGTTTCAATTAAAGAATGTGGTTTTGCAAACTTTTGTATTTTTATTTAAAAATATAATACAATAAATTACATTTTTCTTAAAAAAAATTATATACTAAAGCCCGTTTGGATAGCTGATTGTGTTTCACATCTGGCGTTTTTGCCTTTTTTTTTTCTTTTTTTTTTTGACCAGTGCCTCTTGCACTGTTCATGTTGGGACATGAACAGTGCATTAAGGCAAAGCTACAGTACATTCAGCAGTGAACAGTAACTCGAAAATTATTTTTTATTGTTTTCAACAATAAGTTTTCAGTTTTTAGTTTTCAACAAAATAAACAGTATTCAAACACACACTAAATATATCAATAATAAGGGATGGAGTGAATAATTTTGACTTTTTTTTTTGAGAAACAATATTTTTTATTTTTTATTTTATAGATAATGATAGAATTTCGATTTGATGTCGGAAAATTATTGAATACTCCGGGAGTATCATAAATGCGTACTTCCTCCTTTCACATGAATTGTGGGTCCCACTATAAATTTAATTAGTGGGACTCACAGTTATGTGAAATGGAGGAATACACATTTATGATACTCTAAAAGTACTCAATAATTACCCTTTGATGTTACTGCTCTATAATAATCATTTTTTATTATCATATCAAGGAACTAATAGATATTAACAAATACAATCACAATCTTATTTAAAACTTTATCCACTTTATATGCTATTAAATCCTATCTTTTAATTAAATACCCTCCTCTTTACCAGCCTATATTAGGTAAACAAATTCCATTGAATTCACTAAGTTTATTATCCTTCCAAGTTCCAATGACACCATACCATTAAGAAAATCAATGACCTAAGGGTCAACAATGGGCTAGGCCGACTCACCCCATTACGGGCCTAGTGACCCAAGGCCGAGCGGTCATTGACCAATCAATGTGCTAGGCTAGGCTGGACCAGAAGGGAAAACTCCATCCCATGACTAGGGGTGGCAATTTTTATCCATATCCATGAACCCGCCCATTACCCACCTTATTTGGATAAGTCTTAACCCAACCCATTTGAGTATTTGGGTTAAATGGATAAAGATCAATTTGGTTATTTAATTAGATGAGTCTAAATGGATAAACCCACTAATACCCACTAAACCCATCTAAAATTTAAAATTAAATAAACCCACTAAACCCTTCTAAAATCTAAAACTTAAATAAACAAATTTTCTCGGTAACCAAACACTTCCCCAAACACTTTAACCTCTAGATTTCTAAAAATTTTCTCACAGAGAGAGAGAGAGAGTTCAATTCTTTCAAGCCCAGAAATTTTCAAAGAACGAAGAGAAACCCAAGCTTTTTCAGAGTTAGCCATGGACAACGAGAATTGAGCAACGACGTCGTCTTCTTCTTCGTCGAATTCGAGCACGTTCTCCTTCATATCCAGAGGTTGGCGAGAGGTTCGTGACTCGGCGGACGCAGATATCCAACTCATGCGCCACCGAGTCAACTCGTTCAAGAACTTAGCGACGTCGTTCGACCGAGAGCTTGAGAATTTCTTCAACTCGACTACGACTTCGTTTTCTATGCCGGCAATTCGATTGTCTCCGACGGAGATCGATTTTGTGAAGAGGCTTTAGCCGAAGCTTTCGGAGTTTCGGCGGGCGTACTCGTCACCGAATTTCAGCAAGAAGGTTCTGGAAAAGTGGACTCCGAGGTCGCAGCTTCGGATCGATTTGTCAGCGATAAGGAATGCGATTGTGGCGGAGGTGGAGGATGGGGATGGAGTTGTTGATTTTGATAGGGTTAGGAAGAGGAACATGGTGAGTTTCAAAGTTTTGGGGGGAGTGGAAGAGTGAGGTTGAAGGAGACGAAGCAGCACAGAGAAGAAAAAAGTTTTTTTTTTTTTTCCTGTGGCTTTGTTTGGTTGCTAAGAAATGAATTTTGTGAAGGAAAAATGAAAGGAAAGAACAGGAAAAGTGATTTTTGAACTTTTAAATTTTTTAACAAGTTATTTATTTATTTGGGTCATATTGGGTTTAATGGGCGGGTTACTAATTAAATGGGTTTGGCGGGTAATGGATAATTAATTTATATATATACGGGTCATAAATGAGTAATTATACACCCAACCCATTTATGACCCAATCCATTTATGACCCAACTCGCCCATTTGCCACCCCTACCCATGACCAATGCCCATTTTATTTTTAAAAGACTAAGCCAAAAGAGCTACATGGACTCTTTTAATGGGCTTTCCTTTCTTTTCTTTTTTTCTTTTTCCTCAAGGAAATTATAAAAATAAATAAAAAAAATTTAAGGAAAGAATCAAAGAGTTTAAAACTTATTTAATTTTTTATAGTAAACAACTTAGAATTTTTTTTATTAAGGTTTTAAATAGTTTTTTCTTTTTCTTTCTTTCAATAAATAAAATGTCAAACATTTCTTTTTAAAGTATATTCAAAGTTACCAAGAATATATATTTAATAAGTATAATTTAGCATAATTACTTTAAGTATCCTAGTGGTTAGGCGAAATTATTTTGTTATAAATTCTAAGTTGATAGGCCGGCCCAGTAGGCGCCCATGGGCAGAAAAATCAACCCATGACCTATCCCATTAGGCTACTGGGCTACCCACAGGCTTTGACAATATTGGGTCAGGCCTCCCATTAGTTTGGTGAGCTAGCTAGCTATTGAGTTGACGCGTGGGTTGTAGGCTATTTGATGTTTCTCACAAAAAAATTATTAAGTACACTTATAGTTCATTTGTGATTCGCTTATTTTGCTAAAACTAAAAACTTTTTGTTGTAAGTACTATAGATAAAAGTAAAACTTAACTGAAATAGTACAGTGAGACTCATGAATAGTATCAAAAAGTGCATTAAAACCTATAAATAGTAACAAAAATAAGTTGACAAAAATAATTATTGCCAAACGCACACTTAGTGTACTACATTTTCATCACACCTACACATAAGTCTCATTTATAGACTCACACGTGGGATCTACCCTTATGTGATTATAGAGATGGGTATTTATAGGTAGTTATTAGTTGGGTCGGTTGACATCTTTTCATTAAGTGAGAAAGTTATGACAATTCTCCATTCCCTTAAGTTGGCGCAAACTCGACAATAGACTAATAAGCAATAAATGTAAATTCGATAGAGTAAGACTTCCTTGAGACACTTCTCATTTTGAGGTGGAAGTGGCCGACTAACATTGACTAAAACCTAACATCCAAACATGCCACAAGTAGACCTATCCTAATTACGTCACTGTCAGTCATCTATTTGTGGTATTCAATTGATACTAATCTGAATTTGATTCGATCCTTAGCCCCCCAATGTACAGTTTATTTTATTTATTTTTTAAAGTATAGAATCATCAAATTATAAAACGAAAGACACACTTTTTAACTTATGCCATGAAGTTGTAGAAATTCATGGCGCAATTGCTCAGCATCTAAAAAGGTTGGTAGTGGGACGGTGTATAAATTGGCCAAAAAGAAAGCTTTGTTGTTGGCCAAAACATTAGAATCCAAAGTCCCCTCCCCTTGAAGAAAAGACTGCCAACTTTGCGTTATTTTTCACACAGCTTTATACTGTCATACTCATACATAAGTAACATGCCCCAGCCCCCAAGGAGCAACCGGATAGGAACAGTCAAACAGTTCAAACTTCATTTCGGCTGGACTCAACTTCCTCAACAGCTGTTACCAACATATTATTTTAACCTATGGATCCAACAATGTCTTGCTAACACTTGTTAAGAACATTATAATATTAACCCTTTTTAACTCTCCCCCCAAAATACACCAATATTATATATTTATATATCACGTGCCTTATCACATGACCCTCTGAAGATATTGCACTGTTCCAACAAATCTGAGAGTCAGTTCCAAGTTCCAACATGTAACACGCACAGTCAACATTGAGCACATGATCCCACTGACCTCAGATCCCTATTTTACACATAGATTTTTACAACTTTTTATTTAGGAAGACTCCCTATATAATATCTTTAATCATAGGCTTGAAAGCCATCTTTCCTCACCAATAAGGCAAAGAATCAAACACTCTCAGTTTGAACAAGCAGGGATACCACCAGAAAGAAACCATGAAGGCTTGGTCTAGAGCACTGGCAGCTCTCACTATGGCCCTTTCACTCATACTATCATTCTTGCCTAATGGGTACCAAGCAAATGCTCGTCCACTAACACAACCACCTTCCTTCTCAGTATCATCTTCTCAAGCTCTTAAAGACTTGCAAGGGAAAAGAAAGATTCCTGATAAGCAGCTGGACTCGAGCTTTCGAAAGATACCTCCATCTACTTCAAATCCCACACAGAATAAGTAATTTCTACCACCAACAGTTTCAAGTCTTTTAGCCATCGACAGCTGACTTATACGCCATGTTTTTGTTCCAGGTCCACTCCTCCATCTGACGGCAGCTGAAGTACAGAACAAGGAATACTAGATCCTCAACAATATTAAGTTTTCTTTTTCATTTGTTAGAAGTAGGGCGGTAGTGTTTTACTCGGACTACAACAGTGTTTCTGTATTGCACTCTGTAATGCATTCACATTTTTTTTAGCTAACACAGGCTGTTCAGTTTTGGTGTTGAATGAATATTTATAGTTATTGGATGTTCAAGTAGAATAACTTCCAATTGTGTTTAGTAAACTGTTAAGGCACATAACTTCCAGTCTTAACCAAAAAGCTCAATAAAAAAGTTTCTTTCAATTGAAAGTACAAGCATGACACTAAAACTAAACAGCTATAGTAACCTCCTCTCTTACTCCATCAGCTTGTAATTACTTATTAGTCTATGCAACTAATCTTACAAAAATCAAAATCACAAAGTAAACCAACCTGCACTTTCGTGTTTATAACTTCAGTTGCAAAGGCTTTAGCCAGGCTATCTTTTCAGCAGTTTCTTCTCAACTTAAGTTATAGACTACACAGCTTAAGGTCAAAATTTACAATGCTGAAAGCAAAAAGTAGATTTTACCGATCTTCATGTTTTCTACATATTTTTGGAAGCTTTCAACAGGGCATCCTTCCTTGCAGTTTCTCCTGTGTCCTCTTGTCATATTGGCATAGTTTTTTATTTGTGTTTATGTCTTCTGTTTTTTCACTGCTGCTCCAGCATTCTCAGACCCACCATGACCTTTTTTCTTGTCCAACTTTTTCTTTTTTGCCTTAGTGATATCCTCATCCACTGAATTTTTTGGATATTTCCCACTGCGCTGATCTGCTTTTTTTGGCTTGCGCTTAGAGCCTGACATGCTCAAAAATGGTACACCAGAAGACAGGTGATGGTCAATCTCCTTCCTCATTTCCTTCAAGTCTTTTGGGTGTGATGAGTTCTTGGGGGTATCAACAAGAAAACCATCATTTTTGGACGACTTGGCCTCACTAGATCCAAACGTAGTGTAGAACTCTTTGTAAGTTGATTGTTTTGATGTCTGTTTTGACCTCCACTGATCAGGTCGGGAAGCAAATCTGTTGTTATAAGCCAAAAGATATCAACATACCATAGCTCAAAAAGAAAAAGCTACTGCCAAAATCTGATTTCAGTGAAAATGATTCTAGAATCTTGTATTAAAAGTAACAGAAGTTTCTCCCTTCTTATAACATAATTGCCAGTGTGACATAGAGATACTAGCACAAGCCAATGCAATTCTAGTATTGTGTTTTCTAATTCTACAAGAACAGTAAGTTATGAATCAGTTTTACTTGAACAATGAATATATCCAAAAGCTTACCTGTCAACATCTAATTTTCTTAAGAGATGAGGGCCTTGCTTTGTCTTGGAAAGTTCACTTTGCACAGTTACCAACTCAGATACTATGGCCTCTCTTAGTGACATGTTACTAGCAGTGAAACACTTCTCAACAGTAAATGAACCTGATGACTGCATTGAAAGCTCTCCAAAATGGCCTCGAAGCCTACAAACCAAATATCCAAAAAGGAGAGGGGGGGAGAGTAAATACAGTAGCAAATTGGAAATTGAAAGCACTAAAATTGTTTCCCAACATTTTTCAATTTGAATTCCAGAAATAAGAGCTAACCAGAGGATAAATCAGAGTTCAAAGGAATATAAAGACAAGGGCCAAATTGAATTGTGATTGAAACAAAGATGATGTTTCCAAGAATATATCAGCTGTCAAGTGTGGGATGAGGCAGGTCTAATTTTTGTAAGTTTAACCTTGTTCTTAATATTACAAATTGTCAATATATTCAGAACTATGCTTTCTTCTGGAGAAAGACATCAGAGATTGTGCTGTAATGAGTAATTACAGCCTCAACAGACATTTTCTTTCCTTCTACTGGTTTCTATCAATGCTTAGCCTCTGTGACCAATTATTGCGGGCCCCACGCCACCAATGGAGTCCTAGAACATTACAATTAGTTGAAGTCATCAAAGCACAGTTTATCCCCAAGGTTCCAACCCTTAACACAGGTCGAATTCGTTGTGGCGAGAAGATAAGTAAAAACTTCAATTTGAAACCTATGAAGCATGGGTGCGTTTCCGGATTCGGGTGCGGGTGCGTGACTCGGCAATTTTTGAAAAAGTAGGGTGCGGGTGCGGTGATTAAAAGATTATTAAAAATATTTTTATTTATATTTTCTATATATTGCTAAGCATACTTTTTCACATTATATAAACATATATCAAATTTAAGAGCAATAGTAGATGATAACTAAAACATGATGTTCATAAATTAAATACAATCCACAAGTTTGAAACTAAAACATTGAAATTAGAATGCAGAGAGCAGAGAGAGGCAGAGAGCAGAGACGCAGGAGGCAGTGATGGTTTTAGGGTTTTTTTTTTTTTGTTTAAAGATGTTTTTGCACTCTTTTTTTTTTTATAATAATTCTTACTTGAATTTCGGCCTGATTCAAAGCTGGTATTGGCCTAAATCGGCCGGTATTGGCCTGAATCTGCCGATATCGGCATGAATAAGCCGGTACGGCCTGAATCGTCGGTTTCGGCCGGCCGATACGAACCGATTCGGCGCGAGTTGGCACCAAGTCAGCGCGAATCCGGAAACGAAAAAAAAAAAAAAAGCACTGACGTGCGGGCAGCAGCGTCGCCCACCGCACCCCGCGTCGGACGCCGGTGCGGCACACCTATAGCCGCGTCAGTGCTTTCCAGTTTGAAACAACTGAATTTCAATGGTGAAACTACCCTGCATCTTTAAATTAGTCTAGGGTAACAGTTAATTTAATATATTTTAAGGGGGAGGGGGAAAAAAAGAATAAACAGAACAAAAAAATAAAGAGTTTTTTTTTTAAAAGCAATATCTTAGCCTTGGTAATGATTTACTACTTACAACTGAAGTCTATTAAATTTTTATTACGTATGGTCATACCTGTTTCTTTGTAATATCTAATCTTTTCAAATGAAGACAAATTGCCAAGTTGATAAAATTTCACTAATAAAGTTCAAATTTTTATTTGAAAGTACTAGTCCTCACTATATTACAATTCACCCATGATAATAACATAATCCGTATTTGTGGCACAGCATAGACAGTTCAATCCTAGGTTTCAAACAATATAGTACTTCCACTTGTTTTACTGCTTTTGGTTTTAAACATATTTCAACAACGGTCAAAGCTTGAGATTGGCCTATACAATGATTAACACAGAGTGACATACAGAGGCAAATTAGATAATAGAGCACATAGGTCATCATTTTTTCTAAGCAATTCCATTGAAAAAGATAACCTTCGTTAAAATAAGAACTTTGTGATAGAAATACAAGCTTCCAATACAGTTAAAAGACATACTTTGCAACCAATCTGCGCTTTAGTTTTGCAGAAGCATCTGAACTTAGAAAAGCTTCAATAACACGTGCTCCCCCAGCATCTTTTGCTACTTCAAGTACATGATCAGCTTCCATGATTGTAATACTCAAAATATAAGGCTGAATATATTCCTGTGAAACAGACCCAAGATATGTTGTGCTTGTATAATTAAATATATTATGCTGAAATTGCTCAACATATTGAAAAAAAGTTGAATTATAATTGCAGTCACTCTTCAGAACAGGCAACAATACTTCTGAAGAAAGTTATCCTGTTTCTCACTCAAACAACCGTGAGGAACAAGCTTAAGATGCTAGTTTGTGATACATTTGTAGTTTAAAATATGAAACATTTTAAAAGATATGATTCTATTGTGAATTTCAAACCATATAAGATATTCCAGATAATCTGATCTTTTAACTCTATAAGATGGTCATCACAGTTTACATAATATATTGTTTTTTTTAATGCCTGAAATATAGGGTCATTACCTTACTGCAATATCATATAACCCAACATGATTAGAAGGTGCAAGGCCTAGATATTACAGGTGACAAAAAGCTAAATATGAATTTCCCATTTGATATAGTTAATTCTAACAAAACAGCCTCACAACTCACACAATAGAAGTTACCAAAGACAAAAGATCAGCATCAGCACAATGCAACTGATATTTTGTCTGTCCATCACGACTAAGAGTTGGGAGATTATTGGCCAGAATCAAAACAATGAAAAGCACACTAAAGAACAGCTCATTTGTTGTCAAGTTAATCTAATCTCTTCTAATTGAAAGGAACTTCTTTTAAAATACCAATAACGGTTCTAGAAGCTCAACATGACTTTCAATATGGGAAACAATGTGGGGTGTTGGTCCTAACAAAGTCTGTTGGAAGCCAGCCAAGAGTACAGGTTTTGAGATTAAGTCTTTTTTATTTCATACTCTCCTTGAATGGAGTTTAGTTCTACCGTCTTTTTCTTGTTTTTCCCTTCCTGTTTTACTTAATCATTGTAATTTTGGTTCTTGATTATTTTGCCCCTATAGTACATTTCTAGTGTACTTGGGTTGGCTTTGATTTTTTGTTGGCTTTGATTTTTAATAGTATTTTACGTTACTGATCCAAAAAAATTATGGGAAACAAAAAACTTATGTGGTGCAGAAAGGGGGGAAAACATATATGAGGGAGATATTTCCCCTAAGACAGGAAAAGGACTTGGCAGCCAACAAAAGCAAAACTACAAAATTGGATGGACCAAATAAACAGATTCAAACAATTTGACGGCTTCTACCTACAATATGGAAATAGCCATTTTCAATAAGAAGGTTTTAAAGTTTAGTTGTTTGAGCAGAACCATGATGTAAGCCATAATTATAGAAACCAAGTTATGAAGCCATAAAAAATGCAAGAATGTTTGCATACACTTTTATATCGAAATACTGCCTGCAGAATTAGAGAACCCATGACGTGCATTTTGACACCACTAGTCCAGGTCCAAAGGGACTTATTTTCACTGCGGAAGTAATTGTCAAGGAATAGTATTCTAGGAACAATGTATTTGGGAGCCTCATCTACTGAACATGCTGCAGCAGCAAGGGCCTGACAACACTGCAAAACAAAAAATGAGAGACAACCATGATCAGATTGAGGACATGGAAAATAGACCCAAAATAATGAAAGAAAAAAGTCTGCTATGACATTACTCTCTGTTATCATAATCATAAGTAACCATCTTATTCAAATATCTTGATAAAAGAAAGTTGAGAATTTTCTTGACATATAAATTTAGTTCAGAATTTCAATTAAAAATAACAGAGTAAAAAATATGAAAAGAAGAAGAAAAAAGGAAAATTGAGTTATAAACCTTTTGTTCATAACAATGAAGCCTTTGACTTGCTGCAATGAGTGAAGCAATAACTCCTGATCTTCCCATTTCAAGAAGATCCTTAAATTTTGGACCAAGTTCCCCCCAAATCAAATCCATCTTACAGCAAAATGAGGATGTGTTAAAAAAAATTAATAATAATCGCAAGAAGATGTTACAATGCATAAGTTTGTTGCAAAATAAATATGCCAAGGTAGCTTACAAGTTATAATAGTAAAACACCAACATAAACAAATACATGAAACTAATTTAAACTACCCTTTTTTTTAGAATCCACTAAATTAAACTACTAAATGCATGTAACTAATACATATCTATGTTGGGACTAGGACCAGGTAATTAAAATTTTCTTAATCAACATTCTACAATAGAAAATCTGAAACAGGAAGGGATATTTTGAAGAGAATAAGTGTCTATGTCAAAAAAATGTTGATACATACTTGATCTTGATGTCTCGCATGAGAAATCAGTGATTGAACAACAAAGTTTCCACAATGATGAGATGAAAGTTCAAACAATGAATTCTTGAAAATTTTTGTGAATATTTCATTGTACAAGATTTCAGGAGCCACTTCCAAAATCACCTGCAAATGTTACATACAGTTCAATGAAAATTAAAACTAGCAAAAGCTACTATCATGAACAATTAGAAAGAAAAGCCAAATTTGAATGCATGAAATGTGACTGCATTTATGAATTGCTTAAGGGAGATACACTTGCAGTAAGTCATATGGTTATAGTGGCATAATTGGATAGCATTTGCACATCCACCTATAAAGTTATCACGATGAACTAACTTATGGTGTTACATTAATTGCTTTTATTTCAAAAGATCAATTTATTAGCGCATTGAAATACAAGCTAAGAGAGTCAACAACAAAACTCATCATGAAAAGCTACTTGCAATTAATATATGTTAGATGCACATTTGCTTCAATCTTATCCAATAAGTCATTCACCTCCATTAAATGGCTAAATGAAGTTTCTTTCATCAAATCTACAACATCTCGCACCACAGCCATTTCTATGAAATTTCCTTCCACAAAATCTTTCTTGGTGCAGCCAAGAAGGATAAGAATTACATGCAGTAACTCTTCATCATTTCCCACCAATAACTTCAGAGCTGTCTGTCAAGGAAAAAAAAAAAAAAAAACTTCTATTTCAGCACACCATAAAGCACATAAAGATCTTATCTAGAAAACAATTTTGAAGCTTCATAAACTTGCTCAAGTATAGAAATCTAGATTCATCTACCAAATTCTTTTGAAGGTAGAAAGGATAGCTTAATCTTCATTTAGATGGTATATCTAATTCATCTTATCCAATCAGGCTAGTCAATTATAAGAATATGAAAAAATAAATTCACTATATAAAAATTGACTCATCAAATTACCAAAACTTTATTCATTTGAAATAATTAAAAAGATAACTTATCAAACAAAAAATTAATTATAAAAAAAAATAAACTGGAAACATGCCTGCAAAACAAAACTGCTAAACTGATCAACTTGCAGGGTCATAATGTCTTTTCTGGTACAATTCAACATTCCTGACACGAGGAACTTTAATAAATCTGGGAATCCCTGCTGAAGTTGTGGTGAATCATCTCCATCCCTTTGGGATGCTTTAAAATTTAATCGTTCTGCAAGAACTGTCGATGACTTTGTGACATGAAACTCTGTAGAATCTATTGTTACTCCTTTACAAAGGCAAAGAAGACTTCGAAGGACATGAGATCCATAACAGCAACGCATCAAATCAACAGGATTGGCTACAACAACCTGATAGGGATAAAACAAAATGAAAAGAAGAGAAAGTGAACAACAATTTTATAATTCCAATCAAGATTATCTTAATTATAAGCTTCTCTTTCAATTTTTAATTTTTCGACATTAGAACTTTTCCCATTTAAACCATTGATTTCCACAATGGACATCTTCAAACACTCCTGAGAGCCAACAGAAACCCAAAACCCATAGATACCTTGCATAACATTGTTAAAGTCTCTTCAATAACTGAGTAGGCATCATTGTCCTGAAGATGCTTAGCTAAAGACTTAATAGCTGTCTCAGCTACATGAGAACCAGATCTATCCATTGCAATATAAGGGAAGTCCTCGGCACAGCTTCGAAGAAAACCACAAAGGTGGTCCACATCACAGCCCTCAAGGAGGGTTTGCAAAGTGTGGCTTATGATGTAATCTGTTGCAACTTCAAGTTCTTTTCCCCTGGTTTCTTCGAGAGAGTTACCACATATAACTGAACGTTCCTCCAGGTCTACCTCACTACTTTCAAAAAGATTTGCAATTTCCAAGAAATACTTTGCCATTTCAGGGTCAACCTGTTTCCTACAAAATCAGGTCTGGTCAGACAATCCATACATCTACCACCATTCTTGAAACTGCACAGACATTCTTCCAGCGAAAGATAAGTAATAATAAGGTGACAAAGTTATAAAATATGCTATAATACCTGACATGTGTTGTTTGTGATACCGAGGTATTTTGATGCTCTGAGGATTTTCTGGCTTTCATGGATCCATCACTCATTTTTCCAGATGCATTTTTGTTGGAATTGTACCCATCAAAGCCATGTCTTTCTCCGCTAGCCTTTCTGTTCATGCCCTTTTTCCTTTTGCCCTGTTTATATGATTGATTGTCCTCACCCATTAAACTATCCTCCACAAAGTTACAGGTCCTGCGTCTTCTCAACGGCAATGCTTTTGAACCAACAGAAACCATAAGCACTGTGTCAACAAATTGACAATGGGTTCTTACTGTAATCTATGTTATGATAAAAAAAAACATAACCATAAACAAATTTAAAGTTAGCAGCAAGCTGATAGAAGATATAGGGAAGTTAAGCATCAAGCAAATCATCTACTGTCCCTTTTTCAAAAAAAAAGTCACATTAGGGAACTAATTGAAGTCAAGAATCCCTTTGAAACACTAATTTTTCATTTTAACTTTCGCCAAGTCCATTAAAACCATGAATGTGAAAGCCAGGAACTTTTTTTTTCTTTTTGGTGATTTGATAGTGGGGAGAGGGGATTTGAACCATGGGCAGTTCCATTGGAAACACAGCAACGTTGCTATTTTAGGTCAATAATTCAATGGTGTTCTGGCTCTAGACAATTAAATTTTTTTTCATTAAAACCCAGGTCCAAATAACATCAAATTTTGAGAACACCCACAAAAAAACATAATGCTATGAAGTTGTAGCATCCATCCTAGCACAGTGTTGGGAATTGGGTTCCAACTCAAACTCTAAATGGAGAAAAGCAAAAACATAGCAACCATCAAATACTTTGAATTTGCCAACACACTATCAAAGTAAATAAACTGAGCAACAAACAAGGACTCACATCACTGCACCTCACTCAATTGAAACAAACTATAAAACACAAGTTCAAGACGCAATATTTATACAAATAAATGCTCCATTGTTTCAAATGACAATAATAATAATAATAAAAGAAGTAAGAAACCCCAGAAACCATATTAGCTCAAGTATCACAAATAAGCAAATGGTATTTTGGTCATTTTAAATATTTCCATGGGTATTGTGGTCGTTTCGAAGGCGTTTTTGTCACTTTCTAGGGTTTTGGATAATCGTGCATTTTTGTCATTTTGTAGTTCTAAGAGTGTCATTTGAGAGGTTTTGGTGTATTTACAGGTTTTTTGATATTTTAGCAAAATATATACCTCGACAATGCTAAAAATGAGCAAAACGCTCTAAAATCCTCTAGAATGAGTAAACCAACTTGAAACCTACCAAAACACCCAAAAAGTCTAGAAAATGGAGTGTATTTTGACTTAGTTTAGGGTCATTTTCAGAAGTTCCAAGGGTATTTTGCTTATTTTTGAGGTTTCAATGGTATTTTGTTCATCTTATAAGTTTTCGGGGTAGTTGTCGGCGTTTTGCGGGCTTTTTATTCATTTTCTAGGGTTTTGAAATATTTTGGACATTCGTGGTGCTTTTTAGTCAATTTGGCAGTTCTAAGGGGATCAATTCAAAGGTTTTGGTATATTTATAGGTTTTTTGATATTTTGGTAATTCTCTCGGGTAAAATTATTCTTTTTTAACAAAAGAATACCCTTGAAATCACTAGAAAGGCCAATATACTCCCAAAATCACAAAAATTTCCAAAATACCTCCAAAACTACCATATGTCAAGAAAAAACTCCCGCGAAACCTCTTAATTGACCAAAATAGCCTCAAAATCTCTAAACTGACTAAAATAATCCGAAAACCTCTAAAATGACCATAATTCCCCTGAAACGGCTAGACTGAGCTATCAAATCTCGATACCTCGTAAATGACCAAAATGCCCCAAACATCTAAAATGATTAGAAGATAGACCTCGACAATAATAAAATGAGCAAAATTCCCCAAAATCCTCTAGAATGAGCAAAGCCACTTGAAACCGACCAAAATACCCCAAAAGCCTAGAAAATAGAGTGTATTTTGGCTTAGTTTCGGGGCATTTTGGTCATTTTCAGAGGTTTCAAGGGTATTTTGCTTATTTTTGAGGTTTTAATGGTATTTTGGTCATTTTATAAGTTTTCGGGGTTGTTTTCATCGTTTTAGGTGCTTCTTGGTCATTCTCAAGGGTTTTGGGATATTTTAGACATTCGTGATGCATTTTAGTCATTTTGGAAGTTCTAAGGGGGGTCCTTTTAGAGGTTTTGGAGTATTTATAGGTTTTTTGATATCTTGGTAATTATCTAGGGTAAAATAATTTATTTTTAACAAAAAAATACCCTTGAAATCACTAGAATGGCCAATTTACTCCCAAAATCACTAAAATACCCCCAAAATCGCCAAATGTCCGTAAAAAAACTCCCCTGAAACCTCTTAATTGACCAAAATAGCCCCAAAATCTCTAAAATGACTAAAATAACATGAAAACCTCTCAAATGACTAAAATACCCCAGAAACGGCTAGAATGAACTCTCAAATTTCGATGCCTAGTAAATGGCCAAAATGCGCCAAACATCTAAAATGATTAAAAAAATACCCTTCGATATTGATAAAATGAGGAAAATGCCCCAAAATCTATAAAACCGAGTGCGTTTTGGCTTAGTTTGTGGGTATTTTGGTCAATTTCAGAGGTTTCAAGGGGATTTTGCTTGTTTTTGAGATTCCAATGGTATTTTGGTCATTTTAAAAATTTTCAAGCTTATTTTCGTCATTTTGGGGCGTTTTGGTCATTTTTTAAAATGACCAAAATACCCCTGAAATGGCTAATGAGCAGTCAAATCTCGATACCTCGTAAACGACCAAAACACCCCAAACATCTAAATTGATTAAAATATACAACTTGACATTGCCAAAATAAGCAAAATGCCCTAAAACATCGAGTGTATTTTGGCTTAGTTGAGGGGTATTTAGGTTATTTTCAGAGTTTTCAATGGTATTTTTCTTATTTTGAGGATTCAATGGTACTTCGGTCATTTTAAATATTTCCATGGGTATTGAGATCGTTTCAAAGGCGTTTTTGGTCACTTTCTAGGGTTTTGGATATTCGTGCATTTTTGTCATTCTGGAAATTCTAAGGGGGTCATTTGAGAGGTTTTGGTGTATTTATAGGTTTTTCGATATTTTGGAAAAATATATACCTCGACAATGCTAAAATGAGCAAAACGCTCTAAAATCCTCTAGAATGGGTAAACCACCTTGAAACCTACCAAAACACCCCAAAAGTCTAGAAAATGGAGTGTATTTTGACTATGTTTTTGGTCATTTTCAGAAGTTCTAAGGGTATTTTGCTTATTTTTGAGATTTCAATGGTATTTTGTTCATTTTATAAGTTTTCTGGGTTGTTGTCGCCGTTTTGCGGGCTTTTTAGTCATTTTCTAAGGTATTGAAATATTTTGGACATTCGTGGTGCATTTTAGTCAATTTGGCAGTTCTAAGGGGGTCATTTAAGAGGTTTTGGTATATTTTTAGGTTTTTTGATATTTTGGTAATTCTCTCGGGTAAAATAATTCTTTTTTAACTAAACAATACCCTTGAAATCACTAGAACGGCCAATATACTCCCAAAATCACCAAAATTACCTAAATACCTCCAAAACTACCAAATGTCAAGAAAAAACTCCCCCGAAACCTCTTAACTGACCAAAATAGCCTCAAAATCTCTAAAATGACTAAAATAATCCTAAAACCTCTAAAATGACCATAATATCCCTGAAACGGCTAGACTGAGCTATCAAATCTCGATACCTAGTAAATGACCAAAATGCCCCAAAAATCTAAAATGATTAGAAAATAGACCTCGACATTGATAAAATGAGTAAAATGCCCCAAAATCTTCTAGAATGAGCAAAGCAACTTGAAACCGACCAAAATACCCCAAAAGCCTAGAGAATAGAGTGTATTTTGGCTTAGTTTAGGGGCATTTTGGTCATTTTCAGAGGTTTCAAGGGTATTTTGCTTATTTTCGAGGTTTTAATGGTATTTTGGTCATTTTATAAGTTTTCGGGGTTGTTTTCATCGTTTTAGGTGCTTTTTGGTCATTCTCTAGGGTTTTGGGATATTTTAGACATTCGTGGTGCATTTTAGTCATTTTGGAAGTTCTAAGGGGGGGTCCTTTTAGAGGTTTTGGAGTATTTATAGGTTTTTTGATATCTTGGTAATTATCTAGGGTAAAATAATTTATTTTTAACAAAAAAATACTCTTGAAATCACTAGAATGGCCAATATACTCCCAAAATCACTAAAATACCCCCAAAATCGCCAAATGTCCATAAAAAAACTCCCCCGAAACCTCTTAACTGACCAAAATAGCCTCAAAATCTCTAAAATGAATAAAATAACCTGAAAACCTCTCAAATTACTAAAATACCACTGAAACGGCTAGAATGAACTCTCAAATTTCGATACCTAGTAAATGGGGAAAACGTGCCAAACATCTAAAATGATTAAAAAATACCCCTCGATATTGATAAAATGAACAAAATGCCCCAAAATCCTCTAGAATTAGCAAAACAACTTGAAACCAACTAAAACACCCCAAAATCTATAAAATCGAGTGCATTTTGGCTTAGTTTATGGGTATTTTGGTCATTTTCAGAGGTTTCGAGGGTATTTTGCTTGTTTTTGAAATTCCAATGGTATTTTGGTCATTTTAAAACTTTACAGGGTTATTTTTGTCATTTTGGGGGCGTTTTGGTCGTTTTTTAAAATGACCAAAATACCCCTGAAATGGCTAGAATGTGCAGTCAAATCTCGATAACTCGTAAATGGCCAAAATACCCCAAACATATAAATTGATTAAAATATACAACTCGACATTGCCAAAATAAGCAAAATGCCCTAAAACATTGAGTGTATTTTGGCTTAATTGAGGGGTATTTAGGTCATTTTCAGAGTTTTCATGGGTATTTTACTTATTTTGAGGATTCAATTGTATTTCAGTCATTTTAAATATTTCCATGGTTATTCTTGTCGTTTCGAAGGCATTTTGGATATTTGTGCATTTTTGTCATTTTGGCAGTTTTAAGGGGGGCATTTGAGAGGTCATGGTGTATTTACAGGTTTTTCGATATTTTGGCAAAATATATACCTCGACAATGCTAAAATAAGCAAAATGCTCTAAAATCCTCTAAAATGAGTAAACCAACATGAAACCTACCAAAACAGCCCAAAAGTCTAGAAAATGGAGTGTATTTTGACTTAGTTTAGGGTCATTTTCAGAAGATCCAAGGGTATTTTGCTTATTTTTGAGGTTTCAATGGTATTTTTTTCATTTATAAGTTTTCGGGGTTGTTGTCGTCATTTTGCGGGCTTTTTTGTCATTTTCTACGGTTTTGAAATATTTTGGACATTCGTGGTGCTTTTTAGTCAATTTGGCAGTTCTAAGGGGATCAATTCAGAGGTTTTGGTATATTTATAGGTTGTTTGATATTTTGACAATTCTCTCGGGTAAAATTACTCTTTTTTAACAAAAGAATACCCTTGTAATCACTTGAATGGCTAATTTACTCCCAAAATTACCAAAATACCTCCAAAACTACCAAATGTCAAGAAAAAACTCCCCCGAAACCTATTAATTGACCAAAATAGCCTCAAAATCTCTAAAATGACTAAAATAATCAGAAAACCTCTAAAATGACCATAATACCCTTGAAATGGCTAGAATGAGCTGTCAAATCTCGATATCTCTCGTAAATGACCAAAATGCCCCAAACATCTAAAATGATTAGAAAATAAACCTCGACATTGATAACATGAGCAAACAGCCCCAAAATCCTCTAGAATGAGCAAAGCTACTTGAAACCGACCGAAATACTCGAAAAGCTCAGAAAATAGAGTGTATTTTGGCTTAGTTTAGGGGCATTTTGGTCATTTTCAGAGGTTTCAAGGGTATTTTGCTTATTTTTGAGGTTTTAATGGTATTTTGGTCATTTTATAAGTTTTCGGGGTTGTTTTCATCGTTTTAGGTGCTTTTTGGTAATTCTCTAGGGTTTTGGAATACTTTAGACATTCGTGGTGCATTTTAGTCATTTTGGAAGTTCTAAGGGGAGGTTCTTTTAGAGGTTTTTGAGTATTTATAGGTTTTTTGATATCTTGGTAATTATCTAGGGAAAAATAATTTATTTTTAACAAAAAAATATCTGTGAAATCATTAGAATGGCCAATATCCTAAAATCACCAAAATTACTAAAATACCCCCAAAATCGCCAAATGTCCATAAAAAAAATCACCCGAAACCTCTTAATTGACCAAAATAGCCTCATAATCTCTAAAATGGCTAAAATAACCTGAAAACCTCAAAAATGACTAAAATACCCATGAAACAGCTAGAATGAACTCTCAAATTTCGATACCTAGTAAATGGCCAAAACGCGCCAAAAATCTAAAATGATTAAAAAATACCCCTCGAAATAGATAAAATGAGCTAAATGCCCCAAAATCCTCCAGAATTAACAAAACAACTTGAAACCAACCAAAACACCCCCAAAATCTATAAAATCGAGTGCGTTTTGGCTTAGTTCATGGGTATTTTTGTCATTTTCAGAGGTTTCGAGGGTTGCTTGTTTTTGAGATTCCAAAGGTATTTTGGTCATTTTAAAAATTTTCAGGGATATTTTCGTCACTTTGGGGGCGTTTTGGTTATTTTTTAAAATGGCCAAAATACCCCTGAAATGGCTAGAATGTGCAGTCAAATCTCGATACCTCGTAAACGGCCAAAATACCCCAAACATCTAAATTGATTAAAATATACAACTTGACATTGCTAAAATAAGCAAAATGCCCTAAAACATCGAGTGTATTTTGGCTTAGTTGAGGGGTATTTAGGTCATTTTCAGAGTTTTCAAGGGTATTTTTCTTATTTTGAGGATTCAATGGTATTTTGGTCATTTTAAATATTTCCATGGGTATTGTGGTCGTTTCGAAGGCTTTTTGGTCACTTTCTAGGGTTTTGGATATTCGTGCATTTTTGTCATTTTGGCAGTTTTAAGGGGGTCATTTGAGAGGTCTTGGTGTATTTACAGGATTTTCAATATTTTGGCAAAATATATACCTCGACGATGCTAAAATGCTCTAAAATCCTCTAGAATGAGTAAACCAAGTTGAAACCTACGAAAACACCCCAAAAGTCTAGAAAATGGAGTGTATTTTGACTTAGTTTAGGGTCATTTTCAGAAGTTCCAAGGGTATTTTGCTTATTTTTGAGGTTTCAATGGTATTTTGTTCGTTTTATATGTTTTTGGGGTTGTTGTCGTCCTTTTGCGGGATTTTTATTCATTTTCTACAGTTTTGAAATATTTTGGACATTCGTGGTGCATATTACTCTATTTGGCAGTTCTAAGGGGATCAATTAAGAGGTTTTGGTATATTTATAGGTTCTTTGATATTTTGGTAATTCTCTCGGGTAAAATAATTCTTTTTTAATAAAAGAATACCCTTGTAATCACTAGAACGGCCAATTTACTCCCAAAATTACCAAAATACCTCCAAAACTACCAAATGTCAAGAAAAAACTCCCCCGAAACCTATTAATTGACCAAAATAGCCTCAAAATCTCTAAAATGACTAAAATAATCAGAAAACCTCTAAAATGACCATAATACCCCTGAAACGGCTAGAATGAGCTGTCAAATCTCGATATCTCTCGTAAATGACCAAAATGCCCCAAACATCTAAAATGATTAGAAAACAAACCTCGACATTGATAACATGAGCAAACTGCCCCAAAAACCTCTAGAATGAGCAAAGCGACTTGAAACCGACCAAAATACTCGAAAAGCCTAGAAAATAGAGTGTATTTTGGCTTAGTTTAGGGGCATTTTGGTCTTTTTCAGAGGTTTCAAGGGTATTTTGCTTATTTTTGAGGTTTTAAAGGTATTTTGGTCATTTTATAAGTTTTCGGGGTTGTTTTCATCGTTTTAGGTGCTTTTTGGTCATTCTCTAGGGTTTTGGAATACTTTAGACAATCGTGGTGCATTTTAGTCATTTTGGAAGTTCTAAGGGGGGTCCTTTTAGAGGTTTTTGATTATTTATAGGTTTTTTGATATCTTGGCAATTATTTAGGGTAAAATAATTTATTTTTAACAAAAAAATATCCTTGAAATCACTAGAATGGCCAATATACTCCCAAAATCACCAAATTTACTAAAACACCCCCAGAATCACCAAATGTCCATAAGAAAAATCCCCCGAAACCTCTTAATTGACCAAAATAGCCTCAGATCTCTAAAATGACTAAAATAATCTGAAAACCTCTAAAATGAGTAAAATACCCCTGAAACGGTTAGAATGAACTCTCAAATTTCGATACCTAGTAAATGGCCAAAACGCGCCAAACATCTAAAATGATTAAAAAATACCCCTCGATATTGATAAAACGAGCAAAATGCCCCAAAATCCTCTAGAATTAGCAAAACAACTTGAAACCAACCAAAACACCCCCAAAACCTATATAATCGAGTGCGTTTCGGCTTAGTTCATGGGTATTTTGGTCATTTTCAGAGATTTCGAGGGTATTTTGCTTGTTTTTTATATTACAATGGTTTTTTGGTCATTTTAAAACTTTTCAGGGTTATTTTCGTCACTTTGGGGCCGCTTTGGTCATTTTCAAAAATGACCAAAATACCCCCTGAAATGGCCAGAATGAGCAGTCAAATCTCGATACTTCGTAAACGGCCAAAATACCCCAAACATCTAAATTGATTAAAATATCCAACTCGACATTGCTAAAATAAGCAAAATGCCCTAAAACATCGAGTGTATTTTGGTTTAGTTGAGGGGTATTTAGGTCATTTTTAGAGTTTTCAGGGGAATTTTTCTTATTTTGAGGATTCAGTGGTATTTTGGACATTAAAAAATATTTCCATGGGTATTGTGGTCATTTCGAAGGCGTTTTGGTCACTTTTTAGGGTTCTGGATATACGTGCATTTTTGTCATTTTGGCAGTTCTAAGGGGGTCATTTGAGAGGTTTTGGTGTATTTACAGGTTTTTCGATATTTTCTCAAAATATATACCTCAACAATGCTAAAATGAGCAAAATGCTCTAAAATCCACTAGAATGAATAAACCAACTTGAAACCAGCCAAAACAGCCCAAAAGTCTAGAAAATGGAGTGTATTTTGACTTAGTTTAGAGTCATTTTCAGAAGTTCCAAGGGTATTTTGCTTATTTTTGAGGTTTCAATGGTATTTTGTTCATTTTATAAGTATTCGGGGTTGTTGTCGTCGTTTTGCGGGCTTTTTATTCATTTTCTACGGTTTTGAAATATTTTGGACATTCGTGATTCATTTTAGTCAATTTGGCAGTTCTAAGGGGATCAATTCAGAGGTTTCGGTATATTTATAGGTTTTTTGATATTTTGGAAATTCTCTCGGGTAAAATAATTTTTTTTTAACAAAAGAATACCCTTGAAATCACTAGAACGGCCAATATACTCCAAAAATTACCAAAATACCTCCAAAACTACCAAATGTCAAGAAAAAACTCCCCCGAAACCTATTAATTGACCAAAATAGCCTCAAAATCTCTAAAATGACTAAAATAATCTGAAAACCTCTAAAATGACCATAATACCCCTGAAACGGCTAGAATGGGTTGTCAAATCTCGATAAACATTATCACAAATAATCAATATGGGACAATAGTATAATATAAATGAAATACAGAGAAATCGAAATTTGTCTGGTTTTGCCAGCATCCAAACACCAAGCAAACACAAGAAAAATATACTCAAAATCATGAATTTTCAGCAAACAATAACTCTCAATTAAGTAAAAAAGAGAACATACCCAAAATAAAGAGAGAGAGGTCGAGAAGCAGCGGCGTCCGCGTCACAGAGAGAGAGAGAGAGAGAAGAGTCTGTCTTGGGAGAACAACAACGGCTGAAGTGAAAGAGAGAAAGAGAGGACAACAACGACGTAGTTTGATATAACAAGAGAAACCCAAAACGACTTAGGTTTAATTTAATATAAGAAGAGAAACCCAAAACGACAAGAAGAAAAAATATGTATTTAGTTTAGTAGGGCTCATTATGTTGTCGACACAAACAAACGATGTTAAATAATTTAACATGGTAGTCAAAATTTTAAAAGAAATTAGGGGAAAAAAAAAAAACACTGTGATGGTTTTGGTGCCACTGGTGAGGTGGTTTTGATGTCACCGGAGTGGTGTTTTGGCACTGTCGTGTAGGGGTGTTCACCAAACCGCACAAATCGCAAAAATCACACCAAAACCGTCCGCAAAATAGTATAACCGCATTGCACCACAAGTAAGAATACACCGCACTGCATGGTGCAATGCGGTTTGCGGTTTTATAATAAAAAAACCACACAAACGGCACCACACCGCACCCTCTCTATATATTAATATATTTATTTATTTTTAATATTAAATATATTATTAATAGTTTATTAACCCTAGTTTTCAAAAAAAAAAAAAAAAAAGTTTGATAACCCTAGCAAGAGTTGACTAGAAAAGCCAACCCAAAATAAAGAAAAACTAGCTAAATAATTTAAAACTTGGCCAAAAAAAAAAGGGGAAAAATTAGTTTTGGGATGGGTAGGAAATGCCCAAAATTTGAAAAATATATCAACTTCAAACCTCATCTTATATATAGCATCGCACATGTGACCACAAAAATGAGGTGCAGTGCGGTTATGATTTTGGTTAAACTCTAAATCGCACCACACCGCACCGCACCGCACATGTGACCGCAAAAATAAGATGCAGTGCAGTTATGATTTTAGCTAAACCGCATCGCAAAGTGCGGTGCTAAAAATGGCCCAAAACCGCATCGCACCGCACCGCGAACACCCCTAAGTGTCGTGTGATGGTTGGGTCCTCATGGTTATAGTGCTGTTGGTTAGGCAGTTGAGTTTTGTTTTTTGTTTTTTTTTTTATATAACCATCACATTAGGTTTTTTTTTTTTTTAAATGACCATCACATTAGGTGTTTGATGCCGTTAATGCTTACGTGGATTAAGTGAACACATGGAATAATTTAATTGAGAAACTTAAGGTATTGTACTTAAGATTTATCTTGCTTGGGATAAATTTCTAAAAAATACAAAAACAAAAACTTGGGATAAAGTCTAATGGTACAATCTTGAACTATTTTGTACATGTTAATATTTAATACATATTGGTCAGTTTCAGTTTGGTTCAAATTAATATGTTTTGAATTTGAGACCAAACTTACAAAATTTATTTTTCAAAAATTCAAATTGAAACCAAACTGAGAAAGAAATAGAAAAATTAGATTTGATTCAAGCAGTTTTGTTTGGTTTTATTTTCAGTCCTAATTAATGCTACCATTGATACTAGAATTTAGCAAACTCTACTATTTGTTAATTTGCTTCTGCGGATTAGACTATTTTTTTTTTAATGAAAAAAAAAGGGGTAGAGGGTAACTTGAGTTAACGTCTTCTACCTGGACGTGATCATAGTGACACTCTACCCGCTGGGCTCAGACCTGTAGTGCAGGAGATTCGAATGAGTTATAGTTGTACACCCAGTCTCATCGAGGACACTAGTGAGCATGAGTTGAGAGTATGGAGTTATTTTCCATGCGCTTCCTATTGCACAATTCGAATCTAGGACCTCTACCTCCCAAATCCTTAAGAATGAGCCCATGACCACTAGAAAATGTGGCCTATCAGTAAATATTATCAAGACTAGAACTCTAACCAAGACTAAATTACGATTTGACAATTAATTGACAACTCAACTTTTGACTATGTGATGGTATTATTAGTTCAACGGGTAAAATATTTGGTTTGCAAATAAGAGATTTGGGGTTCGAATCTCATCTACGTAAAAATTTGATTGATGTATTGACCTTATGATAAAATGCAATTATCATAGAGCAAACATTATAAGTTGATACTATATCGTATTAAATAAAATAATTAAAAAAAAAAAACTTTTAACTATGTGCAAGTATATCCACATATTTGCAAAAAAAAAAAAAAAAACCATATTTTAGACTAGAAACACATGATAGAATTTGATAGGATATTATTATAGAGTTTAGGATCCATTTGGTTAAATGAATGGAAAAGTGGGGGATTGAAAATGGAGAGGAGATGGAAAAATAATGCTACATGGCAAACAATAATTTGTCCATGATATAACATTTTTGACATGTGTCAATACATTTAATATATTTCCCATGTGTCACTAATAAATGAAAAAAAAAAAAAACTCGACCTTAAATGTTCACTTTCTTTTCTTCTTTTTTTGAGAGAGAGAAATGTTCACTTTAATTCCACTAATGTGTGCATTCATGGAGGTTTCCAAGTGGAAACCAAAAAAAAAAACTAATTGTATGCCTCTATGGCAACCGGTTGGTCTTATAATACAATTAAAGTGGAAAAAAAAAAACTATGATTACCATGATCAAATGGGAAAAAACTAAAAACAATAAATTGATTTTTTATGAGCATTCCCTCAAAAAACATACAAGGTCCCTTCTGCTTCCCCAACTTTTCCCCTCCCTCAACACCTCTCTCTCTCTCTCTCTCTCTCTCCATATTTACATGTTTATGTATGTACTCTTTTATCTTTGTTATAACGAACAAGAATTTTTTTTTTTTTGAAGAACAAGTTATAACGAACAAGTTTAATATTTATTATGGGAAATTTTTCTTTTCCATTGCAATTTGGTTTTTGATCTCCACTATCAAAGGTAATCTCTCTCTCTCTCTCATTTCAATTTCATTATAGTCTTGATCTTTGGTTTGTTCTAATGTTTCATGTTTTATAGATTGTTTTATTTGTATATGAAATTTCAAGTTGAATGATCATTTTGTAGCTAAAGATCTCTCTCTCTTGAAATTTACTATTACTAACTATTATTTTTTAATTCATAAATAAATTAAAAAAAAAAAAAACTATTGTTGTTTAGAAATTTTTTTCCTTGTTCATGGCCAGCTTTGATTAGGTGGTCAACTTGGACCAAAATATTATTCCGCTTGGTATTAATTTGAGATTACAATATATGTGAAATTCTCTTGAGGCAATTAGCTCAAGGCTTTTGAACTGCTGCTCCTTCTCCTTGTCAATAATTCCGCGTACTTCAGGATCAGCTTCAGTCAAACCATAGTCTACAAAACTACTTCCACTATCTACATTTCATAACAAGTAATTCCATGCAAAACAGATCAGCCTTGAAGCCCTGCTTCTGACAATTGGTGAGATATTTAATGTCATAAGCGTTAATCTGTTTATATGATTCTATGCAAAAAGAATGCCTTGTGTGCATAACAAGAGAGTAAGAAAAGGTATCAAGCTTATTGTTCTACACTGCTTCCATTTTCCCCAAAAGCAAAAACACAGAAAACTCCTCTTTTTTTTTTTTTTTAGTTCCAATAACACAAGTAACTCATTCTGATATTTCTGTAGGATTCATGGCCATAGCAATAGCACAAATTGTAATGGAAATTGACATCACACCCAGAATAAGCAATAATTATGGAAGCTCTACAGGTGAGTTTGCAAATGTTTTTGCAATAAATTGACCATTATGGTTGTCTATGCAGACAAAGCAGAAGCAGATGTTTAACAAGCAGAAAATTGGAATATACAAATTCTCTGAATTGTGATAAAACAAGATTAAAGAAAAAGAATAAGAATTGAGAACTACCCTAAAGTAGTCAAAACAAATAGAAATGCAAAAGGCAAAGCAATTAAGCTCAGTTTCTAAACTTAGCATTGTGATGGGGTGAATGAAGGTTGTGATGGGCCAGTAATATCGCCATCCTGATGTCATTTCTCATTATATATTACTCAACAAAACACTATTATATAGATAGTATCCAACATCAAACTGCCTTGAGTAATTATGCTTCTTCTGACATGAATATTGAGTCTATCACAAAGGCTCAAACTCATTGGTAACATAAAACTGGGAAAAGATACAGACAAATAAGTACACATCATTAGTAATTCATATTGAAGATAGCAATAGCAATCAAGGCAAAGAAATGTCCACGCTAAACACTACTTCTACAGATGGTATAATGTCACTGTTAGATGAATACAAACTTATATTCCAAACCTTGACACCTAACAAAGCATTTTAATGGGCTTTGAGCCACTTTCCAACAACTCAAAACACATGCACATACATACAAAAATACTTCCCATGTGAAAAAGATAGTATAAAGTCACTACCATCCCAATACAACAACAAGGCCTTAGTCCCAAAACTTTTGGGGTCAACCATGGATCCTCAACAGACTAATGAGGGTCAACTACTGTATATATAGGATCAATTCATGAAAAGTAACTAGATTTTATGCTGGCCATAAACCCACCGCAACCCTCATTTATCCGGACTTGGGACCAGATAAAAGGTCATACCTAATGCACAAAACTTCCACTTTTCCAGGTTTCAGACCAGATGTGAGCAAAAAATACGACACTAAGCACTGAGACATGAGGAATTCACTACCATCCAGATAAGAACTCAAGGCAACAAAATCAACCAATCAATCAATGTAAAGTTGATACCTCCAATTTCAGGCATAGGAACAGAGGCAGAAGAAGCCGGCCACCCAGTAACCAAACTTCCTTCAACATTAGAAGATTTACTGGGTACCCAATAACACTAGACCCTTTTGAAGCAAAATTTGACCCTTTGGTCCAAATGGGCTGTTGAAGAGACCCCATCACTGCAGCTCCACTACAAGCTTGCATCTTTGCTTCAAAAACTATATGTCACAAGCTTCTTACATATTCCAAATAAAAAAACACAGCACAAAAATTCAGCTTGAATCTCCAAACATACCAGGGAAAAAAAATCCTAAACACTTTTTTTTTTGGGTACAGAAACCCTTTTCATTCAGGGGCTGTCTTTTTCTTATAGAAAATTATCCAATAACCCAAACAGAGATTTAAGCTATTACCATTTTAATTACAAACAACAACAATAATAACAAGTATATTATATTGAACCCTGTATCAGCCAAATGTACAACAGTGCATATATTAGTTGTCGCGAGACATTTCCAAGATCAACTTTGCAAGAATGTAATAAAGGCTTTCGGATGCCAAGCAATAAAATGAGTGCATCACACAATTCACACAAGTAAACGAAACTATAAGAACCGAGTAAATGAGTTATATGAAAATCCATATCTATATCTGTATTATCACTATGAATTCAGGACTGCAAAAATGTAATAATTATATAATGTTCTACTTCAAATGTGCAAGAGAATATTCAGCAAAAAAAAAAAAGTGTAAGAGAATTAGTTTGACTAACAGATAGACTACATGGCTCTAACAGCGTTGAATTCTTCCTCGAAACTTACAAAGATTCATATCTTGGATTCAAAGAAGTCATACTTAATCATAAGCTCAAAATTGATTGAATAAGATAAAAAGTAATGTAATCTAGTTCTAGTGTACAAGGCAAAAGAAAGCTGTGCTCCAATATCCTCAAATTATAGCAACAAAACAGCAAATGAAAAGTTACAAGACTGCATGAAAATCTCAGAGATTCACTGGATCAAAGGAAGCAACTACACCCAACAGATTTTTCCATGTATCCTCAAAAACAACAAGAACAATCAAATGGACATAATGGGGTACATCCAGCATCAGACTTATCAATACCCAACTCCTCTTCTGTGTAAACGGTAAACCCATCATTTGTTCTTTTTCTAGGCCGGGAAGGTGGCTCAGCGAACTTGCTATCATTAGAACCTTTATCCTTCTTCTTTTTCTTAGTCTTCTTAGGATTTCCAGTTGCTTCTTCATTAGGCTTTTCAGTCTTTTCAGATTCAGACTTCTTCCTTTTCTTTCCTGCAAAGATTTCATCAATTTCACTAACAGCCTTTTTCTGCACCGAAGAGAGTTTTTCTTCTTCCACAGCATTATTACTTTCTTGCATTTGTTTAGCCTTTTTGGAAGAACTCTTTTTTGTCACCGGAGAGGGATTTTCTTCTTCCACAGCATTATTATTTTCTTGCATTTGCTTAGCCTTTTTGGAAGAACTCTTCTTTGTCACCGGAGAGGGTTTTTCTTCTTCCACAGCATTATTATTTTCTTGCACTTGCCTAGCCTTTTTAGAAGAAGTTTTTTTCGGCATTGTAACAAACTGATGCTACAGACCTAGATTTTTTTTTTTTTTAATACTGCAATTATAACAAAAGGAGGTCAATATTTGCTCAGCTTAGTTTCTGAAAATAATATAAAAAGTGAGAGTTATTACAGACACACACAAATATTTTTAAACATTTGATAAGTCATCAGATTAGGACCTAATAAAACAAGAAGAAAACTTCAGTACAGTTCTTTAGGTGCTTTATCTTAAATTCTCCTATTAAATTCAACCATATGACCTATTGGCCAATGCAGTTCCTTGTGTATAGTTAAAGCTTCCAAGATCACATATTTGGGGTTCAAAAATAAATAGTTAAATACCACACAGTTGAATTTAATCGGGATATCTAAAGTTCCACACCTAAGAAACTGTAACTAAATTTTACCTATAAAACAAACCAACAAAACTATTTTCATTCAAATAGTGATCACTGATTAGTACAACATCACTATCAAAGTAAATAAACTGAGCAACAAACAAGGACTCACATCACTGCACCTCACTCAATTGCAACAAACTATAAAACACAAGTTCAAGACGCAATATTTATACAAATACATGCTCCATTGTTTCAAATGACAATAATAATAAAAGAAGTAAGAAACCCCAGAAACCATATTAGCTCAAGTATCACAAATAAGCACAGAAACAGAAAAAAAGAAAAAGAAAAAAAAAAAGGCCAACCTTTAAAGT
Source organism: Notholithocarpus densiflorus (assembly GCA_030021035.2). NCBI lineage: Eukaryota > Viridiplantae > Streptophyta > Magnoliopsida > Fagales > Fagaceae > Notholithocarpus > Notholithocarpus densiflorus. Next base: position 3,125 of record JARYZH020000195.1, on the reverse strand, counting down.
GCTATTGATAAACATTATCACAAATAATCAATATGGGACAATAGTATAATATAAATGAAATACAAAGAAATCGAAATTTTTCTGGTTTTGCCATATTTTCTCAGCACCCAAACACCAAGCAAAATATACTCAAAATCAGGTATTTTCAGCAAAACAAATAACTCAGAATTAAGTAAAAAAGAGAACATACCCAAAATAAAGAGAGAGGTGGAGAAGCAGCGGCGTCCGCGTCAGAGAGAGAGAGAGAGAGAGAGAGAGAAGAGTCTGTCTTGGGAGAATGGAGGATGCTATGGTTTTTTGGATTTGCAGTGGAGGATGCTATAGGTTTTTTGGATTTGGGTCTTGATGCTATGGTTTGGCTGGGTTTTATGGCTGATCTGAGGTTAGAGAGGGAGAGTTGGAGAGAGCAGGTCTGTGAGGAAGAAAGACAAGAAAAGAAAAGTGAAACGGAGGGTTAAGAGGGATAACGGTGTAAGGGTTTTTTTGTCTTTTTAAGGACCAAATTGGTCATTTTTAAAATATCTTGGACCTAATTGTAATTAAGCCAAACCTCAGTGATGTTTTCTGGAATTTACCCACCCTATATAAAAGGGTGGAAGGAAGGTCCCAAAACCCTAGCAGCCGGGTGGAAATGGTTTCGGGTTCAGGGATCTGCGCAAAGAGGGTGGTGGTGGACGCCAGGCACCACATGCTTGGTAGACTATCATCGATCATAGCGAAAGAGCTTCTGAACGGTCAGAAAGTGGTGGTGGTTAGATGTGAAGAGATCTGTATCTCGGGAGGACTTGTTCGCCAGAAAATGAAATACATGAGATTCCTCCGTAAGCGCATGAACACTAAGCCTTCTCATGGTCCCATCCATTTCCGCGCTCCTGCTAAGATTCTATGGCGCACTATTCGTGGGTACGCATCGCATCGCATCAACACAACTCAAATCTCTTTTTTTTCTTTCTTTCTTTAATATATAATATGATTATTATTATTTTTTTTGTGTAGAATGATACCTCACAAGACCAAGCGTGGAGCTGCTGCGCTTGCTCGATTTAAGGCTTATGAGGGGATTCCACCACCATATGATAAGATCAAGAGGATGGTCATTCCTGATGCTCTCAAGTCTGTTTCTTTCTCTCTCTCTCTCTCTCTCTCTTTTCATTTTTTTTTTCTTTTCTTTAGTTTTCAAATGTTTTAATTAATTGTCTTGTGCTTTCTAAAAAAAAAAAAATATGTATATAATAAACACAGGGTTTTGAGGCTTCAGGCTGGACATAAGTATTGTTTGTTGGGCAAGCTTTCATCTGAGGTTGGATGGAACCACTATGACACTATTAAGGTCAGTCAGTCTTTTTGTTTCGACTTTGTAGATTTCTTTTGCCTTGTCAGATGTTCTGCTAATAATACATACATATGTGGCATAGTTTTACTTTTATATATAAGTTTCTTAATGCATTTTATCTACATTTAAAGCATAACAATTAGTACTATACTGTTCTTTGTGTCATGTTCTATAATATTTAATTTTATTGTGGATGATGATACTGGGAGATGACATTGTAAAGTGGTGTTTGCTTTGTCTTTTTAATGTGTTCTGTTGCTTTACATTTCCAATTCATGGTGGCACTGTTGTAGGTGCTTTGTTTTTTATTTTGGAAATTGTGATTAATCAAAAAAGAGGAATTCTCCTGTTGTTTAAGTCATCGTGAATAGTCTTTTTTTGTTCAAAATTTCCAATTACCCAACTCCAGTTTGAACTATGTTTTTCTGGGTTCAGTCAATTTCTTATGCCTATTCTTATTTTAGATATTTGCATTTTTTTCTCAACGATATCTTTAACCATATTGAAATAGCTTTGCTATTTGCCTTCATATGGGCATTTTCCTGGATATTGATATGTTATAATGGTTGTTGATTCCCCAATTAAATGTCGATGCTGAGTAACTTATTGGATAATGTTTAGAAATATTAAGCAATATTTGAATCTCTTCTTGCTGTATTCGTGCTGGCATTTGTGTAATTGTCTATTTTGCTATTTGGATATATGTTTCACTTGTCTGAAAGTTAGACTATGAAGAACTTGCCAGGGTTAACATTGTCTGCATATTATGTAGTCATTATTAAGTGATTGTTCATCTTTGACTAATTAAATGGTTGTGTGAGTGTTTTCTAATGCTTGTGAATCTCTTTGCTCCTGCAGGAGCTTGAGAGGAAGAGAAAGGAGAGAGCGCAGGTTGCATATGAGAGGAAGAAGCAGTTGACAAAATTGAGGGTTAAAGCTGAGAAGACTGCTGAGGAGAAGCTTGGCCCCCAGCTTGAAGTTATTGCACCTATCAAGTATTAAGCATTGAAACGCGGTTATTTATATTGAAAAAACCATGGGACAGCTGAGTTGCAGTTAAAAATTTCTTTAGCATTTTGTTACAATGTTTCTGTCCGTTTGTGCAGCCTTGCTGCAAAATTTTTCAAGTAGAAGATGTCATGTTATAAATTGTTATCTGACGGTGGGTTTTCAAATTAGCTATGTTTGTGTCATTAATTGTCTAGTACTCCATTATACATTTTTTACTTAATTTGTGATGTCATTTGTATTTTTTGTTTGTGTGGATTGGATGATAATATTTTCATGTTATTTCTAGAATGTTTACTTTTAGGGTGTGTTTGGAATGAAGTGATTGTTATTGTGGGGGTGATTTTTGGAAGGGGCTGGGGCGCTGGGGATAGAGGAGGTGCTGAGGAGAGCCTGATTTCACCTTAACCAATTTTCCAGTGTAACTAATACACGATGATATATTTTTTGTAACCATTAGGTCATTTTTTGGTTTGTTTTACAAGAGGGAAAGCTTATGTGAATTATTGTTATTTTTACCCTTAATACCAACTAAATGTTTTAATTTTGACCTACCTGTTTTGAATTTTGCCCGATTTTGGCTTGTTTTCTATTGAGTCTTTTAACTATAATTTGTTTTTAATCAAGTTTCGATCAATCTCATCACTAGTTTTCGACTTGTGGAGTTTAGAATTTTTCACTTTGTAAAGTGAAGTTGTTTTGGTGGATTTAAGGGGTGTATATTGGAAGGACTACCTTGAAAACAAATGAAATTTAATAGATTGAAGGACTAATAACTTGGAAA